>OX387419.1:999692-2199692 GCA_947563765.1 Anarsia innoxiella
GAAAGAAGCGTGCCAAATATGCTTTGAGTATAGAATATATGAGGAGGTGCCATACGGTCTGGATTTGCGTGCCTGGTCTGGCGCAAAATGGCTACCTTTTTGTATGGAATTTCTTATCGTTTGACATGAGAGGTCATCTACCAAGAAAACTATGAAAAACTTGCGCCAATCTTGACACGCTGTCATAAACTCATTTGTATATGAAAAAAAATGTGGCACCTCCTTAAATTCCTTCCTCATTGCAAATATGTATGTATGTATTTTCCTCAGGTACATTCGGCCAAACCTCAGGCGCGGTAGTCAGCGGCGGCGCTGCGGGCGCGGGCACAGCTCACGCCAAGTACAGCCCGGTGCTGGGCACCGATGTCGTGGTGAAGTCCGGCTCCTCGCAGACTGTCAACATTAAACATCATTGTATTACTTGTATGAAGGTAAGTAGCTTCACGCCCGGTTCACGTCTTATAAAGCGGGCTCAGGTTATACTGGTTGCTGTAAGGAATATGTAGAGCGACCAGTCTAAATAGAGCTTACGCGAAATAATCAGTAATTTCTCTTCTTGCAATAAACTCTTAAGTATAAAGTGTTTACATTCTTACACCATTTCTCTTCCCTAACAGGAATACGAGAACAAATCATTGGAGGAGCTTCGCCTGGAAGACTACGCGGCCGGCCGTAAGGGCGCCTCCGGTGGGATGTTTGGGTTCCAACAACAGGAGGCTAAACCGTTGTTTGCTGGCGGCAGTGGTTAGTATAGTATAGTTATTAAGTTGTTTTGACATAGTCTGATATATTCTGACATAGTCTTGTCATTGTATAACATAGTCTGATACAGTCTGACATAGTATGCCATAGTCTGATATAGTCTGACACAGTATGACAGTCTGATATATTCTGACATAGTCTGACATATTCTGACATAGTCTGATATAGTCTGATATATTCTGACATAGTCTGATATAGTCTGATATAGTCTGACGATAAGTGTAATACCATGCTATCATTAAAAATGATATTATGTTTCAGCATTCGGTCAGACTGCGACAACGACAGCGTCTAGTGTGTTTGGTGGCGGCGGACTTGGTACAACCACTGGCTTTGGGCAGACTAGTAAGTGTATTATAATATTTAACTGCATAAAAAAAAGCGCAGCGTGGGACGGCTACCTGGCAGATAGACCGACGACCTAGTGAAAGCTAAGGGGTTTCGTTGGATGCAGTTGGCAATGAACCGGGCACGTTGCAGAGTAAGAGAAACCTATGCTCAGCAGTGGGTTGATATAGGCTAGGTATAGGCTGTAATTGGGTGTTGTGTTTTATTTTATTTTAGACAGGCCAGTTAGCGTAGTCGGTAGCGAGTCTGCCTCACACGCACGGGTCGCGGGTTCGATCCCCGCCGGTTAACAAAAACATTTGTGTGATGAGCATAAATGTTTGTTCCGTGTCTGGGTGTTATATATTTATCTATGTATGTTTATCAGTTCCTGATACCCATAGTACAGGATTTGCCTAGTTTGGGGTCAGGTGACCGTGTGTGAAATGTCCCCCAATAATTATTATTATTATTTTAAGTAGGTAGTTTATAAGTTTTTGTAAGCTGTTGTTCCTCCAATAAATAAATAACGATGATGATGATGATAATAAAAAAAATCTTTTAAAAGATCGACTAGGATACATATGTCACGACTCTCCCATAGAGGCAGAACATACGAAGAGGCGAGACAGATATTTACGTACAGTGCTACAAGGATCTTTTGTCACGTGGCGGAAATCTGAACTAACGATATCATCTTGTAAATTGTCATTATTTTGAGTTATTTATTCACCACACACGCCCTTCTGACAATGTCACTCAAGTGCCAATAGATCCTTGTAACACTGTATGTATGTATGTAAATGACGACGAGTCATCAGAAAGGGGTGTTTATGAAGAGTGTTGCTCGTCCATAAAAAGGAGTTTCGTTAAAATAAGACAGTGGGCGTGTACTGAACAAACTAGCTTTATTGCGTCGTTTGCAAATCACGTTTTAAATTAACAAGATGTGCGTGATAACTTCCGATGTCTCTTCTTGACCGATATCAAACAGAATCCATCATACATGACAGCATCTGAAATATGAAAGCGCCAAACTGACAACCAGTCAGAAACATGCCAGTTCTTGCATTTTAGCAGTAAAGAGTTTGCAAATGGTTCCAAACTAGCCTTCATGAACGTAATCTCAGATGTCTCCGACATATATATTTTTTCCAGATACATTCTCGTTCGGATCCAACGCACAGAACGCAAGTAACACATCGGGCGGTTTGTTCGGAGCGGCCAAACCTGCTTTTGGAGCTGCAAATACCACTGGTATGTATTACTCATTGTTTCTAACAACTTTTACTATGGAACCTATACTGGGTGTAACATAAAGGGGGTATAAAGCCAAAACACAGCAATAGTCCCCATGAAACTAAACAACTTTCCCCAAGGAACATGGGTCAAATGATGGGTGAAATTTCGCCTCCCCATACATTATGTCCAATCAGCTGATCGAGTAAGTATGGGCGATCCAAAAATGTTTTTCGAGTTACGACCCATGTTCCTTAGGGAAAGTTGTTCAGTTTCATTTCTGAGGCTCAGCTGTCCGTCCGTCTGTCACCAGGCTGTATCTCATGAACCGTTATAGCTAGAGCGTTGAAATGTTAACAAATGATGTATTACCGTTGTCGCTTTAACAACAAATACTATAAATAGAATAATAATTTTAATTAGGGGGGGGGGGGGTCCTATACAACAAATGAATTTATTTTTTGCCTTTTGTGGTACGAAACCGATCGCGCACGGGTCCGACTCGCACTTGGCCGGGTGTTTTGCTGGATATCATGTCTACCTATAATAATGATAATTATGTATGTATTTGCTGCTCTTCTAACCTAGTAAATGTTACGAAAACTATCACAAACGAGTCCGACTCGCACTTGGCTGGTAAATGAAAATGAAGTGTTTATTCAAAAATAGGCAAAATTCATTACACTTTTTTGATGTAACTTTTTTGATCTAAAACTACTGCCGGTTCACTACCTGTATAGCCGAGAGGAAGAAAACGGCAAGAAACCTTCGGCACAGGGCCCTACGTTATGTTCAATGTAGTCGTCATCCTTATTGTTACACAGGTACAGGACTCTTCGGGTCAACTACAACGCAAGCGGCGCCTACCTTCGGCAGTACAACCACACCGTCATTTGGGTTCGGATCTAATACGCAAAACCAGGTAATACAACATGTATGAGGAGACTGATGAATGTATATGAAGTGAAAGAGATGTGTTTGTATCGTAGCAAGTGGAGGGAAGTCTCTGTCTACCTCGATGGGGAAGATTTTGGAATTTGCTTATATACTCGGTCGGTCGGTCGGTATCAGCTCATATATGTCCCCACCGAGGGGCACGAGCCTACTCTTATACAGAGAGTGATTAGGCCGTAATCCACCACGCTGGCCAAGTGCGGGTTGGCGGATTTCACATACACCTTCGAATTTCTTCTCTGGTGTATGCAGGTTTCCTCACGATGTTTTCCTTCACCTATATACTCAGCGCGGGAAAAACTTCGATACCGCGTTTCAGGTTTTGTATGCGATCTACTTTGGTAACGAGAATGTTTGTATCGTAGCAAGTGGAGGGAAGTCTCTGTCTACCTCGATGGGGTAGAAGCGTGACAGATATGTATGTATGACGAGAAATGCGTGCGGAGTCTTGGGTGACCACTAATCCTACTGTTTGTGCCGATGTATGTAGGGATGTGAGGATGTTTGTTATTTTCAGAAATATTTAGAGATGCGTCGAATATTCGTTTAGTATTCGGTATTCGGCATATTCGGCACCTCAACCGAATATTGTATTCGCCCGAATATTCGGTTAAAATGACCATTTTTTCGTTTATTTTCTTTAGTAATAATTTGCTTGATAAAACAAGATATTGACCTCATATTAAATTATTTTAAACCAAAGAGCAATCAATCTTATATTCATTGTCACATCTAGGTATTACATGAGTTATTAGGTGATGATAAAGTTAAAATAAGCTATCTATTATGTGACACTTGATTTAATATAAGAAACCTAGACATTTTGCTCTATCTGGTAACAGTCGATGGCGCTCTTCTTCATAAACGTTATTTATTTGTAGTATCAAAATTGCTGTGACAGAACAAACGAATAGTTCGGCCGAACTATTCGGTTCAGTAGAGTTTCAAACCGAGTAGTATTCGGTATTCGTTATTCGGCAAAACCCATATTCGGCGCATCACTAGAAATATTCTCCCTGAAAAATAAAATACTACGAGCATGTATGAGGCCATTGATGAATGTGGATGAAGCGAAAGAAGTAGGTCTAGATCGTAGGAGGAAGAAAGTGGTCTCTGCAAGCGTGACAGATATGTATGTTTGTTAAGCAATTTAGTATAGCTCTTCCTTTTAAAAGATACACATACAGTTGATTGTTGATTACAGATACTGTCACGTCCCACTGCTGGGCGAAGGGATGAGGATGATTAAATGAATAATATATCTCTTCCACTAATGTTATATTAGAAATGTCAATGTTTGTGCCGGTGGATGGATGTTTGTTACTCTTCCACGCAAATACCACTGAACAGATCTTGATGAAACTTGGCAATATTGTAGCTTGCACATCAGAATAACACATAGGCTATATTATTTTTAGATATCATGATTTTTTTCCAAGATATGACGATACACGTACGAAGTCGCGGGCAGCCTCTAGTTTATTTATAAAATATGGCAACTTTTTTTTCAGACTAATAACTTATTCGGCGCGAAGCCAGCGGGGACAGCGTTTGGTACCACCCCGGCCAGCTCGGGCTTCGGCGCGTTCGGGGCTAGCAGCGGGGGCGGAGGCCTGTTCAACAAGCCGCAGACCACCGCCGCGCCCGCCTTCCCTGCCGCGCAGCCTGGTAATGTACACTCCATACTTTATTTCATACAATATTCCAAATACACTGTACAATTATTATGTAAAAAAGTACTAAATTCTATGCCAGGGTTCCGTATCGAAATATATCATTTATAGTTTAAAGATAGTGTCCAATCTTGGAGAAGCGGTTTCGATCTAACCTGTACCTCTGAGATTATGTATGTACGGATCGAATATTTGATTACCACTCGCTAACGGTGAAGGAAAACATGAAGAAACCTGCACTAGAGAGGAAATTCGAAAGTGTATGTAAAATCGGTCAACCCGCATTGGTTTAACGTAGTGGACTACGCCCTTAGTTACGTTAAGAGGGCTGATAAGGATAAAGACAGTGGTACAGAACCCCTATATGCCGTTATTGTAATAGGGATGACGACTACATTCAAAAATTCAAAAAATAATTAGTCCGTCTTTTAGGCTATAAAAAAATATTTGAAACACAATTTTTACCTGATCAAATACATAAATAAATACAAAGATACAGAGCATCAAAGTTATGGAGTGGGGGTTTTGACGTCACTCTTACGTAAAAATCGTACGTAAGCGTGACGTCACGAGCAACTTTATCCCAGTGTATCTTTGTAATTGTAAGTTTAAGAGAAAAAATACGTGTCGAATATTTAAAAATAAACTATGAGATGGGCCTAAAATATTTTTTTTTTTCGTCATGCCTATTTCCCGTTTTTTTAACCTTTTGCAGCCTTTGGTGGTCTGACCGGCGGTGGATTTGGCACGCAGCAGTCTGGCGGTCTGTTCGCCAACAACTCGTTCGGGAAGGCCAACACAGCGCAGCCTAGCTTCGGGTTCAATGCGCCCGCTACTGGACTTGGTAAGTTTAAAATTCAAATTCAATAAAGATTTATTCATAGGCAGCCCAAAATTACACTTGATTGCGTCAGAAATATAAAAAAAAGAAAGAAAAAAAAAAGAAAAAAAGGAAAAAAAAAGGAAAAAAAAGAAAGAAAAGAAATAAATACAACAAATTAACAAAAGTAAAAGCAAATTAACTGACTAAAGCTACGCTGAATTCGGAAGGCAGATTCCCCAGAGAAGAAGCCAGCAAGAAACTAGAGAGTGTCTAGAAGTGTCTGTCTGTCCGTCCGTCTGTCACCAGGCTGTGTCTCATGAACCAGTGATTTTTTTTGCCTTTTAAGGGTTTCGTACCCAAAGAAAACGGCACCCTATCACTGAGACTCGGCTGTCCGTCCGTTTATCTGTCTGTGTGTCTGTCTGTGAGTCAGTCTGTTTGTATGTCCATCCGTCTGTCACCAGGCTGTATCTCATGAACCGTTATAGCTAGAGCGTCAAAATTTTCACAAAGTCAAGTCCGACTCGCACTTGACCTCTTCTTTTAATTATTGTTTTATTATTTTATGCTGGAATTAAATGATTACTTTAAACTGATTTTATATTCATAGGTGGAGGCCTAGGTACGGGTCTCACAAACACATTCCAAACTAAACCAGCGACTACCGGCTTCGGTACACTTGGAGGTGGCTCGCTGTTCCAGCAGCCAGCTAATAATACGTTCTCTACCGGTGAGTAAACACTACCCCTACATGAGTAAACAGGAGTAAACGATACCCCGATGTGAATAAACTATAGTAAACGCTACCCCTACATGAGTTTACTATAGTAAACACTTCTCCTACGTGAGTATAGTTAACGCAATGCTTAATTGGGTAAATAAATAGTAAACCATACCCTACATGAGTAAACAACAGTAAACGTTACCTTTACGTGAGTAAACGATAGTAAACACTAGGCCCTATGTGAGTAAACATTACCCCTACGTGAGTAAACGCTACGCCTACGTGAGTAAACAATGGTAAACGCAAAAGTTAATTACCATAGCCCCTATTTTAGTAAACACTACCCCGAGTAAACGCTACCCGGGGGTAAAGTGTACACAAGTAAAAATGTCCCACTAATTTATGAAATAGATTCAAAAACTCATTTGAGCCATTCCTCTAACATTTTCCGAACTAATTACTCTATTGAACAGGATTGAACGGGGGCCTAGGCGGTGGGGGCCTTTTCGGTAATAATACGTCGCTCGGGGGGACCGGCCTCGGGATGGGGGGTCTCGGCAATATGCAGCAACAGAAGTAAGTATAATAAGCATAATCATCATCATCATCAGCCTTTCTAACGTTCCCCACTACAGGGACACGAACCTATTTATTTATTTAACAGTTTATTGTAAGATGATAGTACATAGATACAGAAAAAAAGAGAAGTTATACAAAAGGTACAGCATATTTCTAAAAGAAATTTCTTCCTGCAGACCCCACAGAGGGAGAAGTGATAGCATAAAGGCAGGATAGTCACTTAACCTACAATAAACAATAAATATATAAGTATAAACCTACACATATATATTCGATAAATACACATACATAAATATTATAATTTTTATAAATATATATTGTATTCTCTATGATAAGGAAAGATAGTGCTCTTTAACTTTCCGTTTGAAAATGTGGAGAGAGTGAGTGTCACGTATAAATCAAGTATGTCATCAGCCTTTCTAACGTTCCCCACTACAGGGACACGAACCTACTCTCATACGAGAGCATAATATCCTTCTAATATTATAAATGTTAATGTTTATGCCGATGGATGTGAGGATGGTTTCTCTTTTACTACCAACTACTAAACCGATTAACTAACGAAACTAAATCGATTTTGATGAAATTTATCAATTTTAAAGTTTTTACACCAGAATAACATAAAGACTATACAGGGTGTAACAGAAAGGGTATATAAAGCCGAAACACAGCGGTAGTCCTCATGAAACTGAACAACTTTCCCCGAGGAACATGGGTCGTGACTCCAAAAAAATTTTTGGATCGCCCATACTTATTCGATCAGCTGATCGGACATTTTGTTTTTAGGGTGATTGGTTGAAAAATCTCAAAAAATCAGAAAACACGTCATAACTCGGAAACCGTAAAAAATCGCGGAACATACATGGGGGTGATTTGGATACCCCACGACACGAGGAATCCAAATTTTCCTTTTGGACGTCAATCGACGGGCCACCCTGTATACCCTTTCTGTTACACCCTGTATAATTTAAAGATATGGATGATTTTTTCCAAGATATGACAATAAATTCGTTCAAAGTCGCGGGCAGTTTCTAGTAGTATACAGTCTATAGCAGCCTATAGTTTAAATTTTTATCCCCCCCCAGTAACCTGCAAGGC
The DNA here is from genome assembly GCA_947563765.1 of Anarsia innoxiella. Taxonomy (NCBI): domain Eukaryota; kingdom Metazoa; phylum Arthropoda; class Insecta; order Lepidoptera; family Gelechiidae; genus Anarsia; species Anarsia innoxiella. Next base: position 1,007,872 of record OX387419.1, read on the forward strand.
GCGGCGGCAGGTAACGTGCACGAGCAGATATTGACGCTGGTCGCGCGCCCGTACGGGAACTCGCCGCTATTCAAGGATCTGCCGCCTGACTCTGGTGAGTATTTGAATACCTACATACAAAACCTGAAACGCGGTATCGAAGTTTTTCCCGCGCTGAGTATATAAGCAAATTCCAAAACCTTCCCCATCGAGGTAGACAGAGACTTCCCTCCACTTGCTACGATACAAACACATCTCTCTCACTTCATACACATTCATCATAACAAGGGTAGGAAAATCTGAGTGGTCTCTGTCTGTAACCCCCAAAAAATTTAAGATTATTGTTAAACAAAAACTTAGTAAAAAAGGTTATTATAAAATCAACGATTATCTAGATGACTCAAATCCATGGGATTGACCTGCTCTTCTGTCAAGCTGTCTCTATGTAGAATAATTATTGTAAAGTTAATTTTAATGTTTGTATCTAAGTGTTTTTATCTTAGAATTTGTAAACCAAATTTGAAAAGAGCAACCCAACAGAGTTTCTTGCTAGATTCTTCTCTGGGGAAAACTGCACTCTTGCGAATCTAGCATTAACTTTAAAAAAATGACCCGTCTTATGTGATGTCAAACTCGTCCTACAAGATTAAATAAACATTTCATTTCATTTCTGTCTTGATAAGAAAGAGGTGTGACTGATATGCATGTTGTGTACTAAGTGCTGTATTTAAAAATAAATGTAAAGATAGGAATTTCGCAGCCTTTTTACATCGCTATTAAGTGAACCAAAACTTCATCTTATCTTCATCATAAATATTTGAAAGAAACATATAAGAAAATAAACAAAAGATGGAATAACATAATTAAAAAAAAAACAACTAGGGCTGTAGTGAATGGCGCGACAAAAGGGAGGCCTATACCCAGCAGTGGGGAGAAACATGCTGATTTGATTGATTGATTGAAAATAACACCAGTAGTACAGTCGCCATCAGATATATGGTAGCGGTCAAGGTACTCAAATATTTCGGAGCAGCATTAAATTTCAATATGTTCGTTACAATAGATGCGGCCTATAATATCGGAACATATAAATCGTCACAAATATCGGAACATTTATGTAAAATGTACTTTAAGTCTGTGTAATACAATTTAAAATGCTTGAGATTGGACCCACGAAGTTATCAATAATTTGTAGTGACATTCACCGAAAAGAGTGTCATTGTGACTGTCTCTTTCAAATACAACAAATATTCTTACCAAACTAAATGCCTATATAAAAGTTCTTTTGACGCAATGTCAAAATTGAAGGGCGTAGAATGATTAGCTTAATTTCGATAAAACGATGTCAGATACTTAATGGCGTAGTTGATAGTCCTTTGACTATTAAAGCACATAGTCGTGGGTTCAAATCTGATGAGAGTGCGTTATTTATTTTCTACTTTTTATGGATGAAAATAGCATTATTATTTTGTGTCTTTCTTTTCACGGAACAATGGTAAAGTAAATGGTAAAAGTCCTTTTACACTTGGTAGGTATAAACAGTGTAGTAGTAGTTATTGTTCTAGAACAAAAGAAAATTACAAAGAATAAATATTACAATAAGTAAGTAAATAATAAAATAGCAAACATGTTGTTGTTGGTACTTAAAATTATTTTATTAGTATACCTAAGTATCTATCACGATTGAATTGTTGATCAAGTACTAGAACCTACTTGGTAATTATCTTTCATGTCCGAACTCTTTTAACGCGTGTAGTTATATTTGTGTTCTTCATGTTTTCTATATTCTTGACGTTGACAAGTCAATATAGGTAGTACCGAGTTCAAATGTGTACTTTGTAGCACAGACTTAAAGTACATTTTCCATAAATGTTCCGATATTTATGATCATCTTGACTGCTTAGATACCATTGACGATTATTTTCGTTCCGATATCATTACCTGATTGTATGTAACGAACTTATTAAACAGTCTCTGATCCTAAATTTGTGACGTTTTATATGTCCCGATATTATAGGCCGCATCTATCGTAACGAACATATCGAAATTTAATGCTGCTCCGAAATATTTGAATACCTTGATCGCTACCATATATCTGATGCTGACTGTACCATGAAGACTGTAATTAAAATACAGAGGATACATGTGCCATAGAGAATGTTTGCAACCTCTCTTAAAGAGTTTCCAACACTTTGACCTTCCAGACGCTACCCCAGACATCCTGAAGCCGACCAACCCGTCAGCGATGGCGCAAGCTCTCCGCGCGTCCAACGACTTCCGCGTCACATCGCCGCGCGCGCCGCTCACGTTGCGGCACGTCAGCAACGACACCTCGCATGATAAGGTTTGTACTACATGCATAGTACTACATATAAACTATACACTACACATTATTATATTATCACTTTATAACATTGTCACTTTATTATATAATCACATTACCACAATGTCACATTATCACATTATCTCATCATCACATTATCACAATTTTGTCATATTATCACATTATTTCATCATCACATTATCACAATTTTGTCACATTATCTCATCATCACATTATCACAATTTTGTCACATTATCTCATCATCACATTATCACAATTTTGTCATATTATCTCATCATCACATTATCTCATCATCACATTATCACAATTTTGTCACATCATCACATTATCTCATCATCATATTGTCTCCATTTTGTCATATTATCTCATCATCACATTATCTCATCATAACATTATCACAATTTTGTCACATTATCACATTATCTCATCATCATATTATCTCCATTTTGTCTCATTATCTCATCATCACATTACCACATTATCTCATCATAATATTATCACAATTTTGTCACATTATCACATTATCTCAATTTTGTCACATTATTACATTATCACAATTTTGCCATATTGTCACATTATCACATCACCACAATACCACATTATCAAACCTAAACATGTTATTTTCCCCCAGAAATCTCTGTTCGACGGCCTAGAAGAGTCGGACACAAGTTTAGAAGATAAACTGAGTTTGAAACCGAGTAGAAAACGACTTGTGTTGAGACCTAGGGGGGATGTCGTTGATGGGAGAAATAGGTAAGATTCAGGTTAAGATTGTGTTTGTGCTGTTATTGTGCCTTTTTTTAGTAGCCTATTGTGTCCCACAGCTGGGCAAATGCATGCCCCGCATTCTTTCATGCCTCCCTATCTCTGCTAGCTTAGCATACACTCCGGGACAAGACGTTGTCATGGGTTTGTCACGCTTACGTCTCTGTCCATATTTTTAAATGTGATAAGGACAACATGACGTGAGATAATTATAAAATTAAAAAAAAAAAGACACATATCGCTATACGAAGTTGAAATTAGCCTATTACATATCTGTCACGCCACCTGTCCCATCGAAGTAAACAGAGACTTCCCTCCACTTGCTAAGATACAAACACACCTTTTAGACGACTGCTGTTTATTAAAACTGCATTATATTCCTAGGTCATCAGATCAAGACCCCAATCAGTTCAGTCAACAGCAGTACAATAAGGAGACCGAGTCGATCAACAAATCCGGCGACGAAAGGAAGAGAGACACAAGCGGATATGGCGAGAATAATAGTGAGTATTTATTATCATTTTGAAATCTCTCATTCAATATATTTTATTTATGATTTTTACCCGACTGCGCCAGAAAAAGGGTTATGTTTTTCGAGAGTATGTATGTTTGTATGTATAATTCTTTAGCACGCCCTACAGCCTGAACACCTTGATGGATTTTAGCTTGAGAGGTGTCGTTAGATTTGTATTTACTGTGAGAGTGACACTGAGTACATAAAAAAATATTTTTTTAAACGCAGTCGGGTTTTTTTTTAGGTTATTTATTAATCATTTGACTTGTACAATTCCTTATTCGGTATCCATGTTTTAGCTGTTATTGATTAATTTCATTTCATAAAACAAACTTAATGAAAATATTATTTTATTTCAGATTTAGATAACAGCACAGATAGGCATGGAAGTTGGTAAGGATTGCCTTTTTAACATTTCACTAAATCCTACTCATATAATTTAAATAATAGGTAGTTTAAAAAACTAAAACACGCTTTAGCTCGCACTAAACATGCTCCATCATCAGATCAGTTCGAAAGTACCATATTATTGTATTGTCATCAGAACTCAGAGCGTGTGCTTTCATCCTATTCGAAGACCGGGAAGTGTCAAATTAAGATTCCAAGATTTGTTTACATACATAGTTAGTTACAAGTGAAGCTAATATAAAGCGTGTAATGACAATATTTGTTGAAGATGAATGGATGGATAGATAGATTGATAGATAGATGGATGGACGGAGGGGTAGATGGATGGATGTATAGATAGATGGATGGACGGAGAGATAGATGGATGGATGGATGTATAGATAGATAAATAGATAGATGAATGGACGGAGGGATAGATGGATGGATGGATAGATGGATAGATGGATAGATATATAAATAGATAGATCGATGGATGGATGGACGGATGAATAGATCGGTAGATGTATGTGGGGATGTTTGTTACTCTGCAAAAACTACTGAACAGATTTTAATGAAACTTTACATTATTGTAGCTTTCACATCTGATAGATGTTAAATAAGATATTTTGAAACAGGTTAAGCGCATCAAAGCACCAATGGAGTGCGGAGAAAGAAAAACCTATTGAAGACGCCACACCTAGGATTTATCCTAATTTAGGTATGTATAGTTTTTTAATATTAACGTCATGGCGGATGAGGAGAGAGGCCTTTGCCCAGCAGTGGGACACGAGTGGCTAAATTAGATTAGATTAACTTCATTCATCATCAGCCCTGTTAACGTCCCCACTACAGGGGCACGAGCCTACTCTCTTACTGAAATATTTGTGCATCTTGCTAGAATGTGCTTCCCTCGTTTCCACCTATCCAGTACCGTGACGAGTACGAACGAGTTGCATGACGTCAAAGTGCGCAGATATTACCGACGGGTTATATGAGGAGGTTTTAATACCTCAACATGTTCCTACTAAGAAGTTCCTACTTAATTATTAGTTTGTAAGTTAGCTGTTACTAGCATTTTTTCGCACACAGTGTTTATTTGTACTGTTTTTGAAAATAAATGTCTTATGTCTTATGTTTGAAGATTGTTTGATTGTTTGATATGTTTGAAGTTTGAAGATTTCTATTATTTTCAGTCAATACAATTTTTCCTCTTCCGACCTAAATTTCCACAACTTTTATTAAAGTGACGAAGCTGAATATTTTATGCATAAAAGTACGGGTCATGAAGCATCTGATGCAAAAATAAAATTATGAAAAAGTGTTGTACTTGTCTTATGGCATTTGAGTCACTTTCGTCTACGCATTTTTTTTTAAATAACGTTATTTTCATTTTGTTTCAGAAAAAGAAATTAACACTCAAGTGCCTGAGAGACGGGCTAGTTGGTAAGTTCGCTTTTATATGTGTTTGCCGGGGCACAAGTCTGCTTATTTATAATATTTTTGTCGGCAGTGTCAATGACATTTTTTGACACAACAGGTGACTTTATATTAGTGAACGATAGAAAAGGATATGCATGTACTCGTAATAATAAACAACTTTTACTATGGGATCAAGGTCGAAATCACAAAAAAATGTTCCCCCCATACTATCAGCTGGTGCATTTTGTATGGGAAGTTCAAAAAATTTTGAATGATTTCGACCTTGGTCCCATAGTAAAAGTTGTTTGTTATCACGAGTACATGCATGCCCTTTTCTATCGTCCACTAATTTGAAGTCACCCTTTATGCTAGCTTAGCATACATTCCGTGACAAGACGTTGTCATGGGTTTGTCACGCTTACGTCTCTTTCCATAGTTTTAAATGTGATAAGGACAGCATGAGATAATTGTCGCGGCACGCATGCTAGATCTCTTGGTCACAATCAGTGTAAGCCATTGTTTAGCAGAATACTTAATGTGTCAAAAAACGCCTTTGACACTCTGCCGAAACACAACTGGGGTTATTTTAAATTAACAAACTTGGACCCCTGTTGGCAAACCTAAATTAATAAAAGTTCTGTTTTCACTTCTCTTTTTTTCTGTCTCTGTGTACTTACAATAAACTATTAAATAAGTTTTTTATTATTATTAGTCTATTATGTCCCACTGCTGGGCAAAGGCCTACCCCGCATTCTTCCATGCTTCCCTATCTCCTACAACTTCTGGCCAGCTTGCCAAGTAGGCATCCAGATCGTCGCGCTATCTCCTCTTAGGAAATAATTAATAAATGTTAAATAAATATGATTATTTCACAGGCTAACAACGAAACCGCTCCGCAAGCCGTTAACCAACCCCGACTCAGTAGAGAACTCAGTACGAGAGTTAGGTGTACACAGCGTGGAACAGGATAAGGAGAATGTGGATACATTGTCAGGTTTGTGAACAATAATTATTATTAACCCCCGACGCAAAGAGAGGGGTGTTTTAAGTTTGACGTCGATGTCTGTCTGTCTGTCTGTCTGTCTGTCTGTCTGTCTGTCTGTCTGTCTGTCTGTCTGTCTGTCTGTCTGTCTGTCTGTCTGTCTGTCTGTCTGTCTGTCTGTCTGTCTGTCTGTCTGTCTGTCTGTCTGTCTGTCTGTCTGTCTGTCTGTCTGTCTGTCTGTCTGTCTGTCTGTCTGTCTGTCTGTCTGTCTGTCTGTCTGTCTGTCTGTCTGTCTGTCTGTCTGTCTGTCTGTCTGTCTGTCTGTCTGTCTGTCTGTCTGTCTGTCTGTCTGTCTGTCTGTCTGTCTGTCTGTCTGTCTGTCTGTCTGTCTGTCTGTCTGTCTGTCTGTCTGTCTGTCTGTCTGTCTGTCTGTCTGTCTGTCTGTCTGTCTGTCTGTCTGTCTGTCTGTCTGTCTGTCTGTCTGTCTGTCTGTCTGTCTGTCTGTCTGTCTGTCTGTCTGTCTGTCTGTCTGTCTGTCTGTCTGTCTGTCTGTCTGTCTGTCTGTCTGTCTGTCTGTCTGTCTGTCTGTCTGTCTGTCTGTCTGTCTGTCTGTCTGTCTGTCTGTCTGTCTGTCTGTCTGTCTGTCTGTCTGTCTGTCTGTCTGTCTGTCTGTCTGTCTGTCTGTCTGTCTGTCTGTCTGTCTGTGTGTCTGTCTGTGTGTCTGTCTGTGTGTCTGTCTGTGTGTCTGTCTGTGTGTCTGTCTGTGTGTCTGTCTGTGTGTCTGTTTGTGTGTCTGTCTGTGTGTCTGTCTGTGTGTCTGTCTGTATGTCTGTGTGTCTGTGGCACTTATTTTTTAGTACCTGGGCGGAGGGAGCTCGAGTCAAAGTCATGGCGGATGAGGAGAGAGGCCTTTGCCCGGCATGAGACACAAATGGCTAGATTAGATTAGTGCTATGAAAGATTATTGTTTAGTTCCTATATTCTCTAGTTTTTGCTACGTCTTAACTAATGTTAAAAATGACAATTATGCATTTTTTTTTGTCATTATGCAAACTTTTAGTATACAAAATAAAATGGAAACATTATTGTACTTATACTAAAAGTTTGTGACATGCAATGTGAAAGCGCTATAAGGATGGATGGACGGATGAAGGTATTGGCGGACAAACGGACAGACGGATTGATGGATGGAAAAATTGGACTTGAAAAAAAAACGTGTTTCTTTAATAGCGATAGCAAAACAATTTAGAAATTCGTGACATTAACATAAAAATATCATTTATTTTTTTTTGTGTTCAAAATTTTGATCACAGCAAAGTAAGAATGGGTTAGACTGGCACAGGACCGTAGTGAATGGCGCGAAATAAGGGAGGCCTATACCCAGCAGTGGGGAGAAACGGGCTGATTTGATTGATTGATTGAAGTAAGAATATAAGGCGTGTTTAATATACCTAGTCTATTCGCCTTTCCCTCCGTTTTTAGTATCCAATGTACCTACCTCACCCCCTTCCTCTCCCTCCAGTCCCCCCGTGCTGTATGGGCGGCGTCCCGTGTGTGCAGTGTGAACGCGCCACGCAAATGTGCTACATCGGTACCTATACTTTATTCTCGTATTTGAATTAGGAATTTAGTCCAATTGTAAATGTTAATTATGATTTGACTGAAACATACAAGTTGACTTTAAAATTACTTTTTAATCACATAACGTAGGGCCCTGTGCCGAAGGTTTCTTGCCGTCTTCTTCCTCTCGGCTATACAGGTAGAGAACCGGCAGTAGTTTTAGATCAAAAAAGTGACATCAAAAAAGTGTAATGAATTTTGCCTATTTTTGAATAAAACACTTTTCATTCATTTTAATTTTATTAGTGAACGATAGAAAAGGTGTGAATTATTTATGCATGTACTCGTGATAACAAACAACTTTTACTATGGGACCAAGTACGAAATCACAAAAAAAAATATTCCCCCGTACTATTAGCTTGTGCATTTTGTATGGGGAGTTCAAAAAATCTTGAATGATTTCGACCTTGGTCCCATAGTAAAAGTTGTTTGTTATCACGAGTACATGCATGCCCTTTTCTATCGACCACTAATTTGAAGTCACCCTTTATGCTAGCTTAGCATACATTCCGTGACGTTTTGTGATTTCGTACTTGGTCCCATAGTAAAAGTTGTTGGTTATCACGAGTACATGCATATCATTTTCTATCGTTCACTAATTTAAAGTCACCTTTTATAAGTCAGAACATATTCATTATACACTATTGAGCACTGTTAAAGCAGTAGGTATTGGATATTTTCTTCTGAGTGAAGTATCTGTTACGTAGTAACTATTAAGTAATCTGTGCCTTTAGCATAATGTTTTAAATGTTATAAAATTTTTATTATAGTTTCAGAAGAAGAGCCAGTACCGACGCGGGACCAGCCGCCGCATCCAACGGGAGTGAAGCAGACGAGGCCGGGGTACTACACTATACCGTCACTGGATGAGATGATCAGTAAGTGATAAAGCCTCTTTAAACCTAATTTTCTTTCGAGACGCGACAAAATCTTATTCTTCCGAAAAAAAAAATACATCACGCCCGCATGTATGGCGTGATGCGACTGAAGGCCAATCAGAGCCGCACGGTGGTGCCCTCGTTCATGAAAGAAATTTAGTTAAAAAAGCCTAAGCAGTGTTACAAAATGGAATATTTTGCGATCAAGTTACTCCATACATTATCTTATATAAACATATAGGCGTGTCCCAACGCAGTGATTCATAGGAGGGTCCTGAAAATCAGCATTAATGCTGAGGATTTTTCTCCTTTTCCTCAAAATATGTATGGTTAAGTCATAAGTTTGTTATTAACACTATAAGTATCTAAATCTCATTTGCACTGTACATTTTTTGATGAATAAAGTTCTTTTATTATTATTATTATATAGTTATTTTTTATAGATTTTGTATGGAGTAACCAGGGGCACAAGTCTATAATTAAAAATAGCCTCAGTTGTGTGTCGGCAGAGGAGACACATTTGGTATTCTACTAAACAATGGCTTACACTGATTGCGACTAAATGTGTCAAAAAATGCCATTGACACTCTGCTGACACACAACTGAGAATGTTGTATGACGACGAGTCATCAGAAGGGGTGTTTATGAAGCTTGATGCTCGTCCATAACAAGGAGTTTCATTAAAATAAGATTGTGGGCGTGTACTGAACAAACTAGATTTATTGCGTAGTTTCCAAATCACGTTAGAAAAATAACAAGATGTACGTGATGTCTTCCGATGTCTCTTCTTGACCGATATCAAACAGAATCCATAAATATGAAAGCTCCAAACTGACAATCAGTCAGAAACAAGCCTGTTCTTGCATTTTAGCAGTAAAGAGTTTGCAAATGGTTTCAAAATAGCCTTCATGAACGTAATTTCCGACATGTATATTCGCAGACTTAGGTCGCTGATCGCATGCGTCGGACATTGAAAGCGCACATAAAACAACAGCGCGCTTTAAGTCCCTTTGTATTTACATTTTGTATATTTTGTTCACAGAATACATGAGACCGGACGGTTCGTGCGTGGTCCCACATCTAACCATAGGACGTAAGAATTACGGCAATGTGTACTTCGATTGCGAGATCGACGTCGCCGGCTTAGATATTGATGCTTTAGGTGAGATGTGTTGATTAACGAAGATAGGAGATTTTATACCTGTTTTACTATCTATAGATAACATTGACGGATGACGGAGTTTTTTTTTTTTTTTTTAATTGGACATGGGTTTATCTGTCAGTTTAATTTTATCTGTAAGTGGAGAAACAAGCCCTTAGAAGCTTAAATGCCTGTTTTAGCACTTACACGTAAAAAGCATCCAACCTAATTGGTATAGTAAAAATTTTCGGTATCAATTACACTCAACATCCCCTATTCGAGCTAGTACCTATGGAGAAAAAATAGTTGGCGGCCACTGATGAAACTAACGTCAAGATAGAGAAAAATATTATAAAACGACAGTATTTTGGATAATTATCGAAAGTGATATACTTTCAGAGATATAGAACTTTGAAAATGTTCACATGTAACAATTTTCAAAGTTCTTTCATTTTCAAAGTTCTATATCTCCGTTCTATATTTTTTTCAAGTTATGACCCATGTTCCTTGGGAAAAGTTGTTCAGTTTCATGAGGACTATCGCTGTGTTTCGGCATTATACCCCCTTTCTGTTACACCCAGCAGATTGCTCTCCATGATATTTTATCTGCCACCACACTAAACACATCTTTCATTACAGTACACTTCATGAACAAGGAAATAACAGTATACCCCGATGACTCAGCTAAACCGGCTGTAGGGGAAGGTCTGAACCGGCGCGCTATAGTCACGTTGGACCGGGTCTGGCCGCGGGATAAAACTGAGAAGAGACCTATTACTGACCCGGACAGGTAATGTATTACTGTAACAGTATACCCGGATGATTCAGCTAAACCGGCTGTAGGGGAAGGTCTGAACCGGCGCGCTATAGTCACGTTGGACCGGGTTTGGCCGCGGGATAAAACTGAGAAGAGACCTATTACTGACCCGGACAGGTAATGTATTACTGTAACAGTATACCCGGATGACTCAGCTAAACCGGGTGTAGGGTTTAAACCGGTATGATATGCCCATGGTCGGTTTTCTTGGTATTTAAGAAAATGTGTATGAGGCGACTCATGAATGTGGATGTACAAGGCCGCCTGTTGCTTCTTATATTCTTGTTTGTGTCTGTACCTTATATCTTTTGTGCAATAAAGAATATTTGTATTGTATTGTATTGTACAATAAAGAGCGATAAAGAGAGCACATCAATCTTTATAAAGCAATCATCTAATTCCGACTTCGTATAGCGATATCTGTGTCGCACACACCATGACGTTTGTTTTGTCAGTCGCGGTTCAAATGCGAGAGAGTGCTACAATAAAGTAAATTCTAAATTCAAATTCTGATGAACGATTAATCTAATAATTGATGTACATGGAAATTAGCATTCGTTTGTATTCGGAAATGCGATGATTGCCGATATGCATTTTTCATCGTCATTGTGCTGGGGTCCAAGTCTGCTATTTAGAATAGCCTATTTAGAATAGCCCAGTTGTGTGTCGGCAGAGTGTCGATGACATTTCCAGACTTGGGCTCCAGCTAGTATAATATACCTGATTATATTTGTATTATTTTGTTTCTCAGATTACTAGCAATGGACTTCGAAGGTAAACTCCGTCGTGTGTGTGACAAACACGACACGAAGTTTGTTGAGTACCGTCCGCAGACCGGCAGCTGGGTGTTTAGGGTGAGTGCGTCTCTCTTATTCAATAAAATTTTGCCCATCTCAGCCCTTTAATAATAATAAAACGCCTGCCATTTCGAGTTGTTTTTTGTAGAAAAAAATATACTCAAAATGTGAACACATTTCCTCACCTTTTAGGTCATTTTAATATCAATTATCCAATATATTACCAGGTGGAGCACTTCAGTAAGTACAGCTTGACTGACTCTGATGAAGAAGACGAGATCACTCCAGAAGTGCTGCGGCGACAGCTCGTCAATCAACAACTGCAGAAAGCAGCGCCTATTGGTGAGTTGAACATTTGAGTTGGGAGTTGTATACCCTCTTTTTATTACCCGACCGCGCCAGAAGGAGGGTTATGTTTTTCGAGAGTATCTATGTATGTATAATTCTTTAGCACGCTCTACAGCCTAAACGGCTTGATGGATTTTAGCTTGAAAGGTGTCGTTAGGTTCGTATTTGCAGTGAGAGTGACATAGGGTACATCAAAATGGCATCTTTTAAAAGCAGTTGGGTTGTTTTTTAAATAAAAAGGTTAGGTTATTGATTGTTTCTACGCAAGATGCAAGCATACTTTAAGCAACCGTCAATTGACGAAACACAAGTTTGACGTGCGGTTCCATGGACAATTTACCTAGCGTAAGTCATTCTCCTACAGCCCCGCCCTCCGCCCCCGGCCTAGGCGGTACATCTCTCCCCCCCGCCCCCGCAAGCTCCGCCCCCTACGCGCCCCGCCCACTGCTGCACGACGACCTCTACGCTATGCAGCAGACGTCGCTCTCGTTGCTAAATGGTGCTGGAAAAGGTGAGCGGGACTTTTTTTTAAAGAATATCTAGTATTAAGTATATACATACATTCATACACGCACACATACACACACAGTTCCCCATCGAGGTAGACAGAGACTTCCCTCCACTTGCTACGATACAAACATTCTCGTTACCAAAGTAGATTCGCATACAAAACCTGAAACGCGGTATCGAAGTTTTTCCCGCGCTGTGTATATAAGCAAATTCCAAAATCTTCCCCATCGAGGTAGACAGAGACTTCCCTCCACTTGCTACGATACAAACATTCTCGTTACCAAAGTAGATTCGCATACAAAACCTGAAACGCGGTATCGAAGTTTTTCCCGCGCTGTGTATATAAGCAAATTCCAAAATCTTCCCCATCGAGGTAGACAGAGACTTCCCTCCACTTGCTACGATACAAACATTCTCGTTACCAAAGTAGATTCGCATACAAAACCTGAAACGCGGTATCGAAGTTTTTCCCGCGCTGAGTATATAAGCAAATTCCAAAATCTTCCCCATCGAGGTAGACAGAGACTTCCCTCCGCTTGCTACGATACAAACATTCTCGTTTCCAAAGTAGATTCGCATACAAAACCTGAAACGCGGTATCGAAGTTTTTCCCGCGCTGAGTATATAAGCAAATTCCAAAATCTTCCCCATCGAGGTAGACAGAGACTTCCCTCCACTTGCTACGATACAAACACATCTCTTTCACTTCATACACATTCATCGGTCTCCTCATACACGTCGGTTTAGGTAAGTCGACTTGGAATTTCTTCTTTCTTTATGTAATCAATTGCTTTTATTTTATTTGTAGCATTTGAAATGGATACCACAGAAGAGAATACGGAATCACAGAGTTTATATCAAGATAGTCAAAGAGGTAAGTTAACTTTTTTTTTAAAAATAGTAGTGGAATAAGTTAGTTATAGTTATACTAGATCAAAGATTCGCAGTAAAACTTGTTTATTATCATGAATCTAATCACCTTAATTTTTAACCGACTTCAAAGAACAAGAGGTTCTTATTTTACCGTTTTGTATTTAATGAACAGCATATTAATCTTCTTATATCTTTCGCATATAATCACTCTCGTGTGAGAGTAGGCTCGTGTGTCTGTAGTGGGGACGTTAAAAAGGCTGATGATGATGAGAAATCAATTAATTGGTATACTTTTGTTCAATGTTTTTTTATAGGTACAGATATGTTACCTTTATAGTGATTGGCGTTTTAAATCTGTGCCGAACAATGATTACAATGACATTAATGACAGCACTTCAAATCATACTCCAAATGTCTTCAGACTAACTGAGACTAGCTACAAGTTGTCTTAAATAAGTCTATTTACAGTCTTCAAAATGTGCGCGCATATAACATATCTATATAATATAATATCATTGCTTTTGTTGCAGCGTTCGGCGTTAAAAGTCCAACGAGTGAGTTAGCGAGATTGGAACATAGGCAGAGTCATAATGTACAACTTATGAAGGCTTCCTTATACGCTGATACCGGTAAGTTATGAAGACTATTTAACCGACTTCGAAAAGGTCCTTTTAAGTTAATTATTCACTACACTACAAATGACAATAAAGAACATCCAACCTAATTGGTAAAGTAAAAATTTTCGGTATCAATTACACTCAACATCACCTATTCGAGCTAGTATGAAATGAAGATGAAACTTACGTCAATCGATGGAGAAAAATATTATAAAACGATAGTATTTTGGACAAATGTCGAAAGTGATATACTTTCGGAGATATAGAACTTTGAAAATTGTTACATGTGAACATTTTCAAAGTTCTATATCTCCGAAAGTAGGTACCTTCGAATTTCTTCTTTGGTGTATGCAGGTTTCCTCACGATGTTTTCCTTCACTGTTAGCAATTGGTAATCGAATAAATTGATCCGTAGAAGAGAAATAAAGTCAAAGGTACGTGCCGGCACCAGGACTTAGTCGTTAGTCGGGGAAAATAACTAAAAACTTATTAATGAATGTCATTGTCCACAGAAATGGAAGATGACGTGTCAGTGTCTACGGGAGACCAGCAAGTACCGCGAGGTCTTAGTTTGATCCCGCAGTTGACTACAGTGACACACCACGCTGGGGACATTGGGGTTGGCGAGGAGCTTACGCCGCAGATTGAAGGTATGGAGAGTAAGAGTTAAAGTCAAAACAAGTTTATTTGTAAAACACTAATAGAAAGTTGACAATAGGCATTATGATTACAATTTTTTTTTAGTCCATCACACAATTATTTTAAAATATTCGACACGTATTTTTTCTTTTTTCTCTTAAACTAAAAATGAAAAAGACACACGAGGAACTTTCCTCGTGACGTTACCTTTGAATACACTTTTTACTTAGAAGTGACGTCAAAAGCTCACCCCGTAACGTTAATGCTCTGTATCTTTGTATTTATTTATGTATTTGATCAGGTAAAAAGTGTGTTTCAAATATTTTTTAATAGCGTAAAAGACGGACTAATTATAATGCCATTTTTTTAATGTAGTCATCATCCCTATTGAGATGTAAATACGCTAGACAAGGACACTAACCTAAAAAGCCAAGATATGTTCAACAACTAGCTTATCATACACTCCGTGACAAGACGTTGTCATGCGTTTGTCACGCTTACGTCTCTGTCTATAGTATTAAATGTGATAAGGACAGCATACGTGAAATAATTGTCGCGGCACGCCGTGCAAAGCCCCCTGCTAGCTTAGCATGGCACTCTGTGACAAGACGTTGTCATGCGTTTGTCACGCTTACGTCTCTGTCTATAGTTTTAAATGTGATAAGGACAGCATACGTGAGATAATTGTCGCGGCGCGCCGTGCTAAGCCCCCTGGTGTAACTTTGTTTCTCTTTGTCATCAGTTGCGGAACTCCCAATGCGGCCTCTACTCGTCCGGCCGCATACTATAGTACTGAAATATCATAGAAAAGTGCCGCCTTACAATAAAACTATAGCAGGTAAGTTACTATGAATTATATTCACATTGGTAGTTGCTATTTACAAAAGTATTTGTAGTATTTTTTTATTTCCTTGCCACTTATGTAAAAAAGGCATTTTTTTTTTCAAAAACTGCAATCACTGTGGGCGATGCTAGTGAATTACGAATGCGACTGCCGGAGGACTTAAAAAAAACCAAAATTACTTTTAACTAAATTTAATTAATAAAATTCTAAAACTACAGAACGTGTGAAAGGTTTCGATGCTAGAAACACAATACCAAATATTCTAATTACAAAGATAGTTGCGCAAAAGTGAATTACATGAAATAAGCAAAAATAATGTAGGTTTCTGGAAATGCTGCGTTGCGCCTCGTGCATCGTGACGCTCGAAGTCCAATATAGGTAGTTTGGTGGAATCTACTGACTCGACGGTTTACGTGGAGCATGCGGGCGTAACAAGTGTACAGCTTACTTATTTAGATGTTGTGAAACAGATACTTATTTAATAAAGTCTGCCAACAGGTAATATATCAGTCTTAAAAGAAAAATCTGTACAAATACATAATATGCTTAATTATAATATACTAGTGGCTGCCCTCGACTTCGTACGCCTTTATCGTCATATCCTGGCAATAAATCATGATATCTCAAAATAAATATATAAGTATAAGCTACAATATTGCCAAATTTCATCAATACTCAATCATTTATTGCACTCCACAGGTTTTTACAGATCTTATAAATAACTTAAAGTACCAAATGTGGACCCTGATTAGGGCACGGCAAATTATGTAGCAAAGCTACGAACTTAAAACTAAAATGAGATCAGTTACAACAATATTGTAATTAAAATCAAAATCTATTCAGTTAGTCCCTATTTAATTAAAACATTATTTGTCCTACCCACAGGTCGTCTGAACTCGTCCCAGATATCGGACATGGCGGTGTTCCGCGGACGCCACTCGCGCGCAGGGTTCGGGCCGAGGTTGAACCTCGTCTACGTCACCTCATTGGATACCATGAGCTTGCCGAGATGTGAGTATACAGGGTGTAACAGAAAGGGTATATAAAGCCGAAACACAGTGATAGTCCTCATGAAACTGAACAACTTTCCCCAAGCAACATAGGTCGTAACTCGAAAAAAAATTTTGGATCGCCCATACTTACTCGATCAGCTGATCGGGCATTTTGTATGGGGAGGCGAAATTTTTTTTTCTAGTTACGACCCATGTTCCTTGGGGAAAATTGTTCAGTTTCATGAGGACTATCGCTCTGTTCCGGCTTTATATACCCTTTCTGTTACACCCTGTATAACTAGATTAATTGATCCCACGTCTGCTTCTTAGTCGTGACCAGCAGGCTTAGCATACGTGCCGCCACAATTATCTCATGTCATGCTGTCCTTCTCACATTAAAACTATGGACAGAGACGTAAGCGTGACAAACCCATGACAACGTCTTGTCACGGAGTGTATGCTAAGCTAGCTGAAGGCTCGTGAAAAAAAATATCATTCCATACATTTTATATGGATTCGTTCACACACGTTGTCATGACGACGTATTTTTTTCCCTCCTGACGGGCCACGGCCCGGTCACGTCCCAGGCACGGCCCGGATATGTTTAGACCTTTAGTCGTGACCTGAAGGCTGAGAGTCGTGACCACCCTAGGTAGTTTCGTAGGTCAGCGATCTCTAGTTTCGTCTACCTTGGGCAAGATGTAATGCCTTCTGAGTGTTACACTGGAGGTGTTTGAGAATGGCATCTTTCCATCGTGTAGATATACCTTTATGTTCATTTTACCCGACTGTTCCAGAAGGACGGACAGCCAACTCTCAGTAATAGGGTCCCGTTTTCAAGTTTCACCCCTTTGGATACGGAACCTTTAAAAACATCCTCAACACGAATATTTTAATTTAATTGATGAATATGTGTTACTTCTACAGCGGCTGACCTATCCGAGTTAGGTAGCTACGTGAAGGGTCGCGGTCGTGATGATTGGAGCGAGGCGGTCGTTGCGCATCTAGCGATCGGACAGCAAGATGCTAATGATAGCTTTCTGGTGAGTATACTATAGTATAACATCATACTTTTATCTATGTGTTTATAGCCTTATGTCTAAGAATAGGGATGATGACTACATTCGAAAAATTCAAAAAATAATTAGTCCGTCTTTTAGGCTATCAAAAAATATTTGAAACACGTTTTTTACCTGATCAAATACATAAATAAATACAAAAATACAGAGCATCAAAGTTACGGAGTGGGAGGTATTGACGTCACTTTTAAGTAAAAATTTTACTGAAGCGTGACGTCACGAGGAACTTTAACCAAGTGTGTCGTTGTCATTTTTAGTAAGAAAAAATACGTGGCCAGTTTTTCAATAATTATCTTATGTGATGGAGTATTTTTTTTTGTTTGTCTCACCTATTATTTTTTCCATTTTCATACTCCATACTAAGTATATTAAATTCCCTCCAACAGGACACCTTCACGAAATACCTAGACGTGCTAGTAGAGCACTCCACTATATCGTCAGCCGGCAGCTGCCCCAAGCTCACCGTGCTGGGGTCGCCGCTGTGTCGCCGCGCGGCGCTTGCGCAGCTTGTCACACACGCTGAACAGGATCGGAGGCCGAGGGTATGTATATCTTATTACTATTGAATAATCAGGGTCACTTATAACGGAGGATCCTTCGCCTATTGTCCATCGTAAGCAATGAGGAAGGAATAGACTAGAGAGGCATTTTTTTTCATATACAAATGTGTTTATGACGGCGTGCCAAGGCGCCATATTTTGCGCAGAGTTTTCTTGGTACATGTCCTGTCAAATGTTATGTCAACGCCTACGAAAAGTAGCCCAATTTTGCATAAATAGGCACGCAGGTGCAGACAGTATGGCATGTCCATGGATTTATTATATCAATGATCGAAATGTTTTAAATGGCCATAGATATAGTTTTACTGCTATACTATTTGGGCTAAAATAACAACAGATTGGGCGCCACTAGATGGTCAAAGACGCCGAGGTAGACCTCAAAAAAGATGGAGAGACGATCTGGATGCATTTTCATGGGAATGGCGGGACACTGCCGGAGACCGTGTTGAATGGAAAGTCGCGGAGGAGGCCTTTGCCCAGCAGTGGGATCTTAATGGCTAATAAAAAAAATACTATTTCTATTTTGGAACGGATTCGGATTGGACGTAGTGCGAAATTGCTATAACGCCAGAACAGGCGAAGGTATACAGGGTGTGACAGAAATGGGGTATCAAGCCGAAACAGAGATAGTCCTCATGAAATTTTTTTTTAGTTACGAGCGTGACGGTTATATGAATGTATTTATGTTGCTAAGATATGTAGAATAACACACACACGTCTCAGTGGTAACACAATATATTTATTTAATATAAGACCAACACTTTTACACCAGTATACAGGATGTAACAGAAAGGGTATATAAAGCCGAAACACAGCGATAGTCCTCATGAAACTGAACAACTTTTCCCAAGGAACATGGGGCGTAACTCGAAAAAATTTTTTGGATCGCCCATAGTTACTCGATCAGCTGATCGGACATTTTGTATGGGGAGGCGAAATTTTTTTTTCGAGTTACTACCCATGTTCCTTTGGGAAAGTTGTTCAGTTTCATGAGGACTATCGCTGTGTTTCGGCTTTATATACCCTTTCTGTTACACCCTGTATAATATTAACATAAGTAAATATGTTCACTTATCACACGACCGACTACCGTGCCGGTCAACACTCCACTCCCTTTCTCACTACGACACCCCACGCCGTGCAACCGGTAAAGTGGGTGGGGGTAGAGTCCACTTAAAGTCGATGACAAAATAATAGTTACTGCTTATACAATACTTAATAATCGAATGATACTATTTATGATGAAATAAGAAAAAAAATTTAATAATTACTAGAACACTACAAGATAAAAAAAAATACCTTATAGATTCAGATTAGAACATAATTTTATTTAATGACGTATTTTTCCCCCAGTTCGGAGTGTCAACCGGTTACGCGCATGAAGTGTTCACACTTTGCGAAGCGTTGTGGGGAGCTGATTTAGAAAATGATGGTAAGGAATTTCTCCTTAAGTTACGTAACCAATTATTTTTTATAGGTATAGATATGTTACCTTTATAGTGATTGGCGTTTTAAATCTGTGCCGAACAATGATTACAATGACATTAATGACAGCACTTCAAATCATACTCCAAATGTCTTCAGACTAACTGAGACTAGCTACAAGTTGTCATAGGTCTATTTACAGTCTTCAAAATGTGCGCGCATATAACATATCTATACCTATAAAAAATCATTGTACGTAGCTAAGTAAACAATTTTTCTGTGTCGTCCCAAATGTCCCATTACGGGGCTAATTGTTTTTTTTTTAACCCAAAACGCCCGAGAAGGTTTATTACTTTAATATAAATATTCTAGTATAAATAAATATGGAATATATCTATTAGTATTACATACCAGATTAGGTAGAGATTATAGGTACAGATTATGTGTAAAGGTGCGTACAGACCATGTAACATAACATGTTTTACATAATGTGGACACTGAATGTTATAAAACAATGTTATTGATATGTACAACAATGTTATATAACTTTGATGCGTACAGACCATGTAACATGTTATATAACTTGTGTTATATAACACGTCCACACTATGACCTTGTCATTCAACATTGCAACATAAAAATATAACAATATTAACAATGTTATATAACATTGTTATATTGCATTGTTATTCTAATGTGTACAGTATTATTTTATGTTGCAATGTTGAATAACAAGGTTACATAGTGTGGACGTGTTATATAACACAAGTTATATAACATGTTACATGGTCTGTACGCACCGTAGGTTTTCTAAGGTATATGCATAAATGCATGCAAAGTCGCGGGCAGTCTCTAGTACATACATTAATATATACATGTCGACGAGTCATCAGAAGTGGTGTTTAAGCTTTTAGTTAAAATAAGACAGTGGGCGTGTACTGAACAAACTGGCTTTATTGCGTCGTTTCTAATCTCGTTATAAAATAACAACATGTACGTGATGTCTTCCGATGTCTTGTCTTGACCATTATCAAATCCATAATCAAACAGAATCCATCAAACATGACAGCATCTCAAATATGAAAGCGTCAAACTGACAACCAGTTAGAAACAAGCCAGTTCTTGCATTTTAGCAGTAAAGAGTTTGCAAATGGTTCCAAAATAGCCTTCATGAACGTAATCACAGATGTCTCCGACATACATAACCATACTTTCTTCCAATTTCCTAGGTATCCCCGGCACAGACGAAGCGTCTATAGTGCACCGTCATAAGAAACTCCTAGAATGGTTGACGGAAGCTGTCAAAGATATCACAGATAGAGAGTTGAAGAAACCGAGAGAGTGCGATCCCTTGGACGGTATGTAACTAGCTTATATACTTCTAATCCAGCCACTTGTTTCCCACTGCTGGGCAAAGGCCTCCCCCGCGACTTTCCATTCAACACGGTCACCGGTCCCGCCATTCCCGTGAAAATGCATCCAGATCGTCTCTCCATCTTTTTCGAGGTCTACCTCGGCGTCTGTGATCATCTAGTGGCGTCCATTCAGTTGTTGTTTTGGCGCAAAGTTCTGGATGCATTCTACATGACCGGACCAACTCCATTTTATTTGGGCTTATACATATACTCAGCGCGGGAAAAACGTCGATGCCGCGTTTCAGGTTTTGTATGCGAATCTACTTTGGTAACGAGAATGTTTGTATCGTAGCAAGTGGAGGGAAGTCTCTGTCTACCTCGATGGGGAAGATTTTGGAATTTGCTTATATACTCAGCGCGGGAAAACTTCGATACCACGTTTCAGGTTTTGTATGCGAATCTACTTTGGTAACAAACTGTGATATTTCAGAATCAGACGGCCACAGCAATCAAGTATGGACCTTATTACTGGGTGGTAGAGTCGCAGCTGCGTGTAAGGTTGCAGCTGAACATGGCGATTACAATATGGCGGCTTTATTGGCGCAGTGTGCTGGTAAGTATACAGGGTCACTTTTAATTAGTAAACAATAGAAAAGGATATGCATGTACTTGTGATAACAAATAACTTACTATGGGACCGAGTTAGAAATCATTCAAAAATTTTCTCTCTCCCTGTAGAAAATGCAACAGCTAATAGTTTTTATGGGAAAATTTTGTTTTTTTTGTAGGGTTCCATACCCAGAGTGAAAAGGGGACCCTATTACTGAGATATGGCTGTCCGTCTGACACCAGCCTGTATCTCAAGAACCGCTATAGCTAGAGCGTTGAAATTTTCACAAAACCGTTGCCGCTATAACAAAAAATACTAAAAATAGAATAATAATAATAATTAAGAAGGGCTCCCATACAACAAACGTGATTTTTTTATCCACTTGAAACGCTTGGCTGGTTTTTGTAAATGCATGGAAAAGGAGGCGTGACAGATTTGTAATATAAATATGTGATTCCCAGGTGACCCAACATTCCGGTCCCTTCTCTCCCGTCAGCTATACCAATGGCGCGAATGTGGTGCTGACGCTCACATCAGTTCCTTACGACTCGCCGCTCTAAGGTTACTAGCGGGTATCACCAACACGGAGCACCTCACTGACGTGGGCTGGTTGAGAGCGCTGCACGCTACAGCTAGGTGAGTGATGTAATCATACAAGCTGACGGATACATGAGTGTATCTGACGACTCGCCGCTGTTACGTTACTAGCAGGTATCACCAACACGGAGCACCTCACTGACGTGGACTGGTAAATGATGTATAGCAGGTCAAAATTGATAATGTTGTTTTATGAGTACAAATTTTACCTTTACTATTTATATTTCATTTGTAATTTATCAAATAATACTAATTATTGCATACTTCGAGTGTCTTAGTCATTCCATGAGTAGTCTGGAATACATTTTGATAAAAATATCTATTTACCTATATTTCTGTTATGTAAAAAGTATATTTTTATTAAGATAACTAAGGGGTTTTCTACCTACTATCAGGGAAAAGGTCAGAAAATAGGGAAAATAGACCTGTCAAATTTAGTTCCAAAAATATCCGGGGGACTTCTTTCGTGAAACGCACTCTATCATCACTTGACGTTTCACAGACAATATTAAAGAAGTTTGGTTGATGTTATGACCAAAGAGACGTCAACACGTCGTCAACAACACACAAATACATAACTATTTTTTTATCTAACTTCTTTTAACTTTATTCCTAGATACATCTGCCCCCAAGTACCATCGCTAGAGCAAGTTATTCGTACATACAATTCTCTGTTCGTACGTACGGAGCGAGATAGCGATATATCTGATGAGGAAGTGGATCTGACGAACGTGGAGGTGGATGAGCTTGGGCTGCAGTTACCTCTGCCGCCGTACCAGGACGAGTTTCTTGTTAACGTGCAACGGGTGAGTTGGTTAATGTTTACTAGATTATTTCTCTATCATTTGATAGAGAAATAATTAAAGTCATAATTTTTATTAATTATTACCATTATTTTTTAATTTTTTTAAAGGGGTCTTTTTATTGGCGAGGCAAAGATTCTAACTAGCGCCTCTAGTGTCAAAATTGTGAAACTAGACAGCTTCACAATTTTGACAGAAGAATGACACTTTGACAGTTTTCGTTACAATTAACGTCAGGGAAAAACTTAAATAATAAATACAAATCTGACATTGAAGTTATGTCTGACATTGAAGTTACAAATAAACAAACAAAGTGTCGTTCTTAGACAGTTTCTAAATTTCGCCGCTAGAGGCGTGCGGATAATCTTTGCATCGCCAATAGAAATAATAATAAAAAAACGGCCAAGTGCGAGTCAGACTCGCGCAGGAAAGGTTTCATTCAATATTGATATCGAAAAAAGGCAAAAATAACACGTTTGTTGATGCGAGCCTTAATTATTATTATTCCATTTTTAGTATTTGTTGTTATAGCAGTAACGGTAATACATCATCTGTGAAAATTTTAACGCTCTAGCTATAACGGTTCGTGAGATACAGCCTGGTGACAGACGGACAGACAGACGCGCCTTAGTTATAGGGTGTCATTTTACCCTTCGTGTACGGAACCCTAAAAACTTGCAGGTCAATGCTGTGGGAAAGGGGTCGAACAGTGGCACTCCACAATTAAAATATCTTATCTTGCCATCGGCGTCCCACTGCTGGGCAAAGGCCTCTCTCCTCTTCTTCCATGATTCCCTATCCTGAGCCGCCTCTGCTCAGACATCCAAGAATGCGTCCAGATCATCTCGCCACCTTTTCCGTGGTCTGCCGCGAAGTCTTTTGGCTGTTGGTTGCCATTGGGTTGTTGTGATTGCCTAAAGATCGTTCGGCATGCGGCAGACGTGACTGATTTAATCCCACTTTAACTTGGCAGCTGTTTTTACCACATCAGCAATACGTGTCCTGGAGCGCAGTATGGTGTTTCTTACTTTACCAGTAAGCTTTACACCAACATGTTGTTTTAATTAATTTTATTTCATTATCATCATGTCAGCTTATTGACGTCCACTGCTGGACAAAAGCCTCCCCCAAGAATCTCCACAACGACCGGTCTTGCGCTGCCCACATCCAACGGTTTCCAGCGACTTTAACCAAGTCGTCAGTCCACCTTGTTGCAGGCCTTCCCACACTGCGTCGTTGTCTCAAGACGAAAGTCTTTAATTTTATTTATCATCCTTAAATTAATTAAAAATTGTGTACAGAACGGCAAACAGCGTCGCGTGCTAGATCTCCGGTACGAGTTGATGCGTGCGCGCGCTATGAACACGCGGCCGAGACTACAGCCGGCCGCATACAGCGCTGATCCTATGGATTACAGCTTGTGGTGAGTACTCATTTATTAACATTAATCAGGTCTGTCGCACTCGCGCGGGTATGTATCGAAATGTAAGTAGCAACGGTCGCCGCTCTCGGGGGGACAAATCAGTAGGGGCTCACAAGCGAGCGGCGACACACGCGCGTGTTAGAAAAATAGAAAAGTTATGTAAGAAAAGCTAGTATTTTTCTATGCAATTAAATGTGTAAAGGAAATTATTAGAATACCATGAAATAATTCTGATTTGATACTAGCTTAGTAAATTAAACAACTTGAATAGATTTCAAAGGTTAGGTTTTATTGTTTGAAACCAATATGAAAAGGAATTTATCTAAAACTACTACCACTTCACTCCTGTATAGCCGGTAGGAAGAAGCGGCAAGAAACCTCCGGCACAGGGCCCTACGTCAAATATTATCTTCTTTTAAACCAATAATAACATCTAGATTACATAGTATAAAGATTTACATTATCAAGGGCAATTCTTAACAAAGGAAAAGTATGAAAGAATACTCATCTTAAATACACTGCAGCACAATCATATCAATAAATAAATGTTCCAATCATGATATATCTTCAAATTATAATACATTTCATTAATTTACTTTGTTATACATAATTTATAACAATATCACTTTATCGGCTCTTTTTCCGCTGTCGAACTGTCATTTGTTTTCTTTCCCGCCATTTTGTTTATTTTTAAACTTGACATAATGGAATGAATTATCGTTTAGAAATCCAAAAAGTATGTATAACCAACAATCATAAGATTGAAATATAAGATTAATTTTAACAATTATCTGACACGCGCGACAGAGTTGTTCGTCGCTTAAATACGCTACCGACTTACGCACTGATTCGACCGCTGTTGCGCTGCCACAAAAATCTTTTATTTAAAACATCTGATAGAGTATGTACTTACTTCTGATACAATAAAGATGCTTTTTTTTTTCAGTTTCGTCCTGGGCGCGTGGTTGGGCAGCGTGTGCGCAGAGAGCGTGGTGGGCGCCGCGAGTCAGCTGGAGGCGGCCGGACGCTGGCACCGCGCTGTGCATGTGCTCATGTACCATCCGGATGACAACGCGTGAGTTGCTAGCTTTAGTACCTGATTTACCATCTACGGATAAAATGTAACTGCCAGATAAAACCTATATCTATTTCATAGAACATGACGTTTTACACAGAGGCAGGTATAAAATATCTATTAGATACATTTTATCAGTAGATCGTGAAATACGCCCTTTATCTATCACATCTCAGAAAAAAAAGAACAATAGAAAATATTTTGTGTCTGGGTTTATAATGGGTCAGTGGGATGTGAGAAGTTAAATATGTCATATTTTACAATTATGTCTATCCGCCTTTTTTACAAAACGAGTTTTATTTATAGTTCTAGAACTAATTCAGATAAATGGCGTTCGGCTATAGACAAAACGACAAAATGACATTAGTCCTTGAACTATATTTAAAACACGTTTTGTAATCACGGGATATGTGTTTTTTTAGACATACAGATATACTAGCAGCTGTCCGCGACTTCGTACGCTTTTATCGTCATATCTTGAAAGAAAAAAACAATATATTTCAAAATTATATAGCCTATGTGTTATCCTGATATATAAGCTACAATATTGCTAAGTTTCATCAAAATCTGTTCAGTATTTTTTACGTGAAAGAGTAAAGACGAGTCTCGATAGACCGCGGAGTAACATTGAACATTGGCTTGTGCGGTAGCCGCGTTCTGAATTTAAATTTTAAACGACATTATAACTTCAGTAGGCTATATCTTTTTGTCTCCCGGAGCCGCTTTTATCGACGCCATATAATAATATATCGGGACAGTCTATGTGTATACTCTGGCATATGTTTCATTTCTGGGCAGTGAGTTTTTTTTTTGGGCCCAGTAAGTTGTATTTTTTTTTCTTAGCGTATTTCGTCCCACTGCTGGGCAAAAGCCCCTCCCGAGCTTCTCCAAACACTCCTGTTATTAGCTGCTTCCCACCAATCTTCCCTGAATGAGCGTAGGTCGTCACTCCATCGTTTTTTGGGCCTACCTCGGCGACGTTGGCCGTCTGGCACCGAATTTGTGGCTATTCTCGCCCAGCGCTTCGTATGCATGCGACTTACATGGCCAGCCCAGTCGTATTTTAATTTGGCGGCTTTTCGTCCAACATCTACGGTTCCAGTATTGGAACACAGCACAGTGTTCCTCACCCGGTCTAGTCAAGTTGTACTATCGTTAAATTTTTTTTTGTCTACAATTTCAGCCGTCGCCACCTGATCCAATCTATTTTATCCCGCCACGCTCCCGCTCGCGCCGACACACCGCTATTGAAAGAACAACTACACACACTAGAGACATTACAGCTACCTAAGAAGTGGCTGCTCGTTGCGCGTGCACACCGGGCTAAGTATGAGGTAAGGTTTGAATATTTACTATAATTAGTTTTTTTTTTATAGCTACCTGCGTCTTCGTTCGCATTTATCGTCAAATCTTGGAAGAAAAACATAATATCTTAAAATAATATAGCCTATGTGTTATTCTGATGTGCAAGCTACAATATTGGAGAATTTCATTAAAATCTGTTCAGTGGTTTTTACGTGAAATAGTAACAAATATTCTCACACCCAACGGCACAAACATTGATTATAATATTAGTAGAATCTACATACATATCCGGCACGTCTTTCCCCCATCGAGGTAGACAGAGACTTTCCTCCACTTGCTACGATACAAACATTCTCGTTACCAAAGTAGATTCGCATACAAAACCTGAAACGCGGTATCGAAGTTTTTCCCGCGCTGAGTATATAAGCAAATTCCAAAATCTTCCCCATCGAGGTAGACAGAGACTTCCCTCCACTTGCTACGATACAAACATTCTCGTTACCAAAGTAGATTCGCATACAAAACCTGAAACGCGGTATCGAAGTTTTTCCCGCGCTGAGTATATAAGCAAATTCCAAAATCTTCCCCATCGAGGTAGACAGAGACTTCCCTCCACTTGCTACGA
This sequence comes from Anarsia innoxiella, assembly GCA_947563765.1. Taxonomy (NCBI): domain Eukaryota; kingdom Metazoa; phylum Arthropoda; class Insecta; order Lepidoptera; family Gelechiidae; genus Anarsia; species Anarsia innoxiella. Next base: position 1,035,195 of record OX387419.1, read on the forward strand.
TACAAACATTCTCGTTACCAAAGTAGATTCGCATACAAAACCTGAAACGCGGTATCGAAGTTTTTCCCGCGCTGAGTATATAAGCAAATTCCAAAATCTTCCCCATCGAGGTAGACAGAGACTTCCCTCCACTTGCTACGATACAAACATTCTCGTTACCAAAGTAGATTCGCATACAAAACCTGAAACGCGGTATCGAAGTTTTTCCCGCGCTGAGTATACAAGCAAATTCCAAAATCTTCCCCATCGAGGTAGACAGAGACTTCCCTCTAACATATTGCTATTCATTACAGCGTCTGCCAGCGATAGAATGCGAGCATCTGATCGGTGCCGAGCAATGGAACGCAGCTCACAAGTTGTTGATTGAAGAATTGCTGCCTGAGGCCGTGTTAGCTGGTAAGTGGCGTGGGGTCTGGTTAGACTGGTTGTGGTAAGAGTTGCATATAATGACCAGTGTTAATTTATCCCATGCTTGTTTGACGGCCGTGATTTTTTACACGCTTTATATTAGCTTCACTTGTAACTAAACTAACTATGTATGTAAACAAATCTTGGAATCTTAATTTGACCCACTTCCCGGTCTTCGAATAGGATGAAAGCACACACTCTGAGTTCTGATGACAATACAATAATATGGTACTTTCGAACTGATCTGATGATGGAGCATGTTTAGTGCGAGCTAAAGATTGTTTTAGTTTTTTAAACTACCTATTTTCTATACTCAGAATGTATACCACGGTAATTACTTAAACTAAGGAACTTTTTGTAATTTATGGTGGTTAAATATTATGACATTTTTGGTGCAATTTTCTTCCATATCCATCCATCTACTAGGTGTAACAGAAAGGGGGTATAATGCCGAAACACAGCAATAGTCCTTATGAAACTGCACAACTTTCCCCAAGGAACATGGGTCGTAAGGTAACTCGAAAAAAAATTTCGCCTCCCCATACAAAATGTCCGATCAGCTGATCGAGTAAGTATAGGTGATCCAAAATTTTTTTTCAAGTTACCTTACGACCCATGTTCCTTGGGGAAAGTTGTTCAGTTTCATGAGGAATATCGCTGGGTTTCGGTTTTATAACCCCTTTCTGTTACACCCTGTATAGGTACGAACGTTACAGATACAATCAGCCCGTCACGGCCCACTACTGGGGAAAGGCCTCCCTTACTCTCCATTAAGTTCTTGTTTTCAACGAAGAATGGGAGGTCTTGGTTTACAAATATTTAATATATTTGTGAACCAATATAAATAGAATTTATCCAAAATTTCTTTAATATATTCACAGATGACCTCCAAAGCATAGCTCCCCTACTTGAAGCGTTGAACACCGCCGCTCAGAACAGCGACGTGAGCGGCTGGGAGAGTGGGGGGCAGGCGCTGCATCACTACATACACGTGTGTGACGAGGTCAGTACCTGTACCGGACCGGTACCTGTAATATGAACGTTTTATTTAGTCGCAATCGGTGTAAGTCATTGTTTAGCAGAATACCAAATGTGTAAATGAAATGAAAAATCATTTAATCCTGTTTGACAACACTTATAACGGGTCATTTTTTAAAGTTAATGCTAGATTCGCAAGAGTGCAGTTTTCCCCAGAGAAGAATTTAGCAAGAAACTCTGTAGGGTTGCTCTTTTCAATTTAAGTTTTACAAATCTCATATAAACACAACACTGTCCTGCATGCTCAACAAAAAAATGCCATTGACGCTCTGCCGGCACACAACTGAGGCTATTTTAAATTAGCAGACTTGGGTCCCTGTCCAGCTCGTGCTCGGTTCGTGTAGCATAACCACTCTTAAGTGGGTTCCACACGATACAATTTGATTGGCCAATCAAATTGGATATAATCGAATTGTTCATCCACACGTAAACAAAACGACCGCCAATTTTAGTTTATTTTTGCTGCCTCTGTTGAAAAAACGTGTTTAAAGATGCCTCCTGTACTCATTGGAGACTTGAGTCGAAAAATTGGCCAATTAACGTCCGTACCACCAAATTTGATTGACCACAATCGAGTCGGGAATCCCGGCTATCCAATGAACTTCAATCAACCTTCAATTTAATCTTCAGTCCACACTACACAATTTGATTGCCAATCTAGTCAAATTGGGTGTGAAAATGTGTCGGGTGGAACCCACTTTACATTGTCCGTATTTCCCCCAAGATCCGCTCGCTAGTGTCGTCGCCCCCAGCGCGCGCGTCGGTGAGCGGTCGTCTGGAGGCGCTGCGCCCGCGCGTGTCGGTGTGTTGCCGCGCCTTGGGACGCCTCACCGCCTCCACGCCGCGGCAGGCTGCTGCTAGGACGGAGATGGGGGCCAGGTATGTTAGGTTTTAAGGTTACTAAATGCTGCCTGCGACTCCGTACGCATTTATCGTCATATCTGAAAAAAAAATCATAATATCTGAAAATAAAATAGCCCATGTGTTATTCTGATGTCCAAGCCAAGTTATTATAAAATTTCATTAAAATCCGTTCATTACTTTTTACATGATGAATTAACAAACATCCGTCCATCGGCACAAACTTTGACATATTTTATAATATTAATAGACAGGATTTTTAGCTGGTGAAGTGAAATAATTATCTGATTTTTTTTTTTTTTTTTATTTTTTTTTTTCTTGGAAAAAGTTGTTTAAATAAAAGAATATTAATTTGGTTCTTGTATTTGTGGTAACCCCACAATAGATTCACTTTCATATCCGCTTTAGTTATTTTTACTTAAAACATGCTTTTATTTTGCAACCCCCAGCATCAAACCACCAAATACTTTAGTCCACAAACAAAAACAGTATCTATTACCTACATCCTTTCTTGTGTTGCTCTAACTTACCGCGTTCATTCGATCGCGACGACATCCTTCACTTCCAATTAGAAAAAAATATAATTAAGACAGTTTAATAACTGTCACCAATGGTAAGTCTTGTAATGGCGGAAGACTTAATATTCGTGTTAAGGACGGAAGATGTGGACTGTATTATTGGTTATAGTAATGAAATACTTAGCTTTATCTCCTTTATATTTCTTTAATATTCGGACTAAAACTACTACTTTACACAAAACACAACAACAACACTCATGACAATATATATGGGAACTGACAAGACCATGAAAAATAGAATGTAAAAAAGTAAAATACAAATATCTGTCGTATCAAAAGGCAATCTGTACAAAAAATGGTTAATTATAAAAAGAGTTCGCAACAATTCGTTAAACAGTAACATTTTTAAAGAAATTCTCTAGATGGCGAATTGGCGATACGACAAAATGTTGTTTCGTACTATGTTTTAATGTCATATGTATATTACGCAGAGTCTCAGGAGGTTATAGAACTATCTAAATATCACTATTACAGATTACTTCAGCTAGCAGTAGCGGCGGGTGAGCCGAGTCACCATCTAGCGTCGTTACTACGAGCGTTACGGTTACCGCCCGACTGTACCGCAGCGGCGCAGGCGCAGGTAAATACTTGTGGACAAATACCTTATTACAAAACAAGTTTTATTATTCTGGGTGTAACAGAAAGCGGGTATAAAGCCGAAACACAACGATAGTCCTCATGAAACTTAACAACTTTCCCCAAGGAACATGGGTCGTAACTCGAAAAAAAATTTCGCCTCCCCATACAAAATGTCCGATCAGCTGATCGAGTAAGTATGGGCTATCCAAAATTTCTTTTTGAGTTACCACCCATGTTCCTTGGGGAAAGTTGTTCAGTTTCATTGGGACTGTCGCTGTGTTTCGTCTTTATACCCCCTTTTTGTTACAGCCTGTAGATAGTACTAGAACTAACTCTGATAAATGACGTTTCGAATATAGACAAAACGTCAAAAATGACATTAGTACTAGAAATACATTTAAAACTTGTTTTGTAATAACGGAGATAGAGTTTAAATAGTACAGTAAAGGGCCGGCGCACACCTGAGCGTAGATAGCCCAGTTGGTAGAACGCTTGCCTCGAACTCCGAGGGCGCGGGTTCGAATCCTGGTGCGGGCACGTACCTCTGAGTTTATTTCTCATGTACGGATCAATTTATTCGATTACTACTTGCTAACGGTGAAGGAAAACATCGTGAGGAAACCTGCATACACCAGAGAAGAAATTCGAAGGTGTATGTGAAATCCGCCAACCCGCACTTGGCCAGCGTGGTGGATTACGGCCTAATCACTCTCTGTATGAGAGTAGGCTCGTGCCCCTCGGTGGGGACTGATAAAGAAGAAGCACACCTGACGGAGCCAAAACTAAAATCAGTTGACACAGTATTCGAATGAAATCGATCAAAGCGATTTCATTGCTTGCTTATTTGTTGTGTCAACTGATTTTGAATATTATTATAATGAGAACAATGTCGATAATAATATGACAATCAAAAATGCTCTGCGCTGCGCTCTGTCAGGTGTGCGCCTGCCCTTAGGTCTCTAAAAATAGGATAATTCATGTAATTCGGTCTAATTATGTTTTTTTTTTCATCAGATAACAACAGACTTGGCAGAACGCGCTTCGGACCTGTGCCTGGAATCGACAAACAGCTCGCCGATCTCCTCACACCATAGGGCCACGGCGCAGAGTTAGAAAGAGACGTAATATGTAACTAGTGTTTATTTAAGAAAGTAAAGCATGATGCATGTTGGAAAATATTGTCATCTCTGTCTCACCTATTTGACGCCTATGCGTTAGATAGAGACAAAAATAATAGCATAACTCATAAGAGTCAAACTATTTAAAGAAAAAAAAGAAAGTTCTCTGTAAAAAAACTTTGAGTATAGAATATATAAGGAGGTGCCATACCGTCTGGATCTGCGTGTCTGGTCTGGCGCAAAATGGCTACCTTTTTGTACGGTACTACTTATCGTTTGACAGGACATCTACCAAGAAAACTATGAAAAACTTGCGCCAACCTTAGCACGCTGTCATAAATTCATCTGTATATGAAAAAAAATGGGGCAACTCCTTATTTCTATACTCAAAGATCTTGAGTATAAAACTGTGAAAAGACAAAAAAATACAATTTTGTTTGCATGGTTGCCATTTAAAAAAAAATAGTATTTTTTTTACAGTGGCAACATTTAAAAAAATCCAATAAAAAAAAATCTAAACATTCTACACACATTCGCTTTTTTCGTCATTTTGACATTGTATAATAATATTTTGTATGGAAGCTTGAATTAAAAAAATATATGTTTGTATGTAAATTGGAGATTTAACTTGATGTATGCCGATTGTCGTTTTAAATTATGTAAAAAATTGTATGAAAGGTGGAAGTCGCTTGGTAACTTAACCCTTTGGACGCCAATGACCACTTTAGTCGCAAACTGTTCGCGTGGCTGAGTCGCCGCTGACCACTTAAGTCGTCTTAATTTGGCCATTTTTATAACAATACCTAAATAATAATTTCGAATATCCCATCACTAGCGAAAATGTCTATCACAGACAATTTTTACTAGGCTCGGCGTCGGGCGTGTATCAACGTCAAAAATGGCTGGCGTGCAAAAGGTTAAGCGAGGAACACAGAATCCGGGACAGTCCAGGTTTAGGTGGGACATTTACCTGATGAGAATAATGATAAAATTGTTCTACGAAAAAGAACCAATGATATTATATATATACTAGGTGCAGATATGTTATATGCGCGCACATTTTGAAGACTGTAAATAGACCTATTTAAGACAACTTGTAGCTAGTCTCAGTTAGTCTGAAGACATTTGGAGTATGATTTGAAGTGCTGTCATTAATATCATTGTAATCATTGTTCGGCACAGATTTAAAACGCCAATCACTATAAAGGTAACATATCTGTACCTATAAAAAATCATTGAAAAGAACAGTCTTAAGTCCATAGACAGGCCAGTTAGCGTAGTCGGTAGTGAGTCTGCCTCATACGCACGGGTCGCGGGTTCGATCCCCGCCGGTTAACAAACATTTGTGTGATGAGCATAAATGTTTGTTCCGTGTCTGGGTGTTATATATTTATCTATGTATGTTTATCAGTCGCTGATACCCAGTGTACAGGATTTGCCTAGTTTGGGGTCAGGTGACCGTGTGTAAAATGTCCCCCAATATTTATATTTTATTTTTTATAGAACAAATACCCAGACCCGACAGTCACGTGACCTATCTCAGTTTTTTTTATTAACATAGGCATATCGCATACTCTTTTTATTCAATTTCAGTGGCTAACACTAAAATATTGCCTTATGTTTTTGTTCAGGCTCTATACTAAAAAAATACAAAATGTCTTATTATGTATGCAGACCCCTCGAACTTAAATAAAAATAAATAAATATTGGGGGACATTTCACACACGGTCACCTGACCCCAAACTAGGCAAATCCTGTACTATGGGTATCAGGGACTGATAAACATACATAGATAAATATATAACACCCAGACACGGAACAAACATTTATGCTTATTACACAAATGTTTGTTAACCGGCGGGGATCGAACCCGCGACCCGTGCGTCTGAGGCAGACTCGCTACCGACTACGCTAACTGGCCTGTTAAATGAAAAATGATTCATGTTTTATGAAACAGACATGGGTTTAATATGTCAGTTAAATTTTATCTGTAAGTTATAAAACGGGTACATACAATCTCAAAATAAATAGCCTATGTGTTATACTGATGTATAAGCTACAATATTGCCAAGTTTCATCAAAATCTGTTCAGTAGTTTTTGCGTGAAAGAGTAACAAACATCCTCATATTCATCTTTTGGCATAAACATTGACATTTATAATATTATTAGTAATTAAATTAGTGTAAAAGGCAAAATACTGTTGATTTATTTATTTAAATTTATATTTTGAAATAAGACCTAAACCACAACCAAATCCGCCATTAATCCCCGTTGCTAAGTCACCAATCAACAACACTCACTCTTTCTCCTTAGCATGCATCCCTTTCATTCATCTGTAACTTCCGTTTCCTTATCCTTCCTCCTTCCCACATTAGTATTTTGCAAGTTTCGCTACCGCCTCGGCCCCGTATGCTATGTGTTTCTCGCTTAAACCATTGCGACTTGAAAATGTTGAATTTGTTTCGTATGAAATCTAAAATGTTATGATTTTTGTTTTCGTAGGCATCATTCATATTAGATAACCAATATGATAAAATAAGTGATTTTTTGTTAATATACGCACCTCTAGAGGTTAATATTAAGGAATTTGTTTTGGAATAATAATAAAATAAAATACTTTTTTCAATTAATATTTTGTTTCTTTTTTAAAACCTTTCGAGTAGGTACAGTGCTACGCTACAAGGATCTTTTGGCACGTATCGGAAATCGGAGCTAACGATATTATCTTGTAAATTGTCATTATTTTGAGTTATTTATTCACCACCCACGCCCTCCTGACAATGTTACTCAAGTGCCAATAGATCCTTAAAGCACTGTACACTCTCGGACACATCAACCGTGTTTTTTTTTTTTTTTAGCCTATTTCGCCCCACTGCTGGGCAAAAGCCTCTCCCATGCCTCTCCAAACACTCCTGTTATAAGCTGCTTCCCACCAATCTTCCCTGAATGAGCGTAGGTCGTCGCTCCATCGTTTCTTGGGCCTACCTCGGCGACGTTGGCCGTCTGGCACCCAATTTGTGGCTATTCTTGCCCAGCGCTTCGAATGCATGCGACTTACATGGCCAGCCCAGTCGAACTTCAATTTGGCGGCTTTTCGTCCAACATCTGCGATTCCAGTATTGGAACGCAGCACAGTGTTCCTCACCCTGTCTATTCTTTTCACACCTAGTATGCTGCGCTCCAGTGCTCTTTGGCAGACCTTGAGCTTGGACTTTTGGCTCTCAGTAAGTGACCAGGTTTGAGCACCGTAGGTTAGGACATCAACATCATTTATAAATTTAAACATTAGACATCAACCTATCTACACAAAATCATTGGTGAAGGACAAAGATTATAGTTCGGTGCCCGGTACGTGACTAAGGGTCAGCGCAGACAGAACGGAGCGCAGCGAAGAGGATTTTATTACCGCACTTGAAAATAAACCTTAAAATTTTTACAATTAAGTGCATAAATGCTCGCGCGTCCTCGAGGACGCGCGGGAATGCCGGTTCGAGCATTTATGCACTTAATTGTAAAAATTTTAAGGTTTATTTTCAAGTGCGGTAATAAAATCCTCTCCGCTGCGCTCCGTTCTGTCTGCGCTGACCCTTAGAAGAAATAACAAAAATATATCGCACACATATCTCCGCGAGCGTTTTCTAACAGTTCAAAGTCTTCAGTCTAAGTTGATATGTCCGAGGTTGTACAAACTGACATTTGGAATTTTCTCCCACGTTTTTCATAAATTTTGGGTAAGAAATAAAATAGAATGAATTGTTTAAAAAATTATTTCATTTATTAAAATTTCATAGTATGTAAAACGTCATCCACAAGACTCAGTAATTGTTCTTAATTCATTTATAATTAAAACAACAACGCGCGCCGCGTGCTCTTAAAAGTCAAATCTGAAACAAGGGAAAGACATTTATTAGTTATCAATTTCATTAAACATACCTACTCGGAAAATGAGTCATACACAATGCCTGAGATTTGTAAAACTTAAATTGAAAAGAGCAACCCTACAGAGTTTCTTGCTAGGTTCTTCTCTGGGGAAAACTGCACTCTTGCGAATCTAGCATTAACATTAAAAATGACCCGTAAGTGTTGTGACAAGACATAATTTCTCAACTTAATGCATATCCGCATAATCTGAGCCCGATGTAGTTTTGGTCTGCATAAACATTTTGAGGATTGACTGCTCCAGTATCCTTAATCATCAGGAACAGGAAAGACAATTTTGAACCTAATTCTGTGTATGACTCATATTTGAAATGGAGTGTCCACAGTCAGCTGGTTTTCGCTCACTGTACGCAGTTTGCAGCGTTATGCGCGCTGACTATCTCAGACAGCGGCCGACTCTCACCAAAGTGATTTCATTGATTTGAGTTTGCAGCTAACTCTTTCAGTTCGCCACAAATTAGCGGCTCACTCAGTCGGCCGCTAACAGTTTGCCTACTGGGGCCACGGCCTTAAGGTAGAAACTAGAAACAGACTAATGACGCATACGTGGGATAGCGTTGCGTGTCACAAATGTGTTTCTATACTATTACTATGAAACAGATTGTCATGACTAGAGACCGGATTATATGCGTTTGCATATTCGCATATGCATTTGCATATTTTAGCTATTCTCCGCGGGAATCGCATTTTTTACCTAAGATATAGTAATGATGCATATTATAGGTACACTTATAATATTTTTCACTCAGTACCAATCAGTAGTCACGCAGATCTTTTGTTTTGACAGTTACGATAAATAAACGAAAGAGAGAAAAGAACGTCGCGGTCGTCTATAGTGCGTTTTATAGAATACTTCCTATGCTACCATGTTGGCAGCATTGAACATTTGTACTGCGATGAATGAATGAGGGTGTCAGTGGCAGTACAAATTTTCTGAATCTATACAAACAATGAATAAAATACGCCAAATGAACTCCACTTGCCAAATGCATTGCCGCAAAAACTTAAAGAAAAGTTTGAAAACATATTGAACAATAACCCAGGTTTTCAAAGTTTTTGTCAAATTGATAGTTTCATTAATGGGACGGCAGAACTTTTGCCAGAAGCTATAAGTGCTAATATAGCACCCAAGTTCAAATTCTGCCCAGTTACCTCAGTGGATGTGGAGCGAACCTTTTCCACTTATAAAAATATTCTAAATGATCGAAGACACAATCTTACCACTGAAAATTAAGAAAAACATTTGATTGCTTATGTTTACAAAATTTTTAAATAATTTTAATCATATAATGTTACTGTACCTACCTATTATCGCCTACTAAAAAATAATTTACTAATTGTATGTTATTATGAAATAAAAAAAGATTCCTAAAATGTATCATTTAATTTCGCATATTCTGTCAATTTTCGTGCATATTTCAAACATTTTTCATGCATATTTGCATGCATATAACAAGCTTTTTATGTTGCATATAATCCGGTCCCTAGTCATAACATAATGCATAAGGTGTGGGTGGTACCATAAAACAATAACATTTATCTAAGATTACATAAATATTGTCTGTAGTAAATATATTTATTGTTTATTTAAGATAATGCAGATTAAAGTGTGAAAAAATTATGTTATCTATTGAATATCTATAGACTTATTAAATGATATAATTTATCAGGACTAGAGGTGACCAAAATAAGTTTAAAATAATATTTTTGTTCAAGTTTGAATCATACAGATAACACTAATGGTAAGGGCCAGTTTCACTACCCATATAATTTAACTGTCAGATAAACCTGGATATAGGTATCATAAAACATAACGTTTTTGACAGTCAAAAAAAAAGAAAGTTTACTATGAACACACACACACACACACACACACACACACGCACACACACACACTTACATACTCTAATTTTGCTTTTATTACTTTAAATTCGTTACTAGCTAACTGTTTTAAATAAGATACCTACCATTTAGTTTGTAATTTGTTGTTCTTTGTTATTGGCTGTGTTGCATTTAATTAAGGTAATAATTACAGAATAATGAGCTGTTAAGAACACTTTATCAATAAATAAATAAATAAAATGAAAAAATGTAGGTAAATATTATTAAAATTATCATTTGTATAGGAAAATTTCATGTGTAGTGTACATATATTAAGCCTCAATAAATCGATATTTTATAAAGTGTTTCCAAATTAGATACAAAATACTTAAACAGGTGATTTGGCTTATGATACTAAACAACTTTTACTACGGAACTTATATTTTAATTGGCTTCCTACAACATAAATCAGCTGATGAATAGGTTCCATAGTCAAAGTCATCTAATTAGGAAATACATACATATCCGTCACGCCTCTCTCCCTTTTCTCATTGGGGTAGGCAGAGACCACTTCCTTCCACTTGCTACGATCCAAAGTACTCTTTCGCTTCATCCACACTCAATTAGGATTTTTTTTAGCCTATTTCGTCCCACTGCTGGGCAAAAGCCTCTCCAAATACTCCTGTTATTGGCATAAATAATAATATATAAATATAATATAAATAAAAATTAGGAAATATATAAAATAAATCTCAAATTACCTTATTCAACATTAGTCCCGTCGTTCAAGACCCCATAACTGGCCCCCATGGTTTCCTTATGACGCGGCGACACCACATGCTTCTTAGCATTCTCTCCGTCTTCTAAATCCGCGTCACACACACCACATTTCAGCCTCCCAAACTGATAATAATCATACTTATTCCTCCCCAACATATTTATATTATGCTTCAACTCTAAATAGAATCTGAATACGTTCTCCGTCGATGGCTTATTTGTAAAGTGTTCTGCGTAAACCAGATGGGTCAGTAAAGATCTTATAGAGTTAAAAACTCCATTGCAAACGGTACAAGTGAACTTAGCTCCCTCACTATGCAGTATATAGTTTCCATGCATGTACACGCTGATTATATCGCCCTTATTTGCTTGGGTTTTCGTTTCAGCAATCAAATTCTGATGTTGAATGTTAGAAAACACATGGTTAATAGCTTCGTTCAAATCTTGGAACGTCAAATCGCAAATTTCACACTTAATGCCATCAATCGTGGTGATTTTATTCGAGGATAAAATATCCGAATCCAACGTCTCGTCGTAAAATGCCATTCGGACCATTTTAGCTATAGTTTCGACGTGGATCGTACTCTCGAAGTGTTCCACGATGGCGGCGAACGAAGGCAACGCGATGAACTTCGGGCAAATCGTACATACGTAGTAGTTACCGAAACTGGCATAGTATTCAGAAGGCCTGCAATGGTTCTTGTAGAGTAACGCTAGTTTGTGCGGCGCGGCGTTCCTCAAATGCTTCTTCTGGCGTATGTGGTTGAACAGCACCTGCCTAGGACCTTTCAACGTCATATCGCAGCACGAGCAATAGTTCGCGATCTTCCCCGAAGGTTTAATAAAGTTTTCTATAACAACATGATCGCGGTTGTTCAAAGGTTTCCCGACACTTGCTAGGAATTTCGACCAGTCGAGGCTTTTCGGGCCCCATTCGTCTGGGATCGCTCCATCTGGATTATTCGCTTTCATCTTGCGATACATCTTGTCGGATAACTTCGCTAAATGATTCTCGTCGAGGATATGCAAGATGGCAGCCTCTAAAGAGTCAATAGGCACTTTGCAAAGGCCACAGCCGTAGCCGTTGGAGTCCTCAGTCACACTATGACTGAGAAGGAACTTTTGGTTCATTTCTCTAATCTTCTCCATGGACGTGTCCTCCATGGTGAATGGAATATGCTTGTCAGCTTGGAGAATACAAGATAGGTTGTTAATGTGCGTATCGCTGAACACATGGGTGAGAACACTGTCGTATCTAAATCTCAGAGTGTAATACTCGCAAGTCATGCAGAAGAACGCAAGTTTCCCAGTTCTATCGTCGACTAACGTCAACAATTTATGATTCTGAAGCAGTTTCAATATATAATTCTCTATAGGACCGTAATAACGGTATTTTTTCACTTGGTTCTTAATTGGTTTGTCTGGAGCGGGCTCGTTTTCATCATTATCATAATTCTTGTTGGTGTCAGTTGCGAAGTTTTGGTTCACGTTGTCTTTGATGCTCATTATAATCGGGGCAACAGAGCTTGTTCTATCAGAGAAGTCGATTTGTGCGACATCCTGACACAGCTTATCGTATGCTCCTTGGTAGAATTTGACAGCGGCATCGATACTTCCCTCAGAATTATCAGGTAAATGTCTGATCAAAGACGCTTCTAGCTTCGCAGAGAACATCCTATCGAGTTTCTCCATAGGTTTAACGAGTTGGAGTATCTGCTCCAAATTCGTGGTCATATTTTCGCCGCATTCCATAGCGGAAAGTCTCCTAGACATGTTTGGGAGTAGAATTGGCTCAGCTACGTCGACACTTTCGCGTTTCAACTTGGGCAAATGAACTTCTAAGTTGAAATGCTTTTGTAGTGACTCCATAAGAGGTTCCTCATCGTTCAATTCGATCTCTACATTGCAGTCAGTACAAATATGGACTTGTTTAGCATTTTCCACGGTAAGTAACTCAGCTTTAAGTAATTCTGGGACTTCGGAGACCGGTAAACTGTTAAACCTCTGTCTTTGCAAGTTGCTTTTCTTCTCGGTAGTAAATATATACTCAACTTCTACCCCTTCACGCTTTTGAAGGAATATATCCCGATGTAAACCATTAAGTTTCCGCATGTAAGTGTGAAGTACTACCTTCTCCTGCGTCAAAGGGTGATTTATCACATTTCTGAAATGCTTCGCCAAGCGTTTCATTTCTTCCATCTTCCGGAATGATAAAACAGTCAGCTCCGACATGCTCTTCGTCAATTCATCCATTTCGGTCATGATGATTAAAAAAAAAAAAAAAAGATTTTTGTATAAAAAATAAAAGCTGTACAATGATTGACTCTCTTGGTGTCCAAGATTTTGAAGTCGCTTGCTGGTTAAGCTATATAATGGAAGTTTTGGTGCCCGTACTAATGCCGAATGTGTGTGCGAGGTTGGAGGCCTGGAGTGCAGATTTTGATTTAAAAATGATATGAAGACTATCACCGCATCTCAAGATCTGAAACAAATGAAATGATACGTTTACAACATGTTCAGTGTTGACGCAACGGTCATTAAATATAAAGTTAAGTTTGAAAGTAAAAAATACATGTTTGCGTGTTTTCTTTGCTTAGCTACGGAACCCTAAAAAAACACATAGGCTATATTATTTTATGATATTGTATAAGTTTTCGAAGATAAAAAATATATAAGATAAAAATATATATATATATATTGGACATAACGTAGGGCCCTGTGCCGAAGGTTTCTTGCCGTTTTCTTCCTCTCGGCTATACAGGTAGTGAACCGGCAGTAGTTTTAGATCAAAAAAGTGACATCAAAAAAGTGTAATGAATTTTGTCTATTTTTGAATAAACACTTTTCATTTTCATTTTCGTTATGACGATAAATGAGTACGAAGTCTCGCCCGTCATATCAATATAAGATCATAATAAAACAGGGATGGCCAAACGGTCGATCGCGACTGTTAGTCCAGTAGATCGCGGCACGGCAAAAAAATTATAAATACGTAAACCAGACCTCGCATCTAAACTAGTGGAAGATGCCCAGACGCAATACTCACACTAATATAAAGTTAAAAAGGATTTATATATTGCCCTGCTCTACTCTACAGTCTTCCTAAACTAGTCCTACTCCAAAGGTTGTCTGGAAGAGATCACTTTTAGTGATAAGGCCGCCTTTGCGCACAATGTTTTAGTTTTAAGTTGTATTTGTATTTCTTTGTGTGCAATAAAGAATTTCTATCTATCTATCTAAAAAGTACCTAATTACTAGAGATGGGCCGAGTACTCGGTTTATACTCGGTACTCGGCGTACTCGGCACTTTTTTTACTACTCGTAATCGGCCGAATAACTCGGTAAAAATGCCGAGTACTCGGTGCAAATAAATCTACCTTGCGCATTGGAACTGCTTGTTAGATCATAGTGTACTTCCTTCTAATTATACATATTCAGTACTTTGCCCAGCAAGAGCAGTGTTATAAGCTGCTATTATTATAATTATTTAGAAGAAAATTTCATAAACAGTGCTTTGTCTATATATTTTTTTTGCCACTTGACGCGCGTTTATTGGTTTCATTCGAAGAATAATGATTAATTAGCGGGGTGCGGAAGAAGTGTCAAACACCATTAACACCACTCGCTCCCAAACTTGTTCGCACACAATTCTACCTTCTTTAACTATACCGAGTAACTCGGCCGAGTACTCGGCTCGGTAAACTTTAAACCGAGTAATACTCGGTACTCGGTTACTCGGTAAAACTGGTACTCGGCCCACCACTACTAATTACTAACAATAATTTGCACATTTATCTTTTCTCTCTTAATAAAAATAAAAAATACTACATGATTGCGTACTGAACTATGCTGTTTCGTTTAAGATTTCAATTAGTATGTAATTGGTAGATCGTACAGGGATTCAATAGTAAATAGGAGATGTTGGGTCTAATAAAGTTGGCCACCCCTGATATAAAATTATGCCAAATACTTTCTGTTTCGACGTTTGACGAATTATCTTTTGAATTATAATATATTATCTATGCCCAGGTGTTAACACGACCTCTGAACAATATTTCAATGTCAGTGAATTTAAAACATGTTATTATATTTACATAGTTTTACACTAAGCGAGCGTTTTTATTTATTTACTTACTAGATAGATAGATAGATAGATAGATAGAAATTCTTTATTGCACACATATATATTACAAATAAAACCTTAAAACATTCAAAATTCAAAACTAAAACATTGTGCGCAAAGGCGGCCTTATCACTAAAAGTGATCTCTTCCAGACAACCTTTGAGTAGGACTAGTTACTAGCTACCGACTACTTAAGTATTAATCGTCATATCTTGGAAAAAGATCTAATCTCAAAATAATAATATAGCCTAAAAGGTGGCGAGATGAACTGGACACTTTCACGAACGGCGAGAGAGGCGGCTCAGGATAGAGAATCGTGGAGAAGGAGGAGAGACGCCTTTGCCCAGCAGTGGGACAACAACGGCTAGATAAGATAAGATGTGTTATTCTGATATATAACCTACAATTTTGTAAAGTTTCATCAAAATCTGTTCAGTGGTTTTTACGTGATGAAGTAACAAACATCTATTCATCCATCCATGAGCACAAACATTGACATTTATAATATCAATAGGATTAGCTACCGACTTCGTATCGTATCGTATTAATCGTCATATCTTATGGTGCTCCTACATTTCATGTTAAAAAATGTTAGTAAAATTTCCTAACAATCTTTTGGGTCATTTTCAATTTGGGCGTTTTGGCATGACATTTCTTTTTTTTGAAAAATATTAGTTTCATTCGACAGAGGGTCTATAGAGATATATTAAGGTGTATATGGCTGAGCTTAATGAAAAGTATTTAATGAGATATAGCTATTTAAAAAAAATGTGCAGCCACGTCTGTGACCACCTGCCCATGTCGGTGATTTTAGGTTAGCATTTGATTGGATAATATGCAGTTATCATTTATCTTTCATCAGCATCGTCTACCTGTTGCAGTCCACTGCTGGACATAGACCTCTCCCATTGCACGCCACTGATATCGATCTTCAGCTGCTCGCATTCAGCTCCTGCCAATCGAGAACTCGTGTACTCCAACGGTTATCGGTTCTACGTCTAATACCCACTACCATCTCAGCTTGCAAGGCTATATCGATAACCTTGATTCTCTGCCGGACCACTTCATTTCTAATTTGATCATGCAGAGGAATGCCGAGCATAATATTCCTCTTTATAGTCTGCTGAGTGACTTTAAATTTGTGGACCAACCGTGCTGTAAGTGTCCACGTTTCGGTTCCGTAGGTATGTCATGTCGCGTAGGACGCACTGATTGAAGACCGATGAGTACAAAAGAGTCAGCCAGGTCATTTAGCATCTGTAGTAGATCCTGCAGCGTTCCTGTCACGATGACGAAGTTGTCAACAAATAGCAAGTGAAGTGAGTGCAATGGCGAGTACATACCCAAAACTCGCCTTTCCAGTTCAGCGTTTTGAACTTATCCTCCATTGCATTTGTGAACAATTTCGGGGAGATGACATCCCTTATCTCACACCTCGGTCCTCGATGCAACGGTGTATAGGTCTTGTTTGCTGATTCTTTATTTGGACGGACATGGTGGCGGTTTCGCTTGGCGACATCTTAACTCTTATCTCTCTCTCTTTTCTCTTATATATTATCTTTTTCACTTGGATGTATCGCAATCTGATTGGCATCGCTGCAGGTACCCCAGAACAGATCAGATTTCAATCGAGTCAAAAGACCTTCTCGTAGTCCATAAATGCTAGTCACAGGGGCTAATTATATTCTTCAGTTTTCTGTATAATCTGCCGCAATGGGATGTGGTCTGTGGTGTCGTATCCGCTCCGAAACCCAGCCTGTTCCGGTGGTTGGAATCCGTCAAGTCTTCGCGCAAGACGGTTTGTGATTACTCTTGAGAACAGCATATGTACGTGGCTTATATGGGGAATGGGAAATGGGTCAATAGTTCTTCATTAAGGTTTTGTCTTCCTTCTGGAAGAACAATACGACCATACTCTACTCCACGCCTCCGGTGTTCTCCCTTCAAACAAGAGAGCGTTAAAAAGGGGTTTCTACCCTGAGCACGAGTGCTTTTAACAGCTCTGTTGTGAGGTACGTCATATCCAGGGGCCTTTCTTAAATATAATAAATATCTTTAATTAAAAAAAAAATAGATTACTTAAATGTATTATTTTATTTTAAATTAATGGAAAATATTGACTACCAGATTGTGATTGTATTCGAGCACTCTTCGTCTTTCTGCTTTTTTTTCTCTACTCTTCTTACTTCTTCTGTCTTTTTAGACTTTTTTTTTGCCATCTGTGAACAAAAAAAATGCTATTGTGCAATATACCCCGTTTTTTTATGAAAAAAACTACTAAAAAAACCTTGAATTACCAAAAACGTGGTCAACTTGCCCAAGACGTGGACAGATATGTCCACGTGTTTGATGCGTTTTTTCGTCCACGTTTTTGATTTTTTTCGAACATGGGCGGCTTAACATAATCTAAAACAACTGTGATCCTGTTAGGATTTCAACAAACATAAGTCCTTTTTATTAGCTATATCATAAATTAATAACACTTGGCCAATGCTTTTGGTTTTAAAAAAATACCATTCACGTCTATGACGCGTTATGCTTTCCAAAATTGAAAAATGAACATATAAAACAACTTACCTTGGAAAAACAGCCGTTCCCCTCTTTGACAATCGCTGATTTGAAATGACCGACACTTATTTTTTTTAGTCTAGTGTTGCCAAGTCATTACGTAAAGTATTTACAAAAATATCGATCAATTTGTGATCAACCACGTCTGTGATGCGAAAATGAATCACAGACTTCCGACCCCTGTAGAAATTGATTTATGTGCTTAATCTAATAGCTATTTCGATATTTCGGTAGACAATTTAATACTACGGACGATAGACTAACATAGAATAACTAGTGAACTAAGATAAAAATTAGAAAAAATCGCAAGTGCCAAAAATTGGGTTTGTCACAGGACACGTCGCGTGATATTTTGAACGTTTTTTTTTATTTATTTTAAATTACATTCGCTTTTTATAAACGATCATGCTTCCCCAGAAAATTCAAATAAAAATACGTACATCAAACAAACATATAACTCTCTAAGGCGAATATTTAAAAAATATGAGCTATGCACATGTTCAATACTCAAATTGAAAATGACCCTTTTATTACTTACGCATGCTGTGTTCACCTATAATTGGATCTACATCTCTGCTATACCATAATTGTATGATAATATCTGTAATGTAAGTTGTAAATCTGTTGGTGAACCAATAAATAAATAAATACAAAAAAAAAACATCTTATAACAAACATTCTGTAAGTATACCAAAAGTTTGTTGTATGGGAGCATGTTGTATAGGAGCATGTTGTATGGGAGCATGTTGTATAGGAGCATGTTGTATGGGAGCATGTTGTATGGGAGCATGTTGTATGGGAGCATGTTGTATGGGAGCATGTTGTATGGGAGCATGTTGTATGGGAGCATGTTGTATGGGAGCATGTTGTATGGGAGCATGTTGTATGGGAGCATGTTGTATGGGAGCATGTTGTATGGGAGCATGTTGTATGGGAGCATGTTGTATGGGAGCATGTTGTATGGGAGCACCATAAGAAAACTTACACCTCATCAGCCCTTTAACGTCCTACTACAGACACACGAGCCTTCTCTCATACGAGAGTGATTAGACCGTAATCCACCACGCTGGTTTTGGTTAGTGGATTTCACATACACCTTCGAATTTCTTCTCTAGTGTATGCAGGTTTCCTCACGATGTTTTCATTCACATTTAACTAAAACTTACACAATATATAAAAATAGTATTTAGCTTATTTATGTTATTCTGATGTGTAAGTTAAATATTGTAAAGCTTCACTAAATTCTGTACAAAATTATCTAAAAATGAGAGAACGGACGACGCAGTGTGGGAATGCCTTCAACAAGGTGGACTGACGACTTGGTTAAAGTCACGGGAAGCCGTTGGATGCGGGCAGCGCAAGATTGGTCGTTGTGGAGATCTTTGGGAGAGGCTTTTGTCCAGCAGTGGACATCCACGATAAGAGAATTAGTTAATTTTCTAAATTTAGAAATGAAATAATCTGTTAAAAAACAGTTTTATTATCAAATTAGGTAGAGATCGGAAGTGTAACTGATAAATAAAATATAGTTGTTATTATCATTATGACATTGTTATCAAAGTATTTTAAAATAACAACATCTAATAACTCGATATTACGGGCTGCTTGCACGAAAAAGATGACGTCATTGTCCCGTTATGGCCGGCGCACACCTGACGGAGCGCAGCGCAGAGCATTTTTGATTGTCATATTATTACCGACATTGTTCTCATTAGAATAATATTCAAAATGAGCTGACACACAAATGAGCATCGAAACATCGAAGCGACCAAATGCAAATGTTGTGTTAACTGATTTTGAATATTATTCTAATGAGAATAATGTCGATAATAATATGACAATCAATAATGCTCTGCGCTGCGCTGCGTCAGATGTGCGCCGGCTTGTCTCTATTGTCCCGTTCTGCAAGCGAGAGCGAAGCACGAACGAGGGAGAGGCATGATCGGTTCGAGCAATTGCCTCAGTTCGACTTTACAAACATCAATTTTTATTAACCAACAGAAAGAAAAAATGAGGGTAATGATTTTAAATGTCTTTTAAGTATGTATCCTTCATAGAATGATAAATTATTTCAATAACTTAAAGTGTTACGTAACTTTGTTTAGCCTACTAATATTATAAATGTCAATGTTTGTGCCCATGGATGTATGTGAGGGAGGATGTTTATAACTCCTATAGCACCTACCTAGTTTTCTTTTTTTAAATATGATAAAATCTTTTTAAATATTGAAATGAAATGAAAAATCATTTAATCCTGTAGGTTTTGACAACACTTAGAACAAGTAATTTTTTTTAAAGTTAACGCTAGATTCGCAAGAGTGCAGTTTTCCCCAGAGAAGAACCTAGCAAGAAACTCTGTAGGGTTGCTCTTTTCAATTTAAGTTTTTAAATTTTATTGTATAAATAAGCTGTATTTCCAAGTTAAACGACAGTGTTTGCTAACATAATAGGGAAGATGCAAATACAATATTTATGAAAATTTTGTTATTAAAATGTTTAAAATATATAAAAGGAGGGCCACTGCAATGTTTATAATTTATATAATGTTGTTTTTCAACAATAATTACGAATTAAAAGTAGCTTGAAACGGAACGGATTTAAAACACCAATCAGCGTTCAGTGACGTCACTCCTGTTATGAAAACGTATTTGAGGTTATAGTTGTAGTAAAAAAGTGAACATTATAACGAGAATTAATTGCGTTTTTCGAATAAAAATGGAAGTTGGGTTTGTCAAAGCAGACTCCAGGAATCTACCAAAAGTTAGTGTTGACATGGTAGTGACTTTTTTTGTCGAAAGTGCAGAGTTTTCAAGTGTAGAAATGAAAGGGACTAAACTACTACGGTATGTGTAAATCATTAGTTAAATTTGTATTTCATTCAGCGGATTCAACATATAGCACTTATTTCAGCTCAACAAGAGAATCTTACGGTGATAATGCAATCGGCTATGTCAAAATTAAAAGAGATGGAGAATTATGTACCGTAAAAAGTCGAATTTCTCCGGAACATAAAGTACGCAATTTTAAACTTCATCCAATTTTCAACGTCGTTCTCCAACTGTAAAATAAAAAGTCATTGACAAGTTTGGATAAGTAATTAGGTAGGTATAATAACTATGTTTCTTTTGCATACAAGCAGATTAAACTAAGCTTTTATCAAATATATCCGCCGACTTACGTCAAAGTGGTCTTCACAGCAACGAATGGTGGTCTTTGGGGAATAATTATCATTCCTCTTCACAGCTTGAAACCACTTTTTTCGCAGTTTTGGGTCAGAAGGTCCAGTCAAAAACAATTTATTTGGAAACTGCTTTGAAGTAGATAGACACATTGGCACAAAACATACGTCAACACGGCTTTTTTCGGAGTATCTATAGTATAGTTATGATCGCCTGATGTTGATGGATAGTCCATTTTAAATTTTTTCAAAAAAATGTATCGTTAGTCGAGAAAAATGCAAAAGTATAAAATACATAGAGGACGTACAGTACGTGGGCCAGTGAGTGACAAACAGGAGTGACGTCATACGAACTATACATCCGTTTTCGCGCGAAAATTCAAATTGACAATTTTAAACCCCATTTTTTGCAGTAAATTTCAGTCTTTTCTTTTTTTAATATACTTGTGGTCTATTCTACATGGAGTTCTTTGAAATAAACACAAAAATAAAAATATCGCATCTTCCCCATTGAAATTCAAATATCTAAATAAAAGTATGAATAAAAAGTATTTTTCAGTCTATGAATAAAATATTTGTTTTACAAAATGGATGTTAAGAAAAACCGGTAAAGTGCGAGTCGGACTCGCGCAGGAAGGGTTCCGTACAATTCACTATTTGTATCGAGCAAAAAAGGCAAAAAAATCATGTTTGTTGTATGGGATTATTATTATTCTATTTTTAGTATTTGTTGTTATAGCGGCAATGGTAATACATCATTTGTGAAAATTTCAACGCTCTAGCTATAACGGTTCATGAGATACAGCCTGGTGACAGACAGACAGCCAAGTCTCAGTAATAAGGTCCCGTTTTTATCCTTTGGGTATGGAACCCTAAAAAACAGGTATTTATGGCTGCTTGCAACTTAGTAAGCATTTTCAGTCATACCTTGAAAAACTTAAACAATATCTTAAAATAATATAGCCTATGTGTTATTCTGATGTGCAAGCTACAATATTGTGAAGTTCTATTAAAATCTGTTCAGTGGTTTTTGCGTGAAAGAGTAACAAATATCCTCACTTTCATCGGCACAAACATTGACATTTATATAATATTTGTAGGATTTTGCTGTAGCCTGAAGTTTGGTGTCCACATGTGTATGAGTGTCTGGGCAGATACAGAGGGGTAACAGATGTCTTTTAGAGCCAAAAGTTCCAGTATAAGACTGTGCCATAGACAAATTATAGTACTTTTATACAAGAGGCAAGTGGAGGGAAGTGGTCTCTGCCTACTCCAGAGAGAGGCTTTACCAATATCCTATGTAGGTATAGTTTTGGGAAGGTCTACACTTACTTCTGAAGTCCTATTTTAAGCTGGGCCTTTAACAGCTTAGATAATTTTTATAAGCAATAATGTTATTTAATAAAAAACCCTATGAAAATCAGTTAAGTGGTTTTCAAATTCCAACAGACAAACGCGGGGGGTCTTTGTCGTATTATAAGTACTGATAAGAATGCAGGCAAAGGTGAAGCCGTGAAGTATTTTTAAAGCAATACCTACATACTCTAACGTAAACACCAGGAACATATACTACGCGTAACTGTGAAAAAATAACTATTACAAATAACGGTTCCTAGAAGTCGGTACCAAAAAATACCTTCATCAAAAAAAATACGCATTGCACCATTGAACGAAGTATATTAGGAAGTATACTTACTCTACCACTCGTTTAGCACTAAAAACACACAAACATACACTTATCTGAGATTATTTAGCCAAACAACAACGAAAACAAGGTAAAAATTACAAGAAAATAACAATTAAAAAGTAAGGTTAGAATGAGTTGCAATATTCATGACAAATTTTGTAAAGAGGTTGTTTTGGACAAATAACACTGCTATTATTTTAGAAGTACTATAAATCACCTGGAAATCTTGATTTTGTGCATGGCAGCGTGCACCGCCTATAATTTTTGTACGGGCAGACGGTGACAGCCAAATGATGACATGACAGACACGGCAGATGTCACAAGAACGTGATTTCACTTTGTTCTAAAGAATGTTGCGGGTAAAATTTTACCCCAAAATTTGGGTAAATTGGTCTAAAACCAATTTACCCTAGTGTTTTTAAAACGACAAAAAAGTAATTTTGACGGTAGAAGAAATACAAAAGTGTATGTGAAAATAGCCAAAATGGGCCAGCGGATTACGGCCTAATCACTCTCGTATGAAAAATGAAAATGAAAAGTGTTTATTCAAAAATAGGCAAAATTCATTACACTTTTTTGATCTGAGTATGAGTAGGCTCGTGCTGATAATGATTTTGACGGAGGCAGTGGGCATTAATTTACGTAGTACTTAGTATTTTGTGATACCCAGCTTCCCATAAAACGTTATGATTCAAGTTATTTTCTTGAATTTTTCAGTAATTTTGCGGTTCATAATGTCCTTACTTAGATAATTATGTAGGTACCTAGGTAAATGATTTTGGTAATTTATATTTTGTTATCCTTAGTTATAAAGAAAACTAAAAATAAACCGTTTTTACAACCAAACTAAAAGGCCCAAAAATAAAACTCCATGAAAACTAAAAATAATACTCCATGGAATCCAATTCGAATGTAGGTTATTAAATAATAATAAAAAGCAAGAATCGGCCTTCAGTATTATTCATTAAGCTATATAGGAGGTACGTCACTCACTGTGTTTATCGATGATTCAGTGTATAACAAACAGCTGTAGAAAACACTTGTTCATTAATATTTACAAGTATTTAATGAATGAAATGCCTTATTTGTTACCAAACTAATCTTATCTTATCTAGCCATCAGTGTCTCACTGCTGGGCAAAGGCCTCTCTACTCCTTCTCCACGATTCTCTATCCTGAGCCGCCTCTGCCCAGTCATCCATAACGGTGTACAGTTCATCTCGCCACCTTTTTAGTGGTCTGCCGCGAGGTCATTCGGCGGTTGGTTAGTAATTTAAAAAATATAAAATTAGGTAGGTAGGTTAATAAATCTATCGTTTGACTATTTAAATACATACACAACAGAGTAGCTAATCCTGGCGCCAATCAGGAAGGAATATAAGGAGTGGCCCCATTATTTTTTTCATATACTATAAATGAGTTTAGGACAGCGTGCCAAGGTTGCACCAAGTTTTTCATAGTTTTCTCGGTAGATGACCTGTCAAACGATAAGAAGTACCATACAAAAAGGTAGCTATTTTGCGCCAGACCAGGCACGCAGATCCAGACGGTATTGCTTCTTCTTATATATTCTATATTCAAAGCCTGGCGCTGAATAGAACTGGATGAAGAGCTCGTAGCGAGGCTTATTTCTAACAGTAGAACGAATAGGTCCATCTAACTGTATTTGTATGCTATCACTTATCATTTATAATTATAATTCAATTTAATTATATGTTTATAGTGCAATTAGTACATATTCTTTTTTTAATACAATTACTTAAGTAAGTAGGTAGGTAATATAGGTTCCTATAGGATCGATAAGTATAGCGGAAGAGGAGGTTTTTGTTGGGGCACTAATAACGACATAAATAAACGAAAGAATAAAATAGAATGCCTTGAAGAAAATTATGCTTAATTTTTTTTTAATTCTTTAAATTTAGAAAGATTACTGAGGGACTTATGTTTCTTTTTACTGGCAACTTTGTTAAATGAAGTATGTTCTGAAACTGGTGTCGTAATATGTTTTGTTCTTTTTAGGAACATGTTACCAGCATAGTGAATTTTACCAATAATTTTATTTTGAAAGCCATCAGATATATTTATTATCACAGTTATGTTAATTATATCTAAAAGCGAGTGTTATAAAATTTTTCTCCGTATGTAGAAAAATCAAAATACATGAAAGCACAACACTGAACAAGGTTTTTGAACGTCTTTCTAGAGGTGTGTTACGTTACTTTCTTACATTATCGGTTTTATATTAGATTCGCATTCGACAAAAAAAAAGAGGCGACTTTGTATTGTTGAAATTTGGTTAGGGTCAATTATTATTGATTACTTCATTTCTACTACTTTGACCTATTTAAATTATAAAAATAATAGATGAAAAAGCAAAAGAAATAAAAGTATTATGTTTAAAAATCGGCTATGTTGCGTCAATTTCTAGCTAAAAACGTCAAACCACATTAAAAAAAAAAGAAAAACTGTCACTGTCAGTCTAACAAAAAAAAAGACGCAGCGTTTTTGTTTCATGCAAGTTTAATTATTTTAATTCTTCAAATTGTGTTATAATTCACCAATAATCTTATAAATACTGTCATAATTTAGTTTTTACCATTCTTATTCTAATTCCGTCAATATAATGGACGAGGACGAAGAATTGGCCGATTTGCCGGTGGCGGACACTGATACCACTTGTCCGGAATGCTATGCTGAATTTCTGGATCCTGGGGATCTTGAAGTCCATATAAATCAGGTACATTTCATATTTCACACTTATTTTACATGTCTGTCACGCGTCTTTCCTTTTTTATTGGACAGAGACTTAGGAGGAGGGGGACAGAGACCATTCCCCCTTGCATTTGTTCCCTTGCATTCTTTAATTTATTCGTTTAAGCTGTATAAAGACGGCCTGTCTTTAGTCCCATGGAAGCTGGGTAGATGCCTGGTTTGGGACGTAACATGCGTGGATACTCTGGCCCCTAGTCACCTTCCGGCCACATCTCAACTTGCGGGTGCCGCGGCGGTATCGGCTGAAAGTGTCCAGCGACGCAAATGCGAAAATTTTCTCTCCAGCTTCGTATTTGTGCCGTTTGCTGTAGAAACTCTGGGTTGGGACCCAGAGGCCAAAATTCTAGTGACCGAGCTTTCGACGCGTCTACGCGAGACTTCGGGTGATCCGAAAGCTGGCAGCTCCCTTAGCCAAAGAATAAGCATTGCTACCCAAAGAGGTAATGCTGCCAGCTTGTTGGGTACTTTGCCTCGTGAAGACGCGTTGGAAGACATATTCTTCTTGTAAATATGTATTTTATTTTATATTTGTATTGTTTTATAAATAAAAAGCTGTATGAATAAATTAATCAGAAGCACCCTAAACCGACTTACGTGCATGTATGAGGCAACTGATGAATGTGTATGAAGTGAACATTATATACTCAGCGCGGGAAAAACTTCAAAAACTTCTCTACTTTGGTAACGAGAATGTTTGTATCGTAGCAAGTGGAGGGAAGTCTCTGTCTACCTTGATGGGGAAGAGGTGTGACAGATAATTATGTAGGTATATATATATGTAATTAAATAATTCACAAATAAAACCATTGATGGTTGTGCCTTAAATAAATAAATAACATAAATATTTTTTTCTATTTCAGATGCACAAGCCTAAAGGCCGAAAATGCCACTTCTGTTCCGACAGGTACACATCAATAGATGAATACGCAAAACACATCATAGAAAATCATATAATCAACCTACGTAGCTGCTCCTATTGCTTACGAATCTTCTCCGATGCCGACATAGCTAGAAAACATGCTAAGAAACATATAAAAAGCACTAAAAATAAGTTCTTCTGCTCACACTGCAAGGAAAACTTCGAAAACACTTACGAATTGCAAGTACACGAAGAAAACTACCATTCTGGTAGCTTAGAATCTACCGGAGTGTTCCTTAAAGACACTTTGACGTTTCTATCGTCATATTTAAACATTGAAGCACTAACTTTCATTCAATCGCTTGGCAAGCAATCTTCTTATACCTGTCAAAAATGTAAATTAACTACACCAAGTCCGAATGATTACATAAATCACTTGAAGAAGAGAAAATGCAAGTCATTTACATGTCAACGTTGCTGCAAAGTTTATCGGACTAAGAAAACTTTGATACGGCACTTAAATCATCACGGCGAGTGTCATTTGACATTTAAAAATGAAGATATAAAGAAACAGTGCATGAAGTGTCATAAAGACTTTAATATCTTTGTTTACAATGATCACACGAAATCTTGTGAGGCCGTTTCCTGTAATATGTGTCAAATGACGCTAGCTAACATGTATGAGCTATCTCAACACCAAACGAAAAACCATCCAATGGCGATATCAATGACAATTTGTAACTTCTGCCGTCGAGAATTCGTTGGAAGCGTCGCTCTCCAGAAGCATATAGATAGAACGCATAGAAATGACTTCCATCTTTATAAATACACTTGCGTTTATTGCGAAGAAACGTACTTTAAGCACCCAAAGAACTTATTCGGCCATTTTTTTTCTAAACACAACGATTTGCAACCTTATAGCTGTAAAATTTGCAATCTTACGTTCAGACCTCGTAAGAAATTTACTCTACACATCAAACTGCAACACAATAGCGTTGGTTTCGTAGAATTTGATGAGAAATATCATGTTTTTTTTACCGATAAGAAATCCGAGAAGCCATTTGTACCTAAAAGCTTCTTCGCTGATCAGATTAAGAATGATAAAAGTAATGATACTGACGGTGAAGCGATTCTAGCTACTGACGCGGAGACTGATGCTCCTGATGTACCTACTGATGCACCGACTGATGTGCAGACAGACGCACAGACTGATATCGAAGAAACAAAGTCTAAAGATAGGAAACCACCAAAAATAAGATTCAAAGAGCAGAGAAAAGAGGAAAAAATAAAACAAGACAACTTAGAAACTGATGATAATGTTGACGCTACAACAGCAAAAACAAATAAAAAGCGTAAAAAGGGAAATAAAACTAAGAAAGAATACGTAACTGATAATTCAGACGATGAGCCGTTAAGCAAAATAAGGAAACCAATGAAATTTAGAAACCGCTCAAAAAAACTACAGACGAAAAGCAGAAAGCAATTCACATGTAATCTATGCAAGAAGTACTGTTATACTTACCTAAATTACAACCGTCACATGAGTTTGCATTTTGAAAACGAGAAAAAAACTTGCATTAAGTGCTCTAAAGAGTTTACATCGAAAACGGAGTTAAATAAGCACATAACGGAGGTACACTCGAAATCGCAACTAACAGAGACTTTAAAAAGCTTACTTATGAGGCGAAAGTCAGGTATTACTGCTAATGATGTAACCGCAGCTGAAAAATTCAGAAGGACAATCAAAAAAGTTGTTTGCGATACCCAAGCGGTAACAGCAACTATAAAAACCTCTGAAGATTTATCTGTGCAGAAATTCATTGAAAGTTTCACTCCAGAAGAGACTGCTAAGAAAACACCGGAGATTAAAAGTAGTGTTTCCATTAAAGCGCTAAAAAAAGTAGACGCTAAACCACCGGTTATTAAACTAACTAAATATAAGCCGAAACCGTTCCCAAAATCCTTTAAGCTCGCGATGCCTGTGCATTTCAAAGATATTAACTCGGAAAAAACTAAAGTCAATGTAAAAATTGTCCAGAATCCGCAAGCTGTAAAAATAGTCCGAAATTTCCCTCAAGAAAATATGGCTATGAATGACTACGAAGATTTCGACCAAGGAGACGACATAACGCATTACGAAGAAGTCTCCGAAAAGAATGAGAACGTGCCAGACGTGGCTGAAGAAGTTATGTTGCAGGAATCACAAGATGAAAAATTCGTACCACCTGCCATGCCAGTTCACCACATAATCCTACCCAAACTACCCGAAAACATGAAGAAAAATGATATAAGAATTGCTCATTTGGCACCCGAAGCTCCATATTACAAGATCGTTAAAATGAAAGATGTGCTCAAAAATAGCGAAGTGTCATTGAAGCAAGAAGTTGCCGAACCTGATGAAGATGTCAAGCTACCTTTTGGTACGAAATTGGTGAATGTTAACCCTTTAGCACATTTAATAGGTAATACGCCTGTAGAGAAGATCGTGGGTAATAGTAAGGGTAAGAAGAAACCGGAGAATTTCGAAAAGGCCATAGCTAAAGCTCTGTTAAAATTGGAAACTGTTGTTAGTAAGAAGAGTAGAAAGAAGAAGGGAGATAAGCTGAAAGAAGAGGAATCCAATGCATGAACAGGCTAGACAATTAAAAATATATTAACGCCCTTCCCTGTATTCTATCTATCTCTGGTTTTGCTCTACTGGAGACAGGAATAGTTATCTGTCTTAGAATTTTTCGTCCCTATACTACCGCTGTCAAAAAATGTATGGGATTCTTCTGAAGGATATAAGAAAAACAAATGCTCTATCTATAATATGCGCCAAACACATGGTGAAACGCAACTGCAACGCAACTGAAACTTTTGAGTTGCTATCTATAGACTTCCTTAGAAAACCACACACGACGCAACTGAAACGAAACGTTTCAAACTAGTTGCGTCGTGTGTTGTTTTCTATGGAAGTCTATAGCAGAAACTTCGATGCAACTCAAAAGTAACTAGCAGTTTCAGTTGCGTTTCACCGTGTGTTCTGGGTCTTATTGTATTATTTCTAACAATTATCGTGGTTTAATTAGTCCCTAAAAAAACACTAGTTTTAATTTATGTTAATGTTACTTAGGAAATATAAAAGATATGTTCAATATTTTTATTTGTTTTATTTACTAAAATAATGCTTATTAGCTGTGGTAGTCAGGATAAGGCGGAGAAAAGGTATTCTTTTAGAAACACCTCTTCTAATTTAAGCGTCTGTCAGACGTCACGACGGTACATGTGAAATAAATAGCGTCGAACATATTTGTATGGAGCCTGGTACCTATAGTATACAATTTTCGGTATCAATTACACTCAATATCCCCTATTCGAGCTAGTATAGAAAAAAAATGGCGGCTACTGATAAAACTAACAAATGTCGAAAGTGATATACTTTCGGAGATATATATAACTTTGAAAATGAAAGAACTATGAAAATTGTTACATGCGAACATTTTCTATATCTCCGAAAGTACCTATATCACTTTCGACATTTGTCCAAAATACCTACTATCGTTTTATAATAATAGGTTGGGGAAAAAGTCTTTTCGCATATAGTATGTATGAACTTGTATTAAAATCTCTTTGGCTATACCATTTGTATCTGGCTGGTTTTGGTATCATTAAAAAGTTTTAATTTTAAAGAAGGCACTTCCAAATTCAAATTAGGAATTTGTGTGATTTTCATTTGTTATTGTTGTTGTTAAAATGAGTGAATCTAAAGAAGAAATTCGATACATTTTAAAATTTTACTATAAAAAAGGTAAAAATGCAACTGAAGCCGCGAAAAAAATTTGTGATGTTTATGGACCTAATGCAGTATCTGTGAGAGTAGCGCAAGTTTGGTTTAAGCGTTTTCAAGCCGGAAATTTTGATATCAAAGATGCATCTCGCTCTGGTCGCCCTGTTACGGACAAAATTGATGCCATTTTTGAAAAAGTGGAGCAAGATCGGCATATTAGTAGTTACGATGTAGCTGAAGAACTGGCAATTGACCACAAAACGGTTTTGACTCATTTGAATAAAGCTGGGTACACTAAAAAGCTCGATATTTGGGTGCCTCATGAGCTCACTGAAAGAAACCTAATGAACCGTGTACTCATTTGTGATTCTTTATTACGACGTAATGAAACCGAACCATTTTTGAAAAAGCTGATAACTGGTGATGAAAAGTGGATCACATACGACAAGAACGTGCGAAAAAGATCGTGGTCAAAGGCCGGTCAAGCTTCACAGACTGTGGCAAAACCCGGGTTAACTCGCAACAAGGTAATGCTGTGTGTATGGTGGGATTGGAAGGGCATCATTCATTATGAGCTGTTACCGCCAGGCAGGACCATCGATTCAGAACTGTATTGCGAACAATTGATGAGATTGAAGCAAAAAATTGAGAGAAAGCGGCCAGAATTGATCAACAGAAGGGGTGTGGTTTTTCACCATGACAACGCTAGACCTCACACATCTTTAGCCACTCAGCAAAAATTACGAGAGTTTGGCTGGGAGGTATTAATGCATCCGCCGTATAGTCCTGACCTTGCACCTTCAGATTTTCATCTGTTTCGGTCTCTGCAGAATTCCTTAGGCAGTGTCAGGTTAACATCACGAGAGGACTGCCAAAACCACTTGTCGCAGTTTTTCGATCAGAAGCCTCAAAATTTTTACAGCAATGGGATCATGTCACTACCAACAAGATGGCAAAAAGTTATGGAACAAAATGGCACCTACATACTTTAGTCAAATGTAAAAAAACTATAAAAAAAACTTTTTGAATTTTCATATAAAATACGAAGAAACTTTTTCCCCAACCTAATATTTTTCTCTATCGATTGACGTTAGTTTCATCAGTGGCCGCCAACTTTTTTTTCTCCATACTAGCTCGAATAGGGGTGTTGAGTGTAATTGATACCGCAAATTTTTACTATACCAATTAGGTTGGATGTTTTTTACCACCACGGTACTTAAAGGTTAAACGCAGACGGGGTTTTTTTTAAATAAAAATGTTAGGTTATTTCCCTTGAACTAAAAATTACAAAGATACACTGGGTTAAAGTTCCTCGTGATGTCACGCTTCAGCACTATTTTTATCTACTTAAAAGTGACGTAAATACCCCCACTCCGTAACTTTGATGCTCTGTATCTTTGTATTTATTTATGTATTTGATCAAGGTAAAATATGTGTCCAGTATTTTTAAAGTGTTTTAGTCTTCAGGTAATAGTTTTTAGCCATATCACTTATACAGGGTGTAACAGAAAGAGGGTATAAAGCCGAAACACAGAAATAGTCCTCATGAAACTAAACAACTTTCCCCAAGGAACATGGGTCGAAAATCGAAAAAACATTTTTGGATCGCCCATAGGTACTTACTCGATCAGCTGATCGGACATTTTGTATGGGGAGCCGACATTTTTTTTTCGAGTTACGACCCATGTTCCTTGCTGAAAGTTGTTCAGTTTCATGAGGACTATCGCTGTGTTTCGTCTTTATACCTCCTTTATGTTACACCCTGTATAACATATGACGATAATTGAGAACGAAGTCGCGGACATTCTTTAGGTAAACTGGCTGGATAGGCGTAGCAGGGGTAGCGTATTACAACGAGGTGCGAAGATATTCCCGTCCCGACGGTTTATACATATGTCGGAGATTACGTTCATGAAGGCTATTTTGGAACCATTTGCAAACTCTTTACTGCTAAAATGCAAGGACTGGCTTGTTTCTAACTGGTTGTCAGTTTGGCGCTTTCATATTTGAGATGCTGTCATGTGTGATGGATTCTGTTGGATTATTGATTTGATATAGATCAAGAAGAGACATCGGAAGACATCACGTACATCTTGTTATTTTATAACGTGATTGGAAACTACGCAATAAAGCTAGTTTGTTCAGTACACGCCCACTGACTTATTTTAACTAAAAGCTTAAACGCCACTTCTGATGACTCTAACGAAACTCCTTGTTATGGACGAGCATCAAGCTTCATAAACACCCCTCCTGATGACTCGTCGTCACATACCTACATATCCGTCACGCCTCTCTCCCATTGGGGTAGACAGAGACCACTTCCTTCCACTTGCTTCGATCCAAACACACCTCTTTCGCTTCATCCACACTCATCAGTCGACTCATACATGCCCGTCGGTTTAGGGTAGGTACTCTTGATTTGGCCTTTCTTGAGCAAGTCCCCGATTTGATCGAGGTACATAGGTACTTAAATACTAGGCCAGCGTAAAGCCAGCATGGTGGATTATGGCCTAATCACTCTCTATAGGCTCGTGCCCCCGTAGTGGGGACGTTAAAATGGCTGATGAATATAATGATGGGTCGCTACCTACTTACGTCAATTGAATTTTAAGTACCTATAGAGGAATTACCACTTGCTAACGGTGAAGGAAAACATCGTGAGGAAACCTGCATACACCAAAGAAGAAATTCTAAGGTGTATGTGAAATCCGCCAACCCGCACTTGGCCAGCGTGGTGGATTACGGCCTAATCACTCTCTGTATGAGAGTAGGCTCGTGCCCCTCGGTGGGGACATATATGGGCTGACAACAACAAAGTGTAATGGAAAAATACACCATATTTTCGTGTTTCTATTTTGTAATGCTTAGTTATTATTTCGAACCCACTTGAGTTAATATTTACAAAACCTTGGAAGTTCAAAATAACTTGTACCTACGTAACACGTGGTAGTTTTACACGTTTTTAGGGTTCCGTACCCATACTCGGCTTTTCGCCTGTCTGCCTGTCTGTTTGTTTGTCCGTCCGTCTGTCTGCACGTCTGTCCGTCCTTCCGTCTGTCATCAGGCTGTATCTCATGAACCGTTATAGCTAGAGCGTTGAAATGTTCTCAGATTACGTATTACCATAGCCCCCATATTGTTCCCCCATACTATCAGCTGGTACATTTTGTATGGGGAGTTCAAAAATTTTTGAATGATTTCGACCTTGGTCCCATTGTAGAAGTTGTTTGTTATCACGAGTACATGCATATCCTTTTCTATCGTTCACTAATTTAAAGTCACCCTATATAGGGGTATAAATATACCTACCCCCTTTCTGTTACACCCTATACAAAAATGACAATATTTGTAAATATTTGTAGGATTTTAAATAAAGTACTTACGTCAGACCTATTTAAAAAAAATATATTTCACCTTCTCGTTGCAAGAAAAGTCATTAAAACTATCCAACGTCGTGCTGTTTCATTCTAATATTTGACAAAAGAAAGTGTCAGCTATATATTTTATGGAGCGTTATGATAATTATCGTTTCTGCTAACTGTAAATTAATTTACGCATGTTTAAATTTATAATATTACAGGGACGGATTCAGCACACAAATAGGTAGTTTAAAAAACTAAAACACGCTTTAACTCGCACTAAAGAAGCTCCATCATCAGATCAGTTCGAAAGTACCATATTATTGTATTGTCATCAGAACTCAGAGCGTGTGCAAAATTTCATCCTATTCGAAGACCGGGAAGTGTCAAATTAAGATTCCAAGATTTGTTTACATACATAGTTACTTACAAGTGAAGCTAATATAAAGCGTGTAATAAAAAAACTAAATACTTATATCAAACTTAATTAGGTACCTACTTATTCTAAAGGAGATTCTCCATACATACATACACGCCTCTCTCCCATTGGGGTAGTGGAAACAAGCAAGTGGAAGGAAGTGGTCTCTGCCTACCCCAAGGAGATTATCCAGATGAGAAAAATGTCTGAAATGATTCTCATAGTCATTATGCTTTTCGAAAAACTTGTCATCTTGTTATGCGCACGCATTTTTTGAAAAATGATTTTACAAGGCCGTGGCCCCAGTAGGCAGACTGTTAGCTGCTGACTAGTTTGCGGCGTATCGATTTAGTACGCCCTTCCATATATTTGAAATGGAGCGTTACGCGCGCTGACTATCTCAGACAGCGGCCGACTCCCACCAAAACCGGCGATTTCATTGATTTGAGGTTGCAGCTAACTCAAATTTCAGTTCGCCACTTTGCGGCTCACTCAGGCCACGTCCTTATTGTAGATATACACAGAATCACCATACATCTTCATGAAATAAAGAATTACAATACATTTTCACAGGATATAAGTATAGCCCTCGAAAAAGATGGAGAGACGATATGGATGCATTTTCACGCGAAGGGCGGGTCGCTACCGGAGACCGTGTTAAATGGAAAGTCGCGGGGGAGGCCAGCAGTGGGATCTTATTGGCTTACAAAAAAAAGATAAGTACCTATAACTAAAAGTGATGATGACATTTAAGGGCCGTCATTCAAACTAGGCATTTTTCTTTCTCTTTCCCTCTTAAGCAGATTTGTGTCTTTCAACATTAACAAGTGGTAATCGAATACCTACTTATTCAATCCGTACATGAGAAACAGGGAAGGAGCTATGAGAAATAGCGACCACTCCCCCTCTACTTGCTACGATACAAACACACCTCTTTCACTTCATCCACATTCATCAGTTGCCTCATACATGCACGTCGGTTTAGGGTAATCTTGACTGAGAAGCGTGACGGATACATGTGCTACAACTTGGTCTTAGTGCTACAAGGATCTTTTGGCACGTGACGGAAATCGAAACTAACGATATCAACTTGTAAATTGTCTTTGTTTTGAGTTATTTATTCACCACTCACGCCCTCCTTACAATGTCACTCAAGTGCCAATAGATCCTTGTAGCACTTTAGCTACCAGATCTACCAACACTCGCATAATCCGTACCTGTGGTACCTATATGAGCCTTGAGTTACGAAGGCCAAAGTACACCAAATTGTTTTTCAGCCTAACAAATGTTAGGCTGTGCAAACATGAAGCCATTTTCGTCACAAAATATGTTTGTCAATAATCGAGGGCTATTGTTTAATTTGATATAAAAGCGCGAGGTTTGGGTGTAGAATTCAGTTCAACAGTTTAATCGACTAATTGAAGAAATCAAGATGAAAATCGCCGCAGTTCTCTTCCTCGTGTGCTTGGTAAGTTCTAATCTTATTTAATCTAGCCATTTGTGTCTTATTGCTGCGGCCCAAGTACCTATGTTAATTTACAATACTCTCAGGTTGAGTGTCGGCAGAGTGTCAATTGGTGGCGTAGCTACTAAGAGGCAAGGCAGGGCCCCCGGGCCCTAAAGCCCAGGGGACCCAGAGGAAAGTACCTTGACTAGGGCTGGCAACACTGGCGTAGAGTAAATGTTCCTGTTGTAAATATTATTGTTTTTATTGTTTTAACTGAGTATTTCCATCAAAATTGTGAATCATTCGACTTATCGTGGTTGAAATACCGTCTGCAAATGTTTGTGAAAACTTTTATCTTTAATTTAACTCATAAAAAGTGATTTTCATCTGCGCGCAAAGACAGTGTGTTTATCGCAATATATCAGGACAAAAACTGTTTATAGTGCACTATTTTTACAAAAGACCTAATTCAAAACAATTTTCAGTGTTCTGTGTATAAAACAAGATATCTAGTGCGGTTTTTCAAATTCAAGATAAAAAATTAAAATTCAAAAAGTTAACTTCCACACCGCTGATAACATTTTTTAAGAAGCTAGTTCCGCTACTCGCCGCAAGATGTCGTTAGCAGTTCAAAATAAACCGAAACTTAGTGAGCAACGACATGATGGTGGAGACTATGAGGAGGAAGGAAATCCGTTTATGAATGTAAACTGTCGAAATCGATCCAGCGTGCGTGCCCAGCAACTGGATCTTGACCTGGACTCAACATTTTCCTCCGCCGCCGTACAGAACTCAACACCGAACACCACCATGGTGTTGAATGAAACGTCAACTACTAATAAAAGCGTTTCTAATGATTTAATAAGCGAGTTGAGACTATTTCGGCTGGAAATGCAGGCACATCGCGCAGAGATGAAAGAATTCCAACAAGCTATCTCTGGACTCACAGCCGCTCTGAACACCTGCAATAAGCGGATCGACGAGCTTACCGCTCGTGTCGACGCCCTAGAACGCAAGCAAACTGACAAAAACTGTGCTGATGTAACCGGTCTAGAGCGTACTATCGCAGGCCTTAAGCTGGACATGAACGATCGGGAACAGGATCTGTTGGGAAACGATATAGAAATTGCCGGAATACCCGAAGAACCGTCCGTACAGCCAGTGCACCTCGCGCTGACGGTTGGCGCCAAACTGGGCATCAAGTTGGACGAGCGTGACATCGTGTACGCGGAACGTGTCGGCGGAGTGCGGCGCGTAGAGACTGCGGAGGAGCGTGCGGCGGTACGCCCGCGCCCACTCGTGGTGCGGCTGGCGCGCCGCTCCGTGCGCGACGAGCTGCTGGCGGCGGCGCGCGTGCGGCGCCATCTCACCACCGCCAACCTGGGGCTGACCTCGGCGGAGCGCCCCTTCTACGTCAACGAGAGGCTGACCCGATCCAACCGCCAACTGTTCTACCGCGCGCGACAGGAGTCGTTGCGCGCCAAGTGGAAGTACGTGTGGACGCGCGACGGGAAGGTGTACGTGCGCAGCGAGCATGGCGCCTCGAGACACTGGCTACGCTCGGAAGACGATCTAGTTAAAGTTTTTGGGTTGTAGTTAAGTTAGTCGCTATAACCACTAGTTTAGTTTATTTCTTTTCCAATGATCTCTTATATTTAATTTCTTTTAGCTTAACTTTAGTTTTTTTAATAAGTTTAAAAAGTATTCAATTTAAATTGATGAAGAAAATGATATATAAGTATATGTTAATTTATAGAGTTAACTTTAACCTTCACGTACCAAGCTTTAATACATTATTTCTTTTTAGTACAATTATAAAAACAGACATTTCACACATAGACTCTTTGACATCAAATCACTACCTCCAAAACACCTACAACTATTTGCGTATCAGTGAACTACACGAAACAAATGATCTGCGGCATCTAACCATTCTAAGATTCTTCCTGACTAACTCTAAATACTCTCAAATAATATATTCGTATATTATACAATTCCCCATTAAAACTAAAAACATCTCTATTGGCTTACTAAATCCCGGATCATTAGGTACTCGTCACGACGAGTTTCTCGTGGCTATGGAGAATCACTCGGTAGACATAATGGCCATCAATGAGACCTGGCTGCAGGCGGGCCAGGAGGCGCGCGCCCCGAGGCCGGCCGGCTACCGGCTGCGCCACGTGCCGCGCGCGGCGGGCGCGTCGGCGCGCTCCCGCGGCGGCGGCGTGGGCTTCTACCTGCGCCGCGGCATCACCGCGCGCACGCTGCAGCACCCTCCCGCGCCTACAGTCGATCAAATGTGGCTCTCTCTTAAATTAAATGGACTCAAAATCATCGTTGGGACCGCATATCGCCCACCATGGCTTAACGTCGACCTCTTTTTGGACTCCATAACCAGTTCGATATCTTCTTTTGGAGCGTTTGATAAAATAGTATTAGTCGGAGACTTTAACATTAATTATTTAAATATTGAAAGTGTAGAGGCGAAAAAACTGTTAGAATTCTTACAATGTTTAAATTTGACTCAATTTGTTAGTAAACCCACCCATTTTACAGAACATAGTGAAACTTTAATTGACCTCATTTGTTCCAATGCCCCCATAGTATCAGTTTCGGTTAACTATGTACCAGACCTCAGTAAGCATGCGTTCATAAAATGTACACTCAATGTTAAGAGGGATAATATCCCACCTCAAATAATTAAATACCGTCCTCTACTAGATATTGATTTCAACAGCTTTTACTCAAAAGTTGATTCGATTGATTGGTGTGGTATTTTACGTGACAACATTAATGACTCGGTAACTGCATTTAACGCACAAATCATCAGCTTGTTTGATAAGTTTGCACCCATAAAAACATCTGTCATTAAAGAGAAAATGCATCCTTGGATAACCCCTACCGTTAGGCGGATGATAAGTAAAAGAAATGAGGCATATGCTAAATACCAAAGTACTAAACTAGAAGTCCATAAAAAATTCTATAAGGACCTGAAAGGTGTTGTTGTTTCGGCTCTTCATAGTGAAAAGGCTGCCTATTTTGAAAAATGTATAAACAACAATTCGAACGATCCAAAAGCCTTGTGGAAAAATATAAAAAGAAATATTGCTAACTTTCGTACAAAGAATACTGAACTTCCCATTCATATCAATGACCCTGATCGTATTAACTCTCATTTTTTAGATGTTCCTGGCAAGGCTGTTTTTAATCTCTCACAAATGTCTTATTTTGAGTCTCAGCGCTATTGTTCCGCGGTGTTTCAGTTAGAACCTGTCAACAGTACACTAATTGAGAACGTTATTAAATCTATAAAAACTAATGCTCGAGGAATTGACGGAATATCGCTGGCCATGATTAAACTCACTCTTCCTACCACTCTAGATATCATTACAGCTATAATAAACCAGTCCATCACAACAGGTGTTTTCCCCGATTTATGGAAAGTAGCTATTGTTAAACCTTTACCTAAAAAGACAGATCCTACTGATTATAAAGATCTTAGACCCATTAGTATTTTACCATTGTTATCCAAAATCATTGAAAAAATAGTAGCATTACAATTAACTAAATTCCTTGAAAAAAACAATATTTTATCTAAATTTCAGTCTGGCTTCAGACACGGGTATAGTACCAGTACAGCTCTCATGAATGTGATTGACGATATACTGACTGATCAAGACAAGGGTGAAGGTACGATAATGGCTCTACTGGATTTCTCACGCGCATTTGATACAATTAATACACAGCTTCTTATAGCCAAACTCAATTACTACGGTTTAAACTCTCATGCTGTCAAATGGTTCACTAGCTATCTTTATGACCGATCTCAGTTAGTAGAACTCACTAATGCTGACGGATCTACCCTGTTGTCCAATTCTGCCCCCGTCACAAGAGGAGTTCCTCAAGGATCCGTCCTTGGGCCAATCCTATTCATAATTTATATTTCTGATCTCTTAGATCAAATAAAAAATTGTAAATGCCATCTCTATGCTGACGACCTCCAGTTATATATCTCGTGTAAACCGAAGGATACTGCAACTACTGTAAATAAGATAAATGAGGATTTACATGCAATTAATCAGTGGTCTAGCGAAAATAGCTTAGTGCTCAACCCTTCCAAATCTAAGTTCATGGTTCTAGGTACTAAAAATATTATAGATAAAATTAATTTATGTCATCCCGATATAAAAATTGCTAACGAAATTATAGAATATGTAACAGAAGCACGAAACCTAGGTGTGCTTATAGATGGTACCCTTAAATTTGAAAATCATGTCTCTGAAGTAGTACGTAATTGCTTTTATAGATTAAAGGTATTATACAAAATGAGGGAATTTCTATCTGTTGATATGCGTTTAAGGCTATGTGATTCACTTGTCTTATCTAAACTTAACTATGCTGATACTGTCTACGGTGAATGTCTCTTAGTACGTTCAAAACGCTTGATACAACGTATACAAAATGCTTGTGCTAGATTTTGTTTCCCTATTTCACGTAGATCCCATATTACTCCATATCTTAATAATAATAACCTTTTGAATATGTCTAATCGCCGTACTTATCACTTTGCCTGCCTTCTCTTCGGAATAATTAATCACAGACACCCTCCCTATTTATTTGAAAAACTTACTTTCTCTCGGATGCAAGTTAGAGAAGCTCCCCGTCTTGTTGGACAACAATACGCCTCAGCTGCTTTTCGTGGCAGTTTTCGCTATATGGCAACAAAGTGCTGGAATAACCTTCCACCGCCAATCAGAACTTGCAAATCACTTTATACATTTAAGAAAAAACTAAAACTACACTTACTAAATAATCAAAACCCAAATTAAGCCGCTAAGACAACATATTTACATTTTCTACGGGTACATACCTATCTACACTTATAAAATACACTACCTACCTATACATAC
The DNA here is from genome assembly GCA_947563765.1 of Anarsia innoxiella. NCBI lineage: Eukaryota > Metazoa > Arthropoda > Insecta > Lepidoptera > Gelechiidae > Anarsia > Anarsia innoxiella. The sequence goes on from OX387419.1 coordinate 1,075,404, forward strand.
TTAAATTACCTAAAAACCTATATAATACCTAAATAAATAAATTATATATAAGTACATATTTCTATACATACATACCTACATACAAACTAGCATCTACGCCATTAATTTCATACATATGCCTGTTACTGCAAATCTATTTTATTCATTCCTATCTCCTATCCTATCATTCTCTCTTTCTCCCTTCTCTGGCTCCACTGAAAATCAGCGTCATGTCTCTGGCATCCATTGACATGACACTATGCTGAGTGGAGACCATTTTCCAGTCCATACCTACCTTCTTTCTCATTCTTGTTTCTCCGTTCTATTATTATGTTTAGTTTTAAGATTCTATGTTTTAAGTTCCTTTTTTATTTTAATATTTGTTTTGTGTTTAATTTTGTTAATTTTATTTTGTTCCTGTACTCACATTTATATTGGACTGGAAATAAATATTTACTTTACTTTACTTTACTTTACTTACCTACCTAACCTACATTGACACTGTCTATGGCATTTTTTGACACATTTAGTATTCTGCTAAACGCAATGCTAAACAACTTCTAAGCAATGGCTTGATTGCAACCAAATGTGTCAAAAATGTCATTTTGACACTCTGCCGACACACAAGAATAATGTAATTTAGCAGACTTGGTCCCTGATTCTAAAAACTACATCCGATTCTTGTTCAATCAAAACCTACCTATTTATTTAGTATCTATATAAATAGTTCTCGGATCTATCTTGGATCGGATGTGCCGCTCATTGTACTTGAGCCGACATATATTTAGTAGCCTATTGTGTCCCACAGTCCCACTGCTAGACAAAAGCCACTACCGCATTATTCCATGCTTCCCTACCTACTTACATTGCTACAAGGATCTTTTGGTGCGTGGCGGAAATCGGAACCAACGATATCATCTTGTAAATTGTCATTATTTTGAGTTATTTATTCACCACCCACACCCTCCTGACAATGTCACTCAAGTGCCAATAGATCCTTGTAGCACTTTACTTACTTATATCTTTATTTTTATTTCAAAATCCTCAGACTTTTCCAAAAAAACTTTCCTCTCCCTTATTAACATATTTTTCGCTTTCGGCTTAATCCCTGAAGATTGGACTTCACAAATAATAATGCCTATAATCAAACCTGGTAAGGATCCTCTGTCCCCTTCTTCCTATAGACCCATAGCCCTTTCCTCTAGCCTACTAAAAATTGCCGAAATTATGATAAAGAATCGTTTGGAGTGGTTATTGGAGAGTCGCAATATACTATCAAAATCACAATATGGCTTCAGGAAGGGTTTCGGCACCCTTGATAGCCTCAGTATATTGACCACCGATATTCAAATCGCATTTAAGAAAAAACAGTATCTTATAGGTGTCTTCCTTGACATTTCTTCTGCATACGATAACGTTCTTCTTCCGGTCCTCAGGCAGAAAATGCACAATCTGAGTATCCCTGCGAGGTTGACTCGATTTATTTGCAACCTACTCATGTCAAGGACGATCTACGTCCGATCTAACGGCTCCTTACTCCCTCCTAGATCTGTTTCGCGCGGGCTACCGCAGGGTTCAGTCCTAAGTCCTCTCCTATACAGCTTATACACCTCTGCCTTGAGCACTCTGTTACATCCTTCTGTGATATCTTACAGTACGCTGATGATTTAGCCCTCTATGTTTCTACGGACTCCATATCCGAAGGTGAAACCCGTCTTAACTCCGCGTTAGAATACCTCAACACCTGGTTAACGGACCACGGCTTATCCCTTTCTGCCTCCAAGAGCTCCACAGTAATATTTACGAAAAGAAGAATAGTCCCGGACTGCGTCGTTTCAATTGAGGGCGAATCTATTCCTCAGGCTACTCAAGTTAAATTCCTCGGAGTCATCCTGGACACTCGTATGACAGGCATCCCTCACTCAAAATATATCACTGAAAAATGTGAAAAAGGAGTCAACATCCTAAGAGCAGTTTCAGGCATTAGATGGGGTGCTCACCCTTACTGTCTTAAGCTTCTCTATAATGCTCTTGTTCGAAGCCACTTTGATTATGGTTCTATTGCCTTGGGACCTTGCAATAAACTAGCTTTAGAATCTTTGACAAAAATTCAATCTCGGTGCCTCCGTATAATTCTTGGAGCTATGAAGTCATCCCCACTTAATTGTCTCCAAGTAGAGTGCTCTGATCCCCCCCTTTCCCATCGTAGACAGTACCTTAGTGATAGATTCTTCTATAAAATTCTCCAGTTCTCTAATCATCCCTTGCTTCCGAAACTAGAATTACTCCGAGACCTTGTTCAAGATGATAGAAATCCTCTCCTAAATTATTTCTCCCATTATCTAAGTCTGCCTCATCCCGTCTATCAACTGAATCATTTCCCTTTATTCTCTGTTCCTTTTGACTCCTTAATATTTCAACCCTCTTTTATCAACTTTGATATTGGTAAGGGCTCTCCAATAGCCAATAGCTTACTTAATGAGAAACTGAGTAGTGAGTATCCAGACTGGCTAACTATTTACACTGATGCCTCCAAAACCTCTAATGAGGATCCAGTTGGAGCAGCCGTTTGGATACCCAAATATAATATTATTTTAAATTTCAAATGTCCACCTCAGACCTCTATCTTCACTGGAGAAGCCATTGCTATCTTAGAAGCCATTTCGTACATTCTCTCTCATAATCTTAACAAATCGCTCATCCTTTCTGACTCCCTCAGCTGCATTCTTTCCATCCGCTCGATCCCATTTAAATCCAAGTCTTCTCCTCTTATACTTATGATTAGAAAAGCTCTATACGAATGCTCCCAAAAAAACATCCTTGTTTTCTTGTCTTGGATCCCCAGCCATTCTGGCATTACTGGCAATGAGGCTGTGGACTGGTGTGCCAAATCCGCCAGTCAAATAGGCTCCAATTCTCATCCAGAAGTTTAGCCTCAAGACCTGTCCCTCTCCTCTAAAGGTCGCCTCAACACAGCCTGGAACAACTCCTGGTCCCATTCCAAACTTACAAAAGGCAAGTTTTATTCCTCTCTTCAACCTAACATCCCCCCTACACCTTGGTTTTTCAAATTTAGAAATATTCCCAGATCACTATGCTCTACAATTTGTCGCATGAGACTTGGCCACTCTTGCACTCCGGTACACTTAGCTAAAATCAGGATCAGGGATAGCTCTTTGTGTGAATGTGGGCTCGATGAAGGTGACCTGAATCATATTTTCTTTAATTGTCTAAAACTTAGAATATCACTGTATAATGTACTGCCCCCACAAATCCTACGTCCTACCAACATGCAGACTCTCTTATCTCTCTGTGATTCTCCCTTTGTTCTCTTACTCTCAAAATTTATTTCATATAATAACATTAAACTATAATTATTATGTATATTCCAATATTTATTTTTAGACCTTATTATGTACCTACTTATTTATGTATTTATAACATTGTGATTGTGATTTTTTGTTTGTGTTTGTCCACAGATCGTTGCCACCGTCCTGATAATAAATAAGAATTTTAAACCTCAACTACCTAAATAACTGATCAAAACTCCATTGTGTATTCTCTTCACTACAGGACATTGGCGAAATTGAGTCTATACATCAGACGCCACTAATCAAATATTGAATTGAATTGAATCTTTATTTTTTTTGTAGGTATTCGCCGTAGCATTCGCTGTGCCTCAGTTGCCTGGTGGTAAGTTTTTTTTTAATTTGTAAGCAGATAAGAGCCTAAAAGCCTAAAGGCCAAAACACACCGGATGCGTATGCGTTGCGTATGCGTACCTCTGAGTTGTAATGTATGGAACTGTCACCGCTTGCGTAACGTAGACGTACACGTCGACGTGACGCGTAGCCCGGTGTCACATCGGGTTACACTGTAACTACGCGCGTGGCTACGCCGTGCTTACGTCTACGTTACGCATACGCATCCGATGTGTTTCAGCTTTAAGAAGATTCAACTGCATACATTTGTGATCAAAATACTATGCGTTTCAAATGCGAATAGAATAAAAGTGATGACGTCAAACGTCCGCATTACGTTCGAACGTCAAGAGGGACTACGGTTTGCAAATAAATAATAGGATTAATGTTCCACTTTTCGACAATGTCCCAATAGTCGACCAGGGAATTCATCCATTACATACATACATATCCGTCACGCCTCTCTCTCATTGGGGTAGGCAGAGACCACTTCCTTCCACTTGCTTCGATCCAAACACACCTCTTTCGCTTCATCCACACTCATCAGTCGCCTCATAGGTACATGCCCGTCTCTTTCGTCTCTCTCCCTATTGTTTTTTGTTTGGGCATGTAGAAAGAATAAGCGGAAGGGAATTAACATAAGAGATATGGGCATTCATCCATTATACAATACAATACAATACAATACAAATATTCTTTATTAAACACGTCATAACTCAAAAACCGTAAAAAATCGCGGAACATACATGGGGGTGATTCGGATACCCCACGACACGAGGAATCCAAATTTTCCTATGAATGAAAAATAAAAATAAAAATTTGCAGTTTAGTGACATTTGGTGTTTAATATGTTGAGTAATTTTTGTATAAATTACTTACAACGATTGCACATGACAGAAGAAATACATTTTAATTTGATTGTGTTCAGTGACTTTTGTCAAGTCAGATATATGAAGATACTTTTGAAAATAATAATGATTAGTATTTTTTGGCAATGTAATGTTTAGTTAATTTTAAACCTTATTGGATGTTCATTTAACTGTGGAGTATTTTTTGCTAGGCTATTTATGTCTAATAATGGTGTATATTACTTTTGAAAATCTGAATGTGGTCATCGACTTATGATGCTGACTGTACCTACTTAAAAAGAAAATTATTTTGGTTATTACTTAAATAACTATTTTTTTAGGTATGGGAGGCATGATGCAAGAAGGTCCAGGACAAATTGCTTCAAACATGATGGGTAAAGCCAATAGCGGAGGCGGTCCTCTGGATATTGCCAAAAAAATGGCCGGGGGCGTTGCAGGAGGAGCAGGAGGTCAATAAATTGGATAAACTGGTCTATAAGCATTACTTAGGTACGTAGATATTATTATTAAGCCGAGTATCGATTTCGCGCTCCAAGAGAAATGGATAGAGTCCATTTCACGAAAGAAGTCCCCTAGCCGCGGCGCTGTATAGCATGTCCAAATTGATAATGTTGCCATTTATAAGTACAACATCTACCTATATTAAGTTTATTTCATTTGTAATTTATTATATAATATTATTTCCTGCATATTTCGACTGTTCTGGTCATTCCATGAGTAGGTTATATTTTGATACAAATGTCTACTTAGCTATATTTCTGTTATGTAAAAAGTGTATTTTTATTAAGATAAGTAAGGGGTTTTCTACCTACTATCAGGGAAAAGGTCAAAAAATAGGGAAAAGAGACCTGTCAAATTTAGTTCCAAAAATATCCGGTGTACTTATCGAGCCGTTCCGTCGGGTGTCGGTTTTTTACCGCGCATCAATCATACCGCGCGCGCCAATAGGGATGATGACTAGGTACATTCAAAAATTAAAAAAAATAATTAGTCCGCCTTTTAGGCTATTAAAAAATATTTGAAACACACTTTTTACCTGATCAAATACATAAATAAATACAAAGATACAGAGCGTCAAAGTTACGGAGTATTGACGTCACTCCTAGGTAAAAATCTTGACGTCACGAGCAACTTTAACCCAGTGTATCTTTTTGATTTTTAGTTTAAGAGAAAAAAGAAAAAATACGTGTCGAATATTTTAAAATAATCTATGTGATGGACTAAAATAATTTTCTTAGTCATCATGCCTATTGAGACGGATCGTCGTATATTTTATGTGTTTGTTGCGAAGGGTCAAACACTAAAACAGCCACGCGGCACAGTATAATAAATAGTAAGTACCACGCGGGCCTGGCGCGCTTAGTTCATATAGGTAGGTACTTAAAATGTTTGAAACGCGCTCCACGGAACGCACTCTCGGCGCGGTCATTCATAACGCGCGCCAGGACCACGAAGTCGTTACCCGGCTTTAAAGTCACCAAAACACGAATGAGCATCGGAGCATCGAAGCGACTACAGTGCTACAAGGATCTTATGGCACGTGGCGGAAATCGGAACTAACGATATCATCTTGTAAATTGTCATTATTTTGAGTTATTTATTCACCACCCACGCCCTCCTGACAATGTCACTCAAGTGCCAATAGATCCTTGTAGCACTGTTTAAGTAAAATATTCGTCACTCAGCCTACATATATTTAAAAATAATCTTTGTCTTTGTTCCAGGCAAAGCTGAATCATGAAAACACGTTCAAACCTTAAAATTAAAAAAACCAACAATGTACCTTATTTGAAATAGAAGAAACCATAATAAATTAAAATTGTAATAACCCGAATAAATCTGTTTTAAAAAAAGATTGTTTTATTCTCTAATCAGTCCTTTTAAGGTATGTGAAATCTGCCAACATTGGGCCACCGTGGTGGATTACTTCCTAATCACTCTCGTATGAGAGTATGCTCGTGTCCCTGTAGTGGGGCGTTAAACGAAACGAAACCGAACGAACGAAAACCGTAAAAAATCGCGGAACATACATGGGGGTGATTCGGATACCCCACGACACGAGGAATCCAAATTTTCCTTTTGGACGTCAATCGACGGGCCACCCTGTATATTTATTGTTTATTGTAGGTTAAGTGACTATCCTGCCCTTTTGCTATCACTTCTCTCTCTGTGGGGTCTGCAGGAAGAAATTTCTTTTAGAAATATGCTGTACCTTTTGTATAACTTCTTTTTTTTTCTGTCTCTATGTACTATCATCTTACAATAAACTGTTAAATAAATAAATAAAGTTTTGCAATTCTTGTAAACACACAAGTACCTATAGAGGTATTCTAAAGTTATTACCTATTGAAAATATTTGTTTACAACGATGTAGGTATAGGTATTACTTACCTTATTGTTAACTTTGAATTCTCATTGTTCTTTTTTGTGACATTTCGACTGTTTGAACTCTTATGTCATTGATTCAATACATGGTATAAGCAATGGGGAACGAATATAAGGAGTGGCTACATTTTTTTTCATATACAAATGATTTTATGACAGCGTGCCAAGGTTGGCGCAAGCTTTTCATAGTTTTCTTGGTAGATGCCCTGTTAAACGATAAGAAATTTCATACAAAAAGGTAGCCATTTTGCGCCAGACCAGGCACGCAGATCCAGACGGCGTAACCGCGTTATACCTACTGGCGATATAAACGGCGGTTTTTCCTGCGCTAAATATAGTACTTATAGGCAAATTCCAAAATCTTTCCCATCGAGGTAGACAGAGACTTCCCTCCACTTGCTACGATACAAACATTCTCGTTACCAAAGTAGATTCGCATACAAAACCTGAAACGCGGTATCGAAGTTTTTCCCGCGCTGAGTATATAAGCAAATTCCAAAATCTTCCCCATCGAGGTAGACAGAGACTTCCCTCCACTTGCTACGATACAAACATATCTTTCACTTCATACTCATTCATCAGTCTCTTAATACATGCATGTCGGTTTAGGTATTTGCACCCTGTATTTGTTTAGGTGCCTATATATTGATGTTATCCGAAAACAAAGTCGCTAATTGAAGATATTTTCATCGCCTCATAATGAAATACGTTTTCGCCATTCTAATGTGTCTGGTAAGTTCCTTTTTGTTTAATATAAATGTCAATGTTTGTGCCGTTGGATGTGAGGATATTTGTTATCCTTTCACGCAAAAACTACCAAACAGATTTTTATGAAACTTTACAGTTTTGCAGCTTGTACATTAAAATAACACATATGCTGTATATTTTATGGTATCTACACACCAAAGCCGGCTTTTTTGACAGCTGCCATTCGTATGACGTAAAGCCGCCGGCCTAGCCCGGCTGCATGCCGGCGGCTTTGGTGTATAGATAGCAAATTGTGTAAACTACGATATAACGATTAATGCGGACTAAGTCGGGAGTGGCCTTTTTATTTTTTAATAAATAATAGTAAGGCTTTACTTATTACCCTCCTTTTTTCAGGTCACTGCCAGTGCCGTTCTTGGCATGCCTTCAGCTAAGCCCATGCCATCAGCAATGCCTATGGCCTCAGCTATGCCTATAGCATTGGCTATGCCTATGGCATCAGCTATGCCATCTGCTATGCCTTCAGCTATGGCATTTGCTATGCCATCAGCAATGACGAAGTGTAAGTAATTTTTCTAAATTAGAAATATTTTTTTTTTTTTCCTCTTGTCAAACGGCCTTACATTATAGTAATATACATATACATACCTACTTATAATTTTAAGCTACCCAATTAAGCTAAATTGCACTTCCTAAAACACCTGCTAGCTTAGCATGGCACTCCGTGAGAAGACGTTGTCATGCGTTTGTCACGCTTACGTCTCTGTCTATAGTTTGAAATGTGATAAGGACAGCATGCGTGAGATAATTGTCGCGGCACGCCATGCTAAGCCCCAACCAAGTCTTTTGTCAGTGACATTTAGTGTCACAGAGTCCGTTTCTCTATTTACAGATAAAAAATTGACGGATATTTTCTGTCCCTGTCTAAAACGTCATGTTTTATGAAATAGAGTGCGTTTCACAAAAGAAGTCCCCGGATATTTTTGGAACTAAATTGGGTAGGTCTATTTTCCCTATTTTCTGACCTTTTTCCTGATAGTAGGTAGTAAACCCCCCACTTATCTTAATAAAATATACTTTTTACATAACAGAAATAGAAGGGAATAGATATTTTTTTATCAAAATACTAGCTGTCCCGGCGAACTTCGTCCCGCCTTAGAATGAACTTTATTGTGTAGGAATAAAGTTCAAATTGACTACATTTTAGTAAGAAAACATTTGTATGGGAAAAAGAAAAGGTCTGTTTTAGGGCTTTCCCGGCAATTATTCGAATTTTTCTCACCGTAAGAACCATCCTTGGACTTCAATGAACATTTTAAAAAAAGAATTAGCGAAATCGGTCCAGCCGTTCAGGCGTGATGCCGTGACAACGGAAAACGGGTTTCATTTTTATATATATAGATAGATATACCAACCTACTCATGGAATGACTAGGACACTCGAAGTATGCAATAATAAGTATTATTTGATAAATTACAAATTAAATATACATAATATAGGTAGATGTTGTACTCATAAATGGCAACATCATAAATTTTGACATGATATACAGCGCCGCGGCTAGGGGACTTCTTTCGTGAAATGGACTCTACCTACAGTGCTACAAGGATCTATTGGCGCTTGAGTGACATTGTCAGGGGGGCGTGGTTGTAAAATTAGGGACTAGTCTATAGTAATAGATAGTATAAATCATAGTAAAATGAATTCATTTGTTATTTTACTATGTTTCAGTTGGCGGACCCTATGGATATTTAAAAAAGCAACAATAATAATTTAAAACATCCTGGCTATTGGTTTTTACAATAAACTTTGGATTGGGTCAAACAACGACGCGTAATTATGTATTTAATTATTATTTTTTGTTTATTTTCTAATATATTATACAGAGTGTAACAGAAAGGGGGTATAATGCCGAAACACATCGATAGTCCTCATGAAACTGAACAACTTTTCCCAAGGAACATGGGTCGTAACTCGAAAACAAAATTCGCCTCCCCATACAAAATGTCCGATCAGCTGATCGAGATGATTGAGAAGTATGGACGATCCAAAAATTCTTTTCGAGTTACGACCCATGTTCCTCGGGAAAAGTTGTTTAGTTTCATGAGGACTATTGCTGTGTTTCGGCTTTATACCCCCTTTCTGTTACACCCTGTATAAGTACCTGAGTTTTGTTTTTACTTTGTTAGATGAAATAAAAGCATGAAGAATTTAAAAATACATCTTTTATTGATATTGAACTTTATTGAAATTCGCTATCACAGTGGTGTTCAAACTTTTTGGTATCGCGACCTTTTGCGTCTCCCTACCACTTCATCGCACCACCGGCGCGCGGGCAGCGGCGGCGGCGAGCATTCTCTCTCTCGAACGATCGGTCGCACGGATCGGACGCGCACTTACTTTATTTAACCAGTGTACCTATCAATTGTATTCCATTATTAAAACTCAACTCAGCTTATCGAAGTCTCTTTATTTCACGCTAAAACACGACCCCATAACGGATTGAAAAATGTTGGCTACCTTTTATAATGGCATTTACATACACTACCTATTTGTCAAGATTAAGACCATAATTCTGAAAAAAAAACCGCGAGGGTTTTGATAGTAAGTACGAGGTCAGTTGGTTAATCACAAAAATTGTGTTTTTGATTGTACTTAGTTGAGAATTAACTGGCGACCTTCCGAGTAGGGCTTGGTGACCCCCCCTAGTGGTCGCTACCCAAAGTTTGAAAAACACTAGGCTATCCAATGAAAAGACGTAGATGACGACGATAGAGCATCGAACCTAATTGGTATAGTAAAAAACAAGGGTATCACTTAGGCTACACATCCCCTTTTCGAGCTACTATGGAAAAAAAAAAGTTGGCGGCCACTGATGAAACTTACGTCAATTGATAGAGAAAAATATTATAAAACGATAGTACTTTGAATAATTGCCAAAAGTGATATACTTTCGGAGATATAGGACTTTGAAAATGAAAAAAATCACCACCTTCTTGCACCAGTTCGTCACTATAGTCTTTTCGTTTTCCGATGATGTTCGTGACAGCTCTGATTTCCGTGTCATGCATACCTCTCCAAAATAGGTAATGAAAAATAAATTGGTGCAATGAACTGGTGCAAGAAGGTGGTGATTTTTTTTCATTTTCAAAGTCCTATATCTCGGAAAGTATATCACTTTTGACAATTATTCAAAATAATATCGTTTTATAATATTTTTCTCTATCGATTGACGTAAGTTTCATCAGTGGCCGACAACCTCTTTTTTTTCCATACTAACTCGAAAAGGGGATGTTTAGCTTGATACCCTTTTTTTTACTATACCAGACTCCATACAAAATATGTTCCATGCATTTAACTGACAGATAAACCTAATGGGTGTTTTTTTTTTAAATTTTATAACAAACTACTTAGTACCTGCATACCAACTCTTTTCTTTGTTTTTTTCTTTAATTTTTAAGGTTCCCTACCCAAAGGGTGAAAACGGGACCCTATTACTGCAACTTGGCTGTACATCTGTCTGTGTCTTTTCCTAGGAATAAATCTTATCTGACAATTGAAAAACCGGGCGAGAAATAAAGCAAAATTAATTTGTAGAAAGTACGCGTTTATTGATTTTCCAATAATTTGACCCTTTTTGTTGTTGCTTTTAGTTTAATTAAATTAAAAAATATGTATTTAGAGCTATTTAGAGAGGAGTTGTGTTTTCAAAATGAGCTGTTTGTCATTCTTTGTCAAAATTAGAGTGTCAGGTTGTCAGGTGTATGTCAGTTTTTCTTTGAGTATAGAATAATATATAAGGAGGAGCCATTCCGTCTGGATCTGCGTGCCTGATCTTGCGCAAAATGGTTACCTTTTGTATGGTACTATCGTATAACAGGTCATCTACCGAGAAAATAAAAAACTTGGCGCAACTTGGCATGCTGTCATTGTATTGGAGTGCAACACTAGGGTTTTACACTTTGGATTACATCACTAATTTTGACAGTTCGTGTGAACCCCGGGAGCGAACCAAGACATCATTCATTCTTAACTTGCAAGATTAAACATTATAAAGTAATATTAAGAAGTGCTTTAACTTTTTAAATAAATCCCTGAAGACCATCTTTTGTGTTTATTCTATCTAACAATACATGGCGCAGCCGGTAGGATAAATAGTTTTGAAGGTCTTTAACAATGATAATATTAACAACATTGACAGTATTGACACTGAGTTTTTAATATTAAATGAAAATGTTAGACCAATTCTTGGGTTAGCTTCATTAATAAAATTAAAATTGTTAACTAATACTAATATTGATTCTTTTAAGACTGAACCTATAGTAAAAAATAAAAATAATAATAATATTAAGTCCAAAGACTGTGTTATTAATATGAACTTTGAACTATTCCAGGGTGTTGGGGAGTTCAGTAAACCCCTACAGCTACGCATTCGACCTGGTGTGGAGCCGGTGGTGAGACCCCCGCGCAGAGTGCCTAACGCACTCCGGACACGGCTTGCTAGCAAACTGGAGGCGCTGGTAAAACATAAAGTCATAGCTAAGGTAGATCACCCTGATAGTTTTGTCAGTAATTTAGTAATAATTGAGAAAAAGGATGGTTCGTTAAGAATTTGTTTGGATCCCCAAGATTTGAATAAAGTACTAATTAGAGAACATTATTTGGACGGTGTTAAGCGTTTATGTATCAACCCACAAAATGTGCGAAATTGAGTTTTGAATGCAGTTTTGTTCGAAATTTTGTAAAGAACACGACCGTGTTATTAAAAAAATACGATCTACTTTACTTTTTTCATAATTTGATGGTTACATTATTGCTTAATTTACAATCAAACTATTGTATTTAGCGTTTATGTGTTATGCTGCATAGAACGTAAACGAAAATAATCTATTGCGCTATTCCTATTTTAGCGTTAATGTACTATCCCTCCTTGATACACAAAAGCAAAATTAAGTTTTATCACATTTAAAAAGCAATTATGTATCAACCTTCTTTGGACCTTGGGAAATTTTGGCTACACATGTTGGAATTATATGAAACTAGTGCCATTCGTTAGCTCTAAGGACGTACATTTTTTCCTTTTATAGCGACGCACCCAATACCTAAAGTGAAAGTACTGTTTTTGCATCTGAAAAATATGACTTATATGGGAGTAGCCTAAAAATATGGGTCAGCAGTCATGTGACTCATTTCAATCGGTAGCTATTCAAACAGAGAGTATTTCATCTCTAGACAATATTGCCAAAATCGACGGCCTACTTGCCCTAAATAGACGTCGAAAAAAATTAATGTACCAGAGAAGTCTGTAAATATGACTCAACACTAATAGGATACACATCGATCGATAGCTATTCAAACGGCGAGTATTTTATCCATAGATGTCATTGCCAAAATCGACAGCCAGCTTGCCGTAAATTGACGTCAGAAAAGTCTTGTACCGGAGTAGTCTGAAAATATGATCCAACAGTCATGTATACCAATCGATAACTCTATTTAAATAGCGAGTATTTCATCTATAGACACGTTATATCTAAAATCGACGGCCATCATCCATTGGTATGGTCGGTCGCCCTTTTTTTGTTTCGTCTTTTTGTGTTGATTTTATTTTCAAAATTGCTGATTCTATGAAAAATATTACATAAATTGTTGTTTCTTATAGGTATTTTTAATCCCTTTTGATATTTTAACTAGCTTTTGTACGCAACTTTTCATACAAATTTTCATCCCCTATCTTATCCATTAAGGGATGAAATTTGTCAAATACCTTTCTTAGTGGATGCCTACGTCATAATTGTTTTATACATGCAAAGTTTCAGCCCGATTAGTTTAAAATTGACAAAGTTCCATACAAACTATCACCCCCTATTTTATGCTCTTAGGGGTGGAATTTGATCAAATCCTTTCTCAGGGGATGTCTATGTTATAGTCACTTTATGCATGCAAAGTCTCAGCTAGATCGATTCAAAATTGACAAAGTTTCATACAAACTGTCTCCCCCTATTTTATCCCCTTTGGGGTGAAATTTGACCAAATCCTTTCTCAGTGGATGTCTATGTTATAGTCACTTTATGCATGCAAAGTCTCAGCTAGATCGATTCAAAATTGACAAAGTTTCATACAAACTGTCACTTACTATTTTATCCCCTTAGGGGTGGAATTTGACCAAATCCTTTCTCAGGGGATGTCTATGTTATAGTCACTTTAAGCATGCAAAGTCTCAGCTAGATCGATTCAAAATTGACAAAGTTTCATACAAACTGTCACCCCCTATTTTATCCCCTTAGGGGTGGAATTTGACCAAATTCTTTCTCAGGGGATGTCTATGTTATAGTCACTTTAAGCATGCAAAGTCTCAGCTAGATCGATTCAAAATTGACTAAGTTCCATACAAACTGTCACCCCCTATTTTATCTCCTTAGGGGTGGAATTTGACCAAATCCTTTCTCAGTGGATGTCTATGTTATAGTCACTTTATGCATGCAAAGTCTCAGCTAGATCGATTCAAAATTGACAAAGTTTCATACAAACTGTCACCCCCTATTTTATCTCCTTAGGGGTGGAATTTGACCAAATCCTTTCTCAGTGGATGTCTATGTTATAGTCACTTTATGCATGCAAAGTCTCAGCTAGATCGATTCAAAATTGACAAAGTTTCATACAAACTGTCACCCTTCTATTTTATCCCCTTAGGGGTGGAATTTGACCAAATCCTTTCTCAGGGGATGTCTATATTATAGTCACTTTAAGCATTCAAAGTCTCAGCTAGATCGATTCAAAATTGACAAAGTTTCATACAAACTGTCACCCCCTATTTTATCTTCTTAGGGGTGGAATTTGACCAAATCCTTTCTCAGGGGATGTCTATGTTATAGTCACTTTATGCATGCAAAGTCTCAGCTAGATCGATTCAAAATTGACAAAGTTTCATACAAAATGTCACCCCCTATTTTATCCCCTTAGGGGTGGAATTTGACCAAATCCTTTCTTAGGGGATGTCTATGTTATAGTCACTTTATGCATGCAAAGTCTCAGCTAGATCGATTCAAAATTTACAAGGTTTCATACAAACTGTCACCCCTTATTTTATCCCCTTAGGGGTGGAATTTGACCAAATCCTTTATCAGGGAATGTCTATGTTATAGTAACTTTATGCATGCAAAGTCTCAGCTAGAGCGATTCAAAATTGACAAAGTTTTATACAAATTTTCGCCCTCTATTTTATCCCCATAGGGGTGGAGTTAGTCAAAATCCTTTCTTATTGGATGCCTACGTTATAATGGTTATAACGGGCTGAAATTTGGAATGAAGGTATAAAATCTACCCGCATGCCAAATTTCAGCCCGATCTATCCAGTGGTTTGGGCTGTGCGTTGATAGATCACTATGACGGCAACAACACTCTTAATAAATAGGTACTTGCTTGATACACTTTTTCTAAATGTAAGCTCTATTGTAAATAAATCATTCATATATCAAGCCGCTTTAGGACATTTTTGCTAAACTCCTAATTCGAATTATTTTTGTACCAAGCAGCTTAGTACATAAACGCTGAATTCGTAATTCCAGATTCTTATTTGGCCATAATAGTTTTTTGTATTTTATTAAAACAGCAGCGGAATATCATTAGGTTTTGTTTATCAATTCGATTCAGTACTTTATTACGCATAAAATGGTACCAAAATCGTAACTATATATCAATAATCAGACATACCAAACCAAAAAAACCGTTTGAAACTTTAAAGACCTTTTTCTCAACTTTGATGATGTTAGGGTTGATACATAAACGCTTAACACCGTCCATTTAATACCAACGTTGGATGAAATTGTCTCAAAACTTGCGAATAAAAAGGTATTCTCAGTACTTGATTTATCTGATGGGTTTTATAATATTAAATTAACTGAAGATTCTAGTAATCTCTGCACATTTAACACTCCTTTTGGATGTTACAAATTTTTAAGATGCCCTTTTGGCATATCAGTTGCCCCAGAGATCTTCCAAAAGTACAGTGAATCTGCTTTTGGAGATATCCCAGGTGTTGTGGTGTACTGTGATGACTTATTAATATGTGCAGAGTCTGAAAAGCAGCATGATGAAATATTGAGCCAAGTTTTTGAACGTGCTAAAATACATAATGTACGCTTTAATAAAAACAAATTTCAATATAAGTTAAAAGAAGTTAAATATTTTGGGCATATTTTTTCTGAAAGTGGTATGAAAGTTGATCCTGATAGAGTGAACTCCATAATTAATATGAAAAGCCCCACTAATAAAAAAGAATTACAAATTTTTCTTGGAATGGTAAATTACTTAAGAAAATTCATACCATACTTGGCTAATGTTGCATCACCGCTTCAGTTACTATTAAAGAAAGATGTTGATTGGATTTGGACGGAGGTTCATGAAAATGTTTTTAATAATATTAAAAATAAAATAAGTACCGCTCCAGTACTACAGAATTTTAATAGTAAATTGCCCATTACAATCCAATGTGACGCATCTAAAGATGGCCTTGGTTGTTGTTTACTACAAGAAGGTAAACCCATTTCTTTTGCATCAAGAAGTCTCACCCCAGCAGAGAAGAATTTTTCTCAGATAGAAAAAGAATTGCTAAGCGTGGTATGGTCTACTCGTAAATTCCATTATTTTGTTTATGGGCAAAAGATAACAGTTTTTAATGATCACAAACCACTTGAGAGTTTGTTAAAAAAACATCTTCATGAAGTCCCGTCCCCTAGACTTCAAAGATTGAAGTTGAAACTTTTAAGATATGATATAGATTTTAAATACTTGCAAGGTAAATCAATGTTCATAGCAGATTTGTTGTCTCGTTCCTATCAGATAGATAATAATGTTGATGAATCATACATGTTTGAAGTTATTCATTGTTTAGGTCTTGCTCATAACTTGGAATGTTCTGAGGAACAAAAAAATTTGTTAATTAAAGAAAGCAATTTAGATAATGAGTTAATAAATTTAAGACATTTCATAATAAATGGATGGCCAAGTAACAAAGACATTCCGGATGGTTTGCATAATTATCATAGATTGAAAGATGAACTTACAGTAGATAATAATTTGTTATTTTTTAAAGACCGACTAATAATTCCAAAAAATTTAAGAATTATGATACTTAAGACCTTGCATGAAGGCCACATTGGCATGACAAAAATGAAGCAAGTGGCTAGAAAACTGTACTATTGGCCTCATATTGATACTCACATTGAAGAATTTGTTAAAAGATGCTTTCCTTGTCAAACTTTCCAGAATAATAATATTAAAGAGCCATTATTATCACATGATGTACCCAACATGCCATTTACTAAATTAGCAATTGACATAATGGATTTTAAAACAAAAAGTTACCTTGTAGTTTATGATTATTATTCTAAGTGGCTTGATATCAAATATTTACGAAATAAAAGTGCCAAATCAATAATTGAATCTCTAACAGATATTTTTGCTAATTTTGGTTTTCCTAGAGAGATAGTATCAGATCATGTACCGTTTGATTCAAAAGAATGTAAAGTCTTTGCCCGTGAAAATGGTTTCATATTTAATTACACAAGTCCAAGGTATCCACAATCTAATGGCATGGCCGAGAGAGGTGTACAAATAGCTAAGAAAATTTTACATAAATGTTATGAAGATAAAACTGACTTTAGATGGGCTTTACTCAACTATAGGGCTTCACCAATTTCAGGTACTGATTTTTCTCCTTGTGAATTGATGTTTAATAGAAATATGAGAACAAAATTAATTGTTACTACTAATTACCTTCAACCAAAGATTAATTTAAATGTGAATGAGCAATTTAACTTGGTAAGAAATAGAAACTCTAGAACTTATAATAAAACAAGCAGATTTAGAAAACCTTTTCATATTAACCAGAATATTTGGTTTAAGAAGGATCCTAATAAGAATGTTTGGTTGGAGGGCAAAGTTGTTAAGTACAATGGTAATAGATCTTATAATATTGTTGATAAGAATAATGTTATTTATAATAGAACGTCCTTTCATATTCGATCTCCTTAGCATGGCTGAATGTTTGCTGACAGGCTGAGCATCACTGGTCGAATGTGTAGTTATTGAGGGGTAATATGTTTGTTATTTTGTGTTAAATAAGTTAATAAGTGATCTCTTATGTGTTAGTAAGTTAACAAGTGATAATAAGCGATCTCATTTGTAAAAGGGGATGATGTATTGGAGTGCAACACTAGGGTTTTACACTTTGGATTACATCACTAATTTTGACAGTTCGTGTGAACCCCGGGAGCGAACCAAGACATCATTCATTCTTAACTTGCAAGATTAAACATTATAAAGTAATATTAAGAAGTGCTTTAACTTTTTAAATAAATCCCTGAAGACCATCTTTTGTGTTTATTCTATCTAACAATACAGTCATAAACTCATTAGTTTAAGAAGAAAATGGGGCTACTCCTTATATAGGTGAATTTGAATTCGATCGACAAAATTTAAGGCAAGGTTATTTTAACTTCGGTAATTAAGAAAAAAATAAAATGATGCGAAATTAATAAAAAATAAAGTTTTGTACCTAAAAGAAGAAAAAAAAACAAATTTTGAGTGACTTTTGGTTTGGTTTGGTGACTTTTTGACTTTTGGTTGACATTTAATATCACTTTTCTGACATTTAATAAAAAAAAATGTTTTCAATATTTTATTAAATTATGCAGAATTATTCTAAATCGACTCCAATAGAACAAGTCACACAATTTAGATATTTAGGAAGTTTAATTACCAATGACTCCAGATGTACACCAGATATTATCGCCAGAATAGCGATGGCAAAGAAAGCGTTTAACGGCAAAAAATATCTTTTTAAAGCCAATATTTCTAGAAAAGTTCGCAAACGCCTCATCAAAGTGTACATCTGGAGCATTGCACTGTACGGAAGTGAAACGTGGACCATGACACAACGCGACCGAGATAGATTGCAAGCCTTTGAAATGTGGTGTTGGAGGAGGATGGAACGGATTAGCTGGAAGGAAAAGAAAACTAATGAAGAGGTTCTGGAATTAGTGGGCGAGAGGAGAGGCATTTTAAAGACCATTGCTGAAAGGAGAGGAAAGATGCTGGGTCACCTGATACGACACGACGACTTTATAAAAAACATCTTGGAAGGAAAAGTAGAAGGAAAACGGAAGAGAGGGAGACCACGAAGAACTTAAATAGATCAAATGAAAGAGGGGATAGAAGTTGTGTCGTACCAGGTGCTCAAAAGGACGGCAGAAAATAGAACAGAGTGGCGTAGACTCCACCGACAAGAGCGAAGCTCTTAAGTTTAATGATGATGATTCTAAATCGATATCACAAGGTCGCCTTAAATTTTGTCGACTGAATTCAAAGTCACCTATATTCCTTCCTCATTGCAGTTTGTCAAGAAGCGTTAATATTTTGTCTTTTTAAACGACTTCAAGAAAGGAGGAGGTTTCTCTATTCAACCGTATATTTTTTATGTAGGTACCTAACTTTTTTAATCATCACAAGGAACTTCGCATATCGATCTAATTTTTAGTTGAAGAGGAAAAATAATAAAATAGGACAGCTAGTTTAAAAACTAAGAATTTTAAGCAAAAACAATAATCTTTATTGGGTTATCGATGAAAAAAAAATTGACAAAAAAAAAAGGAAGAAGATAAAAATATCGGATGCGAAACGGCAAAAAAAAAATTACAGGTTTTTTGTTGTTTTTATTGCGTGATAGGATGGTAGGTAGGTAATACATTCATCAAATATCCTCGTTTGGCTTAAAGGTCTTAGAAGCCATGCCACAAAATAAAATAAAAAATCTTTGTCCAATCCGCAATTTGATCAAAGAAATTGGACGATTTTGAGAAATAATTCGAAGGTGTATGTGATATCTGCCAACATTGGGTCAGCGTGGATTAGGTACGGCTTAATCACTCTCGTATGAGAGTAGGCTCGTGCCCCTTTAGTGGGGACGTGAAAAAACCTGATGATGGATTCATCTTTCTTTTGTTTGAACAAATATTTCATCAAATAAATTGGACAAGGATATTTGATAAATGTTGTTTCGACATCTACGGATAAAATTTATCTGACAGATATTTTATACATGTCTCTGTCTCAAACGTCATGTTCTATGAAGAAAATGAAAATTAATTTAATCCTGGAGGTTAGGTTTGACAACACGCTCTAGTTAGCTCTAGTTAGGACGGCTCATTTTTTAATTTTAATGCTATGGAATAGACATAGGTTTATCTGTCAGATAAATACCTGTAGGTAGTGAAACGGGCACATAAGGTTGAAACACACCGGATGCGTATGCGCAACGTAGACGTAAGCACGGCGTAGCCACGCGCGTAGTTACGGTGTAACCCGATGTGACACCGGGCTACGCGTCACGTCGACGTGTACGTCTACGTTACGCAAGCGGTGACAGTTCCATACATTACAACTCAGAGGTACGCATACGTCTACGCATACGCAACGCATACGCATCCGGTGTGTTTTGGCCTTTAAGGCCGTGGCCCCTGTAGGCAAACTGTTAGCGGCCGACAGAGTGAGCCGCTAATTCGGGCGAACTGAAAGAGTTAGCTGCAAACTCAAATCAATGAAATCCCCGATTTTGGTGGGAGTCGGCCGCTGTCTGAGATAGTCAGCGCGCGTAACGCTGCGAACTGCGTACAGTGAGCGAAAACTAGCTGACTGTGGACACTCCATTTCAAATATATGGAAGGGCGTACTAAATCGATACGCCGCAAACTAGTCAGCCGCTAACAGTTTGCCTACTGGGGCCACGGCCTTAGTTATGGAATTGTGTTTTGTATGTGAAGTTACGTGGAAATCTGCTATTTTATTGGAAACTTCTCTTGCTTTTCCTTCGCTTAGCGCATGCCGAACAAGTGACCGATGGAAGACATGACGTTCGTTACTATATTAGCGATGCCACTGAACATGTCACCTGGAAAATTAAAGATTATTATTATATAGGGTGACTTTAAATTAGTGAACGATAGAAAAGGATATACATGTACTCGTGATAACAAACAACTTTTACTATGGGGCCAATTTCGGAATCATAAAAATAAATTGTTCCCCCATACTATCAGCTGGTGCATTTTGTATCAGGAGTTCAAAAAATTTTGAATAATTTCGACCTTGGTCCCATAGTAAAAGTTGTTTGTTATCACGAGTACATGCATATCCTTTTCTATCGTTTACAAATTAAAAGTCACCTTATATAATTTTATTGGCAATACAAACATGTAATAAAATACATATTTACAAGAAGAAAATATCTTCCAACGCGTCTTCACGAGGCAAAGTACGCAACAAGCTGGAAGTATTACCTCTTTGGATAGCAATGCTTATCCTTTGGCCAAGGAAGCTGCCAGCTCTCGGATCACCCGAAGCCTCGCGTAGACTCGTATTTTTATATTAATTATACTATACTATATTATCTAATGTTATAATGGTCTTTCTACACATCCGGGACATGTCCGGACCGTGTCCGGGAAGTGTCAGGGAAAAAGCATCATTTCATACATTTTCTATAGATTCGTTCACACACGTTGTCATGGCGACGTATTGTTGTCCCTTCTGACGAGCCACGGCCCGGACTCGTCCCGGGCACGGCCCGGATGTGTGATAGACCTTTATTATGTTATGTGCGTTTTAAGATTGATGTTTTAAGGTGCCTTTCCACAAGAGATATGCTATGCTAATAATATTCATTGAACGTGATAAGCGGTGGTAGCCCAGTTGGTAGAACGCTTGCCTCGAATTCTGAGGGCGCGGGTTCGAAACCTGGCGCGGGCACGTACCTCTGAGTTTATTTCTCATGTACGTATCAATTTATTCGATTACTACTTGCTAACGGTGAAGGAAAACATCGTGAGGAAACCTGCATACACCAGAGAAGAAATTCGAAGATGTATGTGAAATCCGCCAAGCCGCACTTGGCCAGCGTGGTGGATTACGGCGTAATCACTCTCTGTATGAGAGTAGGCTCGTGCCCCTCGGTGGGGACATATATGGGCTGATAACGAACTTGAAGGCAACCTGAATATTATTATGATTGGTGGATATCAAACGCATCTATAGCAACGTAGCATAAATTCTGGTGGAAAAGCAGCCTTAAACGCGCATAGGTATTTCTTCTAATTTAAAATAGCCTCAGTTGTGTGTCGGTAGTGTCAATGGCATTTATTGACACATTTGGTCGCCATCAGTGTAAGCCATTGTTTAGCAGAATACCAAATGTGTCAAAAAATGCCATTGAAACTACCAACACACAGCTGAGGCTATTTTAAATTAGCAGTTTTGGGCCCTGGGACTGTTCATGAAATCACTCACCTCCTGGTTCTTGGTAGGAAGAAGTCGGGGTTGCAGCGGGTGTGCGAGGGGTTGCGCGCAGATCATGGTGGGCATGCGCGTGAGTTGACGAACCTGCGAAATGATACAAGTGAGTCCTTAAAAGCCCTTTTAACGTCCCCACTAAAGGGGCACGAGCCTACTCTCATATGACAACAAATACTAAAAATAGAATAATAATTAAGGGATCTCCTACAACAAACGTGATATTATTCAATTTTTGGTACGGAACCTTGCGAATCCGACTCGCACTTGGCTGGTTTTATTTTTCAAATGGTAAAGCCAGAAAAGAAAAAAAATAAAAGAGGGAAAAGAAGTTGTGTCGTATCAGGTGCTCAAACGGACGGCAGAGAATAGAGAAGAGTGGCGTAGACTACACCGACAAGAGCGACGCTTTTAAATACAGGGTGTAACAGAAAGGGTATATAATGCCGAAACACAGCGATAGTCCTCATGAAACTGAACAACTTTCCCCAAGGAACATGGGTCGTAACTCGGAAAAAAAAATTCGCCTCCCCATACAAAATGTCCGATCAGCTGATTGAGTAAGTATGGGCGATCCAACATTTTTTTTCCAGTTACGACCCATGTTCCTTGGGGAAAGTTGTTCAGTTTCATGAGGACTATCGCTGTGTTTCGGCATTATATACCCTTTCTGTTACACCCTGTATAATGATGAAAGGAATAAAGGCTGATTTACATTGAGTCAGTAACTGACGTCAGTGCACTGACGAGTGCTGAGCTGACCTGGTATTGCCATAGATAGATAGATAGAAATTCTTAATACAAAAAAAAAATCTTAGTTCTTATTTGCCATAGTGTAAATTAATTTCAAGTCAGTACAGTACTGCGATATTACACTGACGTCACTTACTGACTCAATGTAACTCAGCCTTAAGGTTTAAAAAAAACAACTTACTTTTAGGAGTTGATGAAGAAGCCGATCCTGTTGATTTAGAAGAATCACTTGGACCAGTAGAACCACTTCCACCAGAAGGAATGCTTTCTCTCTCAATTTGACCAGTCAATCCACTTTGATCAGTTGAACCACTTTTATCGGTAAAGCTACTGTGACCAGCGGAGCCACTTTGACCAGCGGAACCACTTTGATCAGTAAAGCTACTTTGACCAGCGGAGCCACTTTGACCAGCGGAACCACTTTGATCAGTCGAACCACTTTGACCAGTTGGTCCACTTTGGCCAGATTTGCTTTGACCAGATGAACTGTTTGCAGCTGCAGTCTTCTGTGAAGGTGCCGAGGTGTTTCCAGAACCTGAATGTGAAATGGACGTGATGACGTTTGTTACCTACTCTTACACGAAAAAACTATTAAACGGATTTTGATGAAACTTTGCAATATTGTAGCTTATACATCAGAATAACACATAGGCTGTATGGTTTTAAGATATTGTGTAAGTTTTCCAAGTTATGACGATAAATGTGGACGAACTCGCGGGCAGTCTCTAGTAGGTAATTTTACAATACAATACAAATATTCTTTATTGCACACAAAGATATAAGGACAGACACAAACAAGAATATAAGAAGCAACAGGCGGCCTTATTGCTAGTTAGCAGTATCTTCCAGGCAACCTAAGGATTAATTTTATAAACAGCTTTGCAAAATTTTGGTCCAAATAAATAAATATTTTGTATTTGAAAATAACTTCACCTTTTTATTCTAAAAAACCCCCACTGCGTTTAAAAAACGCATTTTTTTAATTTGATATACTACTCAGTGTCACTCTCACTGTAAATACGAATCTAACGACACCTCTCAAGCTAAAATCCATCAAGCCGTTTAGGCTGTAGAGCGGGCCAAAGAATAGGGATGATGACTACATTAAAAAAATAATAAAATAATTTGTCCGTCTTTTAGATACAGAGCATCAAAGTTACGGAGTGGGGGGCATTGACGTCACTTCTAAGTAAAAATCGTACCTAGGCGTGACGTCACGAGCAACTTAACCCAGTGTATCTTTGTCATTTTTAGTTTAAGAGAAAAAAGAAAAAATACGTGTCGAATATTTTAAAATAATCTATGTGATGGACTTAAAAAATTTTTTTAGTCATCATGCCTATTATACATATATGCGGACCTCGAGTACGTGATAGATAAGACAAGCCACTGAGCGTGAAGATATTCCTGCATCGATACGGTTCCGCTGCATCAGCAATCACGTAGCCTATCACGTCCGCACATATCATCGCGCGGCCAGCATCTTAGTATACAGGGTGTAACAGAAAGGGTATATAAAGCCGAAACACAGCGATAGTTCTCATGATACTGAACAACTTTCCCCAAGGAACATGGGTCGTAAATCGAAAAAAAAATTTCGACTCCCCATACAAAATGCGCGATCAGCTGATCGGGTAAGTATGGGGAGTCGAAATTTTTTTTTCGATTTACGACCCATGTTCCCTGGGGAAAGTTGTTCAGTTTCATGAGAACTATCGCTGTGTTACGGCTTTATATACCCTTTCTGTTACACCCTGTATAAGCGTAGCTCTAAGTGATTGCTATTGTCCAGAGCGTTTAGTCCAGAACCTACTGTCAGTCACCCAGTCAGTAGGTACAGTTACTATATCAATATGTAACTCCAAATATAATATCTGCAACTACGCTGCGCCGTCTTATTGTCTTATTGTTGTTATATTTTCGGGCCGGAACACATACAAACATACATACATACTCCCGAAAATCATAAATTAACCCTCCTTCTGGCGCAGTCGGGTAAAAATACTTACTTGTGTAAGTAGATCCTACGCTGGTCTGTCTCACTAGGCGGTTTGTGCTATTTAAACTGCTGTGTGTGCCATTTCCGGCTGAAATAATATTGCCATTACAATTTGACTACATTCTACGATTAACAATCCTACTAATGAGTCATACACAGAATTAGGTTCAAAATTGTCTTTCCTGTTCCTGATGATTAAGGATACTGGAGCATCTAATCCTCAAAATGTTTATACAGGGTGACTTTAAATTAGTGAACGATATAAAGGATATGCACGTACTCGTGATAACAAACAACTTTTACTATGGGACCAAGTTCGAAATCACAAAAAAAAATTGTTCCCCCATACTATCAGCTGGTGCATTTTGTATGGGGAGGTCAATTTTTTTTTAACGATTTCGACCATGGTCCCATAGTAAAAGTTGTTTGTTATCACGAGTACATGCATATCCTTTACTATCGTTCACTAATTTAAAGTCACCCTATATAGACCAAAACTACATCGGGCACAGATTATGCGGATATGCATTAAGTTGAGGAATTAGCTCCCAGTGTCCTTAACTTTCGGGAACAGGAGAGACATTTTTTGTTTTCTAAGTCTGGTGTTCTAGGGTCATACAGGACCTTAATTATAAATGTCAATGTTTGTGCCGATAGATGGGTGTTTGTTACTCTTTCACGTAAGGCGCTGTTTTAACCAAAGAAGCGTGGCGGAGGAGCGCGGCGGAAGCGTCTTGTGAAGAAAACTCTTATGAGTATTAGGAATAGAGTCTAATTTAAATCTCGGAGCACGCCTCTCGCCCCGCGCGTCAAGCGGCGCCGCCAAGCAGCGCGGACGAAATTACGGTAAATTAGACTCTATTCCTAATACTCATAAGAGTTTTCTTCACAAGACGCTTCCGCCGCGCTCCTCCGCCACGCTTCTTTGGTTAAAACAGCGCCTAAGAACTAGGTACTGAATTTTTGATGAAACTTGGCCATATTGCAGTTTAAACAGATTTATTCAGTGTTTATGAAGTGAGGATGTTTGTTACTCTTACACGAAAAAACTATTAAACAGATTTTATTGAAACTTTACGATATTGTAGCATAAACATCAGAATAACAAATATCTAGTCTATACAGGTTGTAACAGAAAGGGGGTATAAAGCCAAAACACAGCGATAGTCCTCATGAAACTGAACAACTTTTCCCAAGGAACATGGGTCGTAACTCGAAAATAATTTTTGGATCGCCCATACTTACTCGATCAGCTGATCGGACATTTTGTATGGGGAGGCGAAATTTTGTTTTTGAATTACGACCCATGTTCCTTGGGGAAAGCTGTTCAGTTTCATGAGGACTTTATTTAGCTGTGTTTCGGCTTTATAACCCCTTTCTGTTACACCCTGTATAGTACCTACCTATTTTAAGATATCACGACTTTTTTTCCAAGATATGAGAAATGCGTACGATGTCGCGGGCAGCCTCTAGTACTATAATAAACGTAACTGAATAAAAAATGGTTCCGCGAAATATCAACCGCAGTAGGCGGGGCTTAAAATATGAACCGAGAGCGCGCCAATCGGCCGCCACCACGTGTTGCCTACTCGTCAGGGATTGGTCTTGTCGGGGACGCGATTGAAACGCGACCACGAGCGTCAAAGTTATTTCAGGTGCCTCAGTCCCAGAACACACGGTGAAACGCAACTGCAACGCAACGTTTCAAACTAGTTGCTTCGTGTAAGGTTTTCTAAAGAAGTCTGTAGTGGAAACCTCGATGCAACTCAAAAGTAGCTAGCCGTTTCAGTTGCGTTGCAGATGCGTTTCACCGTGTGTTCTGGGTCTTAATCTGCTTATTTACAATATTGCATTTGTGTGTCCGCAAAGCGTCAATATAATTTAATGACACATTTGGTCGCACGCAATCAGTGTAAGCCTTTGAGTATAGAATATATAAGGAGGAGCCATACCGTCTGAATCTGCGTACCTGGTCTGGCGCAAAATGGCTACCTTTTTGTATGGAATTTCTTATCGTTTGACATGACAGGTCATCTACCAAGAAAACTTGCGCCAACCTTGGCACGCTGTTATAAACTTATTTGTATATAAAAAAAAATGGGGCCACTCCTTATATTCCTTCCTCATTGGTTTAGCAGAATACCAAATCTGTCAAAAAATACCATTGACACTGCCGAAACACAACTGAGGCTATTTTAAATTAGTATACTTGGGCCCCTGTTTCTTTGTATTTAAGAGTTATTTTTCTAAAGCATTGTTATTCTTAGGGAGTTATATTCTAAGCAGTGGGCAGCTATAGGCTTATGCCGATATACGAACAGTCGGCAGCACAGTACTGCTACTGTTTAAACGCACAGAATATTGTCAAGGCAGTTGAAGACTTCTATTCTGTGCGCTTAAACAGTAGCAGTACTGTGCTGCCCACTGTTTCTGCATCACTTTTCAGCCCTCGTGTGAAATCGGCATTAGAAGAAAAAGATGAAAGAACTCACTTTGGTTGTTCGCTGTAAAATTGGAAGCATTTCTCTGAGGGCCACGACCATATTGGGCGTTACGACCACGAGGGACGCTATTACCATCTGAAACATTAAAATACGTACGTTTATGATATCCTTTTATTAATATTAAAAACATACATACATAGATTGCCAAAAACAGAAAGGGGGTATAAAGCCGAAACACAGCGATAGTCCTCACGAAACTGAACAACTTTCCCCAAGGAACCTGGGCACGGCACGGATTGCGTAACGTAGACGTAGACGCAAGCGGTGACAGTCCATACATTACAACTCAGAGGTACGCATACGCAACGCATTCGTATCCAGTGTGTTTTGGCCTAAAGACCGTGGCCTCAGTAGGCAAACTGTTAGCGGCTGAGTAGTTTGCGGCGTATCGATTTAGTACGCCCTACCATATATTTGAAATGGAGTGTCCACAGTCAGCTAGTTTTCGCTCACTGTACGCAGTTTGCAGCGTTACGCGCGCTGACTATCTCAGACAGCGGCCGACTCCCACCAAAACCGGTGATTTCATTGATTTGAGTTTGCAGCTAACTCTTTCAGTTCGCCACAAATTTGCGGCTCACTCAGTCGGCCGCTAACAGTTTGCCTACTGGTGCCACGGCCTAAAAGTCCAACCGCGTTGGCGGTTCGATCGCCTGTGCGTTAGAGCTGAGTATTTGAGGTAATAACTTACGTGGCACAGTTGAATTCTGTTGTAGTGCCGGTGTAGTGTTCCTTGAGTCTGAATCTGTCAAACAATAATACATAGTAATACAGGGTGTAGGTAACAGAAAAAAAGACTGTGAAAAGAAACCACTGAAAAGTGATTTTTTGCAATATTGTATTTAACAGAATAACACAAAGACTATTTATCTTACAATAAGTTTTTCAAGATTTGACAACAAATGACTCCAACAGGCATATTTTTTAATTTTTCATTCGAGAGTTGTGGGGAAAGACAGAAGCCTTTGCTCAGCAGTGGGACACTGCCGTCTAGATATGATAAGAAACATGTTAATAAAAAAATTACCTTGGGGTCTACCAAGCACGACGCTGGCACCGATCTGAAATGTAAAAATCTTTTAAGTTTTGAAAATTGATTGTAGAAAAGTTATAGCTCGGAACAAAAGTGCAGAGATCTTAAAAGGGATGATGACTACATTCAAAAATTCAAAAAATAATTACTTAGTCCGTCTTTTAGGCTATTAACAAAAATATTTGAAACACATTTTTTAGCTGATCAAATACATAAATAAATACAAAGATACAGAGCATCAACGTTACGGAGTGGGGTACATTGAAGTCATTCCTACGTAAAAATCGTACTTAGGCGTGAGGTCACGAGCAACTATAACCTAGTGTATCTTTGTCATTTTTAGTTTAAGAGAAAAAAGAAAAATTACGTGTCGAATATTTTAAAATAATCTACTTATGTGATGGACAAAATTTTTTTTTGTCATCATGCCTATTATTTCCGTTTTGTAAGAAACCTTTTTGAAATAAACATTTACATACTTATTTTTTCACAGCTAGTACCTGCTTGCAGTACCTACAAGAGTGCATTTCACGAAAGAAGTCCCCCGGATATTTTTGGAACTAAATTTGACAGGTCTATTTTCCCTATTTTCTGGTCCTTTTTCTAATAGTAGGTAGAAAAACCCTTACCTACTTATTTTAATAAAAATACACTTTTTATATAGCAGAAATGTAGATAAATAGATGTTTTTATCAAAATGTATACCAACCTACTCCTAGGACACTCGAAGTATGCATTAATTAGTATTATTTGATAAATTACAAATGAAATACAAATAATATAGGTAAAATTTGTACCCCTAAATGGCAACATTGTCAATTTTGACATGATAAACAGCGCCGCGGCTAGGGGACTTCTTTCGTGAAATGGACTCTACAAGGATCTTTTGGCGCGTGGCGGAAATCGGAACTAATGATATCATCGTGTAAATTGTCATTATTTTGAGTTATTTATTCACCACCCACGACCTCCTCACAATGTTACTCAAGTGCCAATAGATCCTTGTAGCACTGTAGTTGGGCCAAAATAACAACTGAATGGGCGCCACTAGATGGTCACAGACGCCGAGGTAGACCTCGAAAAAGATGGATGCCGAGGTAGACCTCGAAAAAGATGGAGAGACGATCTGGATGCATTTTCACGGGAGTGGCGGGACGCTACTGGAGACCGTGTTGAATTGAAAGCCGCGGGCCTTTGCCCAGCAGTGAGATCTTAGTGGGTATTAAAAAATATTATTCATTGGCGAGAATAGCCACAAATTGGGTGCCAGACGGCCAACGTCGCGTCGCCGAGGTAGGCCCAAAAAACGATGGAGTGACGACCTACGCTGATTCAGGGAAGATTGGTGGGAAGCAGCTAATAACAGGAGTGTTTGGAGAAGCATGGGAGAGGCTTTTGCCCAGCAGTGGGATGAAATAGGCTTAAAAAAATTACTTACCAGACAGAGGGAGACGATAATGAATTTCATTTTTATGCCTCAAAACACTCTTTAGGCTACTAAATGAACACTAGAATACACTAAAATTTATATAATTCTATCCTTTTATACCAAATCAAACAATACGTAATTTTTTTAAATAAAATAATCTTAAACAATCTGCATTAGTGATTTAGAGACTTAAAAAGTATGTGAGCTTATACAAACGAGATCTCAACTTGGGTCTTGTTGAACGAACTAAGTATGATTTAAAAAAAAATACATGAAGAAAATATACATTGTAAGCTAAAATGGGTTTTAGCCACACCCTTTATACAGAACAATACAAGAATACATATTAGCATGTTTATTCTAAAATTATATTTCTTATTTTCGAAAATTATTCATGGATGCTGTAAATATTGAATTTTTTTGTGCTTTTCAGACGCACCACGATTCTCTACGACCTTTATGTTTCTTGGGGAATGTCGTTTTGTTTCATCGGCATTTGCGTCATAAACTTATTAAGACAATACTTAAAAAAATATTGAGTTCAGTTCTCCATACACTTAGGTACTTACTTATACAGGTTGTAACAAAAAGGGGGCATAATGCCGAAACACAGCGATAGTCCTCATGAAACTGAACAACTTTCCCCAAGGAACATGGGTCGTAACTCGAAAAAAAATTCGACCCCCCCATACAAAATTCCCGATTAGCTGATCGAGTAAGTATGGGCGAACCAAAAATTTTTTTCGAGTTACGACCCATGTTCCTTGGGGAAAGTTGTTCAGTTTCATGGAAACTATCACTGTGTTTCGGCTTTATATCCCCTTTTTGTTACACCCTGTATAAGGCGCTATATTATAGGGGGCACCGACATAGCTATAAGAATCGGCAACCTTAAGACCCAGAACACACGGGGAAACGCAACTGCAACTGCTAGTTACTTTTGAGTTGCATCTTAGTTTTTGCTATAGACTCCTTTAGAAAACCACACACGACGCAACTATTTTTTCTGAGATTTTTCTGAGAGTAGGCTCGTGGCCCTATAGTGGGGACGTAAAAGAGCTGGGGCCTAAGTCTGCTATTATAGGGTCAACGAGAGAATGCGTTCCTGACACATGTTAGTTAGACGTGACTAGTGATATAACCTTACGTAAGTATATGATATTTTTATTACCTACTTTCAAAAAGATTCTATTAGATAGGTACCTATTATAAAGAAACAATATGCAACCTTAGAAATTAATATCACAATGTGGTTCGTTATTGCCGTTTGTAATTATTACCCGACTGCGCCAAATCAGAAGGAGGGTTATGGTTTTCGAGAGTATGTATGTATGTATAATATTTTTGGACGCTCTACACTTCATAAACAAGATTAGATAACATATTTTCAGCTAGTTCTAGCAAAAAAAAAACAGATCTCGAAAATAACTGCAAGCACTAAAAATTATAATACATATCGGGCTTTCGGAAGAAAACGTGGAGCGTTTTGTCCACAAAGAGAAAAGATTATACATACTAAAAACACTCCACGATTTCTTTCGAATGTCCGAAATGTCCTGATTATTTTTTAATTTTTAGTGCGTGCTAAAAGCGTGTTTGTTATTTTTTTAAACTATTATTTTGATATACATAACTGTTAATGGTTACTTTTCGTAAATTTTTTGACTGTTATTTTTGTCACATCACTAAAAAAAATACAGGCTGCTAAAACCTTGTAGCAGCGCAGTAAGTATTTTTTTTTTGATAATTATTGTTTTCTTAAGTTTAAAATTAATTTGTAGTACAAACTTATGTAATTGTTTATAATTTGACATAACAAAGTAGTTTTATTAGCTTGTTACTTGTTAATAGGGCAAAGAAACAAAAAATATATTTTATCGTAATTTGAGCGCCGCCTCAAAGTTATATTGGCAAGTCAATCACCACCTGTCAGGAACGCATTCTCTCGTTGACCATATAATAATTTACAGTATTTTCAATTGTGTATCGGCAGAGTGTCAATGTCAATTTTTGAGAAATTTGGTCGCAATCAGTGTAAGCCATTGTTTAGCAGCAACGAGGAAGGAATAGACTAGAGAGGCCCCATATTTTTTCATATACAAATGAGTTTATGACAGCGTGCGAAGGCTGCGCCGAGTTTTCTCATAGTTTTCTTGGTAGATGTCCTGTCAAACGATACAACAACCCTACGAAAAGTAACCATTTTGCCTCAGATAGATACACGCAGATCCAGACGGTATTTCATATTCATAAGTTTGACATATTATCAGTGTTTAGCAGAAAACCGAATTTGTCAAAAATTACATTGACACTGCCGACCCACGCACGACTGAGGCTATTTTAAATGGGCATGATGACTAACAATTTTTTTTAGTCCATCATATAGATTATTTTAAAATATTCGACACGTATTTTTTCTTTTAAACTAAAAATGGCAAAGATACACTGGGTTGAAGTTGCTCGTGACGTCACGCCTCGTAACGATTTTAACCGAGGAGTGACGTCAATACCCACACTCCGTAACTTTGATGCTCTATATCTTTGTATTTATTTATGTATTTGATCAGGGAAAAGATGTGTTTCAAATATTTTTAATAGCCTAAAAGACGGACTAATTTATTTTTTGAATTTTTGAATGTATATAGTCATCATCCCCATTAGCAGACCTTGGGACCTGATGATGATGATGTAACCTGTTGTTTAATGGGTAGTTTGCTTTAATGGTCTGTTCTGCAACATAATTATTATTTATTAAGTAAATTACTTATAGTTATGTGAATATATTTCCTACTTTTACGTTAAGTTATTATTTTTAATGCAAATGAAGACTACTCCTTGCATATCTTAATGATATATTTGTTTTTTTTTGTTGTCTATTGTATGTTTTAATACTTTGAGTATAGAATATTTAAGGAGGTGCCATAACGTCTGGATCTGCGTACCTGGTCTGGCGCAAAATGGCTACCTTTTTGAATGGTATTACTTATCGTTTGACAGGTAATCTACCAAGAAAACTATGAGAAACTTGCGCCAACCTTGGCACGCTGTCATAAATTCATTTGTATATGAAAAAAAATGTGGCATCTCCTTATATATTCTATACTCAAAGTTTTAATAAGTTTCATAACTTTTACGTCAGTCAGATATTTAATTTCGCGAAATTCCTTAATAAAGGGCTTCTACACACATGAGGTTAATTCGTTAAGTTACCGGTTATTTATTTAGGGCCCGTTTAACTATTTACAGATAAAATGTATCTGACAGATATATACCTGTCTCCGTCTAAAACGTCATACTTTCTGAAATAGAGGTTTATCTGTCAGTTATATTTTATCTGTAGTTGAAACGTTCACTATAGAAATAGTTCTCGGAACTTTTTCGCAGCTTCTGTTGGCAACACCAACAAAAAGTAAAAAGTAGTTTTATATTTCATTTATGTAGCAACCCTTTTTTCACTTCTCTAAATTTCCCGCTCAGCTACGAATAGGTACGTGTGCTTTGTAACTTTTTGGTGTGTCAAAAATAAGTGAATAAAATCCAGTTCCTTCGTGCCAATACTTGAAGACTTTCATTTATTTAATAACCAGCCTCAACATCTGCTGCCAACAGCTTCTAGTTTAATAAAGCGCTAATCACACATTTCAGGGAACACGTCCCTGACGGAACACGGCAAACATCGGTTACATACAAATTGTATGAACTTGTTCATACAGCTCCGTGACAGAGCGTCTATAGTGAAACAGACAACTCTGAACACGGATAGCTCTGACCCGGAAATGTGTGGATAGCCCTTAAAACGTTAAATCGGACTCGCAGATGCATAGGTGTGGTTTAGAAACTATAAAGGTGCGTACAGACCATGTAACATGTTATTTAACTTGTGTTTTATAACACGTCCACACTATGTAACCTTGTTATTCAACATTGCAACATAAAATAATACTGTACGCATTAGAATAACAATGCAATACAACAATGTTATATAACCATTGTCGTTTGTAGTTCTTCAGTACAATCCACGCGATCAAAGTTATATAACAATGTTGTACATATCAATAACATGTTACTATACCATGTTTTATAACATTCAGTGTCCGCATTAATTATATATGTTACATGGTTTGTACGCACCTTAACTTTTCGGCGCAGCGTATCGATTTAGTTGCTAGTAAATAATTATAATTCGTTTAGTAATCGATTTACGAATTTTTGGACGAAGGTAATTTGATTCCTTATCATAACACTGACACTAACGCCAGAGACTGTCATATGTCATAATATCATTGGAGTCGTTATTTTTGGATAATTCATTGTTTTACCAGAATAAAATGAGTTGAGCGTTTATATGATCAGCGGAACGCTGTGTTTGTGACAGCTATTGCAGGGGAATTTTCAGTGGTTTATGTGTGTGTTAAGATCGGATTCAATATCAATCTCCTTGCCCGCTAACCCACGCCAAACATGGATGTTATATTTGACGACGACGGAGCTCCCTGTGATAAAGGTTCTGTGTCTTTAGTACCTTTAAACTAAACTGTATAAAAGGAGTTGTTGTTGTTATCAGCCCATATATGTCCCCACCGAGGGGCACGAGCCTACTCTCATACAGAGAGTGATTAGGCCGTAATCCACCACGCTGGCCAAGTGCGGGTTAATTTATTCGATTACCATTTGCTAACGGTGAGGGAAAACATCGTGAGGAAACCTGCATACACCAGAGAAGGAATTCGAAGGTGTATGTGAAATCCGCCAAAAGGAGTATCAAATAAAAATAAAGATAATAATATATTATGCAATCATTTATTAATATAAATATACATTAATAAAATTGTAGAATTCAATTTGAAGTATTGGTGAATAGTTTCAGTATCTTTGAAACTTATTACACCTTAGAAGTTACCTGAAATGAAAAGAAAAACATATCATTACTCAATAATGATATCATACATAAACGCCTGTATTTGTTACTCTTTAACGCAGAAACTACTTACTAAACAAGGGGCCCAAGTCTGCTAAAGGCCAAAACACACCGGATGCGTATGCGTTTCGTATGCGTAGACGTATGCGTCCACGTTACGCAAGCGGTGACAGTTCCATACATTACAACTCAGAGGTACGCATACGTCTACGCATGCGCATCCGGTGTGTTTTGGCCTTAATTGTAGTGTCAATGGCATCGCAACGCCATTGTGAACGGGCTCTAACAGTCCGTACGAGTGCGAATACTTACAGGAAACTTCTTTCAAGAAACCGCTTAGCAACCTCCGAAAACACCTCCGATTCCACCTGCAGCTGAAAAAAAAAACACATTTCAATACAAGTTGAAGGGAGATAAAGAACGCACATCGGCAATCATCGTATTTCCGAATTCAAACGAATGCTAATTTACATGTACATCAATTATTAGATTAATCGTTCATCAAAATTTGAATTTAGTTAAAGTACTTTATTGTTACACTCTCTTGCATTTGAAACACGACTGACAAAACAAACGGGGCTTTTACAAATAATGCGGCACGGCGTGCCGCAACAATTATCTCACGTATGCTGTCCTTATTACATTTAAAACTATAGACAGAGACGTAAGCGTGACAAACGCATGACAACGGCTTGTCACGGAGTGCCATGCTAAGCTGTGTGTGTGACACAGATATCGCTTTAAAAACTAACGAAAAAATGACAATTAATTTCTATTCAGGCTTAAAATATTTCTGGGGCCCAATTCTGCTAATTTAAAATAGTCTCAGTTATGTGACTATTGAG
This sequence comes from Anarsia innoxiella, assembly GCA_947563765.1. Taxonomy (NCBI): domain Eukaryota; kingdom Metazoa; phylum Arthropoda; class Insecta; order Lepidoptera; family Gelechiidae; genus Anarsia; species Anarsia innoxiella. The sequence continues at coordinate 1,110,870 of OX387419.1, forward strand.
TGTCAATAGCAGTTTTTGACACTTTGGTCGCAATCAGAGTAAGTCATTGTTTAACAGAATACCAGATGTGTCAAGAAATGCCGTTGACACTGCCGACACACAACTGAGGCTATTTTAAATTAAGTAGCAGATTTGGGCCGTCTAGCGAGAGGTTAAGAACTATTTTTGTTTTTTATTTTTTTATTTGACCAGTCTTAATAGCCTCCCCCAACACTTACCTCCACTAGCCGCTCCGAAACCTCCACCTAAAAAAAACATTTAAACTTTTGAAAAATAATACAACATTAAATAGTTCCGGAAAGGTCAATTAAACTAGCCGTCACTGTCATCGAATCCGACTGCGTTTAAAGGCCAAAACACACCGGATGCGTATGCGTTGCGTATGCGTACCTTTGAGTTGTAATATATGGAACTGTCACCGCTTGCGTAACGTAGACGTACACGTCGACGTGACGCGTAGCCCGGTTACACCGTAACTACGCGCCTGGCTACGTCGTGCTTACGTCTACGGTACGCATATGCATCCAGTGTGTTTCAGCCTTAAAGATGCAGTGTCACTCTTACAGTAAATACGAATCTAACGACACCTCTCATGCTAAAATCCATCAAGCCGTTTAGGCTGTAGAAGAGTGTGCCAAAGAATTATACATAAATACAAACTCTCTAAAAACGTAACCCTCCTTCTGTCGCAGTCGGGCAAAAACAGCACATCGGCAATCATCGCATTTCCGAATACAAACGAATGCTAATTTCCATATACATCAATTTATTAGATTAATTGTTCATCAGAATTTGAATTTAGTTTAAGTACTTTATTGTAGCACTCTCTCGCATTTGAACCGCGACTAACAAAACAAACGAGATGCTGTGTTGATTAAATGATTTATTAATTAATAACCCAATAGGGTTTTTTAACAACTAGGGATCATAGTCCAACACAAAAAAAACACAAAATTGTTTTTTTTTATTTACAATCCATAAAATATTATACCTACTTAATATAATGTACCTAAAATATAATTAATTTCGTCATAATTTACCTATAGCAGAAGCTGGGTTTCCTTCGTCCAGAGCGTTTGCTAAAAAATAAATAAAAAAACGGTTTAGTAAAAAATATTATCAATAGATGGCGCTACTCGTACTCTAAAATGCGGTAGCAAGATTTTTTTACACGCTTTATGTTAGCTTTACTTGTAACTATGTATGTATACAAATCTTGGAATCTGAATTAGACCCACTACCCGGTCTTCGAAGAGGATGAAATTTTGCACACGCTCTGAGTTCTGATGACAATACAATAATATGGTACTTTCGAACTGATCTGATGATGGAGCATGTTTAGTGCGAGCTAAAGCGTGTTTTATTTTTTTAAACTACCTATTTTTCATCATCGCTCTTGTCGGTGGAGTCTACGCCACTCTGCTCTATTTTTCGTCCTTTTGAGCACCTGATACGACACAACTTCTATTCCCTCTTTTATTTGATATATGAAAGTCCTTCGTGGTCTCTCTGTTTTAAGGGTTCCGTATCCAGAGTGAAAACAGGAGCCTAGTACTGAGACTCGACTGTCCATCTGTCTGTCTGTTCATCCGTCCGTCAAACATCGGGCTGTATGTCGAAAATGTACGAAAATAGTTTAAATTGTTAACTCACCGAAACTGTTACCAACGGAGTCTGAAAATGGAACAAAAACAAATTAAAAATGTATAAAAGCATTACAGCCCGTTCACACGGGCAACTAGGTGCCGTGCCTCACCGCAAGCTGATATCATTTCACGTGCAAATAATCGTCCCCACTACAGGGCCATGAGCCTACTCTCATACGAGAGTGATTAGACCGTAACCAACATTGCAAACACATTTTTTACCTAATCAAATACATAAATAAATACAAAGATACAGAGCATCAAAGTTACGGAGGTTTTGACATAAAAATTGTACTTAAACGTGACGTCACGAGGAACTTAAACCCAGTGTATCTTTGTCATTTTTAGTTTTAGAGAAAAAATTAAAAATACGTGTCGAATATTTTAAAATAACTACTTAAAATTTTTGTTGAGGCATTATGCCGACTGACGTCAATTGACATGTGCAATTTGGAATCATTCAATAGGATTTCGCTTACCAGTCAGGTCTGCCTTCTTGTCTGTAAAAAAAGCATAAATGTTTAAAATAGTTAGCAGTGTACAGGGACGGTGGTACATCCACGAGCGAGAGAATCTCATATTATCGTCTTGCTTAGAGCATATAACCCGTCGTGCCACGAATTTCTATATAGGGTGACTTTAAATTAGTGAACGATAGAAAAGGATATGCATGTACTCGTGATAACAAACAACTTTTACTATGGGACCAAGGTCGAAATCATAAAAAAATATTGTTCCCCCATACTATTAGCTGGTGCATTTTGTATAGAGAGTTCTAAAATTTTTAAATGATTTCGACCTTGGTCCTATAGTAGAAGTTGTTTGTTATCACGAGTACATGCATATCCACTGTCCAATGTCTTTTAACATGTACTTAACCTACTATCGACTGTAATCTGTTATGTGTGTTTTTATAAATAAATAAATAAATATCCTTTTCTTTAGTTCACTAATTTAAAGTCTGTATTTCACATTGCGGCGACAATATCGACGTGTGGAGACGGCTCCAAAGAGAGTGTACTTAAAATACGTGGCACGACGATGATATCACAGCGCTTCTCTCGCTCGTGTAAACAGCGCCTAACTTTTAATTAATGAACGATAGAAAAGGATATGCATGTACTCGTGATAACAAACGACTTTTACTGTGGGACCTAGTTAGAAATCATTCTTTCTAGGCTATAATATTTTTATTTAAGATGTGTAAGTTTAAGATGTATTTTATTATTATTCTGATGTATTATTCAAAAATACATTAGTGACGTATATTCATTTCAATGATGATCTACTAATGTTATAAATGTCAATGTTTGTGTCGATGTATATGGTCAGTATGTTTGTTACTCTTTCACGCAAAAATTACTGAATAGATTTTAATGAAACTTGGCAATATTGTAGCTTATACATCAGACTAACACATAAGCTATATTATTTTAAGATATTGTGTGAGGTTTCCAAGTTGTGACAATAAACGCGTACGATGTCGCGGGCAGACTCTAGTATTTGTTTAATAATAACTAGGGATGTTATGGATATGAAATTTCGGATACGGATTGGATACGGATTTAGGAATGATTATTATACCGGATACGGTTACGGATACGAATAATAAATTATTTCGGATTATCCGTTAGTTTCGGTTACGGATATTAATTTTTTAAGGAATTTCAAAAGTAAAATACAAATAACGTGTCTCAATTAGGCTCCACCCCTATCCGATACTATGCGAAACTTTTATTTCGGATTCGGTTACGGTTACGGATGATTTTTTTATATCGGATATCCGATAGTTACGGTTACGGTTACGGAGCTCCCTAACATCCCTGATAATAACTTACCAATAGCGTTTGCGACAAATTCTGAAAAATAAATTAAAGAAAATAAAAAACAGTTTCGCATAAGATCATTTTACATTTTATTTACAAAAAAGTCATTGCTCCAATGTTACCGACGTCCCCACTACAGGGACACGAGCCTACTCCCATACGAGAGTGATAAGGTTACATGCTGGCCCATTGGTTGGCGGATTTCACATACACCTTCGAATTTCTTCTCTAGTGTATGCAGGTTTCTTCATGTTTTCCTTCACCGTTAGCGAGTGGTAATCGAATATTCAAACCGTACGTAAGAAGTCTCAGAGGTACAGGTTAGATCGAAACCGCGTCTCCAAGATTGGAGGCGGGCGTTCTACCGCCTTGCTACCACCTTAGTTTTGGGTTTTGGCACACAAACTATGATGGTAAAAAAAATAATAATATGTAATTTTGTTTTGCTATTCTTGACGCACAAATGAGAAACCCTAAATAAAATGACAATGTTATCAACTCAAGTAGCAAGTGGAGGGAAGTGGTCTCTGCCTACCCCGATGGGAAAGATTTGTGACAGATATTTATGTTTTAAAAAAAATACTTACGTCCTCCAGGCACAGCGCCTTTAAAAAAAAATATATATATGAGATCAGTGGCCTACAGATGTGCCTACAGACCTACAAGGATCTATTGGCACTTGAGTGACATTGTCAGGAGGACGTGGGTGGTGAATAAATAACTCAATATAATAACAATTTACAAGATGATATCGTTAGTTCCGATTTCCGTCACGTGCCAAAAGATTCTTGTAGCACTATAAGTCAGTTAATTCTTGCCATTGTAATTACATTGACACTCCACTGTCATTCGCCAGAGTAACGAATTTTGGTATTCTGTTAAACTATCGACTCGCCATTGAAAGAAACGTCAAATAATTAGCAAAGAGAAACAGCAGAGGTCCAAGTCTGCTGATTTACAATATTATTTGTGTGTCGGCAGTGTCAATGGTATTTTTGACACAACTGCGTGCCTGGTCTGCCGAAAATGGCTTTTTGTATGGAATTTCTTATCGTTTGACAGGTCATCTACCTACCAAGAAAACTATGAAAAACTTGCGCCAACTTTGGCGCGCTGTCATAAACTCATTTGTTGTATGAAAAAAAAAAGTGGCAACTCCTTATATATTCTATACTCAAAGGTAATCAGTGTAAGCCATTGTTTAGCAGAATACCAAATGTGTCAAAAAATGCCATTGACTCTCTGCCGACACACAACTGGGGCTATTTTAAAATAATCCTAATGGTAAATTATAAAAATTGTTTATTTTGTTTTATGTATAACTTACGGGCCCAGTTGGCAGCAGTACCTGGAAAACATGGTAATCATTAATATTATAAATGTCAATGTTTGTGCCGATGGATGAATGAAAATGAAAAGTGTTCAAAAATAGACAAAATTCATTACACTTTTTTGATGTCAATTTTTTTATCTAAAACTACTGCCGATTCACTACCTGTTCAGTACCTTATGGATGTTTGTTGCTCTTTTACGCAAAAACTACTGAACAGATTTTGATGAATATTGTAGCGTATCTATACATCAGAATAACACATAGGTTAGGTATATAATTTTTATACAAGGTGACTTTAAATTAGTGAACGATAGAAAAGGGTATGCATGTACTCGTGATAACAAGCAACTTTAACTATGGGGTCAAGGTCGAAATCCCAAAAAAAAATTGTTCCCCCCTTACTATCAGCTGGTGCATTTTGTATGGTGAGTTCAAAAATTTTTGAATGATTTCGACCTTGATCCAATAGTAAAAGTTGTTTGTTATCACGAGTAGATGCATATCCTTTTCTATCGTTCACTAATTTAAAGTCACTCCTATATATGATGACTTTTTCCAAGATATGGCGATAAACGCGTACGAAGTCGCGGGCAGCCTCTAGTTGTTAAAAAAAAAAAAAAAACTCTACTGTGCAAGCATAACTGACAGGCATAACGTGAACACGACGTGAACGTATGTATTTAAATTTTGAGAACATTTTGGAACCATTTGCAAACTCTTTACTGCTAAAATGCAAGAACTGGCTTGTTTCTGACTGGTTGTCAGTTTGGCGCTTTCATATTTGAGATGCTGTCATGTATGATGGATTCTGTTTGTTAATTGATTTGATATCGGTCAAGAAGAGACATCGGAAGACATCACGTACATCTTGTTATTTTATAACGTGATTTGGAAACTACGCAATACATCCAGTTTGTTTAGTACACGCCCACAGTCTTATTTTAACGAAACTCCTTGTTATGGACGAGCATCAAGCTTCATCACGCCCCACTGATGACTCGTCGTCATTTATCATATACAGGGTGGCCCGTCGATTGACGTCCAAAAGGAAAATTTGGATTCCTCGTGTCGTGGGGTATCCGAATCACCCCCATGTATGTTCCGCGATTTTTTACGGTTTCCGAGTTATGACGTGTTTTCTGATTTTTTGAGATTTTTCAACCAATCACCCTAAAAAGGTTCGTAGAAAAAAAAGTACAACACTTTTTCATAATTTTATTTTTGCATCAGATGCTTCATGACCCGTACTTTTATGCATAAAATATTCAGCTTCGTAACTTTTATAAAAGTTGGGGAAATTTAGGTCGGAAGAGGTAAAATTGTATTGACTGAAAAATAGTCGAAATCTTCAAACTTAAATTAAGAGGTCAAAAAGATGACTTCATGGATTTTAAACTAGCTTAAAAAATGCGCCAACTTCTCAGCTTTCATAATCATCGAAAAAAATTGATACTTAATGGGGTATTTTTGCTAGAATCAGCCTTTAAAGAGAGCAAGGTGGAAAAATTTCAGAATTGGACGTATGAGCAAATTTTTTTTTTCTTTCATATTTTATGATCACCTAAGCCTCAGTAGGTTTAAAGACAGTCTTATTTTACCGAAAAGTACAAAAAAGGAGCCAAGATTGACACATTTGGGGGTTTTGGAGCACCTGTAAGAGATGAGTTACACATTGAGAAAATTATGCAGATATGCCTCATTTCTAAGGGGTTGCACAAGGAAACGGCCTTGAATCGGCACGACTGTATCGCAAACAAGTTCAAAGACGTGGTAGGCTGCAACCTGAGTCTTATCCTGACCTTCGTATTTTTATTGACATATGCCAAACCTTAATGGAAGGAAGAACTCCTGGTCAACGCGAGGGTCCTGAAGGGATCCCACTTCGTAGAAGCTGTTTACGAATTTTACGATGTGCCGCTTCAAGGCCGTTTCCTTGTGTAACCCCTTAGAAATGAGGCATATCTGCATAATTTTCTCAATGTGTAACTCATCTCTTACAGGTGCTCCAAAACCCCCAAATGTGTCAATCTTGGCTCCTTTTTTGTACTTTTCGGTAAAATAAGACTGTCTTTAAACCTACTGAGGCTTAGGTGATCATAAAATATGAAAGAAAAAAAAAATTTGCTCATACGTCCAATTCTGAAATTTTTCCACCTTGCTCTCTTTAAAGGCTGATTCTAGCAAAAATACCACATTAAGTATCAATTTTTTTCGATGATTATGAAAGCTGAGAAGTTGGCGCATTTTTTAAGCAAGTTTAAAATCCATAAAGTCATCATTTTAACCTCTTAATTTAAGTTTGAAGATTTCGATGATTTTCCAGTCAATACAATTTTTCCTCTTCCGACCTACATTTCCCCAACTTTTATAAAAGTTACGAAGCTGAATATTTTATGCATAAAAGTACGGGTCATGAAGCATCTGATGCAAAAATAAAATTATGAAAAAGTGTTGTACTTATTTTTCTACGAACCTTTTTAGGGTGGTTGGTTGAAAAATCTCAAAAAATCAGAAAACACGTCATAACTCGGAAACCGTAAAAAATCGCGGAACATACATGGGGATGATTCGGATACCCCACGACACGAGGAATCCAAATTTTCCTTTTGGACGTCAATCGACGGGCCACCCTGTATACACGTTCAGTTATCTATGCCCCGTTTTACTCTTTACTGAAAAAATTTTACTGACTCATTTACGAAGTCATGTCGGTAAAACTTATAGGTATCTACACACCAAAGCCGCCGGCTTTTTTGACAGCTGCCATTCGTATGACATAAACCCGCCGGCCTAGCCCGGCGGCATGCCGGCGGCTTTGGTGTGTAGATAGCATTTAGATTTTACTGGAAAATCCAGTTTACAGTAGCCGTAAAATCTTTATGTGTCCATAACTTACGGTCGGCTCCGGAAGCGAGAGCTGTAAAAATATAACAAAATTAATAATATTGCCTTATAAAATTAATAATACTTGATATTGAAAATGAATCGTATCTTATACTGGGTGTAACAGAAAAGGGGTATAAAGCCGAAGCACAGCGATAGTACTCATGAAACTGAACAACTTTCCCCAAGGAACAGGGGTCGTAACTCGAAAAAATAAATTCACCTCCCTATACAAAATGTCCGATCAGCTGATTGAGTAAGTATGGGCAATCCAAAAAATTTTTTCGGGTTACGACCCATGTTCCTTGGGGAAAGTTGTTCTGTTTCATGAGGACTATAGCTGTGTTCCGGCATTATACCCCCTTTCTGTTACACCCTGTATAATATATATATTTTTATTAGTCTATTTCGTCCCACTGCGGGGCAAAAGCCTCTCCCATGCCTCTCCAAACACTCCTGTTATTAGCTGCTTCCCACCAATCTTCCCTGAACGAGCGTAGGTCGTCACTCCATCGTTTTTTGGGCCTACCTCGGCGACGTTGGCCGTCTTTTTAAATTACTCAATACTCAATGGTTTATTGCTCCATAAAAACTTTACATAATATATAACAGCTTACAGATAAATTATATTGCAAAGGATTATGGACCCTGTTATAGGGCACCGCAAATGAAAGAGGGGAGGCTTAATTAATTAGATATTAAAAAAAATATATTTACCAGTTTTGTCTTTGACTACGCTACTAGCTGAAAAAGGAAAAAAGAACCATAACTACTTTAATTCTTAATTATTTTTTTAAATAAATTAAGTATGATAAATAAAGTAATAATACACAAAATCAGGCCACACAATCGTAAAAAATATCCCCATCTCGAGTCGTAACTTAAAAAACCTGAATCTAAAAAAAAACTGAATAAAATTTTGTATTTAGATATTTCTTCTACTTATCCTACTAAAAGGTTTGTGCCGATGTGAGAATGTTTGCTAATATTTCACGAAAAAACCACTGAACAGATTTTATTGAAACTTTTCAATATCAGAATAACACAAGCGTCATAGGTATTCTTTAAGATATTGTGTATGATTTTCAAGTAGAATTCCTACAAAATCTCGGGTATTAATTCTGATGTGTAAGCTACAATATTGTAAAGTTTCATTAAAATCTGTTCAGTGGTTTTTGCTTGAAAGAGTAACAAACATCCTCATATCCATTGGCATAAATAAAATCAATAAAATAGAAGGAAATAGGACCGTATTCTTACCGACATTGAGTGGGTTTTTTGCGAATCCGGCAGGACCTGTTGTAAAAAAATGAAAAATGATTAGACGCAGGCTAAAACCAATATAAAGCCTAGTATAAATAGGTTATCTATACACACTTAGGTCTATCTATACACAGATCCGGGCCGTGCCCAGGATGTGTCCGGGCCGTGGCCCGTCAGGAGTGAAAACAATACGTCGTCATGAAAACGTGTCCGGGACGTGTCAGGGAAAAAATAACATTCCATAAATTTTCTATGGATTCGTTCACATACGTTGTCATGACGTTTATTTTCCTTCCTGACGGGCCACGGCCCGGACACGTCCCGGGCACGGCCATGATCTGTGTAGATAGACCTTTAGAAATAAAAGAAAAGATAATGCAACTTACTGGGCTTAAAAAAACTCATTGCCCATAGAACGAGCTCCCGGAAGTGTCTGACCTAACTTTGATGGATAAAAACTTAGGTTCTCCATAGCTTCTCATGAGCTTTGAACACCTGGGTATTTGGGTAACTGATATACTAAATGCAAAGACTCGTGGCAGACGTGGTCATAAAACGTGTGAATGCGACAGCGCATATCATTATCTCGCTCACACTTACCCTGTTTATGGGTGACGTCACAATGATGTAGAGATGCACATCGTTAATTAGGTGGACGATAGAAAAGGATATGCGTGTACTCTTGATAACTAACAACTTTTACTATGGGACAAAGTTCAAAATCATTCGAAAAATTTCGAACTCCCCATACAAAATGCACCATTTGGGAGGACATTTTTTTATAATTTAGAACTTTGTCCCGTAGTAAAAGTTGTTTGTTATCACGAGTACGAGTACATGCATACCCTTTTCTATCGTTCACTAATTAAGTCATCCTTTAATAATTATTATAAAGAAAGAGAAATGATTTAGTTTGAAACGAAAAGGCTCGGAAAATATTGTAGGTACCAATTTTAACTGTACTGTACAGTCTGTACACTGTAGAGTTATGTATTTTTACCTCCAGCTCCCCCAGCTCCTGGCAGACCCCCAGCTCCTGGCAGACCTCCAGCTCCTGGCAGACCTCCAGGTACTGGGAGATTTCCAGGTACTGGGAGATTTCCAGCTCCTGGCAGCTTTCCAGGTACTGGGAGATTTTCAGCTCCTGGCAGTTTTCCAGATCCTGGGAGATTTCCAGCTCCTGGCAGTTTTCCAGCTCCTGGCAGTTTTCCAGCTCCTGGCAGCTTTCCAGGTACTGGGAGATTTCCACCACTGCTATTATCGTTGTTGCCGCCATTGCTATTGTTGCTGTTATCGTTGTTGCTGCCATTGCAGTTATTGCTGTTATCGCCGTTGCTGCCATTGCTGTCATCGTTGTTGCCGCCATTGCCGTTATTGCTGTCATCGTTGTTGCCGTCATTGCCGTTAGTGCTGTCATCGTCATTGCTGCTATTGTTGCCGCCATTGCTTTTATTATCATCATTGGAGCCTTGTTCGTTGTCCCCATTATAACCACCTGACAGACAGAAAAAAGTTGATTTGATAAAAAAGTTTTTTTTAAATTAAACTTTAAACACGGAGAATATATTATACCTATAGATACTTGTACGAAGTTGTGTCGTATCAGGTGCTCAAAAGGTTGAAAATTGATTAACAGGCGGGTAATGTGATATTTATAAACAAGCCAAGTGCGAGTCGGACTCGCGCAGCAAGGGTTCCGTACCATTCACTATTGATATCATAAATCACGTTTGTTGTACGGGAGCCCCCTTTAATTAATATTATTATTCGTTTTAGTATTTGTTGTTATAGCGTCAACGGTAATACATCATCTGTGAAAATTTCAACGCTCTAGCTGTAACGGTTCATGAGATACAGCCTGGTGATAGACGGACAGACGGACAGCTAAGTCTCAGTAATAGGCTCCCGTTTTCACCCTTTGGGTACCTACGGAACCCTAAAAAAACGAAATATTTTTTTAACTTGGTTTTATAAGTTTTTTTTCTTACCATCAGAGGCATTAGTGCTGCTTCCGTCTTGAACATCGGTGCCACTGTTATCGCCACCATCTAAAAAAAAAAGAAAAAAGTTTTTTTTTTAATGGCTGCTAACATTTTACATTCTGCCAAAGTCAACTGAAGGTAAACTCGCTTTAATTATTAATGGGTGACTTATAATTAGTAAAAAAAAAAGATAAAAAAGAAAAACAAAAAAAAAATTAAAGAAAAGGTGAAATGAAAGAAAAAAGATAGAAAAGGATATGAATATGCTTGTGCTCGTGATAACAAACAACTTTTACAATGAGAACAACTTAGAAAACATTCGAAAATCGAACTCCCTATACAAAATGAACTAGTTGATAGTGAGTAAGGAAGAAGGGAGAATATTTGTTTTTATGACATCGAGCAAAAAAAAGTAGTAAGTAGTTTTGTAGATTGTTCCATAGTAAAAGTTGTGATAACAAGTTAAGTACCAACATGTAATTGTATAAGTCTGTTCATTAAAAAAAAAAGATATATTTCAAATAACGTAGGGCCCTGTGCCGAAGGTTTCTTGCCGTCTTCTTCCTCTCGGCTATACAGGTAGTGAACCGGCAGTAGTTTTAGATCAAAAAGTGACATCAAAAAAGTGTAACGAATTTTGCCTATTTTTGAATAAACACTTTTCATTTTCATTCATTTTTTTTTCGTTATATATATACAGGGTGTAACAGAGAGGGGGTATAAAGCCGAACCACAGCGATAGTCCCTATGAAACAGAACAACTTTCCCCAAGGAACATGGGTCGTAACTCGGAAAAAAAATTTCACCTTCCCGTACAAAAAGTCCGATCAGCTGATCGAGTAACTATGGGCGATCCAAAAAAAATTTTCGAGATACGACCCATACTCCTTGGGGAAAGTTATTCAGTTTCATAGCGACTATCGCTGTGTTTTGGCTTTATAAGTTTATACCCCCTTTCTGTTACACCCTGTATATACTAGGCTGTAGGTTAAAAATATTTAAATACGGCATTATTACTTACTGTTCACGACATTGGTTTCTTTGCTTGAACGGGATGCTGAAAATAAAAAAATATTTATATATTTACATAAGCTGGACCATAAAGGTCGTATCTACACAGATCCGGAAACATTGTCATGACGACGTATTGTTTTTCCTCCTGACGGGCCACGGCCCGGATCTGTGTAGATAGACCTTAAGTCTGTTAATTTACAATATCTTCAGTTGTGTGACGGCCGAGTATCAATGAGAGTCGAAATCAGTGTAAGCCATTGCTTAGCAGAATAATATTATGTGTCAAAAATGCCATTGACACTCTGCCGACACTAACACACAACTGAAGCTACAGTGCTACAAGGATCTTTTGTCACGTGGCGGAAATCGGAACTAACGATATCATCTTATAAATTGTCATTATTTTGAGTTATTTATTTTCACCACCCACGCCCTCCTGACAATGTCGCTCAAGTGCCAATAGATCCTTGTATTTTTATGTCTTTTCTTAACTAGTCAATACTTACCAGCTTCTTCTTGATGTTTCTTCACAGAAGATGAAGCCTGTTCCTCTGTAAAACAAACAATTTTATTATGAATTAAACAAATAAAATATGTTTTTGTATCTAATTTAAGGTTACAAATAGTTTAAAAATAGTAGTAGAGTGTTTTTCACAAAAGAAATCCCCCGGATATTTTTGGAACTAAAGTTGACAGGTCTATTTTCCCTATTTTCTGACCTTTTCCCTGATAGTAGGTAGAAAACTCCTTAGTTATCCTAATAAAAATACACTTTTTTCATAACAGAAATATAGCTATGTAGACATTTTTATTAAAATACATATCAACCTACTCATAGAATGACAAGAACAGTCGAAATATGCAGGAAATAATATTATTTAATAAATTACAAGTGAAATAAACATAATATAGGTAGATGTTGTACTCATAAATGGCAACATTATCAATTTTGACATGAAATACAGCGCCGCGGCTAGGGGACTTCTTTCGTGAAATGGACTCTATGTAATATTTTGCAGTTAAAAGTCGTTTTGACTGAAGGCTAGTTTGCATTAGGCTAGTAGTTTAGTCGAATACCAAGTTATTTAGTAGCTGAATGTGTCTGCACACCAAAAATTTTGTTTAATTTTGTATAGGTCGCGCCACGTAAAATGATCTCTGGAAACAATTGAAAGCGATGTGTTCGCGCATGGGTACACTTACACACGAAAGTACTAGGGCTATTTATCGTTTCATTCTCGAAAGAGACTTTCGCACGCGGTTACGTATGTTGACTTATAGACTGAAAAACATATTAAATGAAATATAAATATAATTAAAACTCTTTGGATTCAGTGTAAAATGCCTATTGGTCTTTTCCATTATATTTTTTTTATTTATATTCCACCCTACTATTACTAGAAATAATATTTTTCTTTCCTTTGTGCATAAAACCATGACTGTAATTAAACACGTTTGTGCGCGATGGTATATTAGAACAAATGTTTCTCCTCAGACTCAAAAATCGTCTAATGCGCAGCTGTAAGCTAGGGTTCATTTTAAGTGGCGCGACCTATAAGTCATTTAGTCGAGACCATCCATTTTGTTCCATTTTCTATCTGGCAGTACCTAGTGAGTAATTTAAGTATATCAATGGTGTTGACTATAAAAAAAAATAGTTTCTCAGAACTGAGACTAAATATTTATTAAAAACTAGCTGTCCCGGCGAACTTTGTCCCGCCTTAGAATGAACTTTATTGTGTAGGAATAAAGTTCAAATTGACTCTACATTTTAGTAAGCAAACATTTTTTTGAAACAGGCTTTCCCGGCAATTATTCGAATTTTTCTCACCGTTTAGACCTACCCTGGACTACGACAAACATTTTAAAACCAAAATCAGCTCAATCGGCCCAGCCGTTCTCGAGTTTTAATCAGACTAACGAACATCAATTCATTTTTATTTATACAGGGTGTAACAGAAAGGGTATATAAAGCCGAAACACAGTGATAGTCCTCATGAAACTGAACAACTTTCCCCAAGGAACATGGGTCGTAACTCGAAAAAATTTTTTGGATCGCCCTTACTCGATCAGCTGATCGGGCATTTTGTATGGGGAGGCGAAATTTTTTTTTCGAGTTACGACCTATGTTCCTTGGGGAAAGTTGTTCAGTTTCATGAGGACTATCGCTGTGTTTCGGCTTTATATACCCTTTCTGTTACACCCTGTATAGAAGAAGGATAACGATTAAATAAAAAAAAAACTTACTGATGTTAATAGCAGAGTTGCCTCCGCGGGTGGCGATGTCTGAAAATAAAATAATTTAATATTATATTTTAAGTACCTGTTTTACCGAGTAACCGAGTACCGAGTATTACTCGGTTTAAAGTTTACCGAGCCGAGTACTCGGCCGAGTTACTCGGTGTACTTGAAGTAGGTAGAATTGCACGCGAATAAGTTTGGGAGCGAGTGGTGTTAATGGTGTTAAGAACCCTCCGTCCGCACCGCGCTAATTATTCGTAATGAAAACAATAATCCGCAGGCATTAATTGGCAAAAAATATATTTAAAACACTGTTTATGAAACATTTCTCGTAAATAATTACGATATTAGCAGCTTATTACATTGCTCCAGCTGGGCGAAGGCCTCAATGAAGGAATTAGACTATGATTTACCAAGCATACCAAGTGCTCTCAAGGTAGATTTATTTGCACCGAGTACTCGGCATTTTAACCGAGTTATTCGGCCGATTACGAGTAGTGAAAAAAGTGCCGAGTATGCCGAGTACCGAGTATTAACCGAGTACTCGGCCCACCTCTACTTTAAACCCATAATGCCTCAATTTCACAGCGGCCCAACTCTGCTAATTTACTGTATACTCAGTTGTGTGTCGGCAGAGTGTCAATGTCACTTTTTGACACATTTGGTCGCAATCAGCGTAAGTCAATGTTTGAATGAATGAATGAATGAATGAATCCGACCGATTTCGGTCACGGCGACCGCTTACGCCGAACTCTGCTGTCGTTGGTGTGCTCTCATGTGGCTGATGTAACCGATCTTTTTAGAAAATGTTCTACCACAGTGGGGGCATGTGAGCACACTATCGACAGTATTATAAGTTAATGCCACTGCTGGTCGGGCTTTTTAAGCGTCGCGCTTGGCATCAAGCTCAGCGCGCCGTTTGACTTCAAAGTCGCGGACCTTGGTCTTAACTAGGGTCCGCCACTCCGGGCGTTTCGCCGCCTGCTGTTCCCAAATGAGACGGCTCAATGTCACATCTCTTCTTCTCTTCATCTCTTCTCTTCTTCTTCTCTTCAATGTTTAGCAGAATACCGAATGTGTCAAAAAATGCCATTGCCACTCTGCCGACACACAACTGAAGCTATTTTAATTTAGCAGACTTGGGTCCTAAGCTTAATTTCGGAAATCTCTCGTATCCCGAATGCGGGCCAGTAAATTAAGACATAAATAATTAAATAAACTAGCCCGTTTAATTACAATAAGACTCAAAAACTCAAGGAAAAAATAGTTCCCGGACATAAAATGCCCAATTTCAATTACACAAGTTATTCACTATTATAAATTGTTACTAATAAGTAATATTATTTCTTTGATTAACTAAACTATTGTTAATTTAAAAAAGACAATAAGCATGATGACAAAACAAATTTTTTTTAGTCCATCACATAGATTATTTTAAAATATTCGACACGTATTTTTTTTTCTCTTAAACTGAAAATGACAAAGATACACTGGCTTAAAGTTGCTCGGGACGTCACGCCTCAGTACGATTTTAACCGAGGAGTGACGTCAATCAATACCCCACTCCGTAACTTTGATGATCTGTATCTTTGTATTTATTTATGTATTTGATCAGGTAAAAAATGTGTTTCAAATATTTTTTAATAGCCTAAAAGACGGACTAATTATTTTTTGAATTTTCGAATGTAGTCATCATCCCCATTGACTGCTATGCAAAAAATTCCATAAAACTCTTGTACTTACGTGTGGCCCCATCAGTACCAGAGCTTAAGCCTTTATTGGCTGCTGTAAATAAAAAAAAAAAAAACATAAAATAGGTAACTGCAAAAATAACATTGGGACCTTTCTCACACACTTTGCACATTGCAAAAAAAATTGGAATCCCACAGCTGGGTAAAGGCATCTCTGCATCTTTCCATCCTTCCCTATTCCCGGCAATTTCTGACCTATTTACCAAGTCATCATGTCAGCTTACGGACGTCCACTGCTGGACAAAAGCCTCCCCCAAGGATCTCCACAACGACCGGTCTTGCGCTGCCCGCATCCAACGGCTTCCCGTGACTTTATCCAAGTCGTCAGTCCACCTTGTTAGATCCTTCCCACACTGCGTCGTCTGGTGCGTGGTCGCCACTCGAGAACCTTTCTGCACCATCGTCCAAGTATAGACCGACCTCTACCTCTGTGGCCGTCGAGTAACTAGTTGGTAGAAATCTTGGCCCATCGATCCGAATACATATGGCAAAAGAGCAACCCCACAGAGTTTCTTGCTAGGTTCTTTTATGGGGGAAACTGCGCTTTGCGAATCTAGCACTAGCTTAAAAAGTATATTATAATAAGTAATGTAACGGTTTCAAGAGCATTTTTTGTGCCTATGAAATAAATATATTTTTGACTTTGACTTTGACTTTGACAAACATGCACACAGTTAAAATTGAGTTTTGCGATCTAGGTATTTATTTTTTTCGAGTATTTTATTTTAATTTTGGTAGGTACTCACGCAAGCAAACGGCAGAGCCGATCTGAAATGAAGAACATATATAAGTAAGTAAGTAATATTAATTTAAAAGTAGGAAAGGATACTTCTTACAAGAGATGCGCCGAATATTTGTTTACTATTCCGTATTCGGCACCTCAACCGAATAATCGTATTCGGCCGAATATTCGGTTAAAATGACCATTTATCCGTTTACTTTGTTTAGTAATAATTTGCTTGATAAACAAGATATTAACCTCATATTCAATTTATTTTAAACCAAGGAGCAGTCAATCTTATATCCTTTGTTTTACATCTAGGTATTACAAGAGTTATTAGGAGATGATAAAATAAAGATAAGTTAATAAGTGACACTTAAAGATAGAATTTAGAAACATAGACATTCTGCTCTATCTAGTGACAGTCAAAGGCGCTTTTCTTTATAAACTTTACCTGTTTGTTGTATCAAAATTAGTGTGAAAGAACAACCGAATAGTTCGGCCGAACTATTCGGTTCGGCAGGGTTTCAAACCGAATAGAATTCGGTATTCGTTATTCGGCAAAACCCATATTCGGCGCATCTCTACTTCTTACTAAAAGAATGTCAATATTTGTGCAGATGGATGTTAAACCACTGAACAAATTTTATTGGAACTTTTATTGTAGCTTGTGCGTTAAAACAAAGCCATATTTTTAAGATGTTTTTAAAAGTAATTTTAATAATAGGGCCCAGCCCAAGTCTGGTAATTTAAAATAGCCTCAATTGTGTATTGGCAGAGTGTCAATGGCATTTTTTGACACATTTAGTCGCAATCAGTGTAAGCCATTGTTTAGCAGAATACCAAATGTGAACAACTGAGAATAATGTAGTATAAAGTGGGAGTCGATCTCGCGCAGGAAGGGTTCTGTACCATTCACTATTGATATCGAGCGAAAAAAGCAATAAAATCACGTTTTTTGTATGCGAGCCCTCCTTAATTATTATTATTATTATATTTTTAGTATTTTTTGTTATAGCAGCATTGGTAATACATCTTCTGTGAAAATTTTAACGCTCTAGCTATAACGGTTCATGAGATACAGCCTGGTGACAGACAGACGGACAGCCAAGTCTCAGTAATAGGGTCCCGTTTTTACCCTTTGGGTACGGAACCCAAATGGAGCCCTTAGGCCCGTTCCAAAAAAGGGGTGTGTGAAAATATGTCTAAATCCCGGGGACCGGTTACGGGCTGGGGATCAAAACCGCGACTCCAAGATTTCAGGCAGGCGTTCGACTAACTTAAAATAATAGAATACATTAAAAAACTTCAGTTTGGATCGTAGCAAGTGAAGAGAAATCTCTGTCTATCTCCATGAGAGAGACGTGACAGATATGTAACTATGTATGTATAAGAGTATGTTCGTGCCCCTGTAGACCCAGAACACACGGTGAAACGCAAATGCAACGCAACTGAAACTGCTTGGTATATAGCCACACACGACGCAACTAGTTTGAAACGTTTCGTTCCAGTTGCGTCGTGTGTGGTTTTCAAAGGAAGTCTATAGCAGAAACTGCGATGCAACTCAAAAGTAACTAGCAGTTACAGTTGCGTTTCACCGTGTGTTTTGGCGCGTAGTGGGGACGTTAAAAGAGATGATGATGATAATCTTGGTCTGCAGGAAGAAATTTCTTTTAGAAATATGCTGTTCCTTTTATATAACTTCTCTTTTTTTCTGTTTCTATGTACTATCATCTTAGGCTGTATACACATGCCGCCGACATGCCACCGGGCTAGGCCGGCGGCTTTACGTCATACGAATGGCAGCTGTCAAAAAAGCCGGCGGCTTTGGTGTGTAGACAGCATAATACCATTACAATAAACTGTTAAATAAATAAATAATGTATGTATGTAGAGATTCTTACCAGAAGTACGGAAAGCAGGATCAGGGACCTCATCTTGATGGGCTGTCGGGCTACAAGACTGATTCAATCACTCGAAACTCCACCTTTTATACATTCAATAACAATTGGAGTCAATATTTGTTAATAATGACGTCCTTTCCACATTATTTTTATAAATCATTACGTAAATAGTAACGGAAATTACTTACTTGTCTGTCTGTGTTAAGTTTTCTTTTTAATTTTAATGTGCCAGGGGCCCAAGTCTGCTTATTTAAAATAGCTTGAGTTGTGTGTCGGTAGAGTGTCAATGGCATTTTTTGACACATTTGACATTGCGACCAAATGTATCAAACAATTACATTGACACTCTGCCTGCTTATTTAAAATAGCGTCAGTTGTGTGTCAGCAGAGTGTCAATGGCTTGACACATTTGACATTGCGACCAAATGTATCAAAAAATTACATTGACACTCTGCCTGCTTATTTAAAATAGCTTCAGTTGTGTGTCAGCAGAGTGTCAATGGCTTGACACATTTGACATTGCGACCAAATGTATCAAAAAATTACATTGACACTCTGCCTGCTTATTTAAAATAGCGTCAGTTGTGTGTCAGCAGAGTGTCAATGGCTTGACACATTTGACATTGCTCCCAAATGTATCAAACAATTACATTGACACTCTGCCTGCTTATTTAAAATAGCGTCAGTTTTGTGTCAGCAGAGTGTCAATGGCTTGACACATTTGACATTGCTCCCAAATGTATCAAAAAATTACATTGACACTCTGCCTGCTTATTTAAAATAGCGTCAGTTGTGTGTCAGCAGAGTGTCAATGGTTTGACACATTTGACATTGCTCCCAAATGTATCAAACAATTACATTGACACTGCCGACACACAACTGACAATATTGAAAAGATTGTAAATTAGCAGACTCGGGACCTCTGCGATTTATTTCTCATATTTCGCTATCAGCCCATATATGTCCCCACCGAGGGGCACGAGCCTACTCTCATACAGAGAGTGATTAGGCCGTAATCCACCGGGTTCCATACTTGATTTCGAAACCCTATTATCCGAATGATGATTTATCGATGACGTTCTGTAGAAAGCATTTTAATTCGAAGCCTCAGTGCATCAAGTTATCGTTGGAACGATAGCCATTATATCGATAATACGTTTTGTCGAAAATTGATAACACGATAGTTTAATTTATCTAAAGCTTCTTATGTCGACGTTCTTTTTAACTAATTATCGATACAAGCAAATTTTATATATTATACTTTGCTTTTTCTAACTTGTAGGCGTTCGTTATGATTTCTTGCACTTGGTGGGTAGTTAAAAAACATTGGTTTGTGAGTTACTGTGTGCGATGTAATTCTGATTGTTTTTGTTAAATAAATATTAGATTTGGACAAAACAATGTCGGACTTTGTTGAAACTTCGGTTTCAAAACGTGGAAAAGTGATAATCGTTATCGATGGATATGAAATGTGCCTAAATCGAACGACTGGAAATAAACATTATTGGTGTTGTGCATTTAAAAAAGCAAAACAGTGTGCGAGTACGATAACGACCGAAATAGTCAGTGGGGATAGTAAACATTGTATTTGCAGATCCATGAATGAGCATTCCCATGCACCGAGTGCAGCGTTAGTGGATTCCATAAGGTTCAGAGCAAGTTTGAAGCGCGCTGCTGCAAGTAGCAATGACGCACCTGCGAAGTTGATCCAAGAAAACTTAGCCCAGCTACCAAGTTCAAGTTCGTGTTCATTGCCAAATAAGAATGCTATGCGACAGATAATAAGACGCGCAAGAAAAAAACAATTGCCACCAGAACCTAAGAGCTTTGAAGAAATCGATGTTCCTGAACAGCTGTCAACTATAGAAGGCGAAGTTTTCCTAGCACGGGATGTCGTGTATGGAGATAATAAACGGCTGCTAATATTTTGTACGAAACAAGCTATTTCAATTTTATGCGCAGCTCTTATATGGCTAATGGATGGTACATTTCGTACTTGTCCGGCATTGTTCACACAGATATATTCCATCCATGCTATGATAGGTCACGACGAAGAAACGAAAAAATCCGTGCCTTTGGTGTACTGCTTCCTACCAGACAAAACCGAAGCTACGTATATGACGTTTTTTAAAGCTCTAAAAGAGTATGCTCTAGAGTTGGGATACACTTTGAATCCACAGCGTGTAATGACTGATTTTGAGATAGCTACCATAAACACAGTCAAAATTGAGTTTCCTGAGGCAACTCACAAATGTTGCCTTTTTCATCTCGGTCAAAATGTGTGGCGCAAGATTCAAAGCTGTGGACTAGCTTCTAAATATGCCCGGGAGTTTTCTTTACGAATTCGTCACATGATTGCTTTGGCGTATTTGGCTCCACAAGAGATAACAGATGCTTTTGCAAAGCTAAAAAGTGAAGTTTTGCCTGAAGAAGCAGAGTCCGTTACAGAGTGGATCGAGACCTTTTACGTCCTTGGAAAGTTGAAGACACAAGCTGATAACACAATTCTTCGGTTCAAAAGAACAAATCCGATGTTTCCGCCAACACTATGGTCGGTCCACCAAAATAACGAATTGCATTTTCCGAGGACGCAGAATAACGTAGAAGCTTGGCACCGAAGGTGGAATTCGTTGCTAAGTAACAAACGTTATGGATTGTATACAACAATCGATTATATGAAAAAAGAACAATTTTCTGTAAATCATACAATTGAACAAACAAGAGCCTGCGTGCCGCGAACTCCGCCAAAAAAAAAGGGAAAAAGGAGTATGAATGCTATCAGCCGTATTTGCCAAAATAAGGACAATATGTCTGTGATAGAATTTTTAAGAGCAATTGCTAATCATATTGATATTTGAATGTAATGATTAAAAATATATAATTAAAAATGCTATGATTGTCACTTGATTAGATATAATTATCTACCTTATTATTCTATTAAAGTACCGTGAAAACTTTCAACTCTGCCCTTGGCAGGCAACTTTGCCACGTATACGAATCACAATCTATTAAAAAAAACTTTTTATTTCGTAAAAAGATCAAATAATTTAGGACTTTGGTTTAATTTTTCAAATTACAAATCATATTTTCTGTAAAAAAATATGTAATAACTATTTTTCTGAATATCTTTTTTGTTTAAAAATACCTACTACGTAGCTTGTACTTTTATCACCAATGTTCACATACCTAATTAAATGTTTTTGTTGTACTTACAAGAGATCATTTCTATAATAAAAAAATTTGTTTTCAAACATTTTCTTTTTGTTTATATTTTCTTGAGTGTATTTCTTGTACCTACCCATCAGCGTGCATGAATTTTGTTTTCCAAGATTATCTCATCTTTCTAATCATATACCTAAGGCTTTGTCTGTATGAAGCCTAAGCACTATAAGAAATTTATGCTAATGAATATGTATTAAAAATAAGTTTAGGTATAAGTGATATTTTTCGATAAAATAAGTTGTCGGCTAAAAGTAGTTTCTCGGAAATGAGATATTGAACAATGAATACTTCGCAAAAAAATAAATCGATAAAACGAAACATCGCTTTATAGAGAGTCTATTAAATGAACTTTCGCTTTAAAAAACTGTTGACAAAATGTCATCGACAAATCAACATTCGATTAACAGGGTTTCGAAATCAAGTATGGAACCCTAATCCACCACGCTGGCCAAGTGCGGGTTTGCGGATTTCACAAATACCTTCGAATTTCTTCTCTGGTGTATGCAGGTTTCCTCACGATGTTTTCCTTCACCGTTAGCAAGTGGTAATCGAATAAATTGATACGTACATGGGAAATAAACTCAGAGGTACGTGCCCGCACCAGGATTCGAACCCGCGTCCTCGGAGTTCGAGGCAAGCGTTCTACCAACTGGGCTACCACCGCTTCTATTTCTCATATACGGATTGAATATTCGATTACCACTCCCTAACGGTGAAGGAAAACACGAAGAAACCTGCATACACTAGAGAAGAAATTCGAAGGTACCTGCTGGAAAATGGCGTAATCGCTTTTCTACTCGAGTAGGCTTGAGCCCCTGTAGTGGAGACGTTAAGGGATGATGGGTAATTTTTTTTTTAAATGACCATTGTGACAAAAATGAAACAAAAATGAAAGTGTTACAAAAATAAAACTTGTTACAAAAATAAAATATTAGGGCTTACTCACAATGCACACTTTATCTTTTACTATTTTCTTTTACTCATGTATTAAATGTCATGCAATGAAATGAAACACAATACCAATAATCAACACAAATTGTATTTTTTTTTATCAATAATGAAATCAATGAAGTCACTATATATATATAATAACAACATAAAAGATTATTCTCTTTAACTTAAAAATAAGAAAACATAATTAAACAAAATATTTCATTGACATAATAAAATAGAATTAGTAAAAATTATATGTGGCTGAGGCTTTTTTTACTGCATTTGGGTGCGCATGCACAATCACGCTCCGATTATGATGTTTAAATTAGTGGTCCACATTATAGTCACCGATGTGATTACAGCTTTACTTCATTTTTGTAACGTCATATTTGTAACGTCATCAAAAATTGTTACAAAAATGAAGAAGCAACATTGTTTGAAAATAATCTCAAATAGTTTATGCCAACAGAAATCTCAATGAGTGAAATCACCGTGCATTTTTATAAAGATACATAATAAACTATTCCAATAAACAATTAATGAAAAAGTTGCCGCTTACCTGTGTATTTTGACAAACAACACAAAATGGATAAATTAAAACTGGAATTTTTCCGGTCGACAAAAAAACACGCGTTGTGCACTTTTTCACACAGTAAACGAAATGACCGATTCAAATTCGTTTCTGGCGTGCCATTGACTCGTTGAACTGCTAAGTGTTTCTTTTTCTAGTTTTCAATTATTACCAGATTTATTTGTTACAAAAATGATAAACAAAAATGAACAAAATTTCGGACGATGTTTTGTAAGTAAAAAATATATATTTAAAATTATTTAAATTAAATAATGTATACTGAAGAAATACGCTTTCACTGTTGTCTAGGCGATATAATCACTCATAATTAAATAAAGGTTCCAGTAACTTTTTTAGGTCAAATTTTGTAACGTATCTCGTGAAGAGGACAAATAATTTTGTATAGGGACCATCCGAACCCACTGAGAAAAAATAAGTATTATTTTTTTAATTGTAATATTTAATACATAAAACTGTTTAATTCTACTAGACAATACAACATTGTACAATAATAGGTACTTATTTGATACTTAAAAGTATATTTAATAAAAAATATCGCGTATGGACATTTTTTTTCATCCAAATGGTCATTTTAAAAAATAATCACCCTGATGCTGATGACAGACAAAGTAGTAGGAAAACCTTAGTTTTTAAACGAATAGTTATATTTTTGAAAAACAATAACTACCTTATTACTTTACTTCATGTTTAAACAAGTGCATTCTTTGTGTCGAAAATAAAATTTATTACCAGCTTTATTGTAGAATAAATAAAACTATTGTTTGTACCGAAATTTTATTATTTAAGCTTTATTTATAACGCCAATAATTAACTTGATACTTCATCAGTATATGCGGATATAGAAATGATGATTCTAGTTAATTAAATCTGGTAAAAATTGATTTTAATAAATTATTCATCTGGACACGAGGCGGTAGCGTGATGTATCGCGTTATATAAATACCTTTACTTACATTGGACGGCTTATACCGACTTTTTTTATTTAGCTTATTTCCACCCACCGCTGGGCAAAAGCCTCTCCCATACCTCTCCAAAGACTCCTGTTATTGGCTCCTTCCCACCAATCTTCCCTGAATGAGCATAGGTCGTCACTCCATCGTTTTTTGGGCCTACCTCGGCGACGATAGCCGTCTGGCACCCTGTGGCATCCCTAATAAAGTAATTACGCAGTTTGGTATACTCTCTGGTTCACATCTCTAGTTGACAGACGTCAAGATTTACTGAACATTACTTACAAAGCCAGCGGGAATGCCGGACGGCGCGAATTAATAAAATATCAATCTTATCTTCTTATCTTATCTAGCAGTTGTTGTCCCACTGCTAGGCAAAGGCCTCTCTCCTCCCTCTCCATGATTCTCTATCCAGCTAGCTTAGCATGGCACTCCGTGACAAGACGTTGTCATGCGTTTGTCACGCTTACGTCTCTGTCTATAGTTTTAAATGTGATAAGGACAGCATAAGAGAGATAATTGTCGCAGCATGCCGTGCTAAGCCGCCTCTGCCAAGTCGTTCGTGAAGGTGTCCAAAGTAAAATATCAATAAAGAAGTTATAATTCACTAAATCTCACAAACCCAATTTGTGGCTATTCTAGCCCAGCGGTCCGTACCTATCCACCCTAAAAAAGCCACCGGCCCTGCCTTCACGAGCGAGAGAATCGCGACGAGTCCGCCCTAGTAACGTCGGAGAATCTCTACGAAGGAGCGATATTTCCGCCGCTTACTGTCGCGAGTTTGCGACATGTTGTGAAAGAAAAAAATCTGTTAGGAAATGACGGTGAATGACAGTGGATCCACCTTATCTTCTTATCTAGATAATAGATAATATTTATCTATAATACCATGATTCCCAATCCTGAGCCGCCTCTGCCCAAACATCCAAGAAGGCGTCCAGCTCATCTCGCCAACTTTTTCGTGGTCTGCCGCCAGATCTTTTGGCTGTTGGTTGCCAGTGGGTGGCTGTGATTGCCCAGAGATCGCTCGGCATGCGGCAGACGTGACCAGCCCAATCCCACTTTAGCCTGGCAGCTGTCTTTACCACATCAGCAATACGTGTCCTGGAGCGCAGTATGCTAGATGTAAAGCTTACTGATACTTTATGCTACATGGCGCGTTGGCAAACCTTGAGTCGAGACCTTTTCTTCAGTCAGGATCGGATCGTATCCACCGGGTGGCTTTTTTAGGGTGGATAAACGGAATAAAGTGCTTCAAGGGTCTTTTGTCACGTGGCGAAAATCGGAACTAACGATATCATCTTGTAAATTGTCATTATTTTGAGTTATTTATTCACCATCCACACCCTCGGGACAATGTCACTCAAGTGCCAATAGATCCTTGTAGCACTGTAAGTCTATGGGACAATCTCCGAATGAGAATAAAAAATTCTAAAAATTTTCTCATCGTCATCATATTTGGGTGATTATTTTTAAAAATGACCATTTGGATGAAAAAAATTGTCCATACGCGATATTTTTTATTAAATATACTTTTAAGTATCAAAAAAGTACCTATTATTGTACAATGTTGTATTGTCAAGTAGAATTTAACAGTTTTATGTATTAAATATTACAATTAAAAAAATAATGCTTATTTTTTCTCGGTGGGTTCGGATGGTCCCTATACAAAATTATTTGTCCTCTTCACGAGATACGTTACAAAATTTGACCTAAAAAAGTTACTGGAACCTTTATTTAATTATGAGTGAATATATCGCCTAGACAACAGTGAAAGCGTATTTCTTCAGTATACATTATTTAATTTAAATAATTTTAAATATATATTTTTTACGTACAAAACATCGTCCGAAATTTTGTTCATTTTTGTTTATCATTTTTGTAACGAATAAATCTGGTAATAATTAAAACTAGTAAAAGAAACACTTAGCAGTTCAACGAGTCAATGGCACGCCAGAAACGAATTTGAATCGGTCATTTCGTTTACTGTGTGAAAAAGTGCACAACGCGTGTTTTTTTGTCGACCGGAAAAATTCCAGTTTTAATTTTTCCATTTTGTGTTGTTTGCCAAAATACACAGGTAAGCGGCAACTTTTTCATTAATTGTTTATTGGAATAGTTTATTTTGTATCTTTATAAAAATGCACGGTGGTTTCACTCATTGACATTTCTGTTGGCATAAACTATTTGAGATTATTTTCAAACAATGTTGCTTCTTCATTTTTGTAACAATTTTTGATGACGTTACAAAAATGACGTAACAAAAATGAAGTAAAGCTGTAATCACATCGGTGACTATAATATGGACCACAAATTTAAACATTATAATCAGATCACCTTATTGTCTAACTCTGAGAAGTTATTGCGAAACTTTTCACACTTACCGTGTTTTCATTGTGTTTCTGACATAAATTTTTGTGTAGCTACGTTGGGATGTCGTTTTTCTTAAATTTTTGATATTGTTTTTTTTTTTATATAAAACCTAATTATACCGAACAGTGTGACGTATTTAATTAGATAAAGGAAGATATGGTATAATTATATTCATTATTATTGCCGTTATTATACGTTTAAGATTGCTAGATCATCAAGGAATAATATTCTCGAAATGTATCTTGCATTGACTGACTTTAATTATAATTTTCTTTGATCTCTTTTTGTAGCGCTTCCTGATAAAAAAAATACAATTTGTGTTGATTATTGGTATTGTGTTTCAATTCATTACATGACATTTAATACATGAGTAAAAGAAAATAGTAAAAGATAAAGTGTGCATTGTGAGCAAGCCCTAATATTTCATTTTTGTTATTTTTTGTAACAAGTTTAACTTTTGTAACACTTTCATTTTTGTTTCATTTTTGTCACAATGGTCATTTAAAAAAATAATTACCCATTTTTCGGAAAACTTGACATCTTGTTACGCGGACGCGTTTTTTGAAAAATGATTTTTATTACTGTAGATTTTCACAGATTTTTTTTATGAATACAAATTACTGTATTTGAAGTCGATAAGTGTCTAAATCCGGCAATAATATTGTTTTCTATAGTGTGACTTTAAATTAGTGAATGATAGAAAACGATAAGCATGTACTCGTGATAATATAAACAACTTTTACAATGGGACCAAGTCCGAAATAAAAAAAAAACTGTTGCCCCATACTATCAGCTGATGCATTTTGTATGGGGAGTTCAAAATTTTTTGGATGATCTCGACCTTGGTCCCATACCTCTAGTAAAAGTTGTTTGTTATCACGAGTACATGAATATTCTTTTCTATCGTTCGCTAATTAAAAGTCACCCTATATACAAATTCAACTTTATTATATTATAGTATCTATATTCATAATCATCATCGTCATCAATCATTTAAAAGCTATGCCCTTGTCAGTAGAGGTTTTTCCATTCCTTTTGTCATCCATTTTGTATCACAAGTACCTAAGTAGAATGAAATATCAAGCCATTTTATTTTTCCCAGAACAGACATGTTACTTTGTAATGTAGGTATATTTTTATTTTTTATTTTTTTATTTTTAACAGTTTATTGTAAGATGATAGTACATAAAGACAGAAAAAAAAAGAGAAGTTATACAAAAGGTACAGCATATTTCTAAAAGAAATTTCTTCCTGCAGACCCCACAAAGAGAGAAGTGATAGCATGAAGGCAGGATAGTCACTACAATAAACAATAAATATATAAGTATAAACCTACACATATATATTCGATAAATACACATACATAAATATTATAATTTATATAAATATATTCTAAACTTAAATTGAAAAGGGCAACCCTACAGAGTTTATTGCTAGGAAAACTGCACTCTTGCGAATCTAGCATTAACTTTAAAAAATTTACCCGTCCTAAGTGTTGTCAAACCTAACCTACAGGATTAGATGATTTTTTCATTTTCATGCGGCTTTATTGCTAGGTATAAATACCTATTTGAGAAATGTCTACTAGGCTTATTTTCCATAAAGTGCTCAGAAAGGTGAAAGACGACCGTTAGGCGTCATTTTGCATTTTTAATTATACTAGGTGTAACAGAAAGGGGGTATAATCCTGACACACAGCGATAGTCCTCATGAAACTAAACAACTTTCCCC
The DNA here is from genome assembly GCA_947563765.1 of Anarsia innoxiella. NCBI lineage: Eukaryota > Metazoa > Arthropoda > Insecta > Lepidoptera > Gelechiidae > Anarsia > Anarsia innoxiella. The sequence goes on from OX387419.1 coordinate 1,139,235, forward strand.
AAGTAACATGGGCCGTAACTCGAAAAAAAATTGTTTCGGCTTTATACCCCCTTTCTGTTACACGCAGTATAGTATTCCCTTTAAGGTAAATAAATAAAACGAAGATTCAATTTCTATTTATTTTATTATTTTTAAATTACAGTCCATATAAGTATATGTATTTATAATTTCTGATATTTTCAGACTGCCATCTGACTAGCGGCGAAACCTGAAAAAAGAAACTAAATTCAACCCAGGAATAGAATAGGATTTGAATATTGTCGATGTTTCTCACATACTGAGCACAAATTATAAGCTGTAAATATGTGAAATCCACCAATCAGCATTGTGACTATGAGTGATTAGGCTAATCACTCTCGTATGAGAGTAGGCTCGTGCCCCTGTAGTAGGGACGTTGAAAGGGCTGATGATGATGACTTAAAATTGGTTCCACTTAGGTATTCTTAATGCTATCTACACACACACCAAAGCCACCAGCATGCCGCCGGGCTACGCCAGCGGCTTTAAGTCATACGAATGGCAGCTGTCAAAAAAGCCGCCGGCTTTGGTTTGTAGATACCATAATGCTTTAGCAATTTCGACACGGATTTGGCGCAGTTTTATACGAAACCGCGGGTCAACGACCGGCGTCCGCGTTTTTCATAAACATCTCTGTACAGTGCTACAAGGATCTTGAGATACGTGGCGGAAATCGGAACTAACGATATCATCTTGTAAATTGTCATTATTTTGAGTTATTTATGCACTTTGAGTACAGAATATATAAATAGGTGTCCCATTTTTTTTCATATACAAATGAATTTATGACAGCGTGCCAAGGTTGGCGCAAGTTTTTCATAGTTTTCTTGGTAGATGACCTGCCAAACGATAAGAAATTCCATACAAAAAGGTAGCCATTTTGCGCCAGACCAGACACGCAGATCCAGTCGGTATGGCACCTCCTTATATATTATTCTATACTCAAAGTTTATGCACCACCCACGCCCTCTTGACAATGTCACTCGTGCCAATAGATCCTTGTAGCACTTTACATCACAGAGATGTTTGTATCTAGTGGGAATCGAACCCACGACCTCGGTATGGCTAGGTCACTACCAACCACGCCAACTGGCAAGTCTACGTTCTTAGTTTGAATTGTTAGTTTACTTACGTTAAAACAACCCTGAAAGCAAATAAAAATATATATTAGAATCATAAAGATAAAAAAAAAAATTGTAAAATAAAAAAAGTTTTTTTTTTTTTCATTTAAGAAGATATCCAATGATTTTTTATTGGTATAGATATGTTACCTTTATAGTGATTGGCGTTTTAAATCTGTGCCGAACAATGATTACAATGACATTAATGACAGCACTTCAAATCACACTCCAAATGTCTTCAGACTAACTGAGACTAGATACAAGTTGTCTTAAATAGGTCTATTTACAGTCTTCAAAATGTGCGCACATATAACGTATCTATTTATATAATATCATTAAAGATATCGAAAAAAGTATACCCAAAAAATATTGTTATTTAGTAGCCAAATATAGTTAGGTACCTATACACACATATTCTTTTCTATCGTTCACTAATTAAAAGTCAGTAAAAGTAACAAAAAGGGGGTATAATGCCGAAACACAGCGATAGTCCTCATGAAACTGAACAACTTTTCCCAAGGAACATAAGTACCCGAAAAAAAAATTGCTTCCCCATACAAAAAGTCTGATCAGCTGATCGAGTAAGTATGGGCGATCCAAAAATTTTTATCAAGTTACGGCCTATGTTCCTTGGGGAAAGTTGTTCAGTTACATGAGGACTATCGCTGTGTTTCAGCTTTGTACCCCCTTTCTGTTACACTCTGTAGGTATATATAGGGTGACTATAAATTAGTGAACGATAGAAAAGGATATGCATGTACTCGTGATGACAAACAAGTTTTACTATGGGACCAAGGTCGAAATAATTAAAAAAATAAATTGTTCCCCCATACTATCAGCTGATGCATTTTGTATGGGGAGTTCAAATTTTTTTGAAAGATTTTGATCTTGGTCCCATAGTAAAAGTTGTTTGTTAACACGAGTACACGCAAGAGTATATATATTTATTTCCATGCTCACCTCCAGTGAATGAACTGAAAAGTCCTCCAACACCGCCTAAAATAAAAAAGAAAACATTTTTTATGATCGGTTACGAACTACATCCAATCTGAGATATTTAGTGCCTTTTTCGCAACCTACAGATAAAAGTAAACTGACAGATAAACCTATGTCTATTTCATAAAACATTACCTTTTAAACAGAAACAAACAGAGACAGGTATAAAATATCTGTCAGATAAATTTTATCTGTAAGTACATGGTAAAACAGGCATTTAGTAGGTATAGAAATAGTTCTCGATTCTATCTCGGATTCATACTAAATATCTCGAATCGAATAAGAATTAAAGAAAATGACAGATGTATGGATTGATTTTAAAAATAAAACGTCATTCCTACTTACATAATTAAAAGTAAACATTGAAGTACCTACGAGTATGATTTTTTTTTTTTAAAATAGGTATAACACGTCGGAAATATCTGCGGACCTCGCTGGAATGCGCTTTCCCCCGCGCTTCCCCCGTTTTCGCATATCCAGTACCGTGACGAGCACGTACGAGTTGCATGACGTCATCAAGCCAGGTCCGCAGATATTTCCGACGTGTTATATGTAATAACGGAGACCACGAAGAACTTACATAGATCAAATGAAAGAGGGGATAGAAGTTGTGTCGTATCAGGTACTCAAAAGGACGACAGAAAATAGAACAGAGTGGCGTAGACTCCACCGACAAGAGCGAAGCTCTTAAATTTAATGATGATGATATGTAATTTGGCAAGCGTCGAAGCCAGGTCCGCAGATATTTCCGACGTATTATAAGTATGTAATTTGGCAAGCGTCGATTAGAGCTTCTTCAGACTAGGGTTTTATACGCGCTAGACGTTCGTTTTTTGAAGCGCGTATAGGTAAGCGCGTCTTTTACTCGTACGAGAGCGTTGACACGCTTCTAAGCTCGTATAGTCCATGTTGATACTGACACGACACTACCGGTTTGAGCGTATACGCCCGTAAACGCGCGTCCGGTTTTTTGAAGCGCGTATCTAGCGCGCGTGTACGCGTGTACCTATGCTGAAAACAACCGTATATGCAATTATAAAACCATATTTAATATAAATCAGTGTTAGTTAGGTTTAGTTTAGCGGTTATATTTTATTTATTAGAGTGTTGTATTTTTAATAACATATTCACATGTATTTTGAATATAAAATATTTATTCATATAAATCATATATGATATCGCTACCTAGCAATAAGGCTGCCTGTTTCTTCTTATATTCTTGTTTGTGCCTGTACCTTAAATATATTTTTGTGCAATAAAGAAAATTTGTATTGTATTGTATAAAACGCAAAAAAAGCTAAAGAAATGTTTTTGGATCGTAGCATTTGGAGGAAGTGGTCTCTGCCTTCACCACGGGGAGTGAGGCGTGACGTATATGTATGTATGTATAAAACACTATTCTGAAAACGCTCTGACTGCTTAATCACTCTCGTATGAGAGTAGGCTCGTGTCCCTGTAGTGGGGTCGTTAAAAAGGGCTGATAAGTAGGAGGAAGTAAAGGTGCCCTGGACGTGACCGGGCTGTGGCCCGACAGGAGGGAAAACAATACGTCGGTCGTCATGACAACGTGTCCGGGGCGTGTCCGCGACGTGTCAGGGAAAAAATATCATTCCATACATTTTCTATGGATTCGTTCACACGTTGTCATTGCGACGTATTGTTTTCCCTCCTGACGGCCCACGGCCCGGACACGTCCCGGGCACGGCCCGGATCTGTATAGATTGACCTTGTGACGCACGAAATTGAGGAAGTACTAGTAACACACAAAATTTTAATTTTAAACACTATATTTCACCGGATAGCCAGTGTTGATTATAAGTTATTATTCAGCAACTGAAACGCGTGAAAAAGCAACAAAAACAACTGAAAAAATTACCGGCTGCACCACTGGCGTCGCCACCAAAGTCACCTGAAAAAAAAACAGATTTATATGTCAATTAATGGACGCCGACGTGCGTGTATGAGGAGACTGATAAATGTGGATAATGTAGGTACTAGACGCTGCCTACTGTTGGCAACACCAACAAAAAGTAATTTTATATTTCTTTTATGTAGCAACACTTTTCTCTTCTACTTCTCGCTCTGCTACGATTACGTGTGCTATGTAACTTTTGGTGTGTAAAAAACTAAGTGAAGTAAACCCAGGGTACCGATTCCGCTAAATTAAGTTAAGCGACCAAACTATAGCCAACAGATTAACATTCTACAGTAATAGGTATTCTCTTAAGTGACACGATTAATAGTCTCTAGAGGGCTTTGTCTTTCGTTTGTCCTTGACGAGGGATTTAGTTGTCGATGTTGCAAAATTATTGTTCGACGAAATTGATCAACCGATTGATTGATTTTTTAGACCTAGAATAAGCTTAGACATACTTTAAAATACAGAATATTTATTTCTATAAGATTTAAATGCATTTTTTGCATAAATTGTAGAGATGAAACGGATATCCGGTAACTATCCGGTATCCGGCCTATCCGGCCTAGTTTTCACTATCCGGCCGGATACCGGATAGTAGGTCACTATCCGGCGGAGGCCGGATAGTAGAATTCACAAAATTTAAATTATTTTACGAAGTGAAAATCAAACAGCAATAGATTTATAGATACCCTTTATTTTTATAATCACACGACAAATACGTAAATGTTTTAATTTTAATAGTCAAAATTAATAAGTGGCAAATTATGATGAATAAATGAATTCAAAAATAGGGCCGGATATTCGGCGGCTGGATATCCGGCGCTCCGGCCTACAAGATTGCCGGATATTCGGTATCCGGTATCCGGCCAAATCACTATCCGTTTCATCTCTAATAAATTGCATGTTAATTTTCGAAAAAACACCGAAATAGTGTTTGGGTGACCGGACGACTGAACGACAGAACGAACGAACGACCGAACGAAATGCCATTAGAGAACTACTATCAAATAGCGAAGAGAATACCGATTGGAAATTTTAATGCCACATAAGTGACATTGCGGAGTAGAATACCGATTAAAGCGTAAAGTAATAAAATGTACGGCCGATAGTTGTCCACTGTCAACTTATCTGTTAAGAGAATACCAAAATAATTAAATTTTACAATTCACATTCTAGAGAGACACCATTTTTCATTTGGTAATTAGTAGAATCCGGCCCCAGTTCCTTCGTGCCAATACTTAAAGCCTTTCATTTATTTAATAACCAGCCTCAAGATCTGCTGCCGACACCTACACATTAATCGCCATAACTCGGAAACCTTTCTTAAAACAATATAGCCTATGTGTTATTCTGATGTATACTTAAGTCAAAATTAAAATTTAAGTAAATTTAAATTATACTATAATAATATTTACATTATATATTGTAACTAGAGAAAAAATACAAAATCAGGCCACACAATCGTAAAAAATATCCCCATCTCGAGTCAAATTTGGTGGAAAAGTGCCGAGAATGCTAGCAGCATTGCCACGCTGGATGGCCAGTGAAATACGTTGCACCAAAAATGACTCGACACGGGGATTGAATTAAAGTTCAATAACATTGTGTAAGTACATTGTGTTTCTTGGTGTCTTTGCAACGTCAAAACTACCGTCAAATTAGTTATATTGTATGTGCTCTTTCTTCGTTCGGTAACTTAATGTAAAACTATCGAACAAGTATTTAAGTCTATTTTATAATCCATTTCTTTAGTTAATCATAATTCATAAGATATTTTTTATAACTCGCGCGTGCAACACTCGTCACGCCAGTTATTGTATTATGTATGTCGGAGATTACGTTCGTGAAGGCTATTTTGGAACCATTTGCAAACCCTTTACTGCTAAAATGCAAGAACTGGCTTGTTTCCGACTGGTTGTCAGTTTGGCGCTTTCATATTTGAGTTGCTGTCATGTATGATGGATGCTGTTGGATTATGGATTTGATATCGGAAGACATCACGTAAGTACATCTTGTTATTTTATAACGTGATTGGAAATTATGCAATAAAGCCAGTTTGTTCAGTACACGCCCACTGTCTTATTTTAACTAAAAGCTTAAACACCACTTCTGATGACTCGTCGTCGACATATAGGTATTTACCCTAATAGCTGTATTTCTCTTTTAAGTGAATTGCAATGTGATTCTTTTAGAAATAAACTTATTTAACCGTAACATTAAAATCTGCTCAGTATTTTTTGCGTGAAAGAGTAATTTATTTACTCAACACAGCCACCGCGCCGCCAGCTCGACGGCTTGTACGTCATTTTCAAACATTTTAGATGACATTTCTGGTATGAGAGTAGGCTCGTGCCCCTGTAGTGGGGACGTAAAAAGAGCTGACGATGATGATTAGAGGCTAGTTACCTGCTTCACTGGATGCTCCTCCTGCAACACCAGCAGCCTGGCCCCCAAAACTGCTCATCAGGTTCATTCCATCTAAAAGATAAATAAATGTACGTCTTAATGCCCGTTTCGCCACTTATAGATAAATTTTAACTGACAGATAAACCTATGTCCATTTCATAAAACATGACGTTTAAGACAGAAACAAGATTAAATTCTTACCTCCAAGGAACGTTCCCCCTGTAAATATAAAATAATCTTTAATTATAGGTAGCTCAATTTAAAGCCAAAACACGCCGGATGCGTATGCGTAGACGTATGCGTACGTCTGAGTTGTAATGTATGGAACTGTCACCGCTTGGGTAACGTAGATGTACACGTCGACGTGACGCGTAGCCCGGTGTCACATCGGGTTACACTGTAACTACGCGCGTGGCTACGCCGTGCTTACGTCTACGTTACGCATACGCATCCGGTGTATTTCAACCAAAAGTTTCAATGAGGTATAAAATTGGTGTATTTTTATAAGTTGACAGTTAAACCTCGCTAGAACGCGCTTCCCGCGCTTCCCACGCTTCCACCTATCCGGTACCGTGACGAGTACCTCCACGTATGAGTTGCATAACGTCACTAAGGGCCAAAACATAAATTCACGACACGACGTCGTGCGTCGTAAAACGATACGACACGACACGACGCAACGCGACACGACGCGACAAGACGTCGTGGATTTTCACGATGTGACGTCGTAGGGCTAAAACATAAATTCACGACACAACGCGACGCGACACGACGCGACGTCGCGGATTTTCACGTCGCATCGTAAAAATCACATCGTGAAAATCCACGACGTCGTACGGCGTCGTACGACGTCGTGTCGCGTCGTGTCGTGTCGCGTCGCGTCGCGTCGTGTCGTGTCGTGAATTTATGTTTTAGCCCGTACGACGTCGTGTCGCGTGGTGTCGCGTCGTGAATTTATGTTGTAGCCCTAAAGTGCGCAGATATTTCCAACAGGTTTTTTATTTATATTTTGGTAATTAAGAAATAAATGGTGGATTACGGCCTAATCACTCTCTGTATGAGTAGGCTCGTGCCCCTCGGTGGGGACATAATTATATGGCCTGATAAAGAAGAAGAAATAATAATAATAAACGGTAAGTACTTAAAAGGGCCTCTATCTACATCTTGGCTTCGGCCCCATGCACTCCCAAATGACCCTATGGACCCGAGATCTTTAAAGATGTACCAACAATAATATTCCAAATAATATTCCAAACTTTACACTCGTATTTAAAAGAAAACTTACCGATATCGCTGGCAATGTTCACACCAGTGCCTACAGCATCCATTCCAGTTTTCACCACTGAAAATTCAATTATAAATTATTTTCCCGTTACACCATCAGTTTATCTGACAGATCATTTTACCTGTCACTGTCTAAAACCGCATGTTTTATCACATATACATAGGTTTATCTGTCAGTTAAATTTTATCTTCAGGTGGTGAAATACGACAAACACGACACGACACGTCGTGGAAATCTACGACACCATCTTGTAATCGTCACGCGTTTTTTGAAAAATGGTTCTTTTAATGTAGATGTACACAGAATCGCCATACATCTTCGTGAAATAAAGAACTACAATACATTTTTACAGGACAACTAAGCGCCAAAACACACGGTGAAACGCAAATGCAACGAAACTGAAACTTTTGAGTTGCATCGCAGTTTCTGCTATAAACTGCCTTAAAAAACCACACACGATGCAACTAAAACGAAACGTTTCAAACTAGTTGCGTCGTGTGTGGTTTTTTAAGGCAGTAAGTAACTAGCAGTTTCAGTTGCGTTGCATTTGCGTTTCACCGTGTGTTCTGGGTCTAAAAGTGACGATGACGTTTCACGGTCGTCATTCTTTCTGAGCATTTTCTGAAGATTGACGCACTTCGAGTATTCCTTCAGTAGGTATATAGAGTTAGGAGCAACCCCACAGAGTTTCTAGCTAGCTAGGTTCTTCTCTGGGGGAAACTGCGCTTTGTGAATCTAGCGCTAGCTTTAAAAAAAAATTATGTTATAATAATGTAACGGTTTCAAGAGCATTTTTTATGCCTATGAAATAAATATACATATTTTTGACTTTGACTTTTGTGATTTATTGTAATTTTTGAAATTTTGAAATGCATCTACAAGTACTTACTGTCACCCGCAACTGTGCCAGCACTTTGCGCTGAATGAGTTGCGGCTCCTGCAAAAAATAAACAAGTCTACAATAAAAACCACTTATTTAGCCATCAAGCTTCAGCGGTAGCCTAATTGGAACGCGCGCCTCCAATCTTGGAGACGCGGTTTCGATCTAACCTGTTCCTCTGAGACATCTCATGTACGGATTCAATATTCGATTACCACTCGCTAACGGTGAAGGAAAACATGAAAAAACCTGCATACACTAAGAAGAAATTCGCAAGTGTTTGGCCAGTGTGGTGAATTACGGCCTAATCACTCTCGTATGATAGAAGGATCGTGTCCCTGTAGTGGGGACGTTTAAAAGAGCTGATGATGATGAAGACTTACTGGTAAAAGACCCGGTGACATCTTGAAAAGGTATGTGAGGTAAACTTGGATGCCTTGGATGATGTGGAAGATCAGGGAGTCTTGGATGAGGGTGACTAGTTGGAGCTGTGGCACCTGGCTGCTGTGGCACAGCTGGTACTCTATGGGAACCTTGATGTCCATGGTGGCCTGAAAGTGAAAGCAATCCTTTTTTATCATCTTCATCAAGTAAGCAATCATAAGCTTCATCAAAATAAGTGCCTATTAACATCTTTTGGTTTATTTTGGATGCTACAGAGTTATAAATTTATGTAAAACAAACTACTCGTACTGTGATATTCATGTAAATTACTGTGATAACAAATTAAGTCAACATGTAATTGTATATAAGAGTCTCGATTTAAAAAAAAGATAACGTAGGGCCCTGTGCCGAAGGTTTCTTGCCGTCTTCTTCCTCTCGGCTATATACATGTAGTGAACCGGCAGTAGTTTTAGATTAAAAAGTGACATCAAAAAAGTGTAATGAATTTTGCCTATTTTTGAATAAAACACTTTTCATTTTCATTTTCATCATCAACTGGACACATCACCGTGGAAATTACTTTAATGTATTACCCAACTTTGATTGGCATTGCCACAGGCCCAAGTTTGCTAAATGGAAATAGCCTCAGTTGTGTGTCGGCAGTGTTAATGGTATTTTGACGTGACAACGTCTTATAATTCGATGGAGCCGGCACGCACGAAAAAACATGACTCATGCGGCGTTACCTCGCTCTGAGGCGTTCCATTTAAGGATTGAAGTGCAAGCGAGAGCGCGGATCGGGCGACAAAGAGGCACAATCGGCCGCGTTCGGCAGCATTACTGACGTTGTCACGTTCAACTATCGTCAGTAAACCGACTTTACGGACAACCGATTTTTGACATTGATGAGACCAAATGAGTCAAAAATGAGATTGACACTCTGCCGACACACAACTGTGATAATTGTATATTTGCAGACATGGGCCCGTGTTGACGTAGTTTGTAGTGACCCTGCTTGTAATGTGGTGCGTAAGGTGCTGCTGTGATGGCCGGTCATGTCATGCGGATCCTATGAAACTAAGCCTTTCACTTCTCTGTTTCCCATTTATTACCTTACTTTTCCTGGATATTGCGGGGTCAAATTTTTATTTATGGATAGCTCTTTTGAAATATTAATTTTATTAGGTATATGTTTGTGTTTATGCCTGAGATTTGTAAAACTTAAATTGAAAAGAGCAACCCTACAGAGTTTCTTGCTAGGTTCTTCTCTGGGGAAAACTGCACTCTTGCGAATCTAGCATTAACAAAATGACCCGTCCTAAGTGTTGTCGAAACCTACAGGATTAAATGATCATTTCATTTCATTTCATTTCAATGCCGCAGTTCGTGGGTTTGATTTTAACTAATTAGTCGTACCTAGCACTAGAGGCTGCCAGCGACTCCGTACGCATTTATCGTCCCAAGTAATTTAGTCTTTGTGTTTTTCAGATGTGTAAGCTACATATTGCCCAGTTTCAACAAAATCTGTTCAGTGTTTTTTGCGTGAAAGAGTAACAAGCATCCATCCGTCGGCACAAACATTGACATTTACAATAATAATAGAATTCTAGTAGAAAGAGTAGTATATTACCTGGCCTCGGTATAAATCCTTCTGCAGTTTTTATGAAAGAATCAGGTATACGAGAAAAAGTGTTAACAGCTTGACTAAATACGTCTTCATTTTGTTTAGGCCTTTGATGTGCCCTTTCAAGATGCTTAGCAGCTTCGTGAGCTGGAGTTTGTGGCAAATTCTCATCGTTTACAGGTCTTTGTGTATTAGGTATTGTTTTATGTGGTAGTCTGTGATGTGAAATATCTGTATTTGGTCTTTTTGGTTCAGCTTGATCATTGTCTGGTAGATTTGAATCGTTTGGTGCATCAGGTGCATCTTGGTTTTCGGCTTTGTCCTGGTCAGGTGTTTTGGCGTGTTTCTTAGCTAATTCTTTAAGTTTGTTTATTTTGTCTTTAGGGGTAGCTGGTACGCTTGGTGTATCATCATCCTCATCATCACCTTTTGTTTGGTCATCATCATCGCTGTCCTGGTCAGGTGTTTTGGTGTGTTTCTTAGCTAATTCTTTAAGTTTGTTTATTTTGTCTTTAGGGGTAGCTGGTACGCTTGGTGTATCATCATCCTCATCATCACTGTCATCATCTCCTTTTGTTTGGTCATCATCATCGCTGTCCTGATCAGGTGTTTTCACGTGTTTTTTAGCTGCTTCTTTAATTTTGTTTATTTTGTTTTTAGGGGTAGTCGGAACGCTTGGTGTATCATCGTCATCTTCATCATCGCTGTCATCATTGTCATCATTACCTTTTGATTGGTCATCATCGTTGTTTTTGTTCACCTTCTGTTTTACAGCTTTTGCTTTTTTCTCAGCGAGGGCTTTAGCTTTCTTCGCTGCAGCTGATTTGTCATCATCATCATCATCGTCATCATCATCGTCATCTGACTTTTTATCTTTGTCATCATCTTTAGCCTTGTCTCCTTTGGCCTTGTCTTTGTCATCATCTCCATCTCCCTTGGGTTTATCATCTTTGTCATCATCTCCATCACCCTTGGGTTTATCATCTTTCTCATCATCTCCATCACCCTTGGGTTTGTCACCATCACCCTTGGGTTTATCACCCTTGTCCTTATCATCCTTGGGTTTATCACCATCACCCTTGGGTTTATCACCCTTGTCCTTATCATCCTTGGGTTTATCACCATCACCCTTGGGTAGGTCACCATCACCCTTGGGTTTATCACCCTTGTCCTTATCATCCTTGGGTTTGTCACCATCACCCTTGGGTTTATCATCCTTGTCATCATCTTTGGCCTTATCTTTGTCTACATCGCCTTTAGCCTGATCATCCTTATCTTTGTCGTCATCGCCTTTGGCTTTATCATCTTCATCATGTTCATGATGTTTTTTATGTTTCCCTTCGGCTATGTCTTTTGCTTTGTCAGCTGCATCTGTGAATTAAAATTATAAATATTTAAATGAAATTAAAGTCATTGGATACCTACCTATTTAAAAGTTTTGATTTTTTTATATGGAACTGCAGCACAGTCCGTTAAAAATAATGTTCTTTATTTAAATACATATCTGTCACACTTCCCCATCGAGGTTGACAGAGACTTCCCTCCACTTGCTACGATAAAAACATTCTCGTTACCAAAGTAGATTCGCATACAAAACCTGAAACGCGGTATCGAAGTTTGTCCCGCGCTGAGTATATAAGCAAATTCCAAAATCTTCCCCATCGAGGTAGACAGAGACTTCCCTCCACTTGCTACGATACAAACATTCTCGTTACCAAAGTAGATTCGCATACAAAACCTGAAACGCGGTATCGAAGTTTTTCCCGCGCTGAGTATATAAGCAAATTCCAAAATCTTCCCCATCGAGGTAGACAGAGACTTCCCTTCACTTGCTACAATACAAACATTCTCGTTACCAAAGTAGATTCGCATACAAAACCTGAAACGCGGTATCGAAGTTTTTCCCGCGCTGAGTATATAAGCAAATTCCAAAATCTTCCCCATCGAGGTAGACAGAGACTTCCCTCCACTTGCTACGATACAAACACATCTCTTTCACTTCATACACATTCATCAGATTATATGCATACGGTTACCTCCTGCGATTTTTTCTAAATCTTTAAGATGGTGGGGCTGGCATGCGGCTAGTGCCACCTGAAATTTAAAAAAAAAGATATTTAACTCAAATGTATCTACATAATAAATAATAATCAGGTGCTTTGTGTATATCATGATTAATAATAAATATGTACATTTTACTCTTTTATTATCATCATCATCAACCCGTTTTTACGTCCCCACTACAGGGGCACGAGCCTACTCTCATACTAGAGGGATTAGGCCGCAATCCACCACGCTGGCCCACGTTGACGGATTTCACATACACCTTCGAATTTCTTCTCTAGTGTATGCAGGTTTCTTCATGTTTTCCTTCACCGTTAGTGAGTGGTAATCGAATATTTAATTAAAAATCAATCTTAATAATAGGTATAGATATAGACTAGTAGGCAAAACAGGGGCTTCATCCCAAGTCTGCTTATTTATAATTGCCCCAGTAGGGTGTAGGCAGAGTGTCAATGGCATGTTATGACACATTTGGTATTCTGCTAAACAATGGCTTACACTGATGGCGACAAAATGTGTCAAAAACTGCCATTGACACCCTACTGGGGCAATTGTAAATTAGCAGAGTTTCGCCCCTGGCCAGCCATCAATTATTGTATTATGATTTCTGATCAATAAATAGCAATTGGTTGAGGGGAAGAGAGGCAGAGGAAGACCGCGACGTACCTACTTCACTCAAGTGAAGGAGAAAGTTAACGTCATGTCGTATCAAGAAGTCAAAGCACTGGCAGAGGGTAGGCCTAAATGGCGAATACTCCACCGGCAAGAGTCTAACTCTTAAATATGATGACGAAATAACAATAAATGCAAGCTATAACTTAAAGAAAGTAAAAAATAAAAAGTAAGCGGTGGTAGCCCAGTTGGTAGAACGCTTGCCTCGAATTCTGAGGGCGCGAGTTCGAATCCTGGCGCGGGCACGTACCTCTGAGTTTATTTCTCATGTACGGATCAATTTATTCGATTACCACTTGCTAACGCGGTGAAGGAAAACATCGCGAGGAAATCTGCATACACCTAAGAAGAAATTCGAAGGTGTATGTGAAATCCGCCAACCCGCACTTGGCCAGCGTGGTGGATTACGGCCTAATCACACTCTGTATGAGAGTAGGCTCGTGCCCCTCGGTGGGGACATATATGGGCCAGATGACGAAAAAATATAATAAAAAAGATAACTTACAAATAAAATTAGAACACATAATGTCTTCATGTTGCCTGCTGACCGAATGCCAGCAAAAAGATATTGTAACCTCACTGTAGCTCCAAGCCTTTATTGTATCACCTTTTTATTTACATTTAAATTACGCAAAGTGTACGCAAATAACAATTTAATGCGTAAATTTTTAGAGTTCCGTAACCAAAGGGTGAAACCGGGGCCTTATTACTGAGACTTGGCTGTCCGTCTGTCACCAGGCTGTATCTCATGAACCGTTTTAGCTAGAGCGTTGAAACTTCCACAGATGATGTATTACCGTTGCCGCTTTAGTAAGAAATACTAAAATTAGAATAATAATAATAATTAAGGGGGGCTTCCGTACAACAAACATGATTTTTTTGGATGTTTTGCTCGATATTAATTGGCTGCTGGTAGAGTTATTAATTAGGGTATTGTTAATATGACGACAATTACGGAACCCTCCGCACGCGAGACCGACTCGCACTTGGCCGGTTTTTAAATATTATGACGTGTTTATTAGTTATTAGGAGAAATATTTATTTACACATTAATTGCAACGCCTCTTTTCCATCGAGGTAATTCATCCTCATTCGTCAGTCATAAAATTGAAATCCGCCAACCCGCACTTGGCCAGCGTGGTGGATTACGGCCTAATCACTCTCTGTATGAGAGTAGGCTCTTGCCCCTCGGTGGGGACATACCTATATGGGCTGATAAAGAAGAAGAAGAAAATTTAAAGATACAAGCCTGTCATGTCCCACTTCCAAAGACTTCCCTCAAGAGTTAAACTCTTGTCGGTGGAGTATTCGCCATTTAGGCCTAGGTATCCTCTGCCAGTGCTTTAACTTCTTGATACGACATGACGTTAATTTTCTCCTTCACTTGAGTGAAGTAGGTACGTCGCGGTCTTCCTCTGCCTCTCTTCCCCTCAACCTATTGCTATTTATTGATGAGAAATCCTAATACAATAATTGATGGCTGGCCAGGGGGGAGAGAAGAAATTCGAAGGTGTATGTGAAATCCGTCATCGTTATTAATAAAAAATTAGCAAACTTGGGCTCCTATTCCGCTGCGCGCCAGGGCCTCCCATTCATCACTGAATGAGTTGGTAACGGCGACTCAAATCTATCATCTTCTTAAAAATATTGAAACATGTCACTTTTACAGCTCATTTTCTTATATTTTTTTAGTTTAGCCTAAACCAATATAAAAATATTGTAAGTTGTAAGCCAATAAAGGTTATTTCTTTCTTAGTAAGTCTAAGTAGTAGGTACCTATTTTTTTTTTTGTTAGCCATTAAGATCCCACTGGGCAAAGGCCTCCCCGCGACTTTCCATTTAACACAGTTTCCAGTAGCGTCCCGCCATTCCCGTAAAAATGCATCCAGATCGTCTCTCCATCTCTTCCGAGGTCCACCTCGGCGTCTGTGACCATCTAGTGGCGCCCATTCAGTTGTTATTTTGGCCCATCATTAGTTTTAATGAGTAATGGTGTCTACACACCAAAGCCGGCGGCATGCCGTCGGGCTAGGCCAGCGGCTTTTCGTCATACGAATGGCAGCTGTCAAAAAAGCCGGCGGCTTTGATGTGTAGATACCATAATACTTTCATTAAAACTATGTACGACGTAGGTACACATCGAACAAAAAAATATTGATATTGATTCAGATGCGAAATAATTCGATTGATGTCATATTTTAAATTAAATAATTACATTTTAACCAATCAGGAGCGTTTGAAAAGACGTATTTCATTTGTTTAAACAGTTGAATGTGAAGTAGGTAGGCACCTAAGTACCTAAATGTTATTTTATTTGGCCGATTAAGGTTTTTCAATATTCAGATAAGAACTGAAAATAAAAAATCATTTAATCCTGTAGGTTTTGACATTAGGACGGGTCATTTTTATGGTTCCGTACCCAAAGGGTAAAAACGGGACCCTATTACTGAGACTTGGCTGTCCGTCTGTCATCAGGCTGTATCTCATGAACCTTTATAGCTAGAGCATTGAAATTTTCACAGATGATGTATTGCTGTTATGACAACAAATACTAAAAAAAAGAACAATACCTAATAATAATTAAGGGGGGCTCCCATACAGCAAACGTGATTTTTTTGCCTTTTTTACTTGATATCAACAGTGAATGGTACGGAACCCTTCCTGCGCGAATCCGACTCGCACTTGGCCGGTTTTTTGAACTTAATGAATGCTAGATTCGCAAGAGTGCACTTTTCCCCAGACAAGAACCTAACAAGAAACTCTGTAGGGTTGCTCTTTTCAATTTAAGTTTTACAAATCTCAGGCTTAAACACAGAAACATATAATAAAATTAATATTTCGATAGATCTAACTATAAATAAATAATAAAAATTTGACCCTGCAATATCCAGAATAAAGTTACGGTAAGTAAATGGGAAAAAAGTGAAAGGCAAAGACCTAAAAGAGGCGGTGCAACGCAACTGAAACTGCTAGTTACTTTTGAGTTGCATCGAAGTTTCTGCTATAAACTCCTTTAGAAAACTACACACGACGCAACTAGTTTGAAACGCTTCGTTTCAGTTGCGTTGCAGTTACGTTTCATCGTGTGTTCTGGGCCTAACAGATAAACTTATGTTTAACGTTTGTGTTATTTAAGTAGATATCTAAATACATTAAAAAGAATATAATTAGACGACTTATTGGACACCTGGGCGGAGGTAGCTCGAGACGGAAAATCATGGCGGATGAGGAGAGGCCTTTGCCCAGCATTGGGGCACGAATGAGATACTGACAGATAGGTAGGTACGGAAATTTAAAATGAGTTTGACTCTTGCGCTTATTTCGTACTACATGCATGTGCTTAAATCGTACTTCAAAAAAATAGAACAAACCAGAAGAAAAACGTTACAAAAGAAAGAATGTTGTGATACAAAGAAAAATAAATCAATGTAAGAATGATACCTGGCACAGAAAATGATGTCAGGAACATTTAGAAGAAAATGTGTTTTAAATGCACTCAGTGATCAGAACCAATGATGGATCTCTAAGTACGATTAAGGAATATAGTAGTACGATTTAAGATCAATAATCCTAAATCGTACTTTTTTTAATACTTTTTAAATTGTTTTTTTCTCAGAAGTTTCTTGTAAAAGTAATGAGTAATGAATCAAATTAAAATGACTTATAATGAAAAACTGTCTGTATCTATTAGTTTTAAAATTACAGCACATTTTCTCGAACTGGTACGAATAAAGCAAGTTTACCTTACATTGTAATTAAGTATTAAACTAAATAGGTACCTACGTACCTATGTACCAAACTTTTAAAAAAAATTACCTTTTAAATTGCTATGCCCTAATGAAGGTTTCATGTCCCTCTTTATATGTAGTAAGATTATATACCTACGTGAACTGCAGTAAATGATTTTGACTTTAACTTACCTATGTAGGTAAGTACATACATATAGCTACCTACTCGTAAATGTCTAAGATTGTGAGTTTTCCAGCGAAATCTAGCCAAAAAACCATATCATTATAATATCATTGGATCCAATCAAATAAAATTGAAAAGGCAGTATCTGCATTGTGTCCGTATCCATGTTATTAAAAAGTAGAAAAATAGGGTTACCATATTCAAAAAATTTACCCATACTTGACGAATAATAACAGTTCTGGAAAAGTACAGCAAATAAAACTGAGGATGTTTTCCATTTTTCTGTTCTAATATTGTCATTCAAATTTAGTTTATTAGAAATGATTATGTACTCTTCTCATTCCGCTTGTTATTCAATTGTATTTTTTAATTTTTTATATGCAAAAAGAAACGATTTCATGGAAAAATTCTAACAGTTACTGGCAACTTTGTAAATGTCATGATGACATTGACATATCAATTAGTTTATTTATTTGCTTGCTTCTCAAAATCGAAATGCTTTTCTATAGATTTTAAGCGAAAAAGTAATGAAAAATGCCTTCATTACTCTGTTTCCTATGTCACAGCAAAGTAAGCTCAGAAACAAGCGAAGCGATTCGCCATATATACAAGGAAATTGTCGGTATAAGTGTAAGAACAATTTACTTTCCTTCTTTTCAAATTTAGAGTGTTTTTTTACGATTTTCTTTTAAAATAAAACGTTGACTATGTTTGTCTAGCTTCTATTTGTCGTGTTTACTGTGTCAAACGGGCTTGTCTTCAAACCAGCGCTGCGGCTTGCCGTAGCATAATATATGCAGAGAAAACACCTTTCGATACCAAACAGCAACAACCCATTTTGTAAAATGTTCCTATTTCTTTCTGCTTTTCTTTTGCGCTTGTTAATTATTTTTACCCGACTGCGTCAGACGTAGGGTTATGTTTTTCGACAGTATGTATGTTTTTTTGTATGTACAATTCTTTAGCACGCTCTACAGCCTAATCGGCTTGATGGATTTTAGCTTGAGAGGTGTTGTTGGATTCGTATTTATTTATTTAGGTTTGCCAACAGGTAAAGCATCTAAAATTACATAACAGGTCAAAAACAAAAATAAAAAAAGAACAACAGTACTTACCGAATTACAGGCAAACACAGCCTGTGTAATAGATTTACTGTGGGAGTGACACTGAGTACATCTAATTATTTTAATTGCAGTTGGGTTTTTGTAATTATCTATATTATTCTATATGATAAGAATAAGGCTTTATTTGCAGAACCCATAATACACTATAGGCATGATGACAAAAAAAAATTAATCTATCACATAGATTATTTTAAAATATTCGACACATATATATTTTTTTTCTCTTAAACTAAAAATGACAAAGATACGCTGGGTTAAAGTTGCTTGTGACGTCTCACCTAAGTAGGATTTTATACCTAGGAGTGATGTCAATACCCCGTAACTCCATAACTTTGATGCTCTGTATCTTGGTATTTATTTATGTATTTGATCAGGTAAAAAATGTGTTTCAAATATTTTTAATAGCCTAAAAGACGGATACACCAGACTACCCAAAAGATGTACTGATCAAACGGAAAGAACTGAGGAAAGAGAAGGAAATGGAAGAAAAGAAAGGAAATACAGCATTCATAAAATACGATAAGCTCGTTGTAAAAGATGCTAAAGACTCCGAACACAAGAGAAAGCGGTCACCAACCACTTCTCCCCCAGATGGTGGTCCAGGGAACAAACAGTCCACACCCTACAAAATAAACAAGACATCCGATCTTTTTCTAGCGAGACCCACTCCCACAACATCCTTCAACAGGGAGCAAAACAACAGCAACCAAAAATACTAAACTACCCGGAAAAACAACAAATGCTATAACAATTAATACACAAACAAACTCTGAAGGTCTCAAGCCGGTTGGTCCCCGTGAGACGTCTGACCACCACCCTCCAACAAAAAACAAAAGATGTGAAACATTCAAAATAGCTACCTACACAGTGGAAGTCGTTGGAGGAGGCCTATGCCGAGAGGCACACTATGCTAAGAGACATTCTTTAAAAACATTCTATTCAAACTCTGTAAAACTACCGTCTCTTACATAGAATAAAGGGCTTTATTATTATTATTATTATTAAAAGACGGATAATTATTTTTTGAATTTTTGAGTGTAGTCATCATCCCTATTATTAATAAAGCCCTTTATTCTATGAAAGAAACGGTAGTTTTACAGAGTTTGATAGGATGTTTTCAAAGAATGTCTCTTAACATAGTGTGCCTCTCTCTCGGCATAGGCTTCCTCCAACGACTTCCACTGTGACCTCCCTGTCATCCCTATTACAATATAACAATTAATTTGTGAAAAAGATGTGTCCATTATCCAACTATTATTTTACAGATAAGGCCAGACTCCCACCTATGTCACATTTGCTGTCACGTTCTCAATAAGCTGTGGCTATTTCGAGCGATATGTCTGAAGAGGAGCTTGGGACACCCTGTTCTGTACAAGTAAGTTTGTTCTTTCCTTTTTTACTCCTGACTTGGCCTTTCCTGAACAAGTCCCCGATTTAATTGAGGTACGTTGGTCTTGGCCTTCCCCTAAACTGACAGGCATGTATGAGGCGACTGATAAATGTGTAAGAAGTGAAAGAAATGTGTTTGTATCGTAGTAAGTGGAGGGAAGTCTCTGTCTACCTCGATGGGGAAGATTTTGGAATTTGCTTATACTACTCAGCGCGGGAAAAACTTCGATACCGCGTTTCAGGTTTTGTATGCGAATCTACTTTGGTAACGAGAATGTTTGTATCGTAGCAAGTGGAGGGAAGTCTCTGTCTACCTCGATGGAGTGACAGATATGTATGTATGTCAATTATAGATTTAACGACTTGATAGTTTTAATAACAACATCATGTTAATGTTTTTTTTTTTAATTTTCAGTGAAAAAGGCACGTTAAACTTAAGAAGAAACCAATTAGTAACAATATCATTGTCTTCAGAAGGTTTCGAACATTCAAACAACTTTAACCATAAAGTCTACAACTTTTACTATGGGGACGACAGTGTTTGTAGCGAGGAGAGTGATAGATATGTCAAATTGGAAGAAGATAATTTTGAAGATAATAGCAGTCAGGTAAGATGATGTATTAAATATTCGATTACCAATCGCTAAGACTCAGAACACACGGGGAAACGCAACTGCAACGAAACTGCAATTGCTAGTTACTTTTGAGTTGCATCTAAGTTTCTGCTATAGGCTCCTTTAGAAAACCACACACGACGCAACTCAAAAGTAACTAGCAGTTGCAGTTTCGTTGCGTTTCCCCGTGTGTTCTGGGCCTAATGGTGAAGGAAAACATCGTGAAGAAACCTGCATACCTAGAGATAAAATTCGAAGGTGTATGTGCATACAAAAACTACTGAACAGATTTTAATGAAACTTATTAATATTGTAACTGGTTCATCAGAATATTAAAGGTTTCAGTCTAAGATGTTGCAAAGTTTTCTACGGTATAACAATAAATGCGTGCGAGGTCTATTGGCACTTGAGTGACATTGTCAGGAGGACGTGGGTTGTAAATAAATATCTCAAAATTATGGCAATGGGGATGATGACTAGGTACATTCAAAAATTAAAAAAATAATTAGTCCATCTTTTAGGCTATAAAAAATATTTGAAACACATTTTTTACCTGATCAAATACATAAATAAATACAAAGATACAGAGCATCAAAGTTACGGAGTGGGGGGTATTGACGTCACTCCTCGGTTAAAATCGTACTGAGGCGTGACGTCACGAGCAACTTTAACCCAGTGTATCTTGGTCATTTTTAGTTTAAGAGTAAAAAAGAAAAAAAAAACGTGTCGAATATTTTAAAATAATGTATGTGATGGACTAAAAATTGTTTTTATTCATCATGCCCATTTAGAAGATGATATCGTTAGTTTCGATTTCCGCCACGCGCCAAAAGATCCTTGTAGCCTTGTATGTATGTATGTTTTTATTTACTTCATTAACAGGCTGACAATGACAACATACAAGACACGCAAGAAATAACACATACAGAAATTGATTGCGAAGAAATGGTAGAAGAAGAACCAAAAATCAAAGAAGAATACATTAATAATACAGAAAGTATTGAAATGGAATTAAAAACTGAAGAAAGTATTGCAGATGATGAATTTGATAATTACAATGATTCTAATGATGAAGAATGTCAACAAAGAACAGATAAGGGTAAGTGAATTGTATAGTTTAAGTCTCAAAACACCTGCCTAACGACATTTGGTCACACACACTGACACATTTGGTTGCAATCAGGCCGTGGCCCCAGTAGGCAAACTGTTAGCGGCTGACTAGTTTGCGGCGTATCGATTCAGTACGCCTTTCCATATTATTTGAAATGGAGTGTCCACAGTCAGCTAGTTTTCGCTCACTGTACGCAGTTTGCAGCGTTACGCGCGCTGACTATCTCAGACAGCGGCCGACTCCCACCAAAACCGGTGATTTCATTGATTTGAGTTTGCAACTAACTCTTTCAGTTCGCCACAAATTTGCGGCTCACTCAGTCGGCCGCTAACAGTTTGCCTACTGGGGCCACGGCCTTAGCAGAATACCAAATGTGTCAAAAATGCCATTGACACTCTGCCCCTGACCAATTGATTAATCGTCGATCGATAGATACTGATCGACTAAGCATTCGATAGATCGTCGATGGCACCGGTCGATGTTGATCAATTCAGGCTATATATGGAATATAGCCTGAATTGATCAACATCGACTGTTTCTTTCTCTGTTTCTTTCTTCCGTCCTGCCATCGTCAATTGCCTTGATTACCTGTTTTTGTCATAATAATTACTCTTCATAATTTAATTATTCATACTTTTTTTATTCATAAAAGACAATGCAACTCAGAAAATAAAGTTCACTGCCCAAAAATGAAAACGTATGACTGCGTGTCAAACTTAGGACTGCTTTACCTACAGATAAAATTTATCTAACAGATAAACCTTAGCATTTCATAAAACATGACGTTTAAGACAGATACAGCTATAAAATATCTGTCAGATAAATTTTATCTATAGTTATTGAAATAGGCCTTAAGACTAGTATAAAATATCTGTCAGATAAATTTTATCTGTAGTTATTGAAATAGGCCTTAAGACTAGTACAAAATATCTGTCAGATAAATTTTATCTGTAGTTATTGAAATAGGCCTTAAGACTAGTATAAAATATCTGTCAGATAAATTTTATCTGTAGTTATTGAAATAGGCCTTAAGACTAGTACAAAATATCTGTCAGATAAATTTTATCTGTAGTTATTGAAATAGGCCTTAAGACTAGTACAAAATATCTGTCAGATAAATTTTATCTGTAGTTATTGAAATAGGCCTTAAGACTAGTATAAAATATCTGTCAGATAAATTTTATCTGTAGTTATTGAAATAGGCCTTAAGACTAGTATAAAATATCTGTCAGATAAATTTTATCTGTAGTTATTGAAATAGGCCTTAAGACTAGTACAAAATATCTGTCAGATAAATTTTATCTGTAGTTATTGAAATAGGCCTTAAGACTAGTATAAAATATCTGTCAGATAAATTTTATCTGTAGTTATTGAAACAGGCCTTAAGACTGGTACAAACATCTGTCAGATAAATTTTATCTGTAGTTATTGAAATAGGCCTTAAGACTAGTACAAAATATCTGTCAGATAAATTTTATCTGTAGTTATTGAAATGAGCACTTAGGGGTTCATTCTCTTCCGGAGTTTTTAGTTAATGAAAATAAGTGTTAATGTGGTTTAAATGCAGAAACAAATCCGCTGGAGTTCCGAGGAAGTGACCTGCTGGATCATGATGATGGAGTGCCTGATTACTCAAGTGGATCTGAAGACGATCAAGAAGAATCCCCACCAAAACGCTATCGGGGACGTGCGAAAATCTGGTCGTTTTATTATAAATTCCCAAACTCGAAAGAGGCGGAAGACTTTCTCAGTTCAGAAAAAACTTGGTCACGGAATTTTACTAGCACGACAAAAGACGGAAAAAAGGCGTTTTACAGATGTAACAAGGTCCGGAGCAAGGGACCACAGTGCGCCGCTGAAATTTTTTTACTATACGAAAGTGACACTGATAATGTCTTCGTATATCGCACAGAATCTCCTCATACCCATAATGAAATTGGAATACGAGCGAATTATGGTATTAACGAACAGACTAAATTAGAAATTAATAAGCTATTTGACTTACACTTAAAGCCAAAATCGTTATTAGCTGCTCTAAAAAACATTGAAGGTATAAAATTGCCAACAAACAGGCAACTGAATAATTATTTGACGGAGAGACGGAAAATTTTCGGATTGCAAAGAAAGAGACGTACTAATGCAGAAATGAAAGAGATGCAGTTGGCTGGACCGAGTCGGGAGCTGAATCACGATGAGCTATCGGATAATTGTCCAAATGAATCAGAGAGTCAAGGAGAAGAGCGGAAACGTGGACGGAAAGCAAAACTCTGGTCGTTTTATTATAAGTTTCCGAACTTGAAAGAGGCGGAAGACTTTTTGAGAATAGAAAATACTTGGTCTAAGAATTACAGTAGCATGTCACAGGACGGGAAAAAGGTGTTTTACAGGTGTAACAAGGTACGGAGGAGAGGACTACAGTGTGCCGCAGAAATGTACTTGTTACACGAGAGAGGAACAGAAAATGTTTATGCATATAATTCGGATAATCAGCATAATCATGACGAAATATTACAAGACGATCGTGGAATTAATCAACAAACGAAATTAGAAATTAATAAGCTGTTAGATCTGCACTTAAAGCCAAAATCATTGTTGGAAGCTCTACGAAAGATCGATGGGATTAAGTTACCCACAAAAACGCAATTAAGAAGCTATTTAAATGCAAGACGTCGAATTATTAAGAATTCAGGGAATTTAAGTGAGGGGGACAAACATCCCATCGATTAAAGAAAGTACAGTAAAATAAAGTGCGGGGGCGAAACCCCCTGAACCATTACGGGGGCGAACCCATCCACAACAGGAAGTTTCAGAGAATAGAAGAAATGGGTATGTATCATAAATGCATAAGTTTAAAATGTCGGTTACAATATTTAAGTTCATGTCTTATATTTAATTAATATTTAAGGTCATGACACGACACGACAAATTCGCGCTAATCGAAATACGCTTATAACGAGGTCGATAAAATCACAACAAAAATGTATTACAAAGTTACTTTAATTGAACGCAGCTGCATACTTATAGAAATACTAATCTCGTCTTTTGAGTAGCCTTTTTCTTTAGCAACAGTAATTTTGTTTAAAAATTGTCGAAAAACGAAGGAATAACGTTTTGATAACAATGTAGGTACATTATTCGATCGCGCGACTCGCGCCAAAGGATCAATCAGGACATTCGCGTAAAGAGAGGTAAATTAGCGCGAATTTTAAGAGTCCCGTAATAACGAAATCGCACTAACCGAGATCGCGTTAAAAGAGGTGTTACTGTATAAAAGTCAAAAGAAATAATCGTCAGTATGCAACTGACGATATTCATAAATAGCACAATGCATAAGTTGCCGAATCTCTTCATTTCTCTGTACGTTCCTACATTGGCTTCGCCCCCGCTGCGTTTAAGCTACCCGTCCACTAGACCGGAATCAGAGCGTCCGGAACGAAAGGATTTATTACTTTTTATTGATTACTATGGTACTGCGTGCACGGCCCTATTTAATAAACTTACAAAAAACAAATCTATATATATAAAAATGAAACCCGTTTTCCGTTGTCACGGCATCACGCCTGAACGGCTGGACCGATTTCGCTAATTCTTCTTTTAAAATGTTCATTGAAGTCCAAGGATGGTTCTTACGGTGAGAAAAATTCTAATAATTGCCGGGAAAGCCCTAAAACAGACCTTTTCTTTTTCCTATACAAATGTTTTCTTACTAAAATGTAGAGTCAATTTGAACTTTATTCCTACACAATAAAGTTCATTCTAAGGCGGGACAAAGTTCGCCGGGACAGCTAGTAACAAATAATTCTAAAACAAATATTGTTTACTAAACCTTACAATTACAATTAAGTAAAAAAACTACAAGTGAAAAGGTTACAAATATTATAAATGTAATTGCTGTTTAATTAAAGTTAACAATTGGGATGATGACTACATTCAAAAAATTGAATTATAATTAGTCCGTATTTTAGGCTATCAAAAAATATTTGAAACACATTTTTTACCGGATCAAATACATAAAAAAATACAAAGATACAGAGCATCAAAGTTACGGAGTGGGGGTTTTTACGTCACCATCGAGTAAAAATCGTACTCAAACGTGACGTCACGAGCAACTTTAACCCAGTGTATCTTTGTTATTTTTGGTTTAAGAGAAAAAAGAAAAAATACGTGTCGATTATTTTAAAATAATCTATGTGATGGAGTAAAAAAAATTTTTTAGTCATCATGCCCATTGTTAAAAAAAATCCTGTAGATTTCGATTAGAATTTTGTATCTACTTTATACCTACACAAATTATAAGTTTCAATTTTATTGAACAACTAGCTGTCCCGGCGAACTCCGTCCCGCCTTAGAATGAACTTTATTGTGTAGGAATAAAAATCAAATTGACTCTACATTTTATTAAGAAAACATTTGTATGGGAAAAAGAAAAGGCTTTAGGGCTTTCCCGGCAATTATTCGAATTTTTCTCACCGTAAGAACCATCCTTGGACTTCAATGAACATTAAAAAAAAAAGAATTAGCTAAATCGGTCCAGCCGTTCAGGCGTGATGCCGTGACAACGGAAAACGGGTTTCATTTTTGTATATATAGATAGATTTTGTAAGTTTTCCACCATGGTAAATTTGTAACTTGTAACCTTTATTAAACAGAAACTTGTAGCCTGTACATTACAATTAACAATTTATAACGTTTATTAAATAGGGCCCAGCTAGCTTAGCATGGCACTCCGTGACAAGACGTTGTCATGCGTTTGTCACGCTTACGTCTCTGTCTATAGTTTTAAATGTGATAAGGACAGCATACGTGAGATAATTGTCGCGGCACGCGGTGCTAAGCCCCCAGCTTGCTTAGCATGGCACTCCGTGACAAGACGTTGTCGTGCGTTTGTCACGCTTACGTCTCTGTCTATAGTATTAAATGTGATAAGGACAGTCAAATCAATACAAAGCAAGAAATCCTTCCGCTTCCGTACGCTCCGATTCCCATACAATGGACGCATAGCTTTACTCTGTAAGGCCGTGGCCCCAGTAGGCAAACTGTTAGTGGCTGACTGAGTGAGCCGCAAATTTGTGGCGAACTGAAAGAGTTAGCTGCAAACTCAAATCAATAAAATCACCGGTTTTGGTGGGAGTCGGCCGCTGTCTGAGTCAGCGCGCGTAACGCTGCAAACTGCGTACAGTGAGCGAAAACTAGCTGACTGTGGACACTCCATTTCAAATATATGGATGGGCGTACTAAATCGATAGGCCGCAAACTAGTCAGCCGCTAACAGTTTGCCTACTGGGGTCACGGCCTAACAGTGGGGAGCTTCCTATCACAGACATAGTATGATATGTTGTAGTAGGGTACAGTCCTAAAATAGGCATGATGACTAAAAAAATTGTTTTTAGTCCATCACATAAATTATTTTAAAATATTCGAGACGTATTTTTTCTTTTTTCTCTTAAACTAAAAATGACAAAGATACATTGGGTTAAAGTCCCTCGTGACGTCAGAGTACAATTTTTACTCAAAAGTGACGTCAATACCTCCCACTCCGTAACTTCGATGCTCTGTATCTTTGTATTTATTTATGTATTTGATCAGGTCAAAAACGTGTTTCAAATATTTTTTAATAGCCTAAGATCCAGAACACACAGGAAAACGCAATTGCAACGCAACTGCAACTGCTAGTTACTTTTGAGTTGCATCTAAGGTTCTGGTATAGACTCCTTTAGAAAACCACAGACGATGCAACTATTCTGATACGTTTCAAACTAGTTGCGTCGTGTGCAGCAGTTGCAGTTGCATTGCAGTTGCGCTTCCCCGTGTGTTCTAGGCCTAAAAGACGGACTAATTATAATGTAATTGTTGAATGTAGTCATCATCCCTATTATAACTTCAGTAAGCTAATTCTTTTGTCCCGAAGCTGATTTTTTGGGCAAAATATTAATTAATAATTTTAATAAGTAGGTACATATCTAAGTGCATTAGTTTAAGATGTAGGTAAATAAAAATATGGCAATTGACAATGTTTCATTTTTTAACACCTAATTTTTATTCTATAATATGAAACTTTGTTCAATTTAAAAAAATCCCTACGTTTTTGATTTTTTTTATTTATTTATATATTTTTTGCCGTGCCACGATCTACTGGAATATGTCGCGATCGACTGTTTGGCTATCCCAGCTAGCTTAGCATGGCACTCCGTGACAAGACGTTGTCATGCGTTTGTCACGCTTACGTCTCTATCTATAGTTTTAAATGTGATAAGGACAGCATACGTGAGATAATTGTCGCGGCATGCCGTGCTAAGCCCCCTCTAGCATATGTTTCATTTCTGGGCAGTGAGTTTTTTTCCGTTCCAAAGAGTTGCATTGTCCTTTTTACCCGACTACGGCAAAGCTATAAGGGTAATGTTTTTATCACTGCCAACGGAACTCATAACCATGACACAGAACACACGATGAAACGCAACTGAAACTGCTAGATACTTTTGAGTTGTGTGGTTTTCTAAAGGAGTCTATAGCAGAAACTTCGATGCAACTCAAAAGTAACTAGTAGTCGCAGTTGTGTTTCATCGTATGTTCTGGCCCTTAGCGCCAAAACACACGGTGAAACGCAACTGCAACGCAACTGAAACGAAAAGTTTCAAACTAGTTGCGTCGTGTGTTGTTTTCTAAGGAAGTCTATAGCAGAAACTTCGATGCAACTCAAAAGTAACTAGCAGTTGCAGTTGCGTTTTAACATTGTTCTGGGCCTTAGTGATCGTATTTTTTATTTATTAATACCTACGATTACTACCAAGAATCAATTTAAAATTATAATTATTTTTATAATAGGTAAGTACCTACTTTTTTTCATAACATTCAATAATTATAATTGTTTTAGTGAATAATGTTGTACTACTTATAAACATATTTATTTTAGTCAGACTTCATTGTTCAGAACACGATGCAATAGGCATGATGACTAAAAATATATATTTACTCCATCACATAGATTATTTTAAAATATTCGACACGTATTTTATCTTTTTTCTCTTAAACTAAAAATGACAAAGATACACTGGGTTGAAGTTGCTCGTGACGTCAAGCCTTAGTACGATTTTTACGTAGGAGTGACGTCAATACCCCCCACTCCGTAACTTTGATGCTCTGTATCTTTGTATTTATTTATGTATTTGATCAGGTAAAAAACGTGTTTCAAATATTTTTTAATAGCCTTAAAGACGGACTAATTATAATGTAATTTTTTGAATGTAGTCATCATCCCTATTGCGGGTAGGCTGCAAACGGATAGCCCATTACAGTCTAACATAATGCGTATCAGCGTGTAGTATTATGTTAATATAGATTTGTCTTTCAAACTCTTAAAAGAGCAACCCTACAGAGTTTCTTGCTAGGTTCTTCTCTTGGCAAAACTGCACTCTTGCGAAACTAGCATTAACTTTAAAAAATGACCCGTCCTAAGTGTTGTCAAAACCTACAGGATTAAATTATTCATTTTCATTTTTCAAAACCCATAGAAATGGATAACGTTTATATAAATTCGATTAAAACTAATCGTGGAGGAGTAAAATTGAACTGGAACGGTTTTATTTATGAGAAAAACAGAGCGATGGCCGACAAACAGTATTGGATATGCGAATTAAGGAGCAATAAGAAATATCAATGCAGATCGAGAATAATTACTGCATACGATGAGGAGAAAAATATGTATAAACTACTGAATACATCGAACAAGGAACATAACCATGGTCCTGACCCATTGAGGGCAAAGGTTTGTCTTAAATTTACTTAATTTTAACCTGGGGACTAAGTGTGCTTTTCCACCAGAGATGTGCTATGCTACGTTGCTACGGATGCGTTTGAAATCCACCAATCATATTCATTGTAGCACATAGCAAAGCACCGGTGGAAACGGATTCAGCTAAGCTATGTTTTTTTGTAGGGAAGGATGCTAGCTATAGATGTGTGCTATGGATGCGTGCCGCTTCCCTACTATCGATACGTAGCATAGCTCGAGATGCGCATCTTCGTAGCGCATCTTCCTCGCACAGCTACATAGCTTATATGCTATGTAGCACATCCCTGGTGGAAAGGCACCCTAAGGGAAGGAGCGTAGCGCAGAGCATAATATTCAAAATCATTTAAAACAAACGAGCATCGAAACGACTACAAGCGGATGTTGTGTCAATTGATTTTGAATATTACTCTAATGAGAACAATGTCGATAATAATATGACAATCAAAAATGCTCTGCGCTGCGCTCCGTCAGTGCGCCGGGCCTTAGTACACTATCATTTTTCTTTCTTGATCATTTTAATGATTATTGGATCCAAGATTGACTATGAGAAAATGGATCGTCCTATATTACATTATCCAATATCGTTGACTTGATAGATCTATGATCCAAAATATGTTAAGTGTAATTATCTCTTAGGAATTTTGCACTGATTTCCCGCCACTGTATGTACCTACTGCCTTGAAATCGGTTCATAAGTACCAGCTGTTACACCCTGTATAGCACGCATCCTTCCATACAAAAAACATAGCTTAGCTGAATCCGTTTCCACCGGTGCTTTGCTATGTGCACCAATGAATAAGATTGGTTCCAAACGCATCCGTAGCAACGTAGCATAGCATATGACAAAGACACCCTAAATAAGTTACGAACATCTATTATATTACATTTGCTGCTTACTCTAATTATATCTTTTATTTTCACTATTCCAGATACGCAGTACAATAAACAAATTAAAGAATGACGCACTGTTAAACATTGAAAAGAAACCAATACACGTCATCGAACAATGCGTTGCAAGTACTTCAGCTACTGTATTGCCTAATTTACCATCTAGCTTGAGTCTACGTCAATTAATATACCGGCAGAGGAATAAGCTAGATAAATTAAAAGAACCTAACTCAATGGACTTCGAAATTAACCGTGAATATCTCAAAATGAACGATGATGAAGACGTGTTAATCGATAAAAGATTTAATGACAAGAGAATAATAATATACACGTCTAAGAAATTGCTTAAATTGTTATGTTCGTCTGTTTATTTAGTAATGGACGGTACATTTAAAGTTGCATCAAATATATTTAAATATATTTACGCAATTCATGGTTGTGTTAACTCTGAAACGTTTCCTATGGTTATTACATTAAGTACACATAAAGATAAATTGACCTACGATCAATTATTTTCATGTTTGATCGAATATTGTGACTCACAAAATTTGATTTTATCGCCTAAGTTTATATTGATGGATTTCGACAAAGCGTCACAATTAAGTGCGAAAAGTGTATTCGAAAACGCAATTATCAAAGGTTGCTACTTCCATTTAAGTCAAATTATATACAAACAAGTGCAAAGTATTGGATTTCAAAAGTTATATGGGACTGACGAAACGTTTTCGTCCGAAATTAAAGGTATTTTAGCACTCGCTTATCTGTCAGATAAAGAAATCCCAGTTTATTTCGATGAATGGATAAAAAATATATCTTTAAACGCGTTAATTATTGCAAACTGGTTTAAAGAAAACTACATAAGTGGCAATTGCTCGTCCCCACCGGAATTCGAACCGAAAATATGGAGTACATATGAACTGAATGAGAATAACATACCACGAACGCAAAATCGAGCGGAATCGTGGCATAATCGATTCCAAAACTTAATCGGGCAGAACAACATAGGTTTTTATGCGTTATCAAAAAAGATTTTACTCGAAATTAAAAAACCAACAGCCGAAATTGAGAAATATCAGAATGGGAACACGCCAGTCAAGAAGAAAAGAAAATATAGCGATGAAACCGACCAAATAGAAAACGTTTTGATGAAAAAATGTGAATATAAAAATAAATTTGATTTTTTGAGAGACTTAACCTGTAATATTAAGTTAATTTAGATTTATTTGTCGATAAAATCTTATTTATACTGACGACTTTTAATTAGCGAACGATAGAAAAGGATATGCATGTACTCGTGATAACAAACAACTTTTACTATAGGGCCAAGTTCGAAATCATAAACAAAAATTGGTCCCCCATACTATCAGCTGGTGTATTTTCTATGGGGAGTTTAAACATTTTTGAATGATTTCGACCTTGGTCCCATAGTAAAAGTTGTTTGTTATCACGAGTACATGCATATCCTTTTCTATCGTTCACTAATTAAAAGTCGACCTATATCAGTATGTACCAACAGGTTAATTGCTTTGTATATGTAGGTATATAAGTATATTTCGTAGTCAGACTAATAATTGATAAGTACCTAAGTTTTAGAAAGTGAATATGATTTAAAAAATGTAAAAAACGAAAATTAAAATAAAATACATTTAAGAATTTATTGGAATAGTTATTTATTAGAATGATTATGAGTTCCAACTATTATCTAATATACCTAAACAATATAAAAAATAACGTTATATTACGAATTTCATTAATTATATTTTTAATCTAAACTTAATTTGAACACTACAATGACGCTAAGTTAACACCATAATTATACTACATTAACTCTATTCCGACACTGTGTTAACACTATGCTGACACTATGTTAACACTATGCTGACACTATGTTAACACTATGCTGACACTATGTCAACACTATGCTGGTACTATGTTAACACTATGCTGACACTATGTCAACACGATGCTGACACTATGTCAACACTGCTGACACTATGCTAAGTGGAGATCGCTTCACAGTTGCTGTCTTTCTTTCAAATCTTTTCTTTCTCTAAGACCAAAAGAAAATTATTTAATTTCATAAATAGTTTAGGTAGGTACCTCTGTTGATTTTCTTCATAAAGTGACATTACTGTAAATATAAGTAGGTACCTATATATTGTTAAAGATTTATAAAAAACGATAACTCAGAACCACTCCCCTCCACTTGCTACGATACAAACATTCTCGTTACCTGCGCATACAAAACCTGAAACGCGGTATCGAAGTTTTTCGCGAGCTGAGTATATAAGCAAATTCCAAAATCTTCCCCATCGAGGTAGACAGAGACTTCCCTCCACTTGCTCACCTCTTTCACTTCATACACATTCATCAGTACTAGTCCACTCCTCATTCAACTTAATCAAATTCAATTAATTCATAGAACACAAAGAGACAGAAACGAAGAAAAAAAAGAAGAAACATAAAAAGAAAGGCTTCGAGAAGATAAAACTGAGTTTAGAAGAACAGAAAGCAGAATTAGAAAGACGTAGGAAAGAAAAGAAATACATAGAATCTGAATTTAAATGCTACAATTGTGCGCTTGGATTTCTATTTAAGGATACATTTCAAACTCATATGATGAGGCATGAAGAGGTAAGATTGATATTTATTTCTTATGCCCGATTTACACTTCAATAAGTACAGTAGCGAGTTAAGAACCCAGACAGTTGAGTAATAAGTAGTTAGTTGTGAGTAGCGTCTAAACGGGTGGACTGATAAGTTGCCGAGAAAAAGACCAGTCGCAAATTGTGGACTGTCCTAAACTCACTCGTCTACATGCCGGCCAGTTAAGTTGGCGGGGCGCGGGAGACGCGAGAGGGGCTATTTCGCACTTGACTCGTCAAAAATAGGATCGCCATCTACAGGGTGTAACAGAAAGGGTATATAAAGCCGAAACACAGCGATAGTCCTCATGAAACTGAACAACTTTCCCCAAGGAACATGGGTCGTAACTCGAAAAAAAAATTTCGCCTCCCCATACAAAATGCCCGATCAGCTGATCGAGTAAGTATGGGCGATCCGAAATTTTTTTTCGAGTTACGACCCATGTTCCTTGGGGAAAGTTGTTCAGTTTCATGAGGACTATCGATGTGTTTCGGCTTTATATACCCTTTCTGTTACACCCTGTATAGAACTCGACTTAATCAAAAACTTACTAGGTACTTAACTCGCTTTTGCCGTTTAAATAACATTAACAACTTAACTCGCCGATGACACAAGTTAACTCGCTACTGTACTTATTGAAGTGTAAATCGGGCATTAGAGGTTGCCCGCGACTCCGTACGCATTTATCGTCATACCTTGAAACACTTCCCTTAAGGCGCGTACAGACCATGTAACATAACATGTTATTTAACATTGTTATATAACATGTTTTACATAATGTGGACACTGAATGTTATAAAATAATGTTATTGATATGTACAACAATGTTATATAACTTTGATGCGTACAGACCATGTAACATGTTATATAACTTGTGTTATATAACACGTCCACACTATGACCTTGTGATTCAACATTGCAACATAAAAATATAACAAAATATAACATTGTTATATAACATTGTTATTCTAATGTGTACAGTATTATTTTATGTTGCAATGTTGAATAACAAGGTTACATAGTGTGGACGTGTTATATAACACAAGTTATATAACATGTTACATGGTCTGTACGCACCGTTAAACATTCCCACTACAGGGGCACGAGCCTACTCTCATACGAAAGTGATTAGGCCGCACAACCTACTTACACAATATCTTAAAATAATATAGCGCCTATGTGTAATTCTGATGTATAAGCTACTATTGCCAAATTTCATCAAAATCCAAATACATAGTATTTTTTGCGTGAAAGAGTAACAAACATCCTTTCATCGGCACAAACATTGACATTTATAATCGAATTAGTCGAATTGAGATCGAATTGAGAAATCTCCTCCTTTTTTGAAGTCGCTGTCAATATTTGTGCCGTAAAAACCACTGAACAGATTTTGATAAAACTGATGATACTAATATATGATAGATGAGACAAACTGATGTAGTTTATATATCTACTAGAATAACACATAGGCTAATTTTAAGATAGCATGTTTTTTTCTTTTTCAAGATATGACCATAAATGCGAACGAAATCGCGGGCAGCCTCTAGTAAATTCTTACATGTTCTGCGAGGCTTCCAGAGGGGCAGCTGCCCTCCCCCTTCTGGGTACTCCCATGGAGGTGTAATAAAACAATATTCTGTTCTTATAAGCATCATATCTTTTAAGGGACGTTAAGTTAAATAATCGCCTTTTAAGTAACTACTTAAGCAGTTTATATAAGGTGACTTTAAATTAGTGAACGATAGAAAAGAATATGCATGTACTCGTGATAACAAACAACTTTTACTATGGGACCAAGGTCGAAATCATCCTATCACAGCAAACCAATTTTATTCATCTATCTCCTATTATTTTTAGTTTCTCTCTTTCTCCCTTCTCTGGCTTCACTGAAAATCAGCGTCATTTCTCTGGCAACCAACTCCCCATACAAAATGCACCAGCTGATAGTATGGGGGAACAATTTTTTTTTTGTAATTTTGACCTTGACCCTATAGTAAAAGTTGTTAATTATCACGACTACATGCATATCCTTTTCTATCGTCCACTAATTTAGAGTCACCTTATACAGGGTGTAACAGAAAGGGTATATAAAGCCGAAACACAGCGATAGTCCTCATGAAACTGAACATTTTTTCCCAAGAAACATGGGTCGTAACTCGAAAAAAATTTTTGGATCGTCCATACTTACTCGATCAGCTGATCGGGCATTTTGTATGGGGAGGCGAAATTTTTTTTTCGAGTTACGACCCATGTTCTTTGGGGAAAGTTGTTCAGTTTCATGAGGACTATCGCTGTGTTTCGGCATTATACCCCCTTTCTGTTACACCCTGTATAATGAAAACTAATAGTGAGAACTGTAGGTTCAAGAGTGAAATATTTAAGTTGTTTGTTATTGCTATGTAAGTAACTGTTTGATTCGCATAAATAATACCTACATACATAGGTTTATATTTATATATTTATTGTTTATTGTAGGTTAAGTGACTATCCTGCCTTCATGCTATCACTTCTCTCTCTGTGGGGTCTGCAGGAAGAAATTTCTTTTAGAAATATGCTGTACCTTTTGTATAACTTCTCTTTTTTTCTGTCTCTATGTACTATCATCTTACAATAAACTGTTAAATAAATAAATAAATCATTTTCTCAGTCGAACGGCGAATTCCGTTGTGATTTATGCACACTGCGATTCGCGTCGCAAGCGGTCCTTCGCGCTCACGCCGCGGGTCACGGCGAGCGTTACACATGTAACAGATGCGGCATGCAAGTGAAGGCGAGCAGTAAGAGTCGCCACGCACGTGACTGTGGCAACCAACAAGTGGAGGCGGCTTGTCATTTGTGTGGCAGGGTGTTTCGGTAAGTACTTATTAAGGTGACTTCAAATTAGTGAACGATAGAAAAGGATATGCATGAACTCGTGAATTAAAAGTCATCCTATACGGGGTGTAACAGAAAGGGGATATAATGCCGAAACACAGCGATAGTCCTCATGAAACTGAACAACTTTCCCCAAGAAACATGAGTAGCTCGAAAAAAAATTCGCCTCCCCATACAAAATGTCCGATCAGCTGATCGAGTAGTAAGGGCGATCAAAAATTTTTTTTCGAATTACGACCCATGTTCCTTGGGGAAAGTTGTTCAGTTTCATGAGGACTATCGCTGTAGTTTCGGCATTATACCGTCTTTCTGTTACACCCTGTATAGGATGACTTTTAATTAGTGTACGATAGAAAAGGATATGCATGTACTCGTGATAAAATCAACTTTTACTATGGGACCAAGGTCGAAATCCTCCTATCACAGTAAACCTATTTTATTCAGCTATCTCCTATTATTTTTAGATTCTCTCTTTCTCCCTTCTCTGGCTTCACTGAAAATCAGAGTCATGTCCCTGGGCAACTAGTGACATGACACTATGCTGAGCGGAGACCATTTTCCAGTCAAAACCTTTCTTCTTTCCCATTCTTTCTTTCTGTCTTATCTTTCAAATTAGTTTTTTTTTTTAAGTTTTAGAGTTAAGCTTTTATTTTATACAGAGTGACTTTAAATTAGTGAACGATAGAAAAGGATATGCATGTACTCGTGATAACAAACAACTTTTACTATGGGACCAAGGTAGAAATCATTCAAAAAAATTTGAACTCCCCATACAAAACGAATCAGCTGATACCTTGTATGAGGGAACAATTTTTTTTGTGATTTCGACCTTGGTCCCATAGTAAAAGTTGTTTGTTATCACCTGTACATGCATATCCTTTTCTATCGTTCACTAATTTAAAGCTACCCTATATTGTGATTGATTTTGTTTTCATTGTAATTTTATTTTTAACCGACTTCATTGTATAATATTTTTTTTTATGACTGGGAATAAATATTTACTTACTTACAGTGACTCTACAGGCGTGCAGCAACACTTGAAGCGTGTGCACGCGGCGCGAGTCCACGCGCGCTGCGGGGGCTGCGGGGTGCGGTGCGGGGGGAGCGCCGCTCTACGCACACATATGATGTAATGAATGACACTTGATCATTTTTTAAAGCTAACGCTAGATTCGTAAGACAGCAGTTTTCCCCAGAGAAGAATCTAGCAAGAAACTCTGTAGAGTTGCTCTTTTCAAATAGTTTTATAATTTGTGTAAACTTATGTTATTACACTCTTTATATTAGCTTCACTTGTAAGTAAGTAACTATGTATGTAAACAAATCTTAGAAGCTTAATTTGACCCACTTCCTGGTCTTCGAATGGGATGAAATTTTGCACACGCTCTGAGTTCTGATGACAATACAATGATATGGTACTTTAAACTGATCTGATGATGGAGCATGTTTAGTGCGAGCTAAAGCGTGTTTTAGTTTTTTTAAAACTACCTATTATGTAGGTACAAATACATATAGGTATCTATGTACCTGTAACTATATTCAAAATTCCCTGGAACTATTGTATGCTAACTGTCAAAAGTAAAAAAAATAACAAAAAAAATAGTGCCATGCCACTACGTTGCCATTGATACTATGTTGGCACTACGTTACTAAGTTGACACTATGGTGACACTATGATTTCACTACGGTGACACTAAGTTAACACTATGGTGACACTATGATGTCACTATGCTGACACTATGATGTCACTATGCTGATATCAAGGTAACAAACACTATGTTGACACTTTGATGTCACTATGCTGATACCAAGGTAACACTATGTTGACACTTTGATGT
Source organism: Anarsia innoxiella (assembly GCA_947563765.1). Taxonomy (NCBI): domain Eukaryota; kingdom Metazoa; phylum Arthropoda; class Insecta; order Lepidoptera; family Gelechiidae; genus Anarsia; species Anarsia innoxiella. The sequence goes on from OX387419.1 coordinate 1,176,788, forward strand.
CACTATGCTGATACTAAGTTAACACTATGTTGACACTATTGGATATTTTTTTTCTGTAGATGGTTGAAACAGGCCCTAATTAACATATATTTAGAGTATTAATAAATAAATAATTGAATCTTTTATCAACAGAAAGCACATAACGAAAAAGTTCCCCTGCGACAAATGCCCGTCAATATTCTCTAGTCCTTACACGCTCACACAACACCAAAAGAAGCATAGCGAGAAAGAGACAGAACTGTTTTACTGTGAAATATGCAACATTGGTTATCAGAGTAGAAAAAGTTTGTTAGCTCATAAAAGGAATTCTATGAACCATCAGCAAACTATGTAAGTATGTATGTATGTTTGTATGTATGTAAGTAATACTAGCGCCTGTCCGCAACTTCGTACACATTTATTGTCATATCTTGGAAAAATAAAACAATATCTTAAAATAATATAGCCTATGTGTTGTATTTTCATCAAAATCTGTTCAGTGGTTTTCGCGTGAAAGAGTAACAAACAAACTCGTATTCATCATTGGTATAATAATTAGTAGAATTATGGTCCTATGCCAGTGACAATTTTTAGGGTTCCGTACCCAAAGAATGAAACACCTATTACTGAGACTTGGCTGTCCGTCTGTCCGTCCGTCCGTCCGTCCGTCTGTCCGTCCGTCTGTCCGTCCGTCTGTCCGTCCGTCTGTCCGTCCGTCTGTCCGTCCGTCTGTCCGTCCGTCTATCCGTCCGTCCGTCTGTCCGTCCGTCTGTCCGTCCGTCTGTCTGTCTGTCCGTCAGTCCGTCAGTCCGTCAGTCCGTCCGTCCGTCCGTCCGTCCGTCCGTCAGTCAGTCCGTCAGTCCGTCAGTCCGTCAGTCCGTCCGTCCGTCAGTCCGTCCGTCAGTCCGTCCGTCAGTCCGTCCGTCAGTCCGTCCGTCAGTCCGTCCGTCAGTCCGTCCGTCAGTCAGTCCGTCCGTCAGTCCGTCCGTCCGTCAGTCCGTCCGTCCGTCCGTCCGTCCGTCCGTCCGTCCGTCCGTCAGGCTGCAACTCATAAAACGTTATAGGCTTATAGCTAACAAATACAAAAAATAGAATAATACTAATAATTGAGGTCCCATACAACAAACGTGATTTTTTTTGCTATTTTGGTACGGAATCCTTCGCGCGCGAGTCCGACTCGCACTTGGCCGGTTTTTTTTTGTCACTTATAATTTTTTTCTCTATTTTCCAGTTTCGAATGCCCTATATGCGGTCGGAATTGCCCAAACCAGCGGTCCCTAGCCTCCCACATAGAATCAGTACACTCAAACACTAAAAACTATGCATGTCCAACTTGCAATAAATGTTACACTAATAGAAAATCTTTGGTGAGACATGTGAACAGCCATACAACGAAGAAAGAAGTTAAAATTGCTATTTGTCATTTTTGCGGAGCTGAATTTAAGGTAATTAATACATACTACATATCTGTCACCCCTCTCTTCCATTGGGGTAGGCAGAGACCACTTCCTTAATTTTTTTAACGTTATAATTTAGCCTATTTATTTATTTATTAAGGTTTGCCAACAGATTTACAACTTGGTTAAGCATCTAGTACAAAATACATTTGATCATTTAGAGATGTAGACCCAATTACAGGCAAACAGAGCATGCGTATACATAATGCGAGTAAGCGCTCTGTATTATTTAATTACAATTAAAATAAACTTAAACGGAACCTAGTTTGAATTTATACCTATATAGATTTAAAAAAGGAGGGAAATGACATATTAAAGATATCTATCAAAACGGTTTTAGATTTACAGATGTTGTTGTGCTCGCGACACATCCGGGGAAGCAATCTGTTGTTTGATTCTGATGTGTAGAAAAGTTGTAAGTTGTAAAGTTTAATTAAACACTGTCCAGTGGTTTATCGCAATATTGTCGATGTTGCCAAATAACTACCTAATTATTAAAATAAAAAGATCGGACTTGTGGCCAAATAAAAATTCAATGGCACTGTTTAATATTTCTAATTGAATTAAAATTAAATATTCTATTTTATTTCAGGGTAACAACAAACTCAATCGGCATCTACGTCAAGTCTGCCAGAAACGACAAGTGTGCCAAAAGCCGATTGAAGAATTTAGTGATGTGTTTCTACAATAAGTTTTGTAAAATACAGACTGTAAAATGAATCTGTTAAATAAAAATGTGAAATAAAGTTGCAGTGCAGTGTATCCATTTATTAGGGTTCCGTACCCAAAGGGTGAAAACGGGACCCTATTACCTGAGACTTGGCTGTCCGTCTGTCTGTACGTCTGTCACCGGGCTGTATCTCATGAACCGTTATAGCTAGAGCGTTGAAATTTTCACAGATGATGTATTACCGTTGCCGTTATAACAACAAATAGAATAATAATAATAATTAAGGGGGGCTCCCATACAACAAACATGATTTTTTTGCTTGATATCAATAGTGAATAGTACGGAACCCTTCCTGCACGAGTCCGACTCGCACTTAGCCGGTTTTGTTACATATTGAGGCTCTAGCACAAATTACTTAATAGTTACTACGTAACAGATACTTCACTCAGAAGAAAATATCCAATACCTACTGCTTTAACAGTGCGTAATAGCCCAACTGTCACGTCAGCAACCACTGCATGCTAAAATGTGCCTAAATACTCAAGCGTATAGTTGTAAATAAAAAAACGAATGGAACTATCAAAATTTGAACAACGTGCGAGCGCTTCGCTTGGTCCGCAAGCGGCCCGCTGAGCGGTAGGTATTTATAGTGCGCAAGTACATAGAGTGACGGAGGCCTGGCTCTAGCACGGACTCCAGTTCACTTATCATCACATCACTTAACCCTTAATTGGTCGCGTGGGGTGTCATGCACCCCAGAGCAAGTTTTCAGGCTCACAACTTTTTAAAATTCGAATTTAGCGCGCTGTTCTTCTAGGTAGCTTCGTAAACACGTAAGACGTACGCGATTCAGTTGCGAGAGGCGCTCTGTTGTGGAAGGTTGGGCTCGGAGAGCGTGTTTGGGGTGCACAACACCCCAGGTGACTGTTTGTGTGGTCTAAATTCCGAGGTAATACATGATTGTTAATTAGGTAGCAGGCCGATCGCAATCATACAAAAGGTGCCATGTATTTCCAAGAAATAAGGACAGGAAAACAAAGACTGAATGTTCGAAATGCCAAAAACATGTGTGCAATGACCATATGAATATAGTCTGTCATAATTGTGACGATTAAAACTAGGTTACGTAAAAAGATATTTTTCATATTAAAAAAAAAGAAGTTAATTATGTTAGAATAACGTTTAAAAGTTGATTAATATGTAAGTTCAAATGTTCCAATTAATAAAAGTCTGATTTTGCATGTATTTCATATTTTATTTCATTTCCTAATTCTGGGGTGCTAGTGCTAGACACCCCACGCGACCAGTTATGTAACTTTTTAGGTTTAGGCGCGCCCAATTGAGGGTTAAAGGCTGTGTGTGGTAATCACAGACGTATAAACACTTTCAATGTGGTAATACACTGTCCACCTTTATTTCCGTAACGTAATTATTACTAAATGACATACCATTAGTTAAAAATGTCTAAAAAACTCATGAATACTTTTGGCGGTATACAATTTATTTCCACAGCTAAATGAATTTGAAAAAAAGAACTGTCACTTTGACATTGACATGTTTATTTATATTTTTCCTTCGATCTGTCTGGGATCTGTTTTCCGCAAGTTTTCCGGTTTTTAATTTATCTTTTAATTATGAGAATTAAGTATAAATTAGCTTATCTTATCTGTTCTTAGGAAAACCTTCAAATAAAAACATCTGTCTTTCTTTATCATGATTATTGAGCATAGGAACTAAAATATAACCTATAAAAGTTCAGTACTATCTCATAAATTATTAGTTTTATTATAAATTCAAGTCAATAGCAATAAAAGTAACATTCTATTGTAAGTGACGAATACCTACAAACTGGTTTTCCATTGTAACCTCTTAATTAAAAAAAAAAACAAGTGATACCAAAGAATAGTGAGACCAAAAAGCTTCTATTTAATTTCGTGTCGTTCTCCAACTTCACCAAAGAGTTTTAACACTCAGCCCCGACATTTCGCGCCAAAATTCTCCAAAGAGTTTTCAGCAAGAAATTTTTGTTGAGAAAAATGGCGAGTAATAAATATGAAACGATTATTGTCGGTTTGGGAGCGGCTGGCGCTACTGCTGCGGCGACTTTGGCTCAAGCTGGACGAAGGGTGTTGGCTTTAGAAGCTGAGAATAGGATAGGTGGAAGAGTACATACAGTTCCTTTTGGCGAAGGTGTTGTTGAATTGGGGGCTGAATGGTAAGTGCATTTATTTATTTATTTAGCTGTAGGTACATTATTATTACAGGTGAACCCAATTCAATAATGTAGTAGAGTAGGTAGGTACAAGGCAAAGACACTTTTTAAAGAACATAGCATTACATAGCATTTGTGATAATAGATATTATACATTTTCATAAACAAATCAAATGAAGCAATTGAGACTACATACACAGGTTTTTTTTTTGTAACTTCAACTCGTCGGAAATATTTACGCATCTCACAGGAATGCGTAAGTAGTTAAATTGATGTAAAATCTAGGAATATAATAAATCTAATGTCATAGGTGGTAAAAATGGGCGCACTAAAAATTATTTTGGATACCCCTGATCTCAAGTTTGAATTCTTTAAACAATAGGCATGATGACTAAAATTTTTTTTAGTACATCACATAAATTACCTATTTAAAAATATTCGACACATATAATTTTTTTTTCTCTCAAACTAAAAATGGCAAAGATACACTGGGTTGAACTTGCTAATGACGTCACACCTTAGTACGATTTTTACGTAGGTGTGACTTCAATACCCCCCACTCCGTAACATTGATGCTCTGTATCTTTGTATTTATTTATGTATTTGATGAGGTAAAAAACGCGTTTCAAATATTTTTTAATAGCCTAAAAGACAGACTAATTATTTTTTGAATTTTCGAATGCAGTCATCATCCCCATTACATATTACTCTTTTTTTATTAATTTCTATCAACATAATGCCTTTGCTCAGCAAAGATCTAAGAGGCTATAAAAAAAAAAAATTTGAACCAGGATCCACGGCAGCGAATCTAGTGAGGTCTTTGAAGCAGCTGTGAGCCATAATTACAAGCTGGTTCCCCAGGATTTAGATCTGGTGGTCTTCAAGTCTGATGGGGAAAGACCTGGGCAGGACTTTCAGGTGACTTGGCATCCTATCCTTTACATATAAATATGTTATTTTCGTGAAAGTAGTTTCAACATGCATGACACTAGTTTCATAATCATTATATATTAATAATCAGCTTTATTGTTGGCTAATTGTGTTATTTACTTACTGCCAGCATACTAACCTAGTAATATCATAAATGTGAGGATGTTTGTTACTCTTTCACGCTTAAACTACTGAACAGATTTTAATGAAACTTGGCAATAATGAGGTAGGTAAGTATGTACTTATTAGTAAAGTTAACTAAAATGAGAAGCAAATATTATCATGGTCATAAAGTTACTTTGTGCTTTTGCAACATTTTGTGTGGTGTAAATAAATGGAAATATGAAGCAATTTTTTTTGTAACCAAGTAGTTAGTCATGATGCCCCTGTGGGCACGAGCCTACTCTCATACAAGAGTGAAGTACTTACTCTACCCATTAAGTTTTTAGTTACCTACTTTAAAAATAATTGGCCATTTTCTTTCATATAAAATTTTAAATAATTTATTATTTCAGGACTTATTCAATGAGCTTGTTGAGTACATATTTGTTGCAACCATGCATCCATCAGATAAGTCTGAACCACTTGGAGAATATTGTACTAGAATGTAAGTAGCTACTTATTATTTATTACAGGTCATATCATACCGGGGACTTGCTCAAGAAAGACCAAGTCAAGAGTACCCTAAACCGACGTGCATGTATGAGGAGACTGATGAATGTGTATGAAGTGAAAGAGGTGTGTTTGGATCGTGGCAAGTGGAGGGAAGTGGTCTCTGCCTACCCCAATGGGAGAGAGAGTACTCGTGTTAACAAACAACTTTTACTATGGGACCAAGTACGAAATAATTCTAAAATCAAACTTCCCTTACAAAATGTACCAGCTGATAGTGATATAAGCTGATATAACATAGATGGTGTAAGAAAAAATGTTTTTTAATGATTTGAAACTTAGTCCCATAGTAAAAGTTGTTTTTTATCACGAGTGTATGCATATGCACTTATTAAAAGTCACCCCGTAAGTACTATGAGAAAATTATTATTTTGTTATAATTTCAATACTCAATGGTTTATTGCTCCATAAAACTTTACATAATATATAACAGCTTACAGATAAATTATATTGCAAAGGATTATGGACCCTGTTATAGGGCATTGCAAATGAAAGAGGGGAGGCTTCTCTTTTTTATAGGTATTTAGGTATCTATTTCTATTTAATTATAATTATCCTTATAGATTATAAATATTGATATATATTGTTATCTGTTTTATTATCATTTAAATATTCATTAATATTATAATAGCATTTATTTAATAATAAGTTTTTTAATTGTTTTGTGAATATCTTATCATTTTTTTCATTAATTATTTCTTTTGGTAGATTATTATAGATTTATATGTACTTATAGTAAAAGTCATGGCGGATGAGGAGAGGGGTCTTATCTTAGCCCAGCAGTGGGACACAAAGGGCTAGTTTAAATTAGACTAATAGTAACCTATATAATTAGCATTGGTAGACTCCACATTGGTAAATCTAAATGCCAATTTAATAAAAACCGGCTTAGTGCGAGTCAGACTCGCGCAGGAAGGGTTCCGTGCCATTCACTATTCATATCGAGTAAAAACAAGCAAAAAATCACGTTTGTTGTATGGGAAACCCCTTAATTATTATTATTCGATTTTTTGTATTTGTTGTTATTGCGGCAACGGTAATACATCATCTGTGAAACAACGCTATAGCTATAACGGTTCATGAGATACAACCTGGTGACAGACAGACAGATAGACGGACAGCCAAGTCTCAGTAATAGGGTCCCGTTTTCACACTTTGGGTACGGAACCCTAAAAAAAAACTCAACTTTTTTCTCCACAGCCTACAAAACCATATAAAAACTGAAAAACCGGAATTATTACACCAAAAAGAGTTAATAACCCAAGTCTTAGATTATATGAATATGCTGATGAATAACTACAATGCTTCTAATGACTGGAATGACGTTGATTCTCAAGGGACGTATGAGCATTTAGAGGGACACCAGCATTTGAGCTGGCATAAATATGGTTATAGGAGCTTTTTTGATGTGTTACTGGTAAGTCTTTTTTGTTTGTTTTGTTTAAAAAATATTTTGATGCCCTTAATTCTACATTACAACTAGTGCAATGTACCCAGTGTAATGGCCGTTTTAAACAGTGACAGGTGAGTTATACACAGAATTAGGTTCAAAATTGTCTTTCCTGTTCCTGATGATTAAGGATACTGGAGCAGCCAATCCTCAAAATATTTATACAGGCCAAAACTATATCGGGCACAGATTATGCGGATATACATTAAGTTGAGAAATTAGCTCCCAGTGTCCTTAACTTTCGGGAACAGGAGAGACATTTTTTGTTTTTTTCTGTCTGTATGACCCAGGTATAAAAATACTGTCAGATAATTTTTATCTGTCAATAGTGAAACGAGGTCGAAACGGGTCCTTAATGACATATGTCGTAATGGCCACAAAGCCCCGCCCACTTCGTACGTCAGGAAATTGTTCTCATCGTTATGTCATTGTGCGAATCAGGAGAGTAGCCAGCTTTGGGCTCAGGGTGGGGCAGCAATCAACCTATCCCCCGGGGGAGGGCGGGGGCCCTCCGATATTTTGTACCTTGAGCCGTTAATCTCGAAACTTGTTAATCTCTTAATTTGAGAGGTTTATATTTTCAGGTACAGAAAATAAACATTCACACACAGGACAGATTTTATAGTTTTATTTATGAGAGCCTGGGCCCAGGGTGGGGCAAGTGCCCCAGCTTGCCCCAGTGTGGCTACGCCCATGGTGCGAATCGAAAAACTTGTCATCTTGTTATGTGCACGCGTTTTTTGGAAAATGGTTTTATTATTGTAGATGTAGATACACAGTATCACCATAATGTCTTCGTGAAATAAAGAGCTACAATGACGTTTAACGGCTGTTATTCAAATTTCTGGGCATTTTCTGAAGATTGTCCCGGGCTGAGTAATAGATCACAGGGCCTAGTCCTCTTCCTTTGTCATTAAACATTGACATTTATAATTTAAGTATTATTTTGCCCACAGAACAAAGACATCGGCTACCCAACTCTAGATATAAAGCTAAACACAGAAGTTAAGGAGATCGAGTGGCCGCAGAGTAAAGATGGCGTCGTGAGAGTATCTTGTAGTAACGGAGACGTGTATACAGCGCGGAGTGTTATTGTAACGGTGTCTGTTGGAGTGCTCAAAGAAAGGTAAGTGATTAAAAATACCGGCTAAGTGCGAGTCGGACTCGCGCAGGAAGGGTTCCGTACCATTTACTACTGATATCAAGCAAAAAAGAAAAAAAAACATGTTTGTTGTATGACAGTCACCTTAATTATTATTATAATTTTATTTTTAGTATTTGTTGTTATAGCGGCAATGGTAATACATCATCTGTGAAAATTTCAACGCTCTAGCTATAACGGTTCATGAGATACAGCCTGGTGATAGACAGACAGACGAGCCTTAGTAATAGGGTCCCGTTTTCACCCTTTGTCGATGAACGTATTTTTTTTTAATACAGGGTGTAACAGAAAGGAGGTATCAAGCCAAAACAGCGATAGTCCTCATGAAGCTGAACAACTTTCCCCAAGGAACATGAGTCGTAACTCGAAAAAAATTTTTGGATCGCCCATACTTACTCGATCAGCTGATCGGACATTTTGTATGGCAACGCGAATTTTTTTTCTCGTTACGACCCATGTTCTTTGGGGAAAGTTGTCCAGTTTCATGAGGACTATCGCTTTGTTTTGGCTTCATACCGCCTTTCTGTTACACCCTGTATTAAAAAAAATGACGTTCTTGACACTTATGTTTTTTGGGGAAAGTCGTTACATAAAAACATTGTATTTTTTTAGGCACACAACACTATTCAAACCACAATTGCCAGCGCAAAAAATAAAAGCCATACAAACTATATCAATGGGTGTGATGGACAAAATTGATTTAGCCTTCGACACAATATGGTGGCCGCTAGATGGCGTCTTCTTCGGTTTCCTATGGAAGGAAGAGGACAGAAAGAGCGTGCCTGAGAAAGACTATTGGACTACGAAGATTTTTGCGGCCACTAGACCTATGGGGTCTAAAAACGTGTTGACTTTATGGACCAGTGGAGATACTGCCAAGTTGGTAAGTAAGAATTAGCGCCCGTTTCACTCAGGCCCGCCGTAAGCGGGCGTGCAGCGCGTGCACCGCACGCGGGCGGCACGTCCATGGGGCGGCACGTCCATGGGGCGGCAAATCGCGTGAATTCGGAGCGAAAAATATTTAAAAACTCATTGCCGTCATACTTATGATTTTTCTGTCATGCGGGCAATAACCTCCCGTATCGTAACATTGCGAGTTCTAATACAAGAACACTTAACGGCGTCGTAGTTTGATGTGCCCTAATACAAGAACGCCTCTCGCTTATCATAGTATACCATTTTAATACAGAAACTCCTCTCGTGTTATATTGAGGAGTATGCGATAGACAGATAAACCATCTGTCAGTTAAGTTAAGTTTTATGAGATGAATTTATGAAATAAATGTTTATTTCATAAAATAAAACATGACTTTTAGAAAGTGACAGGTATAAAATATCTGTCAGTTAAATTTATCTGTTAGTGGTGAAACTGACCCTTAGAGTTTCTTTCTAGATTGTTCTCTGGGGACAACTGCTATCTTGCGAATCTAGTGTTAGTGGCCTGTAGTAGGAATATACTATTTGTCTGGTTTTTCAAGTCAATTTTATACTGTTCAGTAGAGTTTAAGGAACCCAGTAAAAGTTGTATTTTTTATTACTGGTAATTTGCTGAAAAATGTTAAATTAAAACTTCAATATTCTGCCCACATTCAACGGTTTCCAGCGACTTTAACCAAGTCGTCAGTCCACCTTGTTGGACCCTTCCCACACTGCGTCTTCTGGTGCGTGGTCGCCACTCGAGAACCTTTCTGCCCCATCGTCCATCGTCCGCACATACATCGGCACAAACATTGAAATTTATTATATAAGTAATGTATTTATTGATTTTGTTTAACAGGTAGAAACACTGCCAATAGAAGAAGTGAAGACAAAATGCAGAGCGTTACTACAGAAGTTCATGGGTGGGAAGAATTTAGTAGTACCTGAACCTAGTGCTATAGAACGGTGAGTAAATGGATTTATTTAGACTCTTAAAATAAAAAAAATGAGCGTTGACGGTAATTATAGATGCGTTGACGGTAATTATAGTTGCGTTGACGGTAACTATAGATGCGTTGACGGTAATTATAGTTGCGTTGACGGTAATTACCAGAGCGTTGACAAAAACTTCCAGAGAGCCAACAAAAAATTGGCGTTGACCGTTATTAGAGTTGCGTTGACGGTAATTCAGAGCGTTAACGTATAAAATTGCGTTGACGGTAGATAAGCGTTGACAGTAATTACCAGAGAGTTGACGGTAACTCTCTAGTTACCGTTACGCATTTCCATACGTCGACAGTAACCAACGATGCGTTGACGGTAACTAGTAACTGCCAAAACGTTGACGGTAACAAACGTCAACGCGGCTATAGTTTCCGTCAATAAGTGAATAAACTTATTAATACAAATATATTATTATTATTTTTTAATTCCATAATAAAAGTTGTTTATAAAAATCAGTCAAACAGCCACTATTTCGCATATTAGGTAACACCTTTTTTAAAAACCTTTTTTTTTCTATCACCAGTTCCCTCTGGCACTCAAACCCATACACCCGTGGTAGTTACACATACGATAGCATACACTCTATCAACCCATCAGCCCGTACCGACCTCAGCGAACCTTTGCGGGACGCGACCGGAGCGGTCCGTGTACTATTCGCGGGGGAAGGCACGCATCCGGTCCGGTATTCGACCGTACACGGGGCTGCTGAGACGGGGAGACGGGAGGCAATGAGGCTATTGCCGACGGCGTCTAAACTTTAGGTTAGTTAGACAAAATATAGGCCATGTTGTTGCAAAACGAGTTTTTTAAGATAGTTCTAGGACGAATGTAATTTTTTACGTTTTTTCCGAAACGTCAATTATCTGAGTTAGTTCTAGAACTACGACCCAGAACACACGGTGAAACGCAACTGAAACTGCTAGTTAACTAAAACTGAAACGAAACGATTCAAACTAGTTGCGTCGTGTGTTGTTTTCTAAGGAAGTCTATAGCAGAAACTTCGATGCAACTCAAAAGTTTCAGTTGCGTTGCAGTTGCGTTTCACCGTGTGTTTTGGCGCTTATATTATAAATGTTAATCGTTGTGCTGATGTATGTAAGGATGTTTGTTAATCTTTCACGTTAAAACTATATTAAAAACAGATTTTGATGTTTGGCAATATTATACCTACATATCAGAGAATAACACATAGGCTATATTATGTTAAGATATCATACGAAGTCACGGGCAGACTATAGTATGATTAATTGACAGCTATCGCTGCCATATTTAATTACATACCTAGATACATATATTATATTGTTATTTCAATATGTTCGTCTTTTTATTAGATGATATTTTAACTTTTTTTATTAGTAATTGTTCTTTTCTGAACTAAACTTTATGATGGATTGTAGTTTTGAAATATAAATACTATTAATCATGTGTTACTTACTATATTTATCAATGTTGTAGCTTTATGAAATTCAATTATATTTTTGTTGGAAAAATGTAGCTTTTATTTTAGAATCCTTTTAAATAAGTATTCTCGCTTCATAAGCCCTTTCTCCCATTACGAAACTTCGAGGCGATTCAAGTATCCTGCAAGTCTCGAAGTATCACCGCGAAGTATCTCCCAGACATACCGGTATCGCAGTATGCGAGCCTGTATTTATAGTTATGTGAGATACTTCGAGGTGACTTGTCTTCGAGACATCGTCAGATCGACAGGGCCGCTATGGGTTAGATTGGCACAGGACCGTAGTGAATGGCGCGAAAAAGGGAGGCCTATACCCAGCAGTGGGGAGAAACGGGCTGATTTCATTTCGATTGAGTCTTCGAGACTTGCAGGATACAGGAATCGCCCCGAAGTATCGTAATGGGAGAAGGGGCTAACTTTCGGGAACAGGAGAGATATGTTTATGTGCTTTTCTGTATGTTGAAACAATTAAAAACACAATTTATGCAACGATTCAAAATAATTTATTATCACACAACAGATTCTTAGTTTAAAAAAAAAACAGAAAACATTCTAAAAAATTTAAGTACAATCTTATAAAGAAATCGTTACACATATGCTTTGTTTTGCTTAAAATATAAAATGTAAGCAGAAAATTACAGAGCTACCAAGTTATCTGTGAACCGGACGTTATTGGAACTACAACCACTAATGAAAATGAAAAGTGTTTTATTCAAAAATAGGCAAAATTCATTACACTTTTTTGATGTCACTTTTTTTTATCTAAAACTACTGCCGGTTCACTACCTGTATAGCCGAGAGGAAGAAGACGGCAAGAAACCTTCGGCCTTCGGCACAGGGCTAATACGGAAATGTCGAATTCCAGAACTGCTGCGATTGGTAGAAATACAATTTTGTATTACTACTAGCGCCGTCCACACAGATAAGTTGGTCTGTCTGTAAATGCCTAGACTTAAAAGACATTTTTAGTACTACCTACATAATGCATTGGTCAATATTTCGTATTATAAGTATAGGTTTTTGCGGAAAATTCATACTTTTCGAATAATAAACAATCATAGACACCTCTCTCTTTTACTAATAGAATAAGAGAGAGACAGTAGACTTTTGAAAACCATAGAGAATAAATGAATTTTCCACAGAAATTCTACATCTTCGTTGATCATAAAGGCTCATTAAATAATCCAATAAAAATAGCGCCGTCTTACTCTGATATTTGACAATGACAGTGACAACTATAGACAGGTTGACTTTTAATTAGTGAACGATAGAAAAGGATATGCGTGTACTCATGATAACAAACAACTTTTACTATGGAGCCGAGTACAAAATCATTAAAAAAAAATTGTTCTCCCTACTATCAGCTGTTGCATTTTATATGAAGTGTTTGAAAATTTTTGAATGATTTCGACCTTGGTCCTATAGTAAAAGTTGTTTGTTATCATGAGTACATGCATATCCTTTTCTATCATTCACTAATTTAAAGTCACCTGGGGGCTTAGCACGGCGTGCCGCGACAATTATCTCACGCATGCTATCCTTAGCACATTTAAAACTATAGACAGAGACGTAAGCGTGACAAACGCATGATAATGTCTTGCTAAGCTAGCTGATATTATTAAGTTAATGAGCTTTCTAACAACTTAAATCACATTTACGCCTGAACTCTTTGTACAGTTTCGACCGTTTCAACTTTTGCCGAAGTTTGTTCTTTCTTCTCTTCAAAGCTCTTAGTACTCGTTTGCTGTTGGGTTATGACTGTACTTCCATCAGCTGATTTAACGACATTGACGTCATTGCTCGACGCTGATTGGCTAGATTTTTCGTCTTCTGAAGAACTGCTGTCGTTTTCAGTTCTCTTGTATGAGGTTGAGCCGTTGGGCCCTGATTGGTTCTGAGTGACGGTCTGGCTTTGATTCGATTGGTCGGATTGCTGTGACGCTGCCTGGCTGTTCTGTGATTGGCTGGACGTGTATGTGCTGCCAGCGGGGCCTTGTGATTGGCTGACGGTAGATGAGCCTGATTGGCTATTGGACGCTGATGATTGTTGGCTTGAGTTCGCGTTATTTGTAATAGTTGTGCTACTCTTGGTCGATCCAGCTTGGTTATTGGCATTGTCAGTTGAAGAGCCACTATTATTATCGTTGTTACCAGTGTTACCGGTGTTGCACTTGTCACCGTTGTTACCAGTGTTGCCGGTGTTGCCCTTGTCACCGTTGTTACCAGTGTTACCGGTGTTGCCCTTGTCACCGTTGTTACCAGTGTTACCGGTGTTGCCCTTGTCGCCGTTGTTACCAGTGTTACCGGTGTTGCCCTTGTCACCGTTGTTACCAGTGTTACCGGTGTTGCCCTTGTCGCCGTTGTTACCAGTGTTACCGGTGTTGCCCTTGTCACCGTTGTTACCAGTGTTACCGGTGTTGCCCTTGTCACCGTTGTTACCAGTGTTGCCGGTGTTGCCCTTGTCACCGTTGTTACCAGTGTTGCCGGTGTTGCCCTTGTCACCGTTGTTACCAGTGTTGCCGGTGTTGCACTTGCCACCGTTGTTACCAGTGTTGCCGGTGTTGCCCTTGTCACCGTTGTTACCAGTGTTGCCGGTGTTGCCCTTGTCACCGTTGTTACCAGTGTTGCCGGTGTTGCCCTTGTCACCGTTGTTACCAGTGTTACCGGTGTTGCCCTTGTCACCAGTGTTGCCGGTGTTGCCCTTGTCACCGTTGTTACCAGTGTTGCCGGTGTTGCCCTTGTCACCGTTGTTACCAGTGTTACCGGTGTTGCCCTTGTCACCGTTGTTACCAGTGTTACCGGTGTTGCCCTTGTCACCAGTGTTGCCGGTGTTGCCCTTGTCACCGTTGTTACCAGTGTTGCCGGTGTTGCACTTGCCACCTTTGTTACCAGTGTTACCGGTGTTGCCCTTGTCACCGTTGTTACCAGTGTTACCGGTGTTGCCCTTGTCACCGTTGTTACCAGTGTTGCCGGTGTTGCCCTTGTCACCGTTGTTACCAGTGTTGCCGGTGTTGCCCTTGTCACCGTTGTTACCAGTGTTGCCGGTGTTGCCCTTGTCACCGTTGTTACCAGTGTTGCCGGTGTTGCCCTTGTCACCAGTGTTACCGGTGTTGCCCTTGTCACCGTTGTTACCAGTGTTGCCGGTGTTGCCCTTGTCACCGTTGTTACCAGTGTTGCCGGTGTTGCCCTTGTCACCGTTGTTACCAGTGTTGCCGGTGTTGCCCTTGTCACCAGTGTTACCGGTGTTGCCCTTGTCACCGTTGTTACCAGTGTTGCCGGTGTTGCCCTTGTCACCGTTGTTACCAGATTTACCGGTGTTGCCCTTGTCACCGTTGTTACCAGTGTTGCCGGTGTTGCCCTTGTCACCGTCGTTGCCAGTGTTGCCGGTGTTGCCCTTGTCACCGTTGTTACCAGTGTTACCGGTGTTGCCCTTGTCACCGTTGTTACCAGTGTTACCGGTGTTGCCCTTGTCACCGTTGTTACCAGTGTTGCCGGTGTTGCCCTTGTCACCGTTGTTACCAGTGTTGCCGGTGTTGCCCTTATCACCGTTGTTACCAGTGTTGCCGGTGTTGCCCTTGTCACCGTTGTTACCAGATTTACCGGTGTTGCCCTTGTCACCGTTGTTACCAGTTTTGCCGGTGTTGCCCTTGTCACCGTTGTTACCAGTGTTGCCGGTGTTGCACTTGTCACCGTTGTTACCAGTGTTGCCGGTGTTGCCCTTGTCACCGTTGTTACCAGTGTTGCCGTTGTTGCCCTTGTCACCGTTGTTACCAGTGTTATTCGTAGAGTTATTATCAGATGAGTTGTCGTCATCGATAGATGTATTATGGTCTATAGCCCCATTCCAATTGTGTTGGGTGCATAGTGACACTTGTTTCTTGATGTAAGTAATTTGGGTTGTCGAGATTTCTGTAACAAATTAATGACGTATACTGGGTGTAACAAAAACGGTGTATAATGCCGAAACACAGCGATAGTCCTCATGAAACTAAACAACTTTCCCCAAGGAACATGGGTCGTAGCTCGAAAAATACATTCGCCTCCCCATACAAAATGTCCGATTAGCTGATCGAGTAGGATGATCCAAAAAAAAATTTCGAACTACAACCCATGTTCCTTGATATGTTCGGCATTACACCCCCTTTCTGTTACACCCTGTATATTTTTAAATAATTTCCACATACACTTACAGTGCTACAAGGATCTTTAGGCACGTGGCGGAAATCGGAACCAACGATATCATGTAAATTATCATTATTTTGAGTTATTTATTCACCACCCACGCTCTCCTGACATGTCACTCAAGTGCCAATAGATCCTTGTATAGGTCGCGCCACGTAAAAAGAATCCTAGCTGACAGCTGCGTATAAGACGATTTTTGAGTCTAACGTTTAACATTTGTTCTAAAATACCAAAATAATAATTAATTACCTAATTAATTTATATATTAATTTTAAAAAATATTTAATTAATTCAATTATAATCAATTTAATATAAAAATAATGTTTAATTTATATATTTAAGTATCTATAAATGTATGTTTATCATTCCCTGATACCCATAGTACAGGATTTGCCTAGTTTGGGGTCAGGTGACCGTGTGTGAAATGTCCCAAATATTTATTTATTATTATTTTTTACTATACCATCGCGCATAAAAGTGTTTAATTACAGTCATGGCAAATATGTACAGACATATCTGCCACGTCTCATACATCAAGCTTTACACAGGAGCGCCTTATTTCATTGCGATGTAAGAGCCATAATAGAACTATTTTGTAAAGGTTGATCTGCCTTTTAAATAGAAATAAAATAAAATTACTCACCGATTTCATATTTAGAGAAAGTGATCTTCACGAACGATACAAGTTCTGAAAATTAAAATTAATAAGTATCTAAGTATTACATTTTTCTAAGCATCCATACATACATACACATATCTGTAACGCTTCCCCATCGAGGTAGACAGAGACTTCCCTCCACTTGCTACGATACAAACATTCTCGTTAACAAAGTAGATTCGCATACAAAACCTGAAACGCGGTATCGAAGTTTTTCCCGCGCTGAGTATATAAGCAAATTCCAAAATCTTCCCCATCGAGGTAGACAGAGACTTCCCTCCACTTGCTACGATACAAACATTCTCGTTACCAAAGTAGATTCGCATACAAAACCTGAAACGCGGTATCGAAGTTTTTCCCGCGCTGAGTATATAACCAAATTCCAAAATCTTGCCCATCGAGGTAGACAGAGACTTCCCTCCACTTGCTACGATACAAACACACCTCTTTCACTTCATACACATTCATCAGTCTCCTCATACATGCACATCGGTTTTCTAAGAATAGTCCTATTTTTTACATGCGATAAATTCCATTTGACAGCCTTATGCTGAATAGATTATTAGAAGTAACGATCTGTTAAACCTAACCTAACCTGTTAGCTGACCCTTTCCTTCATTACGAAAATAGAAGTAGACAGATAGATGTTTAATTATTAATTAGGATATTTATTTTGACTTACCATCGACGACTTTCAGGCCATCTAAAAGGAAAAGGGACATTGATTACATTTTTATGTATTTTCTTAGTACAGTTTATTTTATTTATAAAACAATACAAACATAAAATAAAATACATGTCGGAGACATCTGAGATTACGTTCATGAAGCCTGTTTTCGAACCATTTGCAAGCTCTTTACTGCTAAAATGGAAGAACTGGCATGTTTCTGACTGATTGTCAGTTTGGCGCTTTCATATCTGATATGCTGTCATGTATGATGGATTCTGTTTGATTATTGATTTGATATCGGTAAAGAAGAGACATCGGAAGATATCACGTACATCTTGTTATTTTATAACGTGATTGGAAACTACGCAATAAAAATAGTTTGTTCAGTACACGCCCACTGTCTTATTTTAACTAAAAGCTTAAACGCCACTTCTGATGACTCGTCGACATACATATTTACAAGAAGAATATGTCTTCCAACGCGTCCCCACGAGGCAAAGTACGCAACAAGCTAGCAGCATTACCTCTTTGGATAGCAATGCTTATCCTTTGGATAGCAATGCTTATCCTTTGGATAGCAATGCTTATCCTTTGGATAGCAATGCTTATCCTTTGGCTAAGGAAGCTGCCAGCTCTATATTTCTATTTTTTTATTAGCCTATTGTGTCCCACTGCTGGGCAAATACCTCCCCCGTATTCTTCCATGTATTTATATTACCAAACTATTAGTTGTATTTTTTTTTTCAAAATCAAAGTTTGTCACAGAGCTATAAGAGCAGGGTTTAAAAAAACACATTTTCAACTAAGTAATGAATTATTTTATACTTACATTGATCCTTGTAATTGTTTCCAATGCCACCAAATATGATTATAACTGAAAAACAAATTAATTATTAGATAATAATTAAGGCGCGTTGGGGTAATACCGGACGGATTTTCAAGAAATTTGAAGGGGTTTGCAAAAACTTGAATTTTTCGCCACTGGTTCATGTTAGATTATTCAAACAAAGAGTAAATTGTTAATGATTAGATACAGTTTAGTATTGAATTTAATTTATTTTGAAAACCCTTATGGTTTCTGTATTATGTACATGAAAAGACAATAGTAATTATTTTTCATGAAGAGATTAAGAAATGCCTGTTTGGGGGAAGTTCGGACATCAATTTAAAACAATTTCTGTTGCTTTAAAAACAAAGTCTATAAATGGAATACATTCGATATTTCCTATCCTACAACATATCCAAAAATGACTCGTATATCATTAGAAATAAATATGTTCTGATCAAATTGTTATTTTTTTAGTAAAACACATCCGATCTTACCCCTCATGCTCAAATTTCGAGATTTTGTGGTTCTCAAACTTTTTCATGTCAATTTACCGGTAAGCGGGAAAGTTCGGACAATATGTACCTAAGTACTTAAATTTTGGTGTAGGTAATGGTAACCATGCCGGCCTGCCAATTCTATGGCCTGGGTTCGGTCTCGGGCGCTAAATATCGAGATTGTATCTATAATAATACGGCAAAGAGATTCCTAAGAAATTGCACTAATTATGAGTCGGAAAGCTTTATTAAAAAAGAATACTTAAATGTTTATTTATTCGTTTTGAGAATAAAATAATAAAATAAAAGAATTGTTTAAGTCGACAATATTGAATCTTTAATGCCTTAAGTAAGAACTTTTGAAGTCCTATTGAAGTGCTTGTACGTCGATGTCCTTGTGTAATTTCATGGCATCTGCAAAAATTGAAGACTAACAGAAAATAGAGTAAGTTCTAGCATTCAGTAATGTATTGCGAACGTTACAAAAAAAAAACAAGAATTTTTAATGACATGAAAGTTTGACAATCACTTCCATTTTTGTAATGGGTTAAGACCGTAAAATTTTGTTCGATCTTCACCCGTCTGGGGGAACACCGTAACTTGGCCTACAGAGGTCATAGAAATATTCGGACAAGTTCTAACTAGCTATCATTGCATTAATCTTACTATTCAGGCAGAAACAAAACAAAATAATAAAAACTTTCACAGAAAAATACAAATTAAAATCAAAGGGAAAGATCGGAAAGACGAAAAAATGTAAAAACTTGCCTTCTTTGCTTTGACGGCACATAGCAAACGTTCTACTAGTCGGAGCGGCTGAAGGAAACTATGTACAGGGGCGTAAAAAAATGGCGTCATACAAAATGTTGCTAACATCAAAAAATGTTAACGGATTCACAAAATATCTTATTCGTACGGTCTTAACCCGTATTCGAACTTACCCCAACGCACCTTATATTATTTAAGTATAATAGGCATGATGACTTAATTTTTTTTTAGTCTATCACATAGATTATTTTAAAATATTCGACACGTATTTTTTCTTTTTTCTCTTAAACCAAAAATTACAAAGATACACTGGGTTAAAGTTGTTCGTGACGTCACGCCTAAGTACGATTTTTACCTAGGAGTGACGTCAATGCCCCCACTCCATAACTTTGATGCTCTGTGTATCTTTGTATTTTTTTATGTATTTGATCAGGTAAAAAACGTGTTTCAAATATTGTTTAATAGCCTAAAAGACGGACTAATTATTTTTTGAATTCTTGAATGTAGTCATCATCCCTATTGTTAAATTATATGCAACAGTTTTATCTATGAGCAGGTATATATTATTATTATTACCTATTATACAAGGTGTAACAGAAAAGGGAAAAAAATGTTGGGTCGCCCATACTCGATCAGCTGATCGGACATTTTGTATGGGAAGGCGAATTTTTTTAGATTTACGACCCATGTTCTTTGGGGAAAGTTGTTCAGTTTCATTAGGACTATCGCTGTGTTTCGGCATTATACCCCCTTTATGTTACACCCTTTATAAGTAGTATAAGTATATTATTATTATTACCTATTATATTTATTATTATTCGCCAAAAAATATATATTTTATTTTATATTTTTAAGTACCTATTAAAAAGTTTATTTTTTTTTTGTTTTTGTTTTTTAAGTAAATAAAAACTTACTTTGTACGATGAAATTGTTAACTGTCTCCTTGGTCCATGTGGTAACGTCTGAAAAAAAAGTTATTGTTAGTCAGAATTTATTAAACTATTTATTACTTTATTTAAGTGCTTATACTTTTTTTTGTGAAATGGCGTGGTCTCTGCCTACCCCAATGGGAGAGAGGCGTGACGGATATGTATGTATGTAATACTTTAAAAAAAGGTTTTTTTCTCAGTTCTACTATTTATAAAAAAAAATATATTTTATTTAAGTAGGTCTGTACCTACCTACCTCGTTTTATGTAACTATAGGTACCTTTAAACAAGGTGTAACAGAAAGGGTATATAAAGCCGAAACACAGCGATAGCCCCCATGAAACTAGACTATGTACTTTCCCCAAGGAACATGGGTCGTAACTCGAAAAAAAAATTTCGCCTCCCCATACAAAATGTCCGATCAGCTGATCGAGTAAGTATGGGCGATCCAAAAAATTTTTTCGAGTTACGACCCATGTTCCTTGGGGAAAGTTGTTCAGTTTCATGAGGAATATCGCTGTGTTTCGGCTTTATATTCCTTTTCTGTTGCACCCTGTATAGGTAGTAATTAATAGTTTCATATTCAAATAAAACAGGAACAATGAGGTACTCACTCTCAAGCAAAATGCTGATGTTTACAATTGATTGAAGAATGATTCGGATGCTCTCTGAAATAAAAAAATAACAAAAAATAAATAAAAAAATACTGACAGAATATTAAACACTATCCAACTTCCTACTAATATTATAAATGTCAATGTTTGTGCCGATGGATAGATGGGTGGATGTTTTTTACTCTTTTTACGTAAAAACTATTGAACAGATTTTAATTAAACTTTACAGCTTTGAGTATAGAATATACAGGGTGTAACAGAAAGGGGGTATAATGCCGAAACACACCGATAGTCCTCATGAAACTGAACAACTTTCCCCAAGGAACATGGGACGTAACTAGAAAAAATTTTTTGGATCGCCCATACCTACTCGATCAGCCGATCGGACATTTTGTATGGGGAGGCGAATTTATATTTTCGAGTTACGACCCCTGTTCCTTGGGGAAAGTTGTTCAGTTTTATGAGGACTATCGCTGTGTTTCGGCATTATACCCCCTTTCTGTTACACCCTGTATAAGGAGGAGTCATACCGTCTGGATCTGCGTGTCTGGTCTGGCGCAAAATGGCTACCTCTTTGTATGGAATTTCTTATCGTTTGACAGGTCATCTACCAAGAAAACTATGAAAAACTTGCGCCACAACCACACCACACCACGCCACACCACACCACGCCACACCAAAAAAATACTATCGTTTTATAATATTTTTCTCTATAGGTTGACGTTAGTTTCATCAGTGGCCGCCAACTTTTTTTTCTCTAAACTCGAATAGGGGATGTTGAGTGTAATTTATACCGATTTTTTTTACTATACCAGGCTCCATACAAATATGTTCGATGCCATTTAATATTAAAACATATACTTACGAGAAACTTTCTCCAAGCCCTTTCCTTGAGTCAAAACCGAGATGTATTTTTGTACTCTAGCCTGTGAGTTCTCTAGGTCGTAGTATTTAACGATATTCTTCACGTTGTTGTAAGACCCGGAGTAGTCCTTCAGGTTGTATTGCTTGCCGTAGCTTGAGCCGCAGACTTGGGGTCGGCCTCCTGTAAAAAATTACATTAAAATTACATTGTTTATTGTAGTGACTATCCTGCCTTCATGCTATCACTTCTCTCTCTGTGGGGTCTGCAGAAAGAAATTTCTTTTAGAAATATGCTGTACCTTTTGTATAACTTCTCTTTTTTTCTGTCTCTATGTACTATCATCTTACAATAAACTGTTAAATAATAAATAAATAATATAAGTACATATCTGTAAAGGCTGTGATAATACAGGGTAAGTGACTGGCGCCGGAATTGAGACAAGTCAGCGCTGACCTGCTGACTTCTAAACCCTACTCTTCTAAAACTTCTGATTTCTTCTAAAGTACTGTACTGACTTGAAATCAATTTACACTTTGGCAATACCAGGTCATTATCATAAGAGTAGGCTCGTGCCCCTCGGTGGGGACATATATGGGCTAACAGCTAGCTTAGCATACACTCCGTGACAAGACGTTGTCATGGGTTTGTCACGCTTACGTCTCTGTCTATAGTTTTAAATGTGATAAGGACAGCATGCGTGAGATAATTGTCGCGGCACGCCGTGCTATGCTCCCACTTCTCTCCATGCAAAAACCACGGGACGGATTTCAATGAAACTTTACTATATTGTTAGGTATATATTGTAGGTACTTTGTTTTGTTTTTATGGAAAACTTTTTTTAAATATTTTCAGACAAGTCGGTAATTTAAAAAGTAGGTAGGTACTGAATCAATAACAAAAAATATAAAAAGCGGCCAACTATGTCTACTTAGTTTTTAAATTATTTTTCAAGTTGTTTCATTTTTGTTTTTGTATTTTTCGTAAGTAAGTATTACTTTTTTTTTCTTTAGTCTTTCTTTTTTTGTTTTTTTTTTACGTTTTTTTTCCGTCACTAATGTACCTAACCTAATGTTAGTAATTTTTAATTAATTTATGAAATTACCTCTAGAAAGATTTCCAATCGGAAGGGGGCTGCTGTCCGCGCAGAACACAATCTTGAAGAAAACGTAGACGACTGTTGAAAAAAAAATATTAAGAAAAAAAAAATATATTTTATTATTAAAATATTATTATTTTTATTATCCGCCAACCCGCACTCTCGTATGAGAGTAGGCTCCTGTGTCTGTAGTGGGGACGTTAAAAGGGATAATGATACTGATATACCTACTTAATTGTAAACATATCTAATAATATACAAAAAAAAAATGTTAGTCATATTTTTTGACTTTAAAAAAGTTATTAAAATATTGTGAAAAAAAAAGATTAATTACTTACTGTCGATCAAGATGTCTCCAACTGAAATAAAAAAATATAATGTAATAATTAGGTAGGTATACAGGGTGTAACAGAAAGGGTATATAGAGCCGAAACACAGCGATAGTCCTCATGAAACTGAACAACTTTCCCCAAGGAACATGGGTCGTAACTCGAAAAAAAAACCATGTTCCTTCGGGAAAGTTGTTCAGTTTCATGAGGACTATCGCTGTGTTTCGGCTTTGTACCCCCTTTCTGTTACACCCTGTATATTCATTATTTTATATTCATAATTAAATTATTTAAATACTTACGGCCAGGAATCAATCGGTTAATAATTCCACCGAACGTGTTGATAACTGAAAAAAGAAAATTCATAAATAAAAAAAAAAACAAAACGAACGAAGACTGTTTCTGATAACGAAAAAAAAATTTTTTTTTTTAAAGTTATGTTTACTTACCGACAATAATGCCGTTAATTCCATCATCAATGCTTCCTGAGAATTCTGAAAACGAAAAAGATCTTATTTTAGTATTAAATCATTATTTTTTTCGTATTTTTTATCTATCCCTTTGCAATAAACTATTAAATAATAAATAAATAAATACTTAATAATTTATGAATAGATACTATTTTGTATGTTCTATGTAGGTTTTAACACAATTTCACTACATTATTATATCTACATATACTTTTTTAAATTAGATATTTATTTATTCATTTAAGATAAATTACAAATGTCAAAAAAAATTACAAAAAAAAATAGAATAATTAATTATTATTTTTTTTAAAAACCTTTATTGTTTTATTTTATTTAGATAATTATTTGGATAGCTGTACGTATATTTTTTTAAATATGTATTTCTGGCTTCGACATTGAGGCTCAGAATAGAGCTCAGAATCGTGGAAAAAGAGGCCTTTGTCCAGCAGTCGGATACTTATCTACAGCTAAATGAAAAAGATATACTTAGTAATTCATTTACTCACTTTGTTGTCCAAGATTAACAATCCATTGGTTTACATTGCTGTGAAGACCTGTAATAATAATAAAAAAAATTGAAATATAAAAATATTTTTTATAAGAAAATACCTAACGTATGAAAAAAAAATTTATAAGAAATTCTAAAATGTGAAAAATTTTGCAGGATTGCAACACTTAAAATTCCAATTAGGTACACTAAAAAAAAAATTTGATATTTTAAAAAAAAAAATAAAACTTGTTTTTTAAAACGGACGATTTCTTATTTAGTAGGTTTAAGTATTATAAATACTCGTAATAAACAAAAATAAATTAAAACCACAATTACAACTAACCTCTTGTGCATTTTCCGAAAGAAACTGAAATGAAAAAAATCTTAAATTAGTAAAATATATGACGGCGCCAGGATTGGAGTAGTGTGGGCGAGCTCGTCATCATCTTGGTTGAAAGCATCCATAATGGCGGGTAAACTCAGGCAAACTAGTTAAACACAGTACGTTGATCCAATCGTCTTTTTATTGTAAGCTTGTTACACAAAACAAAGTAAACACTGTACGGTGAACTCGACAGTTTCGATGGAGAGCCTCGCTCTGATTATAAGTCACAACTAAATCACGTTTTTAACGAAGAAAAGTAGAGAAGCAGATTCTAATTTGTTTCACACTCAAAACCATCGACTCTGTCCGCGAGCGCGGCAAAACGACACTAGCGCCACGCCTCGCCGTTCACGGTACTAAACAATGACAACCTAGGTTACGTTTAGAAATCATTCATTCGTTTAGAAATTAAGTTGACAAATAAAATGACGACAGTGTTGCCAGTCGCATCGTTTAAAAATCTACTACGACGACACGGCCATTCCTGGCGTATCACACGTCCTCGTGTGTACCTGCAACAAGCGACAGAAAAAAAAAGGTTGAAGCAAGCTTCTGCTCGGCTTATCCTGACTAACAGGGTAAGTACATTAAGATCATTGACTGACACACACTGAAAATCAGAAGGATGCCTCACAGTTCCTAAACAATTAGAACACAAATCATGTAAACACACAGGACAACACTAACCAACACGGCCCAGCAGTACAATACTAGGATTCCCATGACGATACATGGAATCGGGTGTACCATCTCCGTACACAGGTCATCATAGACCTACAGTGGTCACCATTGACCCATTAAAATCATCATTAACAAACAGAGATCACCATTGACCTATACAGATCATCATTAACACACAGAGGTCACCATTGACCTATACACATCATCATTAATACACAGAGGTCATCATTGACCTATAGTGGTCTCTCAGCAGACCCAGAAATACCAACCAAACCATCAGTCGCACATCGCGCCCTGAACAACTTAACATCGAGTCGCAGTTACGACTACGACTGATGCGAATGGTAAGCAAAATGCGTGGCCATGTCAGTCTATGTACAAACTTGAGACGAGGTGCCTTCACCGGCACTGTCTTCATCTGATTCAATGTCACAAGAATTTAATTCGGAAGGTATATCACTTTGAGGCATCTTTCGGAGTCTATCATGGGCGTACTTATAAACCCTGTTACCAGTCAATGATTTCAGAGTGTAACGATCTCCTTCGAGTACTTCAAACACTTTAAAAGGGCCACGATATTTAGGATCAAGCTTGAGCTGATTTCGTTCCTCATTTTGTATAAGGACTAAGTCCCCAACGTCAAATCTAGTAAAATTTGCCTTATTAGAATCAAATCGGGTCTTATCATACTTGGCGTTTTGTTCAATATTGTGGGCCGCTTGTTCTCTCACTTCGGAAATGTCTATTTCAACTTCTTCATCATCAATAGTCATCAGATTAAGAGGTCTAGCTACACGGCCTATCATGAGTTCGAGGGGACTCGCTTTAGTAACCCTACTTACGGTACAGTTTAATGCTAACTGAACCTCATCAAGGGCATCCTGCCACGACCTATCAGATGTTTCAATAGCAGTCAGCATACCTTTCAAAGTACTCATGACGCGCTCGACCTGACCGTTAGCGCGGCTAGATCCTGTCGCAATCAGATGGAGAAGTATACCGTGCGTCTCACAATACTCTTTAAAATCTTTACTAGCGAAGCAACGGCCTTGGTCTGCTATCACACGCGAGGGCGCGCCAAAAAGAGCTACACTAGATTTAAGCGCCATAACAACGCTAGTGGTATCAATACGAAGTGTGTGATACAGAAGTACGAATTTAGTGAAAGCATCAATCATAACTATCACGTATTCTTTTTGATCGTTTTTGCCACTTAGCTTGCCAGTAATATCAACGTGGACAGTGTGCCAAGGTATGGTAATCTTAGGTATCGGATGAAGCTCCGCCTGAATGCGACCAGAATGAGATTTAGACACTTTACACGTGATGCAATTTTCTACGAACCTACGAACGTATTTGGCCATTCCGTCGAACCAGTAATGTTCGTATAACTTTTCTAGAGTTTTATCAGCACCAAGATGCATTATCGCCTCATGTACGTGATTTATAACTGTCCAACGGAAGGCGCGCGGCACAATAGGTAAGCAACGCGTGCGTCGGATACGTTGTATTCGTCGATGTAATACACCTGACCTAATCTCGTACGTATTGGCAATGTCTGTAGGGAGTTGATTTTCCTTTAACTTTAACACCAATGCCTGAATTTCGTCATCCTTCAACTGCTCTGCTAAAAGCCAATTATCAGACAGAGTGGTGAGATCGACTCGCTTCTGTTCTACCTTCTTAAATGCCACAGGTGTTTCACGAACTTCAGGCAATGGATTGCGAGAAAGACAGTCCACATGACTCATTCTTTTACCCTCCCTATAGACAATGTCAAAATCGTACGCCTGCAGGAACGCCCAGTAACGATGTACGCGCGGGGATAGATTGACTTTACTATGCGATGCCTTCAAAGAGTTACAATCAGTAACTACAACAAAATGACGACCTTGTAAGTAGTGATGAAAATGTTCTACAGCCTTCACCACCGCCAGAGTTTCCAACTCATACGAGTGGTATCTAGACTCGACGTCCGTAGTTCTTCGGCTGTAGTACTCGACCACGCGTAACTGATCGTCGACTTTTTGAAGGAGTATTGCACCGTATCCGAGAGCACTGGCATCAGTGTGCAATTCAACTGGAAAATCTGGGTTATAAATTGTCAACACGGGCTCACTAGTTAGTACCGAGATTATTTCTTGTCTGACTTGCTCATGCTCAGGTTTCCAGTTGAATTGAGCACTGGTGTTGAGATGAAACAACGGAAGCATAATGCGAGAAAAGTCCTGTACGAACTTACGAAAATAGGACGCAAGGCCAATGAACTGTCTAAGTTGAGCACTATTTTCAGGAGGAGGGAGCATGGTAAGTGCCTCCTTTTTACGGGGGTTAGGTCGTATTTGCCCCGCAGAGATATCATAACCGAGAAACTCGACGCGTTGTTTAAGAAAGGAACACTTTGAAAGCTTCAGTGAAAACCCGGCATCAGTCAAAGTAGTTAAAACTTCTCGCAATCTAGTAAGGCCCTCTTCAACATCACGTGACGGAATCAAAATATCATCAATGTACAAAATTGCATACGAATACAGCAAGGGGCCTAAAGCATTCGCTGCTGCGCGTTGAAAAACACTAGGCGCGTTACGTAAACCGAATGGCATCGCTAAGTATTCAAACTGTCCGTGTTGAGTCACGAAAGCGGTCCGCTCTATGCTTTCAGGGTCATTAATAGGAATTTGGTTAAAACCACTTGCACAGTCTAAACACGTAAAATAGTAAGCACCATTTAATCTAGCTATCTGGTCATCGATGCGCGGTAGTGGGAACCGATCAGGAATAGTAATCGCATTTAACTCGCGGTAATCAATTACCATACGCTGTGAATTGTCACGTTTTTGAACAAGGTGCACGGGGCTAGCAAACGGGGAATTACTAGGCCGTATTATATTAGCACTAAGTAATTCATTCACCTTTTCACGCACTACCTCACGTTCATGTGGACTTTGACGGTACGGTCGACGATATACCGTGCGAGTAGGGTCAATAAGACGAATTTTTAATTCACCTGTCTTCACTCGAGATCGCGGCAAACCGTCAATAAAAGCAAACGAAAACTCACTTAACAGCTGTTTAAGAATATCCATAAACGCGACTGGAATATCGGTTTCAATTGCACTAAAATCAACAGTCTTAAGCGCACTAAAACATGAAGTGGTTTTGCTAATTGACAAACGAGAACTCGATAAGCTGATAACTAAATCGTGATTTAGAATATCCGACCCTATCATAATGTCATAAGGCATAAATTCGTCTGGCACTATTAGGAATGACAATTGTAAACAATGCTCATCAATAATAATCTCACTTAACATTGATTCTGTGCAATAAACGTGAGCATTACCAACACCTGTCAAACGAACGTTAGTTTCAGAACGCACTCCCGTGAATTTATTCGCAACACTATGTTTAATGAGAGAACATTCAGCACCACTATCAAAATAAAAAGGGTACGACTCACCAGATTGTTTAAGCTCTCCTTGTACACCACGGATCTTACAAAAATTGACGCGTCGCTCAAGCGCCGCGTTCGACCCAACGTTGGCCGAACTCGACCCGACATTCGCTGAACCGCCACCTCCGCCGCCGCCGCCACCGCTCGCCTTTGGACAGCGCGGCGCGATGTGGCCCCGCTCTCCGCAGCGGAAGCAAGTCACGTCCTTCTTGTAATCCGACGATGTAGAGTTTGAAGTAGTAGTCCTTGGAGTAGTCCCGGGCATCTTGCTTCTTCTAAGACGACAGTCAACGAGTTTATGACCAATTTTATGACAATAATTACACTCGATAGCATTATTACTATTCACTATCGGCTTGTTTCGTTTTATATCAGGAGTAAAGCTATCCGAAGTACTACTGTCTTGTTTACGTTTAAGAGAGAATGCTTGAACTTCTTGAATCAACTTTGTTCGTGTCTTTATTTCCGACGTGAATGCGAGTCGATTGATTCGATTGTCAATTTGAGATAGGTGAGCAAGCACAAACGCAACAGCTATTTCTTCGGAGTCCAAATCGTTCCATTTCGCGTGCAATGTGGTAATAAGTCGACTTGCGTACGCGGCCAAACTCTCGCCATCTTTAGGTCGGCTATTATTGGCGTTGATGATAGTCGCCGCACAGGTCTCAGCAGTGTCGTAGCGCGCGAGAAAAAGGTCCTTGAACTGGCTCCATGTCATGCCTGCGTGTGAAACTTGCGACAACCACGATGATGCTGAACCTTTCAAGCATTTACTCAGCGCAATAATCAAAGCTCCTCCTTCCATCGGACTTTCAGTGAGGCAGATGTTCACCGTAGAGCACCAGGAACGAGGATCAACGTCTGGTAGGTCCGGATTGAACTCGGGCAGCTTAATCGTAGCCGGCGTCGTGGGTCTTCGTATAGCTTCTATCATTTTCAACATCGTTTGGCTTTGTTGTTCGATAAGCTGCCGCAAAATATTGTCATTCGTAGGTGCCTGAGCGTATCCCACTTCTGATGACGGCGCCAGGATTGGAGTAGTGTGGGCGAGCTCGTCATCATCTTGGTTGAAAGCATCCATAATGGCGGGTAAACTCAGGCAAACTAGTTAAACACAGTACGTTGATCCAATCGTCTTTTTATTGTAAGCTTGTTACACAAAACAAAGTAAACACTGTACGGTGAACTCGACAGTTTCGATGGAGAGCCTCGCTCTGATTATAAGTCACAACTAAATCACGTTTTTAACGAAGAAAAGTAGAGAAGCAGATTCTAATTTGTTTCACACTCAAAACCATCGACTCTGTCCGCGAGCGCGGCAAAACGACACTAGCGCCACGCCTCGCCGTTCACGGTACTAAACAATGACAACCTAGGTTACGTTTAGAAATCATTCATTCGTTTAGAAATTAAGTTGACAAATAAAATGACGACAGTGTTGCCAGTCGCATCGTTTAAAAATCTACTACGACGACATATATATATATTTTTTTTATAAAATTGGAAGAATATATTTTTTTATTTTGTTATAAATTTGTTTTTACACTAGTTACTTACGGACTGTAGAGAAGACGTTCCTGAACTGTAAAAAATAAATATTTTTTAATATAATGAAGCGGTGGTAGCCCAGTTGGTAGAACGCTTGCCTCGAACTCCGAGGGCGCGGGTTCGAATCCTGGTGCGGGCACGTACCTCTAAGTTTATTTATCATGTACGAATCAATTTATTCGATTACCACTTGCTAACGGTGAAGGAAAACATCGTGAGGAAACCTGCATACACCAGAGAAGAAATTAGAAGGTGTATGTGAAATCCGCCAACCCGCACTTGGCCAGCGTGGTGGATTACGGCCTAATCACTCTCTGTATGAGAGTAGGCTCGTGTGTCTGTAGTGGGGACATAATAATGGGCTGATAACAACAACAACATAATAAATATACTGAACTTAAACGTAAAAAAAAACTTAATTGAAGAGGTGTGTTTGTATTTAGCGCGAGAAAAACTTCGATACCGCGTTTCAGGCTTTGTATCCACTTTGTATGAAGCGAAAATGTTTGTATCGTAGCAAGTGGAGGTAAGTCTCTGTCTACCTCGATGGGGAAGATTTTGGAATTTGCTTATATACTCAGCGCGGGAAAAACTTCGATACCGCGTTTCAGGTTTTGAATGCGAATCTACTTTGGTAACGAGAATGTTTGTATCTTAGCAAGTGGAGGGAAGTCTCTGTCTACCTCGATGGGGAAGATTTTGGAATTTGCTTATATATTCAGCGCGGGAAAAACTTCGATACCGCGTTTCAGGTTTTGTATGCGAATCTACTTTGGTAACGAGAATGTTTGTATCGTAGCAAGTGGAGGTAGGTAAGTCTCTGTCTACCTCGATGGGGAAGATTTTGGAATTTGCTTATATACTCAGCGCGGGAAAAACTTCGACACCGCGTTTCAGGTTTTGAATGCGAATCTACTTTGGTAACGAGAATGTTTGTATCGTAGCAAGTGGAGGGAAGTCTCTGTCTACCTCGATGGGGAAGATTTTGGAATTTGCTTATACTTATACTCAGCGCGGGAAAAACTTCGATACCGCGTTTCAGGTTTTGTATGCGAATCTACTTTGGTAACGAGAATGTTTGTATCGTAGCAAGCGGAGGGAAGTCTCTGTCTACCTCCATGGGGAAGAGGTGTGATAGATATGTATGTAACCACTAAATCCTTACCAGTTGATTATTTCCACCTCCAAGCCTGGAGATAATCCCCTTGAATCCTTGAGATGGTCTTCCACGGAGGGGTCCGGATGGTCCCTGTGGTCTAACTTCAGGTCCTTCACGTCCTGGTCTGCCACCATGACCTGATAATCCATGAGGTCCCCTTTCCTGCTCCTTTCCCCCGCATGATGTTGGGTTGCCAAAGGCGATGGCAACCTGTGTAATATAATACATTAAATTAAGGACATGAAAGGGGGAAAAATGGCTTCCGTTCAAAGTCAAAGTCAAAGTCAAAAATATATTTATTTCATAGGCACAAAAAATGCTCTTGAAACCGTTACATTATTATATACTTAGGTATTTTTTTTTTAAAGCTAGCGCTAGATTCGCAAGGTGCAGTTTCCCCCAGAGAAGAACCTAGCAAGAAACTCTGTGAGGTTGCTCTTTTCAAATAAAGTTTTACAATTCTTATAAACAGTTACACAGGTATAAAGGTATCTACATATTCTCATTATTATAATTATTGTCCCTTAAATTAATTTTGATCCTGCAGCTCTAATGCAGTAACTGCAGTTCAAATGTGCTATATGGTGTTTGTTATGGTGAAAAGAATAGGTAGGTACCTAAGTAATTTATTTTTCTAAAACTTGCAGATACTGGATGTAACAGAAAGGGTATAAAGCCGAAACACAGCGATAGTCGTCATGAAACTGAACAACTTTCCCCAAGGAACATGGGTCGTAACTCGAAAAAAAATTTTGGATCGTCCATACTTACTCGATCAGCCGATCGGACATTTTGTATGGGGAGGCGAAATTTTTTACGACCCATGTTCCTTGGGGAAAGTATCTACATAGTCCAGTTTCATGAAGACTATCGCTACATAATAAATACGCATATAAAACAAAAAACTTTTAAAAAAATACAAAATTTTTAAAAAATACAAAATGGCGGATAAAATAATAAAAAAATCTTACCAAAGCAGCGAAAACGAAGAACTTTAAACCGAGCATTTTTCGTTAAAATTTCGACTGGTTTTCGGAAAGGAGATGTACTCTATGTTAAATAACAATTTCTTCTCATCTTATATACTACATTATATTAATATGCGTAAAAAAATAATACTCATTTCGTTTGGACAAGTGGCGTTTAATAATTTATTAGTATTTCATTTATTTTTATTATACAGATGGTTTAAAAAAATATGATTAAAGTGGATTTATGTTGATGACCCATGCACAAACCTAACAAAAAAGTACCTATTTAAAAAAAAATAGAACCTAAAAAATAAGGTAGGTAGAGTGCGTTTCATAGAATACTTGCTATCCCGCCATGTTGGCAGCATTGAAAATTTGTATTGCGAAAGGCGAAAAGCAGTAGGTATGTAGTACTTTAGAGTATAGAATATAAGGAGGAGCCATACCGTCTGGATCTGCGTGCCTGGTCTGGCGCAAAATGGCTACTTTTTGTATAGTACTACTTATCGTTTGACAGGTCATCTACCAAGAAAACTATGAGAAAACTTGGCGCAACCTTGGCACGCTGTCATAAACTCATTTGTGTATGAAAAAAAAAATGGGGCCACTCCTTATAGGTATTCCTTCCTCATTGGTGCCAACATGGCAACACCATAAAGATCCAAATTTAAAAAAAAAATATGCATCTTAAGATAAGAAAGCAAACTAATAAAGAATATGCCTATCAAGAAAAAAAATAAGTAGAAATATTTAAAAAAAAAAATTTTTTTTTAATTCTTTGTATGTTTTCAAAATTGAAACACCTTTTCCACAACACCATCAAAATGCAGATAAAATTGCATCAAAAGAATAAATTCATATTGATCAAATAATATTAAGTACCTACTTGTAAATAATCTGTAATAATAAACTAGATTGTTCATTCGTATGAACGCCCTTACTTTTAAAGTTCCAATTTAACAGTTTTTATACATTTTAAACGAATTTCAACCTTATTATAACCCAGTGAAGTAAATAGTCGATTGTTTTTATCTTTTTTAAAGCAAGCAATTGACTTAATTTTGTTTATTTTTAATTGTCTGTAGCGAAAATGTATTTTACATTGACGTCATTATGAAAAGAATTTACATATTATTATTTTTTAAATTAATATTGATTGTTTAGTAGGTACCTAGGTAATGTTTTTTTTAAAGTAAATATTAGGAAAAAAAAATAAAAGAAATAATTAAATATGTATTACAATGTAAATGACAAACATGCCACCAACAGAAATGTGTGGAGAAGCGGGAGAGGCTTTTGCCCAGCCGTGGGACAACATAGGCTAAAAAAAACATTGTAAATTTTTTTTAAATCGTGTCACACGATTAAGATTACACGTGAAAAAAAAACTTACACTTGTTTAACTGGCTAGTTTGCCATGCTGTAGGTCGTGGGTTCGATTCCCACAGAGGCAAACATTGCTGTGATGTAAAGAAATGTTTGTATTAAGCCGGGTCCGCTGCTCAATGTTTTTTGAACAGTTTTCGGTAAACATTGAACGAAATGAATGAAATTTTCCTTTGATTTGTCAGCAAAATCATTCAATTTGAACAAAATGTTCGTTCAATGTTTGTTCAAAACATGAGCAGCAGAGGGTGCCTTTAAATATCGGATGTTTGTGTGTATTATTTGAACCACAGTTACGGCTTCGCCTAGTATCTAAGTTCAGTGTAATTTTTCTACTCGATAGTTTGCTATTATATTTTGGTCAGGCGTTTTAAAATGTAACTAAAGTGACGTTGTTAGCGATAACTTCACTTGCTTACTATCCTTACACATTGCACTTCACCGATCACACACATTTATTTATTTATTTAACAGTTTATTGTAAGATGATAGTACATAGAGACAGAAAAAAGAGAAGTTATACAAAAGGTACAGCATATTTCTAAAAGAAATTTCTTCCTGCAGACCCCACAGAGAGAGAAGTGATAGCATGAAGGCAGGATAGTCACTACAATAAACAATAAATATATAAGTATAAACCTACACATATATATTCGATAAATACACATACATAAATATTATAATTTATATAGATAAATATATATTGTATTCTCTATGATAAGGAAAGATAGTGCTCTTTAACTTTCCGTTTGAAAATGTGGAGAGAGTGAGTGTCACGTATAGTGTGTGGTATCTTGTGATCAAGTAAATACAAAATAAAATCTATTGTAAATTCAACAAAAAAGAAGATTAAATCATTTAAAAGGAAGTTAATATGGTGTTTTTATGTCTCCCTGACAAACAGGTGTCCACATTTATCTTGTACCTACTAGGTGCTTTATTATGTAAATATTTATAATTACAAGGGTGTGAAACATGGACACTGACACAGAGGGATAGAGAGAGGTTAGAAGCGTTTGAGATGTGGTGTTGGAGGAGGATGGAGAGGATTAGTTGGACGGAGAAGAAGAGTAATGAGGAGGTATTAAGTATGGTTGGTGAGAAGCGCTCCTTGTTGAGAACAATAAAGAATAGAAGAGGAAAGATGATAGGGCACTTGATACGACACGACGATTTTTTAAAGAACATCATTGAAGGAAAGATTGAGGGTAAGAGAGGAAGAGGAAGACCAAGACGTACTTACTTCACTCAAGTGAAAGAGAGGATTGGCGTCGTGTCGTATCAGGAAGTGAAATTGCTGGCAGAAGAAAGGCAAAGATGGCGTTTACTCCACCGACAAGAGCCTGGCTCTTAAATAAATTGATTGATTGATTTATAATTACCTACCTACTTATCTACCTACAATATAAGTAATTATAATAAGCTTTATGAAAGTATTTACTTTATTTAATATTGGCATAATCCACAATGTAGGTAGTTGTAGATGCAAACTTAAAAAAAAAAAAACTTTTTTTTAAAACTTAGGTACTGTTTACTTTTTAGCTTTGAGTACCTATAAAATATAAAAGGAGGTGCCATACCGTCTGGGTCTGCGTGCCTGGTCTGGCGCAAAGGGCTAACTTTTTGTATGGTACTACTTATCGTTTGACAGGTCATCTACCAAGAAAACTGTGAAAAACTTGCGCCAACCTTGGCGCGCTGTCATAAACTCATTTGTACCTTATATGAAAAAAAAATGTGGCACCTCCTTATATTTTCTATACTCAAAGCTTTTAGGTACTTTTTGATTCATGACATTCTTGGCTAATTCCTTAGCGTTAAAAAATATATTAGTACCTATCTAGATGCCATTAAAAAAAAAAAATTGCCAAAAAAGAAACAACTTCAAAACGGAAACTAAAAAGTATGAAATAAATTAACTTCTACAGAAAATTTCGAGTTTATAAGTGATTAAAAGAAATATAAACAATTAAATAAGTATGTCTTTAAAAATTTTGAAGACGGTGCCAAGTAAAACAATAACTAGAAATAGATAATATAGGTACCTATAATCAATCTCTTTTCACATCTCAAGGAAACAGGTGGCACCGTCTTCAAAATTTTTAAAGACATACTTATTTAATTGTTTATATTTCTTTTAATCACTTATAAACTCGAAATTTTCTGTAGAAGTTAATTTATTTCATACTTTTTAGTTTCCGTTTTGAAGTTGTTTCTTTTTTGGCAAAAATTTTTTATTTCACATTTTTTAGTTTCCCATGACTGTCCTTCATTTTCATTATCAAACCCATTAACAGTCACAACCCATTTAGATGAAAGGTCTCAATAATATAAGTTAATCAAGCCCAAACACAAAGTACTTGCTGTAAACCGTTGTCGAGTTCCCTCGACTGCCTTTCCGCTCCATCATCAGGTCAACGTCAGACCCTCATTAAATATTAGGGCTTTAAAATTCTTATTATTGCATAATATTAAGAAACACACTAGTCGCAATGCAATTTTTTCGAGTGTTTCCCTCGATATCTCCAGGTTTCCACCATGAGATCCTGGTTTCCTTACCATGGAACCACCCTTGGGATACCCCCTTTCCAACAAAAAAAGAATCATCAAAATCGGTTCATGGACGACGAAGTTGTGTGAAGAAACATAAGAAACAGACCAGTCGAAAATACAATTTTTTCGAGAGTTTCCCTCGATTTCTCCAGGATTCCACCATCAGATCCTGGTTTCCTTACCATGGGACCACCCTCGGGATACCCCCTTTCCAACAAAAAAAGAATCATCAAAATCTATTCATAAACGACGAAGTTTTGCGTGGACACACATAAAAAAAAAAATATACGGTCGAATTGAGAAACTCCTCCTTTTTTTTGAAGTCGTTTAAAAAACTCCATAACACATTTCAAAAACG
This sequence comes from Anarsia innoxiella, assembly GCA_947563765.1. NCBI lineage: Eukaryota > Metazoa > Arthropoda > Insecta > Lepidoptera > Gelechiidae > Anarsia > Anarsia innoxiella. The sequence continues at coordinate 1,213,588 of OX387419.1, forward strand.
TGACAAAAGTCGTCACCGAACAACATTGCATTGCTTCCAAACATTTCTTACATTAACAAACAAACGACAGACATTATTTGATCAACTGAAAGATCGCTTTTTTTAAATGTAAAAACTTGACATAATGTTTACAGAATATTCATTTAATTGCCATTTTGACCTTGTTTATTATTATATTATTGTTTCTTGCAACAACCAAACGCAATTTAACTTTATTGCCCGTTATGTTGGCAGCCCTGCTATTATAAAACATTTAATCGAGAGGCGCCTTTTCTTTTTTAATTTAAAATGACTTACCTACATACATAATATCATAAGTAGGTACGTATATTTCACGCCTCTCTCCCATCGAGGTAGACAGAGACTTCCCTCCACTTGCTACGATACAAACATTCTCGTTACCAAAGTAGATTCGCATACAAAACCTGAAACGCGGTATCGAAGTTTTTCCCGCGCTGAGTATATAAGCAAATTCCAAAATCTTCCCCATCGAGGTAGACAGAGACTTTACTCCACTTGCTACGATACAAACATTCTCGTTACCAAAGTAGATTCGCATACAAACGTCGCATACAAATGTCAAATAATGCTATTGAAACCAGGGATGTTAGGGAGCTCAGTAACCGTAACCGAAACTATCGGATATCCAATATAAAAAATCATCCGTAACCGTAACCGAATCCGAAATATAAGTTTCGCATAGTATCGGATAGGGGCGGAGCCTTATTGAGACACGTTATTTGTATTTTACTTTTGAAATTCCTGAAAAAATTAATATCCAAACATTCTCGTTACCAAAGTAGATTCGCATACAAAACCTGAAACGCGGTATCGAAGTTTTTCCCGCGCTGAGTATATAAGCAAATTCCAAAATCTTCCCCATCGAGGTAGACAGAGACTTCCCTCCACTTGCAACGATACAAACACATCTCTTTCACTTCATACACATTCATCAGTCTCCTCATACATGCACGTTCGGTTTAGGGTACTCTTGACTTGGCCTTTCTTTAACAAATCTCCGAATTGATCGAGGACATGGAAATAAGTATATTTTTAATAAAAACACAATGAAATAATCAAAAATATATTTAATATCAGTCTATTAAAATATATTCATTTAAACAATAAAACCTAATAGAACATTGTTCAAATCGAAACAAAATAAGTTTTCTTAAAACATTTTCTTAGATTCTAAGATTTAACCTCTCACATCCCACTGACCCATTATAAACCCAGACACAATAGATTTTCTATTGTTCTTTTTTTTCTGGGATGTGAACGATTAAGAGATTTAACATCGCGCCGTCTTATTCTAATTTTTGACAATGACAGTGACAACTATAGGTGTAATGGAGCTTTAGTTTAATTGACCTTTCTTGCAACGGCCTAAAATGCTAGGGCCCAAGTCTGCTAATTTAAAATAGCCTCAGTTGTGTCGGCAGAGTGTCAATGGCATTTTTTGACACATTTGATATTCTGCTAAACAATGGCTTACACTGATTGCGACCAAATGTGTCAAATAATGCTATTGAAACCAGGGATGTTAGGGAGCTCCGTAACCGTAACCGAAACTATCGGATATCCAATATAAAAAATCATCCGTAACCGTAACCGAATCCGAAATATAAGTTTCGCATAGTATCGGATAGGGGCGGAGCCTTATTGAGACACGTTATTTGTATTTTACTTTTGAAATTCCTGAAAAAATTAATATCCGTAACCGAAACTAACGGATAATCCGAAATAATTTATTATTCGTATCCGTAACTGTATCCGCTATAATAATTATTCCTAAATCCGTATCCAATCCGTATCCGAAATTTCATATCCATAACATCCCTGATTGAAACTCTGCCGACACACAACTGATAATAATGTAATTAATCAGACTTGAGTTAGCGTTCTCTTTAATAGGCATGACGACAAAAAAAATGTTTTAGGCCCATCACATAGTTTATTTTTAAATATTCGACACGTATTTTTTCTTTTTTCTCTTAACCTAAAAATTACAAAGATACACTGGGTTAAAGTTGCTCGTGACGTCACGCTTACGTACGATTTTTACGTAGGAGTGACATCAAAACCCCCCACTCCATAACTTTGATGCTCTGTATCTCTGTATTTGATCAGGTAAAAATTGTGTTTCAAATATTTTTTTAATAGCCTAAAAGACGGACTAATTATTTTTTGAATTTTTGAATGTAGTCGTCATCCCTATTACCAACTTGGGAATAAAAGCGTTTATAAATTATTTTTACATCTATATAAACTATTTGTACTTATCTACTTAAGTAGAGTAAAGTTTTTTGAGTCAGAAGATTATCCTACAACATTATAAATGTTAATGTTTGTGCCGATGGATGGAAGCGAGGGTGCTGTTACTCTTTCACGCAAAAACCATTAAACAGATTTCAAATAATTAGGCGCATTTTGCCAGCGTGGTGGATTACAGTACAGCCTAATCACTCTCGTATGAGAGGAGGCTCGTGTGTCTATAGTGGGGACGTTAAAAGGGCTGATGCTGAAATAATCATCTTAAAATAATGTGTTATTCTGTTAAGCATGCTACAATATTGTAAAATTTCATCAAAATCCGTTCAGTAGTTTTTTCGTGAAAGAGTAACAAACATCCTTACATCCATCCATCGGCACAAACATTGACATTTATAATATTAGTAGAATAATGTAGAGTGCGTTTCATGAAATAGTTCCTATTCCGCCATGTTGGCAGCATTGAAAATTTGTACTGCGAAACACAATGAGGGTAATGTGGCAGTACAAATTTTCAATGCTGCCAACATGGCGGAATAGGAAGTATTCTATGAAACGCACAGTAGATATGCCCCGTTGGCATAATTTAAAAAAAAACAACGAAAATAGAGCTAAAGTGCTACAAGGATCTTTCGGCGCGTGGCGGAAATCGGAACTAACGATATCATCTTGTAAATTATCATTATTTTGAGTTATTTATTCACCACACACGCCCTCCTGACAATGTCACTCTAGTGCCAATAGATCCTTGTAGCACTGTAAGTAATAAAATCACAATCTGTTTGGAGCTTGCTTTCTCATCGGTGCCAAAATTGACTCCATCACTACAGACGCAGCGTCCACTTTACTGCATCTGAAAATAAAATGAAATTTAAAACAGACGTGCATGTATGAGGAGACTGATGAATGTGTATGAAGTGAAAGAGATGTGTTTGTATCGTAGCAAGTGGAGGGAAGTCTTTGTCTACCTCGATGGGGAAGATTTTGGAATTTGCTTATATACTCAGCGCGGGAAAAACTTCGATACCGCATTTCAGGTTTTGTATGCGAATCTACTTTGGTAACGAGAATGTTTGTATCGTAGCAAGTGGAGGGAAGTCTCTGTCTACCTCGATGGGGAAGATTTTGGAATTTGCTTTATACTCAGCGCGGGAAAAACTTCGATACCGCGTTTCAGGTTTTGTATGTGAATCTACTTTGGTAACGAGAATGTTTGTATCGTAGCAAGTGGAGGGAAGTCTCTGTCTACCTCGATGGGGAAGATTTTGGAATTTGCTTTATACTCAGCGCGGGAAAAACTTCGATACCGCGTTTCAGGTTTTGTATGTGAATCTACTTTGGTAACGAGAATGTTTGTATCGTAGCAAGTAGAGGGAAGTCTCTGTCTACCTCGATGGGGAAGATTTTGGAATTTGCTTTATACTCAGCGCGGGAAAAATTTCGATACCGCGTTTCAGGTTTTGTATGCTAATCTACTTTGGTAACGAGAATGTTTGTATCGTAGCAAGTAGAGGGAAGTCTCTATCTACGTCGATAGGGAAGAGACGTGACTGATATGTAGGTATGTATGTAAATTCTTTTTTTGTTGTATTTGTTATTGTCAGGAAAACATTAAGAAAATTGCGTAACAGAATTCTCAACTACCATATAAATTACAAAATGTTCACGGGCTCATGTAAGTATAGGGACGGTTCCAGATTTGCGTTTTATACGCGCGTACGCTCGTATTTTGAAGCGCGTGAACGCGGGTGTTTTACTTAAACGAGCGTTGACGCGCTTCTGAACTCATTTAGTCTATGTTGATACTGTAGAGTGCATTTCGCGAAAGAAGTCCCCCGGATATTTTTGGAACTAAATTTGACAGGTCTATTTTCCCTATTTTCTGACTTTTTCCCTAATAGTAGGTAGAAAACCCCTTACTTATCTTAATAAAAATACACTTTTTACATAACAGAAATACAGCTAAGTAGACAATTTTATCAAAATAGGTATATACTAACCTACTCATGGAATGACCAGAACAGTAAAAATATGCAGGAAATAATATTATTGAATAAATTACAAGTGAAATAAACTTAATATAGGTACTTAGATGTTGTACTCATAAATGGCAACATTATCAATTTTGACATGAAATACAGCGCCGCGGCTAGGGGACTTCTTTCGTGAAAAGGACTATAACAACACCACCGGTTCAAGTGTAGGTATAGTACCTATACGCCCGTATACGCGCGTAAGAAACGCTAGTCAGAAAATTCCCTTAAAGGACGTAGTTTGAAAAACCAGTTAAAAAGAATAAATGAAGAAGAAACATTATTACTTACCTTGGAAACATATCAGCACATCGTAACTCCGTCCACCCCGTTAAAGCTTCATACAGCATCGTATCTAATGCTTTGTCAGCTGATAGCTCGCCGGTTAACATACGGAGTGCCATTCTGTGAAACAAGAAATATCTACCTATTGCATTCGTGTAGGTACACAGCTGGGTGTTAAAGCTGATTTATTTATTTACCTATTTGAAAACCTACAGCTTCAATTAGATATAAGAAAATTATAAATTAACAAACGAGCCAATTATAGTTTATTTTTTATTTTGTTTGTATTGTATGTTTCTTTTTTATGTATATAGGGGTGACTTTAAATTAGTGAACGATAGAAAAGGATATGCATGTACTCGTGATTACAAACAACTTTTACTATGGGACCAAGGTCGAAATCATTCAAACATTTTGGAACTCCCCGTACAAAATGCACCAGCTGATAGTATGGGGGAACAATTTTTTTTTTATGATTTCGAATTCGGCCCCATAGTAAAAGTTGTTTGTTATCACGAGTACTTACATATCCTTTTCTATCGTTCACTAATTTAAAGTCATCCTATATTGATTTTGTAATAAGTATTTAAAACATATGTAAAATTCGGATATACTTACTTAAAAAATATAAAATAACTACACTAAGGGCACGTTTCACTGCATTACTGACAGATAAACCTATGCCTATTTCATAAAACATGACTTTTACCACAGATTACCTAATAGTTACTACGTAACAGATACTTCACTCAGAAGAAAATATCCAATACCTACTGCTTTAACAGTGCGTAATAGCCCAACTGTCACGTCAGATACCACTGCATGCTAAAATGTGCCTAAATACTCAAGCGTATAGTTGTGATCCTTAGCACCGCGCGAATCCGTAAAAATCGCGGGGCTGCCTCTTCGATAAAATTAAATTAACAAAACGTTTTGTGACTATGTTATTGAGAACTATGAATATGTTCCGACTTATATGGGGCAGTTTAAAATTATATCGTTTTTAATATATTTATTTCAAACATGTTTTTATTTTTAATTTTCAATGTTTTTTTATCTTTCTAAATTCTCGGTTATTATTATATTTTTCATTAAAAGCACTTAATTATTAAAAATTATAAAACTTTAAAAACAAATAAAAAAACGAATGGAACTATCAAAATTTGAACAACGTTGCAACGTTGTTTGTTTTGAGCCTTCGTTTTGACAGCCGCGCTTCGCTTGGTCCGCAAGCGGCCCGCTGAGCGGTAGGTATTTATAGCGCGCAAGTACATAGAGTGACGGAGGCCTGACTGTATGTTATAAAACATGGTATAGTAACATGAAATTGATATATGTACAACAATGTTATATAACTTTGATCGCGTGGATTGTACTGAAGAACGACAAACGACAATGGTTATATAACATTGTTATATTGCATTGTTATTCTAATGTGTACAGTATTATTTTACGTAGCAATGTTAACTAACAAGGTTATTATAGTGTGGACGTGTTATAAAACACAAGTTAAATAACATGTTACATGGTCTGTACGCACCTTTATAAGCGGTAAAACAGGCACTTAGGGCCTATTTTACTATCTACCCTACAGATAAAATGTATCTGACGGATATTTTATACATGTCACTCTCTAAAACGTCATCTTTTATAAATAGACATACCTATAGGTTTATCTGTCAGTTAAATTGGACGGTGTTAAGCGTTTATGTATCAACCCACAAAATGTGCGAAATTGAACTTTGAATGCAGTTTTGTTCAAAATTTTGTAAAGAACACGACCGTGTTATTAAAAAAATACGATCGACTTTACTTTTTTCATAATTTGATGGTTACATTATTGCTTAATTTACAATCAAACTATTGTATTTAGCGTTTATGTGTTATGCAGCATAGAACGTAAACGAAAATAATCTATTGCGATATTCCTATTTAAGCGTTAATGTACTATCCCTCCTTGATACACAAAAGAAAAATGAAGTTTTATCACATTTAAAAAGCAATTATGTATCAACCTTCTTTGGACCTTGGGAAATTTTGGGTACATATGTTGGAATTATATGAATCTAGTGCCATTCGTTAGCTCTAAGGACGTACATTTTTTCCTTTTTATAGCAACACACTCAATACCTAAAGTGAAAGTACTGTTTTTGCATCTGAAAAATATGACTTATATGGGAGTAGCCTTAAAATATGGGTCAGCAGTCATGTGACTCATTTCAATCGGTAGCTATTCAAACAGAGAGTATTTCATCTCTAGACAATATTGCCAAAATCGACGGCCTACTTGCCCTAAATATACGTCGAAAAAAAATCATGTACCAGAGAAGTCTGTAAATATGACTCAACACTATATACATCGATCGATAGCTATTGAAACGACGAGTATTTTATCCATAGATATGATTGCCGAAATAGACAGCCAACTTGCCGTAAATTGACGTCAGAAAAGTCTCTTGTACCGGAGTAGTCTGAAAATATGATCCAACAGTCACGTATACCAATCGATAGCTCTATTTAAATGGCGAGTATTTTATCTATAGACACGTAATTTCTAAAATCGACGGCCATCATCCATTGATCTATCTTTTGGTATGGTCGGTCACCCCCCTTTTTGTTTCGTCTTTTTTGTGTTGATTTTATTTTCAAAATTACTGATTCTATGAAAACTATTACTTAAATTGTTGTTTGTTATAGGTATTTTTAATCCCTTTTGATATTTTAACTAGCTTTTGTCCGCAATTTTTCATACAAATTTTCATCCCCTATCTTATACATTTAGGGATGAAATTTGTCCAAATCCTTTCTTAGTGGATGCCTACGTCATAGTTGTTTTATACATGCAAAGTTTCAGCCCGATCAGTTTAAAATTGACTAAGTTCCATACAAACTGTCACCCCCTATTTTATCCCCTTAGGGGTGGAATTTGTTCAAATCCTTTCTCAGGGGATGTCTATGTTATAGTCACTTTATGCATGCAAAGTCTCAGCTAGATCGATTCAAAATTAACAAAGTTTCATACAAACTGTCACCCCCTATTTAATCCCCTTAGAGGTGGAATTTGTTCAAATCCTTTCTCAGGGGATGTTTATGTTATAGTCACTTTATGCATGCAAAGTCTTAGCTAGATCGATTCAAAATTGACAAAGTTTCATACAAACTGTCACCCCCTATTTTATCCCCTTAGGGGTGGAATTTGTTCAAATCCTTTCTCAGGGGATGTCTATGTTATAGTCACTTTATGCATGCAAAGTCTTAGCTAGATCGATTCAAAATTAACAAAGTTCCATACAAACTGTCACCCCCTATTGTATCCCCTTAGGGGTGGAATTTGTTCAAATCCTTTCTCAGGGGATGTCTATGTTATAGTCACTTTATGCATGCAAAGTCTCAGCTAGATCGATTCAAAATTAACAAAGTTTCATACAAACTGTCACCCCCTATTTAATCCCCTTAGAGGTGGAATTTGTTCAAATCCTTTCTCAGGGGATGTTTATGTTATAGTCACTTTATGCATGCAAAGTCTTAGCTAGATCGATTCAAAATTGACAAAGTTTCATACAAACTGTCACCCCCTATTTTATCCCCTTAGGGGTGGAATTTGTTCAAATCCTTTCTCAGGGGATGTCTATGTTATAGTCACTTTATGCATGCAAAGTCTTAGCTAGATCGATTCAAAATTAACAAAGTTCCATACAAACTGTCACCCCCTATTGTATCCCCTTAGGGGTGGAATTTGTTCAAATCCTTTCTCAGGGGATGTCTATGTTATAGTCACTTTATGCATGCAAAGTCTCAGCTAGATCGATTCAAAATTGACAAAGTTTCATACAAACTGTCACCCCCTATTGTATCCCCTTAGGGGTGGAATTTGTTCAAATCCTTTCTCAGGGGATGTCTATGTTATAGTCACTTTATGCATGCAAAGTCTCAGCTAGATCGATTCAAAATTGACAAAGTTTCATACAAACTGTCACCCCCTATTGTATCCCCTTAGGGGTGGAATTTGTTCAAATCCTTTCTCAGGGGATGTCTATGTTATAGTCACTTTATGCATGCAAAGTCTTAGCTAGATCGATTCAAAATTGACAAAGTTTCATACAAACTGTCACCCCCTATTTTATCCCCTTAGGGGTGGAATTTGTTCAAATCCTTTCTCAGGGGATGTCTATGTTATAGTCACTTTATGCATGCAAAGTCTCAGCTAGATCGATTCAAAATTTACAAAGTTTCATACAAACTTTTGCCCCCTATTTTATCCCCATAGGGGTGGAATTAGTCAAAATCCTTTCTTAATGAATGCCTACGTTATAATGGTTATAATAGGCTGAAAGTTGGAATGAAGGTATAAAATCTACCTGCATGCCAAATTTCAGCCCGATCCTTCCAGTGGTTTGGGCTGTGCGTTGATAGAATCACTATGACGGCAACAACACTCTAAATAAATTGGTACTTGCTTGATACACTTTTTCTAAATGTAATATCTATTGTAAATTAATCATTCATATATCAAGCCGCTTTAGGACATTTTTGCTAAACTCCTAATTCGAATTATTTTTGTACCAAGCAGCTTAGTACATAAACGCTGAATTCGTAATTCCAGATTCTTATTTGGCCATAATAGTTTTTTGTATTTTATTAAAACAGCAGCGGAATATCATTAGGTTTTGTTTATCAATTCGATTTAGTACTTTATTACGCATAAAATGGTACCAAAATCGTAACTATATATCAATAATCAGACTTACCAAACCAAAAAAACCGTTTGAAACTTTAAAGCCCTTTTTCTCAACTTTGATGATGTTAGGGTTGATACATAAACGCTTAACACCGTCCAATTTATCTGTAAGTTTTAAAAAGGTTAATATATTTACCCATTAATCCTCGCCATAGTACCGTAAGGCGGTGCCAACTTGGCCGTCGCGACCAAATTCTTACAATACAACAACCAGACGCAGTCCAACTCAGTATAACCTCCCGTTGCGTTGGCACTACCGTTGAATGATGTTTGTAGATGGTTCAGCGCATGCGCATTCGAGTCGATGTTTCGGGATATTTGTGTTTGAATATTGGCGTTTAGGGTTTCTCGGTTTGATAGTTGTGTGAGGACGATTCTGTGGGTAGAAAAATAGAAATAGTAATTTATTTATTTTGGAATAACAACAACAAATCTTTTATTTATTTATGGATATCTAAAAATAAAAATACTTAGGCGCTGCCTCCACGAGCGACATAATCGCGGCGATTTTAGCGTCGTGCCATACATCGCATCGCGGCGATAATATCGCCGTGTGGAGACGGCTCCATAGAGAGTAAGTATATAGAAATCCGTGGCACGACGATAATATCGCCGCGATTCTCTCGTTCGTGTAGGCAGCGCTTAATAGAAACGCAACTGAAACAAAAAAAAGGTTTCCTCGAAATATCCACCACAGTGGACGGAGCTTAAAAAATACCCATTTAACTACCGCATGTAGCTGGTAACCGAGTAGTAGCTTAAGTTGGTCTAATTTATCCTCAGTCGTTATGTTATACTGTCAGCTTATGGACGTCCACTGCTGGACAAAAGCCTCTCCCAAGGATCTCCACAACGACCGGTCTTGCGCTGCCCACATCCATCGGCTTCCAGCGACTTTAACCAAGTCGTCAGTCCACCTTGAGGCCTTCCCACACTGCGTCGTCCGGTGCGTTGTCGCCACTCGAGAACCTTTCTGCCCCATCGTCCATTGGTTCTGAGAGCAATGTGCCCCCACCACTGCCACTTAAGGTTTGCGATTCTTTGAGCTATTTCGGTGACCTTGGTTCTTCTGCGGATCTTATCAAGCTGTTATATTTATCTAAATAAATAGGTAAATTACTCACTTAGTATTCTTATAAGCTCTTCCTAAATGTATCGCCGCCCTTGCAGTACTCATTCCGATTTCAAGTACGTTCTCAAGTAATGTTTTACCAATGTCTATATCGTCTATGTAATCCGCACGTAGGTTTGGTCGCTTTCTAGAAAAAAAAAGTTTTCTTTTAATTAATTGGCAACTATTGTTTTTATTCTTATTGGCACTTGAGTGACATTGTCAGGAGGACGTGGGTGGTGAATAAATAACTCAAAATAATGACAATTTACAAGATGATATCGTTAGTTCCGATTTCCGCCACGTGCCGAAACCTTGTAGCTAGGGCATGGATACCGGTATACCGGTATACCGAAATACCGGTATACCGGTAAATATTTTCGGTATTTTGATACCGGTATATAAAGACAAAATACCGGTATTTCGGTATTAATGAAAAATCTCTTTTTTTCAAAGGAGATAGATAAAATACTCTGCAGAAGCAGAATCCTTGTTTGTATCACGAACCCCGTAAAGTAGGTAACATTATAATAGGTCTTTTTAGCAAGTTTAATTAAATTGGTAGAGGTACCTAAAATTGGCTGCCCGCGACTTCGTACGCATTTATCGTCATATCTTGGAAAACTTATACACTAACTTTAAATAATATAGCCTATATCTTATTCTGATGTGCAAGCTACACTATTGTAAAGTTTCATCAAAATCTGTTCAGTAGTTTTTGCGTGAAAGAGTAACAAACTTCATCACATCCATCCATCGGCACAAACATTGACATTTATAATATTTGTAGGATATGTTATTTTTACCAGGTACCTAATAATAGGTCTTTACCTATGAAATTGCCGTTTTACAGTACTGGCCATTTCAATTAAAAATATTTTTTGTTTAGCTAAGAATTCTAATTTCAAATTAATTTCATTTTAAAAATATGGAATTCTTTTTCCAAAAACAGTCATTTGTTTATTGGTTAGTGTTACATTTTCATTGCATTTCAATCATTTTCGTCAACATGATAAGTTAAAAATTCGAGTAAGTAATTATGGAATATGAGTTCCGTCGTGGCAGCAACGCGGCACAAGCGGCTCGCAACATCAACGACGTGTACGGAGCTAACACTACAAACCAACGAACCACTAGTTATTGGTTTGCTCGCTTCCGTTCTGGAAATTTCGACCTGAAAAATGAACCCCGCGGTCGTCCGAAGACTTTGGTCGATGCAGACGAATTGAAGGCGATCGTGGAAGGTGATGATACTCAATCTACGGCTGAATTAGCAGCAGCTTTCGACGTTAGCATCAAAACAATATTGGTCCATTTGCGTCAAATTGGCAAGGTAAAAAAGCTTGACAAATGGGTGCCCCACGAACTCAATGATCGCCAGCGCCAAGTACGCGTCGAGACGTGCCGTGCATTGCTCAACAGACACACAAATGAAGGAATTTTGAACCGCATTGTCACCTGTGATGAAAAATGGATTCTGTTTGATAACCGTAAGCGCTCAGCAAGTTGGTTGGATCCTGGTTCAGCACCTAAACAATGCCCTAAACGAAAACTTACCCCTAAAAAGGTGATGGTTACTGTTTGGTGGTCTAGCACCGGTGTGATTCATCACAGCTTCTTACCAAATGGGGAAAGTATTACTATACATGTGTACTGTGAAGAATTGAACACAATGATGGAGAAGCTGGCACGTCTCCGACCAACATTGGTCAATCGCTCGTCTCCGCTGCTCCTGCACGACAACGCGCGACCTCATACCGCACAAATGACGGTCTCCAAGTTGCAAGAACTGGGGTTGGAAGCTCTCCCTCATCCACCGTACTCACCGGACCTTGCCCCTACAGACTACTACTTTTTCCAGAATTTGGATAACTTCTTGACTGGAAAAAAATTCAATAACCAAGAGGCAGTTCAAAACGCCTTTGAAGAATTTGTTGCCTCTCGTCCAGCTGATTTCTTTAAGAAGGGCATTAATAAACTGCCACTGCGTTGGCAAAGATGTATTGATTGTATGGGTAATTACTTCACTTAATACAAATAAAAATTATATGAAAAAAAATCGTTTGAATTTTTTCATACAAAACGGCAATTTCATAGGTAAAGACCTAATATTTTTTAAGTATCATTAGTGTACTCGTTACGTTAGATAGTGAGTTTTGTATTCTGATTTATTTTAAAATAATAACATATTATGGGTCCGTCGAAGGGAGATACTATTTTTGATAAGGTACCTACCTATTTGTTTTTTTTTATAATTAGTGATGGATACTAAACTAAGACTGATTTAAGTTGCCATTTGATTGTGATATTGAGCTAATGAGACAATTAAAATAATTTAGAGATGCGCCGAATATAAAATAATACTATTCGGTATTCGGCATATTCGGCACCTCAACCGAATATTCGGTTAAAATGACCATTTATTCGTTTATTTTGCTTAGTGATAATTTGCTTGATAAAACAGGATATTAACCTCATATTAAATTATTTTAAACCAAGGAGCGGTTAATCTATGTATTACAAGAGTTATTAGGAGATGATAAAATGAAGATAAGTTAATAAGTGACACTTAAAGATATAATTTAGAAACCTAGACATTCTGCTCTATCTAGTGACCGTAAAAGGCGCTTTTATTTATAAACTATTTGTTGTATCAAAATTAGTGTGAAAGTGCAACCGAACAGTTCGGCCGAACTATCTGTAACCGTCATACTTACCAATATCGTTATTGGAACAATTCAAATGCCAAAAAGTAGTATTTAAAAAAATACCGAAAAAATACCGAAATTTCGGTATACCATACCGGTATTTACAATTTTAATACCGGTATCAATACCGGTATGAAATATGTTCCGGTATTCCATGCCCTACTTGTAGCACTGTATATCTAGTAAACCATTCTTACTTACGCTAAAGATCCATCGTGGTGGTACACTTCATTCTGTTTCGATTCCACTTTATTTGGTTCCAGAAATAAAGCGTTAAATGCGAACACGTCTGGGTCCTTTAACATCTTGCCGCGAGCTGCTTCCTGTAAAAATACATAAAATAAATTGACATTAAAGGCTGAAACACACCGGATGCGTATGCGTAACGTAGACGTAAGCACGGCGTAACCACGCGCGTAGTTACGGTGTAACCCGATGAGACACCGGGCTACGCGTCACGTCGACATGCACGTCTACGTTACGCAAGCGGTGACAGTTCCATACATTACAACTCAGAGGTACGCATACGTCTATGTATACGCAACGCATACAAGCCTTACTAAACTATCAGCCGAAAGAAAGTCTTTGGGTCTGTTTTATCATCATCATCATCTCAACTTATAGCTGCCCACTGCTGAGCATAGGCCTCTCCAATACTTCTCCAATGCGACGGTTCATTGAAATGAAATGAAAAATCATTTAATCCTGTGGGTTTCGACAACACTTAGGACGGGTCATTTTTTAAAAGTTAATGCTAGATTCGTAAGATTGCCACCTGCATCCAACGAGCAGGCGCGGGGGTCACAGAGGACATGACCCCCCCCCCCCCAAAATCTAACGTCAAATTGAAAAATCTCAACAATAATAAAAAATAAATAAAAGGAAATTTCTAGCTATCCCCTAGCAGCGATAGATTTATAATTTGCTGATATCTAGTGGTATTTTTATGAACTACGTACGATGGCCAAAAGAACTTGGAAATGACATCTAGTTTATATAGAAACAAGGAACCGAACTAAGTAGTTTTGGTAATCCTAGCAAAATTGTATCTTGTGCAATAATGTTTTTTTTATTCCAGATACCTATTTTTTATTAGTGTAGTGAGTGACTCCCTCCAAAATTTCAGGCTACGACCGCGCCTGCCAACGAGACCTCGCGGTTTTCACTAACTAACTTATGAGCCGGCGCACATCTGACGGAGCGCAGCGCAGAGCATTTTTGATTGTCATATTATTATCAATTTTGTTCTCATTAGAATAGTATTCAAAATCAGTTGATACAACAAAGGAGCATCGAAGCGACTACAAGCGATTTTTGTGTTGATTTTGAATTTTATTGTAATCGATAATAATATGACAATCAAAAATACTCTGCGCTACGCTCCGTCAGATGTGCGCCAGTAAATAACTTAAGTTTAACGTGCAATAATAATGAAAGGTCTTTTACCTGATTCTCCCAAGCCATCAATTGAATATTATGCAATAGCATAACATCTAACGTCAAAATTCCGAACGAAAGCAAATCAGTACTGTTACTCAAAATAACTTTCCTGCTATAATTCGCATGAGTGTAATTCTCACCAAAATAAATATCTTTTAGCTTATTCATGACTATTGTTACGTTGCCTTCAATAAGGCTTTCGTTTAAGGCTTTTAATAGACCTCCAAAATCATTCCCGGGTTGAGTTTTAGAAGATTTTTTCGTTGAATTTTTGGTAGCATCGAAATCTGGGTCAGAAACTATCCAATCATGTAACTCCTGTACCTTTTCAATTAAATAACTTGTCATCGTATTACTTTGCATGTAATCGTCATAAAGATTTTCATCATTGTAGTAATATTCTTCATAATCTAACGCCAGTTTTGATTTAGACAAATCAACTATGTTTATCTCCTTTCTATTTAGAATCACGTCGGGTAATGTAGGCTTGAAAGTCGGTATTTTATCGTTAACTTTCGTGTCATCTATGTTTAAGTGTATAGGATAGATAGCTTGATGTTTCTTCTCGATTTTTCTCTCAGCGTGCTGTATTGACGTGTCATGTATTGGATGTAATTGTGGCTTTGACGCTAAGCTAATTGTCTTAGTTGTTTTAGTAGTTGTCATTGGCAATGCAGGCTCTTTGTTAACTCTTTTATTTTTCTCTCTGTTAGCGATTATGTTTTTAAATATCGATAGTTTTTGTAGAATCGGGAATTGTAGTTCGTTCTCCAATTCTTCGGAGTTCAAAGATATGTCAGCTTCTGTTGTTGTGGTAGGTCTTGTTGGTGCTTGAGGCGGGGAGTAAATTGGCTCCTGAAATTGTGGAAGGAAATTGTTAGTAGTTATTCGTACCTTTTTCAGCACCATCGTCATTTAGGTGCCTAGATGTGTCTTGCAAAAAAGCTTCATTTGCCTTATTGTTACATAGTATTTAGGCCGTGGCCCCAGTAGGCAAACTGTTAGCGGCTGACTAGTTTGCGGCGTATCGATTTAGTACGCCCTTCCATATATTTGAAATGGAGTGTCCACAGTCAGCTAGTTTTCGCTCACTGTACGCAGTTTGCAGCGTTACGCGCGCTGACTATCTCAGACAGCGGCCGATTCCCACCAAAACCGGTGATTTCATTGATTTGAGTTTGCAGCTAACTCTTTCAGTTCGCCACTTTGCGGCTCACTCAGTCGGCCACTAACAGTTTGCCTACTGGGGCCACGGCCTTAGTGACCACACAAAAACTTGTATTGCACAAAGAAATAGAAAAAGTGTTAATAATGACAAAACAACAAGTTGCCTTAACGCTATAGTAATATCTTTTAGGAGAGAATAATAAATTATTTAATAGGGATACTGATCATTCTAGCTTACAATTGTAAAATTTTACTAATTCTCTTCGTGAGTGACATATTATGTTTGACCTTGTTTAAGTCATCCTGTAAAAAACTGGAGACACAACAAACGACAAATCGATATAAGTAGTGCTACAAGGATCTTTTGTCACGTGGCGGAAATCGGAACTAACGATATCATCTTGTAAATTGTCATTATTTTGAGTTATTTATTCACCACCCAAGCCCTCCTAACAACGTCAGTCAAGTGCCAATAGATCCTTGTAACCAATGAATAGGAATATAAGGATTAGCCCCATTTTTTTCATATACAAATGAGTTTACTTGGCGCAACTTGGCACGCTGTCATGCCAAGTTGGGCCAAGTTTTTCATAGTTTTCTTGGTAGATGACCTGTCAAACGATAAGAAATACCATACAAAAAGGTAGCCATTTTGCGCCAGAGCAGGCATATAAATCCAGGCGGTATGGTTCCTCCTTATATATTCTATACTCAAAGCCACCCACGCCCTCCTGACAATGTCACTCAAGTGCCAATAGATCCTTGTAGCAGTAATACTTACCGGTATTTCATATAGTTCTCTTGTAGTGTAAGTGTCAGTAGTACCCCATTTTGTGATAACGACAGTAGCTAACACGAGCGCGGCGCAGACGGCGAAACAAGATGCGCTTGCGATGATCCATACTTTTAGCGGTACCTGAAACGTACATATATATCTGTCACGCCTTTGGGTAGGTATATTTACATATGGGCCCAAGTCTGCTAATTCAAAATAGCCTCAGTTGTGTGGCGGCAGAGTGTAAATTGCATTTTTTGACACATTTGGTATTCTGCTATGGCTTACACTGATTGCGACCAAATCTGTCAAAAAATGACATTGACACTCTCATTGACACTCTGACGACACGAAATTGAGAATATAGTCCATCTGTCAGGTTTCTTGACACGCTATATTGGCAGAAGAAAGAAAGAAAGAAAGAAAGAGAGAGAGAGAGAGAGAGAGAGAGAGAGAGAAAAAGAAAGAGAGAAAGAAAGAGAGAGAGAGAGAGAGAGAGAGAGAGAGAGAAGAAAGAAAGAAAGAAAGAAAGAAAGAAAGAAAGAAAGAGAGAAAGAAAGAAAGAGAGAGAGAGAGAGAGAGAGAGAGGGAGAGAGAGAGAGAGAGAGAGAGAGAGAGAGAGAGAGAGAGAGAGAGAGAGAGAGAGAGAGAGAGAGAGAAAGAAAGAAAGAAAGAAAGAAAGAAAGAAAGAAAGAAAGAAAGAAAGAAAGAAAGAAAGAAAGAAAGAAAGAAAGAAAGAAAGAAAGAAAGAAAGAAAGAAAGAAAGAAAGAAAGAAAGAAAGAAAGAAAGAAAGAAAGAAAGAAAGAAAGAAAGAAAGAAAGAAAGAAAGAAAGAAAGAAAGAAAGAAAGAAAGAAAGAAAGAAAAAATGTTTATTAACACTATTGTGACAGAATACAGACTAAAATATAACAATCCTTAATTACTAAAACGTTACATAGGTAGTGAGTTATCTTAACATACTTATAATAGTTATATAATAGTGTGCATTAAGGCACAACAGGTAAAAGGTGTCGACTCAGCATGTGTCTAACTCATAGAGAGTGAGACGCTGTTCTTCCGTCGAAACCTGTTCGTCGGCCTGATCTCAGAGAGAGGAGCCGGTCGTAGTGGCTAAAACAATAACTGTTGCCATTTTAAAAAGATCTAGCAAGCAACAAAAGTATTTTTTTTTGCTAGGACCTAAATTATAGGTACTGAGTTCAAAAGGTCGACGTTCCCAGCAAGTCATTAGTCGTGAAGCAAGACGGTAAGTTACGTTACCGGAAGAGAATGTGTGCTACTTGCCGGCGAGTAGGTAAGTAGTAAGCAATTAAGTGCAGATTTATCTTGGCAGTTTTATCTATATTTGAATTTTTTTTAAAGGTATATCAACTTATTTAAGTATTTATTTAACAGTTTATTGTAAGATATAAGTACATAGAGACAGAAATAAAAGAGAAGTTATACAAAAGGTAAAGCATATTTCTAAAAGAAATTTCTTCCTGCAGACCCTACAGAGAGAGAAGTGATAGCATGAAGGCAGGATAGTCACTTAACCTACAATAAACAACATACATTAGATGTTGTTTTCTGATCCTAATTGCCAAAGATATAATTTAAAGATTTGATTAAGTGATACTAATGCTTTAAAAAACTACTAAACGTAGGTATTTAAAAAAAAATAGTAAATTAATAATTTATAAATATCAAAATGTTGCCCCATTTTACGGTATTTTCTACCCTCAAATGGTCGGCTCACGTTCGGCTAAATTCGGCTCTGACTCGGGTAGATTCGGCTCTATTCGGTTATCATCGGAATTACTTACAGTAGGCTTAGTAGGCAAAGTATCTGTGATGATAGGGCGGGGCGGCAGCGGTCTTCGGGCCACGCTCGGCTGGCTTCGGCTCTGGCTTCGGCTCTGACTTGGGTAGACTCGGCTCCAGTCGGTCGTCATCGTGGCGCGACTGTCGCACGAAGATGGCGGACGTTTCTCGTATTCGTATTGAAACATTTTTCTGGGGAGAAGATGAAAAAATTCAAATTGAAAATAACGGTTTTAAAGATATTGTCCAGAGATGTTTGTCTGAAGTTTGTGTATGTATGTAGGGTCAGTTGGTACTCAGTGGCTCACTTTTTTTCCGAAGGCTGTAGCACAGCTCTCAGCAGTATTAGAATGTACCAATACTGACTAACGTAGGGTGTAAACATTCTAGTTTCATAAATATTATTCTTTTTGTCGTTATTCTTAATAGGAAATTTTTTTTAAAACACAGAAATTAGCCACTGTGTACCAGGGGGTCGAAACAGTGGTTCGGGGGCAAATACACAGTGGATCAGGGTAGTTCACAATGGATCATGGTCGTAAATATATTCAGTTTTATCAATAAATGCAACAAATTCATTCTTATTTAATCACTCATTTATTATTGTACTCATAATCATTTGAATCCAGTTAGTCTACAATAAATCTTCTTAGTTCTTGTTTCTACATTATGCCTGATGAAAACCGTGGCTCTGGCTAGACTGCATGGTTCGGGTCTGCGTAAACGGAGATCACTATATCTTCGCCTAAAACATCTAAGACACATTAATTGATGAGCTTTCCAGTTTTCGGGCATTATTAAGTCATTAACTTCCGCTATTTGAAATGCGACTTTTCGGCATTCTTTTTCTGAGAGCCCACAGAATAATTCCATTAAATACAATAGTATTTTTAAAAAAATCAACTCTTTCTCGTCTTCATCATTAAAAACTTTGATTTTTAGGTGCCTCATAATTCGGAAACGACCTCTGTATCAATGACGGTGCAATTTTTTTTGACTTTAGATGAAAACGTCGCAAAGTTATAAAAGCAATGCCGAATGTCTTCGATGCCTTTCTAGCACTCATTCCAGATTTCATATATTCGACAGTTTTCTTCATCTTTGCATCAGTATGGGTCCCTCCCGGTGAACCGCGGCTTGTTCGTCTGAAGCACTCTAAAAGAAATAAATCTATGTCACTATATTGTGATTTTCTTCACAATTTAAAGAAATTGTTAGGTAAATAATTATAAAAATATATCAAAAGTACACAGTGGTTCATGATCCACTGTTAACCTTTTAAAACTGAGCCACTGTGGAAGCTTACGCCGTTTTGAATTTAAAACGGTCCCAAGAAAAATATAAAAAACAAACGACACTGAAATCTGTATTAATTTAATCTTGATTAGACATAGAATCTACAGAAAATAACAGCTACCCATAATAACACATTAATAAAAAGTTGGAACAAAATGTTTCTTACCTTAAAGACGACTTTTGTTTTAAGAAAAACATAAAAATCCAATAACACAAAAAATTTCACATAAATTTCGCCGACTAACTGGAATGAACTTGTACACATGTCAACCGCTTTCGAAAAGTAAATATAACGAATAGATATCTCTGCCTCTTTCCCAGATACTGTAGGTGAGCCACTGTTTCTGGTATAGCCACTGTTCGACAAGTGACTCTACTTAAAGTAAACTGTACTTCACTTGACGTAGAGGTGTCTACACACCAAAGCCGCCGGGCTGGCGGCATAACCCGCTGGGCAAGCAAGGCCCGTCATATGAATAGCTGTCAAAAGCCGCCGGCCTAGTCCCGGGGGCAATGAGGATGGAATAAACTGGAGAGGCCTTATTTTTTCATAAACAAATGAGTTTATGACAGCGTACCAAGGCGCCATGCATGTCCTGTCATACGATACGTCAACCCCTACGAAAGGTAGCCATTTTATGCGCCCAATTTTGCATAAATAGGCACGCAGATGCAGACGGTATTGCATATGCATGGATTTATTATATCAATGCCAGGGGAGCTATGCCACTGAGCCGGCGCTTTAGTGAGTAGAAACCTTTGAGTATAGAATATAATATAAGGAATTACCATACCATCTGAATCTGCGTGCCTGGTCTGGCGCAAAATGGCTAATTTTTTGTATGGAATTTCTTATCATTTGACAGGTCATCTACCAAGAAAATTAAGAAAAACTTGCACCAACCTTGGCACGCTGTCATAAACTCATTTGTATATGAAAAAAAATCCTCCTTATATATTCTATATTCAAAGTTAGATACCTTATAGCTCTTGATATTGACAGAATCCACAATAGGACCTAAATTTGCCATTTTATTAGAAAAAAAAACGTTAAAGTAACCCTAATTTTTTAAATTCTAATTTAAAAAGAAAATTTAAGTAGGTACCGACATCGTGTTGTAAATGTTAAAAAAGACGCTTTTTATTATAACTTTAATCGGTCATTAGCTTTAATAAGGTTTTCTGCAACCTATAGAACCTACAAAACAAATGAATGAAGTAATTACTATTACCTACTTCCTAGTGAATTATGAGAAAAGTACGCGCCGTACAAAATAGACAATGTGTGCACTTGAACATTATAACAATTATAATTTAATTAGACAATTAGTTGGGGATACAGCGTGTAGTGTGATTATTTAGATTTATTTTACCACTTTTTGTATTACGAATATACATATATGGTGACTTTAAATTAGTGAACGATAGAAAAGGATTTGCATGTACTCGTGTTAACAAACAACTTTTACTATGGGACCAAGATCGAAATCATAAAAAAAAATTGGACTCCAAACAAAACGCATCAGCTGATAGTATGGGGGAACAATTTTTTTGAATGATTTCGACCTTGGTCCTATAGTAAAAGTTGTTTGTTATCACGAGTATATGCATATCTTTTTTTATCGTTCACTAATTTAAAGTCACCCTTTAAACTAAGTAAGTACATACTTATTTAAAATTGACAACCCTAATATTATTTTCACTATTTTTTTCTTATCATTAAGTTTTTTTTGTGCAAACTGCTAACTAGTTTACATCAACCGCCAAGAATGCTTTCTTTTCTGTACATGTCGTCGTCGCCTGTAATTGAATTGGCATTCACCATGTATTTTTAAACGATCCTGTCCATAATGTGCTAATGTACAATTTGTTGGTGACCTACATAGATAAATAAATTTATTTATCTACTAGACTAGTGGCTGCCTACGACTTCGTACGTATTTTTCGTCATATCTTTGAAAACACACAAAATATCTGCAAATAATATAGGCTATGTGTTATTCTGACATTTAAGCTACAATATTGCCAAGTTTCAACAAAATCTGTTCAGTAGTTTTTAAGTGATGAAGTAACAAACATCCATCCATCCATCCATCGGCACAAACATTGACATTTATAATATTAAAAGGATAAAATTATAAGTAGGTAGTACAATTTCTAATTATAGTTAAGCATCATATTTTGATTACTTTTTCTTCATATTTTGACAGTGGCAGAATCTACAATGGTATTTGTTGAATCGTACCTAGTGCAGCGCATACTATGCGCAATGCGCATAGCCCTCGCCATACAGCGCGGGAATAGCGCAAGTGGTTAGGGCACCTTCGCGGTAGGTACGATTCGGGGTGGCTTGTTTGATTAGATTGTAGTTGGTACCTAGTTTTAAGTTAGATATAAGTAATTTATATAATATTTTTGTTTTCTTTTTGTACATATTGTAAATATTTGAAAATAATAAAAACCATTTGGATTTGCCATTAAAAATAAACATCCTATATACCTACATACGGTATGTTGTGGGAAAAAAAAAGGTACATTAGGTACTGAATTAGAAGTCAAAGGCCGTCTTAATTATCTGCAGGAAAGGCACAGTTTAGAATAGTTACTACGTAAAGGGCGATAAAGAATGCACTTCGATCTTTGTAAAGCAATCGGCAAAGAGCATCCAACCTAATTGGTATAGTAAAAATTTTCGGTATCAATTACACTACACATCTCCTATTCGATCTAGTATGGAGAGAAAAAAGTTGGCGCCCACTGATGAAACTTACGTCAATCGATAGAGAAAAATAGGTATTAAATGATAGTATTTTAGACAAATGTCGAAAGTGATCAAAATTCGCCATGACAACGTGTGTGAACGAATCCATAGAAAATGTATGGAATTATACTTTTTCCCTGACACGTCCCGGACACGGCCCGGATGTGTGTAGATAGATAGATCTTTTATCGAATAATTGATCTATGTACATTAGCATTGGTTTGTATTCGGAAATGCGATGATTGCCGATGTGCGTTTTTATCGCCCTTGTTTTTTTTAACCTCCTACTCAAAAAGAGGGGTGTTATCCCGAACGCGTGAAGCGATATTATTTGAACCTTTATTAGTATGAAACGAGCGGAAAATCAGTTAAGTTCCATAAGTTACGGCAAATTGAAACTTATAATGTAATGATGAACATTGTTTACCGTAATCGCGTCGTCGGGCTTTTTACACTGTACGATTTATCTGTACACGATTTATTGAGGGCTTATTGAGGCTTACGAGTATTAAGTAGTTTCTTTTAGAAAGATACTGTACCTTTTGTAGGTATAACTAATTACCTAAGTACTCTTTTTTTTGTTTCTGTGTAGGTACTTAAATAAATAAATAAATAAGAGTAACCCATGTGTATGAAGTGAAAGAAGTGTGTTTGTATCGTAGCAAGTGGAGGGAAGTCTCTGTCTACCTCGATGGGGAAGATTTTGGAATTTGCCTATATACTCAGCGCGGGAAAAACTTCGATACCGCGTTTCAGGTTTTGTATGCGAATCTACTTTGGTAACGAGAATGTTTGTATCGTATCAAGTGGAGGGAAGTCTCTGTCTACCTCGATGGGGAAGATTTTGGAATTTGCTTATATACTCAGCGCGGGAAAAACTTCGATACCGCGTTTCAGGTTTTGTATGCGAATCTACTTTGGTAACGAGAATGTTTGTATCGTAGCAAGTGGAGGGAAGTCTCTGTCTACCTCGATGGGGAAGATTTTGGAATTTGCTTATATACTCAGCGCGGGAAAAACTTCGATACCGCGTTTCAGGTTTTGTATGCGAATCTACTTTGGTAACGAGAATGTTTGTATCGTAGCAAGTGGAGGGAAGTCTCTGTCTACCTCGATGGGGGAGAGGCGTGACAAGTATCTTTAATAGCCCTTTTAACGTCCCCACTACAGGGGCACGAGCCTACCTCTCATACTTTCACATATACCTTCGAATTTCTTCTCTGGTGTATGCAGGTTTCTTGATGTTTTCCTTCACCGTTAGCGAGTGGTAATCAAATATTCAATCCGTACATGAGAAGTCTCAGAGGTACAGGTTAGATCGAAACCGCGTCTCTAAGATTGGAGGTGGGCGTTCTGTCAACTAGGCTAGGCTACTTTAATGAGTGGTAATCGAATATTCAAATAGTTTATTTTTATTATAGGTATCTATTAGGTGTTTTGGTATGTTATGTATGTATTCTGTATTATTTGCACAACCCGCAACCATTATTACCTATTCCTCGCTATTTCTTACCCTAAGGTTGCCTGGAAGATATTGCTACCTAGCAATAAGGCCGCCTGTTGCTTCTTATATTCTTGTTTGTGTCTGTACCTTATATCTTTTTGTGCAATAAAGAATATTAAATATTCTTTATTGCACAAAAAGATACAAATTTTGTATTGTATTGTATTTGTAAATATCGATATCGTATCATAATCGTATAGTGTAAAACAGCTTTAAAACCTAACTGGGTACTTTGGTGACCAACTCAGCATAAAATGTAGGGCGGTCTTTTACCGTGGGACCGGACCTACTCGTCAACCGTAAATAAATACGCAAGTTGGTGAAATAATGAGAAAATATCATTCGTATGTAGGTAAAGAAAAGAAAGACCAAGAAAAAGCCAAGGAAGGCAAAAATAAATACATCTGTAGGTTTATACTTATATTAAATGTACTTAAATTAAAAAAAAAAACTAATAAAACAAAAAAAAACAAACAAAAAAAACTAAAAACTGAAAACTAAACTAAATACTATTTTTATTTTTTATTTTTTTATTTATTTATTTCAACATACATAACAGATTACAGTCATACAGGAGTTACATAATTTAACAATAGTTGGGACTAGACTATAATCCACTGAAAATGTATGCTAGTCGATACAAAACGTGGTGGAACAAGACAGTGTAGGTACTTAAAAAAGTTGAATAAAAAAAAAAGAAAGTTAAATATAAAGGAATAAAGAAATAAAGAAATGCAACAATCAGTCAATGTTTGCTAAATTAATTACTTCGAGACGTTTTCGAAACAATCTGAAATTACCGTTGAAGATATCTACTTGTAGTGACAAATTACTACTAGTAATGGCGTTGTACTGACGGCACATGCGCGTTAATGGACTATAGTAGCCTGTGTTATTTGAATAAATACCTAATGCAAAAGGATTAGGGTTACGAAAGCGATAATTAATATTAATGTCTATCTGAGAAACCAGGGAAGGAGAGTCAATGTAGCCATGTAAAATTTTGTGTAGTGTGAGCAGATTATGAAGCTTTCTTCTATCCTCAAGGGAAGCCAGATTGAACTTAGACAAGAGGTTAAGATAATTACGTTGGTTACGTTGAAGGTTAAGGCGATAAGACAGCATTTTTAGGCATCTTTTCTGAACACGTTCAATGCGATTAATATGAATAGCGTAAAAGGGCGCCCATATAACTGAGTTATATTCCAAAATTGATCTTATTAAACTGATAAATAAATAAATTATACTGTTTGGTTGCTTAAAAGGTTTGGTAGTCCGTGCCAAAAAACCAAGTAAACTAGAACCTCTGCTCACAATATGATCATAATGTGCGCGAAAAGTCAACTGATCGTCGAAGTAAACACCTAGGTCTTTAGCAAGGGTTTTCCGTTGTAAGTTGAGCTTATTAATTTGGTAGTTAAAATTAATTTTATTTAAATTTCTAGTAAAACTGATCACAAAACATTTACTTACATTAAGGGACATGCCATTTGAAATACACCACTCAGATATGACATCTAAGTCTTTTTGTAATCTAATAGCATCATCACTGCTCTTAATACAATTGAACACTTTCAAATCATCAGCGTAGAGCAGGCAATGACACGATATTTTGCCAATGAGGTCGTTAATAAATGCGACGAAGAACAAAGGCCCAAGATGGGAGCCTTGAGGGACTCCCGATGTAACAGACTTGGGAGTAGAATAATCACCCTTAAGAGCAACCAGTTGGCTTCGGTAGGAAAGGTATGAAGAAATCCATCGGAGTAAGTCGCCATGGATACCCATCGCTTCAAGTTTTTTGCAGAGAGTGTGGTGACAGACCTTATCAAAACTATAATGTACTTATATTTATTAATGTGTTTATTGTAGCTATCACTTCTCTGTCGGTGGGGTCTGCAGGAAGAAATTTCTTTTAGAAATATGCTGTATCTACCTTTTATATAACTTCTCTTTTTTTCTGTCTCTATGTACTATCATCTTACAATAAACTGTTAAATAAATAAAGGCCAAGTCAAGAGTACCCTAAATCGACGTGCATGTATGAGGCGACTGATGAGTGTGGATGAAGCGAAAGAGGTGTGTTTGGATCGTAGCAAGTGGAAGGAAATGGTCTCTGCCTACCCCAATGGGAGAGGCGAGACAGATATGTATGTATGTATGTGACGATGAAGGAAAAGAACAAAAATTTTATGCTTGTAGGTGAGCGGTAGCCTAGTCGGTAGAACGCCCGCCTCCAATCTTGGAGACGCGGTTTCGATCTAACCTGTACCTCTGAGACTTCTCATGTACGGATTTATTATTCGATTACCGCTCGCTAACGGTGAAGGAAAGCATGAAGAAACCTGCATACACTAGGGAAGTGAAGGAGAGTGCAAAATCTACCAATGCGCATTGAGTTAGATTGGTAGATTACGGCCTAATCGCTCTCGTATGAGAGTAGGCTCGTACCCCTGTAGTGGGGACGTTAAAAGGGCTAATGCTAAAAGCGCGAATACAACTTGGCCCATCGCGATGGCCATGCGATGGTCGCCATCAATAAGAAAGGAATATAAGGAGTAGCCCCATTTTTTTTCATATACAAATGAGTTTATGACAGCGTGCCTTAGCACCAAGTTTTCTCATAGTTTTCTTGGTAGATGACCTGTCAAACGATAAATAGTACCGTACAAAAAGTAGCCATTTTGCGCCAGAGCAGGCAAATCCAGACGGTATGGATCCTCCTTATAATATATTTTATACTCAAAGGTTTAGCGGAATACCAAATACGTATGTCAAAAAATGCCATTGACACTCTGCTGACACACAACTGAGGCTATTTTAGATTATCAGACTTGGGCCGACAAAGATGAAGGAAAGCATAATAATTGCATATAATAGCACCTACTCATAGTGATATCGTTTCCCCAACACGCAAGATGGTATGCACTGATTACTTCAAAATGCATCCGACGCAGTGTCATTGACTGGCGACATGTATTTTTATCTTAGCGGATAAGGAGAGGCCTTTGCCCAGCAGTGGGACACAAGTGGCTAGAAAAGATTAAAAAGACAAAAAATATAGACATAAAAACAAATGAATATCCTGTTCCCGAAAGTTAAGGACACTTGGAAGCTAATTTCTGAACTTTATGTCACCATCATCATGATATCAAATCGTGAACGTCCACTGCTGGACATAAGCCTCTCCAAGGATCTCAACAATGACCAGTCATGCGCTGCCCATATCCAACGGCATCCCGCGACTTTCACCTAAATTTTTTTTGAGTTTCGACCCATGTTCCTTGGGGAAAGTTGTTCAGTTTCATGAGGACTATCGCTGTGTTTCGGCATTATACCCCCTTTCTGTTACACCCAGTATGTGCTTAATCTGTGCCCGATGTAGTTTTGGCCTGTATAAACATTTTGAATATTAGATGCTTCAATATTCTTAATCA
This sequence comes from Anarsia innoxiella, assembly GCA_947563765.1. Taxonomy (NCBI): domain Eukaryota; kingdom Metazoa; phylum Arthropoda; class Insecta; order Lepidoptera; family Gelechiidae; genus Anarsia; species Anarsia innoxiella. Next base: position 1,240,919 of record OX387419.1, read on the forward strand.
TCAGGAACAGGAGAGACAATTTTGCACCTAATTCTGTGTATGTCTCTGAAGTGTTATATAGGGTGACTATAAATTAGTGAACGATAGAAAAGGATATGCATGTACTCGTGATAACAAACAACTTTTACTATGGGATCAAAGTCGAAATCATCCAAAAAAAATTCAAGTCCCCATACAAAATGCAACAAATGGGGCAACAATTATTTTTTATGAATTCGTACTTTGCCTCATATTAAAAGTTGTTTGTTATCACGAGTACATGCATATCCTTTTCTATCGTTCAAAATTTAAAGTCACCCTGTAGACTACGATACAAACACACTTCTTTCGCTTCATCCACATTCATCAATCGCCTCATGCACGTCGGGAAGTACTTAGTCTCTGCCTACCCCGATGGGAGAGAGGCGTGACGGAGATGTATGTAAGTGTGTATAGACCACGGGAAAGGTGGCGGGATGAGCTGGACAACTTCATGAATGAGATGGAAGAATGTGGTCCCTGTCTACTCCGACGGGGAAAAAGGGAAAGATTTGATAATTACAAGTAGGTACTTGCTTACTTAGCGCGGAAAAAACTTTGATAGGTAGGTACAGCGTTTTGTATGCGAATGTAATTTGGATGAAGCGAGAATGTTTGTATCGTAGCAAGTGGAGGGAAGTCTCTGTCTACCTCGATGGGGAAGATTTTGGTATTTGCTTATATACTCAGCGCGGGAAAAACTTCGATACCGCGTTTCAGGTTTTGTATGCGAATCTACTTTGGTAACGAGAATGTTTGTATCGTAGCAAGTGGAGGGAAGTCTCTGTCTACCTCGATGGGGAAGATTTTGGAATTTGCTTATATACTCAGCGCGGGAAAAACTTCGATACCGCGTTTCAGGTTTTGTATGCGAATCTACTTTGGTAACGAGAATGTTTGTATCGTAGTAAGTGGAGGGAAGTCTCTGTCTACCTCGATGGGGAAGATTTTGGAATTTGCTTATATACTCATCGCGGGAAAAACTTCGATACCGCGTTTCAGGTTTTGTATGCGAATCTACTTTGGTAACGAGAATGTTTGTATCGTAGTAAGTGGAGGGAAGTCTCTGTCTACCTCGATGGGGAAGATTTTGGAATTTGCTTATATACTCAGCGCGGGAAAAACTTCGATACCGCGTTTCAGGTTTTGTATGCGAATCTACTTTGGTAACGAGAATGTTTGTATCGTAGTAAGTGGAGGGAAGTCTTCCTACCTCGATGGGGAAACGTGACAGATATGTAAGTATTAGTAATTTACCTAAGAATAAGTCGTATTTAACACTTTATTTCGTACAAACACGCAATTAACATTGCAAAGTAAAACACGCAAGAATTACCTTGGCACTTGTTTATTATTAACGGGCGTACATAAGAAGTACCTAGTTAAATATAAAGTTTTAAATTTACATGTGACCATGTGACCCGCCTTTTCATGCGTCGATTATAATTTGTAATTTGTGTTTATGTTTTGTTAAAATGTTCAAGAAGGTTTAATTATAGAATTAACGAAAATATTTTGAAATACCTACCTTTAGGTGTAAGATGCCTTAAATTCATATTTTCCGTTGTTAAAATTTTAGATCAAAAAAGTGACATCAAAAAAGCGTTCTTAATTAATTATGCCTATTTTTTAGTAAAACACTTTTCATTTTCATTTTTCATAGACCATAAATTTAGATTCGCTCGTCAAAGATTAAAAAAATAAAACAAAAAAAGTTATAAAGTAATAAAGTTAGTGCCGAGCGCGGAGTGGACTTTAAAAGCTTTGTTTCATAAAAATCGATTTGGCTGTATAAAAGATAAGGGATGAAGTATGAAAGTGGAGATAATCCAACAAATGTTTATAACTACGAGTAGGTAAATATATCCGAATTGGAAATCATTTGAAAGGAGATGATTCGTATATTACAAATCAGCCGGGGTTTCTTAATTTAATTTTTTTTCATGATTATTAGATAGACATAGTTACGTAGGCACAGTACTGTAGACACCTGCCTATGTAGTACAAGACCTTATTTCGTACCTAGGCTAATTAAATTGCGTCTAAATCATAGGTAGTGCAAGGAAATGCTCTTAGCCAACCCTTACGGAAGAGGCGTGTTACCTACGTGCCTTATTAACTAGGCACTTTTGCTATTACTTAGACCATTATATCGAGTTATAAAACCTGAAAAAAAAACATCAAGCTGCCGCCACAGCCACACTTTTATAATGTGCCATAAAAATAAAACAACAAAATTTACTCCACTTACCCGCAAACGAAAATCCGAGCAAAACAAAAATGAAAGTCACGTCGCAAAACCGATAAATTTCACATCACTAATACCTTTAATCCGATTAAAAAAAAACCTTTTTTTAAAAAGTAAAAAAGAAGAAAAAAAACAAACGTCAAACTCTTATACTTTTTCCCGCTTTTTTCTTCAGAATTTTCTTTTTTTTTGGTTACTTTTTTTTTGGTCACGGAACGCTGGATTTAAAACGATTCTGCCGTGTTGTCCGTGCGACTGTTTTTGCCATACTAAAGTGTTCGAAACAGTTATGTCTAAGTAAAATGACAGTTGGCGAAAGTTGCATAGATGCGCATTGGCACGGCTTGTGTAAGTATAAACAAATCATTTGTGTTTATTTGTTGCTTGGCCCGGTTATTTTTTGAGAAAAGTTTCTTTTTTTCATATAGGTTAGTGTATCAATCGATATAAGATAAGTTAGTATGAATTCTATATAATATCCTAGGCTTGCACTTGAAAATGTCAACTACCTAAAATATTTGCAAAAAAAGGTGAGCTTTTGCCTAGCTATATTCACTATTCACCTACCTTTCGCTCAATTAATATGTCACATCCCAGGAATCCTAGGAAATAGGAAATCTATTGTGTTTTAATAATGGGTCAGTGGGAGGTGAGACGTTAATACCTACGCTAGCTAAGTATTAAATAAGTAGGTAAAGCGGGTCTTAAACAAAACTTATACCTAAATTATATTACTTATTAAAGATAACCTACTTACTTACAGGAACGCTATACTACGCTCAGCTATATTACACGTACATTATCTCAGAAAAAATATAGGTACCTATAGGTACTCAGGTACTAAACAAAAAATTAATTTTACGGAAAGATTTTGTCTGATTTTACGAATTCTTGTGACAACAATGAATGACCTGACCGAGATATAGGTATAATTATGATTATACTGCTACGGTACCTATTCTTCACTTCTCACCTTGCATTTCAGCGAAAACTCGTTTATAAGACACAAAGTGCAAGTAAAAGTAGCGCAAAGTAATGCCAAAAGTCAAAAATTAAGGTTAATTAAGGTTGCCTGAAAGATATCGCTACCTAGCAATAAGGCCGCCTGTTGCTTCTTATATTCTTGTTTGTGTCTGTACCTTATATCTTTGTGTGCAATAAAGAATATTTGTATTGTATTGTAAATGTTAAAACTTTACCCCTGGTGCAAACGTGCCCATCACCCCAGCTGTGTTTCCACGCTGGATAGCGATAGACCCGGCGGGGACCTGTGTTCCCCGCGCCAGGAGAGACCAGGGGCGGGTTATTCCCGGATTAGTGTTAGTAAGGTTAAGTTTAGTTTAGTTTAGCGGTTATATTTTATTTTTCATATTTAAATTGTATCTATTTATTTACTTTACCTCTTAATTTTAAACAAAATAATCTGTTACCTACGATACCTAGGTACCTACATTAGGTTGATTAGGTCCTAGCTACTCTTTATCACTCTTTATAAAGATAAAAAAGAGAATGCAAAAGCAACAGGCGGCGGCCTTATTGCTAGGTAGGAATATCTTCCAGGCAGCCTGGGGTAAACACGAAGAATTTGTAAGTACCTACCTAATTAGGTACTTACACGATTTCTTTTTGTATAATATTTAAGTACCTACATACAAATGTACAGTCAGCATCATAAGTCGATTAACACATTCATATTTTCAAAAGTAAAATACACCCTTATTTGACGTAAAACATTACTTATTTTCTTTATTTTGAACCTTATTGGATGTTCATTTCACTCTGGAGCATTTTTTGCTAAGCGATTTTTGTCTAATACCTAATGGTGTATTTTACTTTTGAAGATCTGAATGTGTTCATCGACTTATGATGCTGACCGTACCTAATATATAAGTTAAATAAAAAGGAAAAAAAAACTTTATTGAAACTTTATTTTTGACGAAGCCTGTTGCTGCTGCAGTGTGATTCCCTAAAAAACCAAGGTCGAGTCGAGTACGATGACGAGCTCGACGTCGAGCTCCCACGTCGTTCGACATCATTTCGACGTTGAGCTCGACATAGAAGAAACTAGTGTTCTTTGAACGCATTTAGTTCAACGTCGAACTACTAATCTTAGACAGCTCGACACTGAAATAGAGTTGACTGACTATTTCTCTGGAATTTTAATCGATATATTTGACTAAGCGTTCTTAGGCTAAATATTGTGCGAAAAATTAATTAATTATATAATTTTAGGACTGGAATCAGAAAGACATGTTGTAAATATATATTTTTTTTATAAACAAAGAAAACAGTAAGTACAGTTTCTCAAAGAAAACAGTTTATTTGAAACTATAAACTCTATCTGGTGATCTTGTTAATTTACATCCTCGTCCATCATTTTCCAGTTTGTTGCTTATTTCCTACAATACCCAAAAGCAAGCCAACGCTGCTGCTCAAGACAGCGAAATATGAATGATTATTATAGTTACCTACAGAATACGTATATTAGTATTATAAATTCAAAGAGTAAAAGAGAAGTTTGTATTATATGGTATTGTATTTATTTAAGGTGAAATTATGTTTATTTACTTATTGGGTTGTAAATAAAAAGTTTTAAGAATTAAAGGAAGGATAGAGAGCATCCAAACTTATTGGTAAAGTAAAAAAAAACGTTATTTTTACGAATTCGAAATTTAAATTTCATTCAAAAATTTTGTTTTAATTGATCCTTAGACCATGGGAGGTCCTTAGACCAAGGGAGGTCGGTCCTCTGTATGAAAATTGAGGGCTCGAACCTCCCTCGGACGACAAGCGTAAAATTTTGATGTTTCTTTGACGCTATATTTTGAAAGAAGTTTTGCTTTCAAAACAAAGAGTAGAGTAATGTAAATATGGCGTTGTCTGTATTGACATGTTTCAAATAGAAGAAATATTGTGGATTTCTTGCTGATTTCGAGCGATAAAGAAGAAACGCCCAGACGCTGCTCGTCCAGAATTGCAAGAGAAAATTAGTTCAGTGCTTATGCAATGCAATCATTATAAAATTAAATAATGTCTTTCATACGAGTAACATCTTCAAGGTATGAAGAAACGCATTGCCTACCTACGATAGGTACTAGGTATCTAGTTGTCCGTTAAAATAACTCGTATTATTTGTAGGAACGATGGAGTTTCACCGCTTTTCTATCAATATTAAAGGAGTCTGTGATGCAGACTTGAGGCTGATGAATGTTGTGGCTCGATGGCTGGATCCACACATGATGCCACTAGCTTCAATAACTCAATATTAAAAGGTAACATTTAAATTCATTCACCTATTTTAACTACTCTGTAGATAGATACATACCTACATTATCGTCTCTTTTTGAGTTCCATAGTCAACGTAGATAAAACCCTTACAATTTCACTCTATAAATACCTATTATAAAACAATTCATAACTGGAATAATATTATGTAAATACATTTTCTAGGTCAGTGTGATGCTGGTGAATTTGGAGACCGCTAGATGCTTGGAGACAGGCCTATCCAAACAGAGTTTATTTATTACCACTTCTCCTAAATCCAACTATAACTGCTGACACCAGATACAGTGAAGCCCATATTTTAAGACTAGAAATACTAGTGAATGGTTTTAATTTTTAAAAGGACTTTGTTGTTTGGTTTAATAAAACATTTTATCATATATATTTAATGCATTTTTATTATACTTATAACACAATGAAAACTAAGAATCAAACAACACACAGAAAATATTAACTTCCTCGTTACACTTTATCCACTGGGATACAACAGAATAACTGGTACCTATTTGGTACCACCACGTTAACGTACATTCTTCTTTAAATTCTTCCACTTTGAAAGTGGTTGCTGCGGAGTTCGACGATAGACTGTCCCTGAGGCGTTTACTAAGCTTCATAAAACATTAAACATACTGGCGCAGTAACATTTAACTGGTGGATTGTTTATAGAAACGGAGATTTGGTAGCAGTAACCAAGTAAGCATCTAGCTGAAGGTATAGGTTATTACGACCCGGCGATGATGAATGATGTATATGTTACGGGCAATGTGATTAATGCGGGCAGTATGCATAATGCCCGAGCATTATGAATAATGCCCAGCTGTATCGGGCAATGTGATAAATAACTTTCAAATCTGTGCTATTTATCACAATGCCCGGGCATTATGACAAAGACCAGTGGGCAATTTGATAATAATAGTCCGTTTACTTGATAATTGTAGGTTGCGATAATTCTAAAGTCGCCAAATTTTTGATACGTTGTCAGAGACATATTAGTGGACAATTTTTTCAGAAATTTTATGTCATTACTTTAGGTAGAATTTAGGTTTTTGCATTTTTATCAACTAAGATTATTGAAGTAGAGTAGAATAATAATTTGGCAACTCATATGTTATGTTATTAAGTACTTCAATACAATAAAGTTTTTAGAAACTTTACGTATCTGCTGCATGCATAGGTACCTACCTAAAGGAAAAAAATGCTCATAATTTCGGCATGAAATTGAAATTAAATATTAAAATGAAAATTCTTTTAATCCTGTAGGTTAGGTTTGACAACACTCTAGACGGGTAATTTTTTAAAGTTAATGCTAAATTCGCAAGAGTTTCATTTTCTTTTTCATTTTATAGAGAAGAACCTAGCAAGAAATTCTGTTGGGTTGCTCTTTTCAATTTTACAAATTCTTAGGCTGAAACACAGAAACAAACATTAAAATTTACATTTCAATAGAGCTTAAATCAATAAACAAGTAATAAAAAATTTGCCCCTGCAATATCCAGAACAAGGTATAGGTAAAACGGGAAGCTGAAAAGTGAAAGCTTGATAGAATCCGCATAGGTACCTACATGACCGGCCATCACTGCAGCACCTTCACACAGGTCTCAACGCATGTGCCAGCCATCAACCCTTTCCACATATTTTAGGGATTTAGGAAGTATTTTAGGGAAACCAGCACATGCCACCCTTTGACCAATCAGAGTCCGGAATGGCCTAACCTAAACTAAAACCCAACTTAACTTATGAAGAAACGATGAGAATTTTAAGTTTCATAATACGTACACATTTATTTAACTTTCAGTTAGGTTTAGGTGAGATAAGGTTTCATTGTAAAATAAAAAAAAGTACTGAAACAGTTTATTATCACTCTGCCCAATAGGTGACGGGCATTATGCATAATGCCCGGGCAATTCGATTAATTGCATAGTATTTATCACATTGCCCGCTTATATTGGGCATTATTCATAATGCCCGGGCATTATGCATAATGCCCAATTAATCACATTGCCCGTAACATATATAACTCGAAAGCTTACAACAGCTGACACTGGAATAAATTAAATTAAAGTAGATTTTCACCGTTCAAATTTAGATTTTCAACATGTCTTCATGATTTCAGACCTAAAAATGTATAATAAATTTTAATTTTACCCTCAAAATACTTATTCAAATATTATATCGATTTAAAATTCAAGAGTAGTCAGACAACTCTATTCCAGCGTCGAGCTGTCGAGCCAGCGGTACGGCTAGACGTCGAGCAAAATGTGTTCGGGAATACGATTTTTTTCGTCGTTAGTCTCACGTTAAGCTCGATGTCGAACCTTGTGGCAGCCCGACTCTGAGGCTCGACGTCGAGCCCAAAATCGAGAAAACTTAATTAGACATTCTGTTAATGTCAACATTATGTCAACAAAAAAATATTTCTAATAAATTTGATTTTATGTAGTTTTTCGCAATAAATTCCAAAATGTAAGGACAAGTATACGTTTATTTTCAATCATTTCATTCATTCATATTATTTAAGAGCCAGGCTCATGTCGGTGGACGAATCAACGACAAGCAACCAACATCATTCATCATTTAGCAAATTTTTATCGTTCCTTTTATCTTTTGTGTTTATAATACAGATATACGTGTTCCGTAGGTAACTATAATTATAATTCCTATTTCCAGCATGTCCAGAAGCGGCTGTCCTATCTTTGTCGCAGCAAGAAAAGTTGCTTGATTGTCTGAGCTGCAGCTTTGGCTTGCTATTGAGTATGTACGGACAAATCACGCAAGACGTAGAGATAGCACCGCATTGCAGGATAATATGTGCAACAAACTGTGGTGGACGAGGATGTAAATTATCAAGATCACCAGAAGTTTAGAGTTTCTAATAAACTGTTTTCTGTGAAAACTGTTTGGCTTTTTGTATACTTTGTGTGTGTGTTGAATACTGTATTAGTGTCTGATCTTTGTTTCCTGATTACAGAAAATAAATATATAAATAAGGCTTCTTAGTTGTCTCGCCTGTCGTAGCATTTCGTATAACTTAAAGCAAAGAAAACATTACAGACAATCTGGCACTCATTTTAATGATAAAAATCATGTGTTTTGAGGAAAACTCTGTTTTAACATTTCAAAAAATTTATTGGAAAACCATTATTACATAGGTAGTTAGTAGAAATGTTCACGGCAAACACACAGACAGATATAAAAATTAACCAATAAACTAATTATGCTTACTTCATAACACGCTTTCTCCTAAATTACACAAATTCCTACTTAACTCTCAGACTTAATACATTTTTAATATTACACTTAGTTATGTACTCTTCATTTAAAGGTTTAGTTAGTATATCTTCAGGTTGGTCATTGGTCGCAACGTACTTGACTTTCAGCCCCTTCTTGATCTATAACAGTTTCAGATACGTACACAATTTTCATTAGATTGACTTTCTATATCAAGTGAAACTGGAGACTCGATAGCTTCGGAACCATCCTGGTTTAGGAAAACTAGATCCCGTTAGCTTTTAATTTAAATATCCACTTGCTACTTACTACCTTTCCATTCACTGGCGAATCACATACGTCCCAAGTATTATATCTAAAGTAGCAAACAACGAACACCACATTAAGCTATTCATGGACGCTTATTATAGGTAACGATATTTAGTGTCTTTAAGCTTCAACCGTTCCAATGAATCTCTGGCAACAATTAACAATTTCTTCTTTCAGATCTAACGAAGGACGGTAAGTTTTTTTCAGTTCCTTCCTTCATATGATTATCTTTTCTTGAAGTATGTCTACCTTCGCAACAACACAGAAAGTTCTCTTTCTATTCCTTTTTCCTCTCGCTGGTACAAGTGTCTTCAAGTTTCTTCTATTTCGTTGGTAAACGACCTCACATGAATATTTTTTATTATTTACTAAATTTTTGATCACGACAAACAGATGTCAAAAGTAACCAAAGACACATTTGACGGAAAGAATCGAGGTGGTCGACGAGGCGGTAGGCAAAGTCGAAACCTCCCTCGGTCGAAACGGAATTTCGTTATGGCGCCTCTACACAGTCGTCGAGACTCCCCGAGACAGGACGAGCGCGGGTGGGTACAGGGCGCTCTCGTCTCCTCTCGTGGCCTCATTTGGTCGCTCTCGGGCGCGTGTCGGTCTTTTGATGTCCCTCTAGCTAGCATCCTCACCTTTGAAAACTTAAAGAATATAAATTTTGACGATGCCAAAATTTAGTGCTTAATTAGTCAAAATTAGTCACCATAGTAAAATAATTAGTCGTCTTTTAATTTAGAAGATATAGCCGCAGTTTACTGAGGATGCTAGCTTAAGGCTCAAGCTAGCATCCTCACCTCTCATGCTGCCAAACGGTGCGTCCTATCGATTTGGTTTATATTCCAACATTTAGTCGTCAATTAGTCATTAATACTCACCTAAGTTCCAAATTTAATCGCCTAATCGTTTTCAAGTTATAACTACAACCTACAAGCCGCTGAGGATGCTAACTAGAGGATTTCAAGGTACGTCATATCTGTGGCTAAGCTGACCTTTCCAGTTCAAAATTAGGGTCAAGAATTAGTACACAATTAGTCGTCCCGAATTACATTCGATTTGATTAAATTTACGTCATGGAAGTACTTTAAAAATCCTTATAAACTTCTTCATACAAATTGTGATGGTACAGTCGTGAACAAAATAATAACGGAGGTGCGATTTAATGATTGTCGAAAGGTATTTACGCATACCATTTATGCATTTTGTAGATAGGTATAAATAATAATTATATCAAATTAATACTATACTTACCTTTTATGTATAAGTATGAAGATAATGATAACTCGATATTCATATATCAAGAAAGATATAAAAAAAGCTTTTATATATTTTTAATGATATTTATTTGACTGACAGCAGCAAGTTACTTTTGAAGTTCGTAGCCTCTATTGAACTCTATGATGACTACACAAGTGTCATATTAATTTGTAACAAAATTAAAAATGTTTTACAGTGACACCTTTCTTTCTACGTTTGAATAAAATATCAAATTAAGTTGAGAACCAATGGTGTCTTTTACCTAATGGAACATATAAAGACTGATTTACATTAAATTTAATGATAGAGAGGGTTTTTATAAGGGCGTTTGTATGCTTTAAACGAATTGTACCTATCCTTTAAAAATACCCTATTAATTAAAGAACATTAAGAACCAATTGTGATTATTTTGCTGTGATTAAAACCAAATAGGTAACAAAGCATTGTATTAGTACATAATCGTAGCAATAAGAACAAACTGTGATTATTTTAGTACTTAACCATTGTGATCAAACCATATTTACAAATTGTTTAATTTGTTTGTTTATAAATAAATATCATTAAAAATATATAAAAGCTTTTTTTTATATCTTTCTTGATATATGAATATCGAGTTATCATTATCTTCATACTTATACATAATAGGTAAGTATAGTATTAATTTGATATAATTATTATTTATACCTATCTACAAAATGCATAAATGGTAATGAAATGAAATGAAATGATCATTGAAATGAAATGATCATTTAATCCTGTAGGTTTTTTGACAACACTTAGGACGGGTCATTTTTTAAAGTTAATGCTAGATTCGCAAGAGTGCAGTTTTCCCCAGAGAAGAACCTAGCAAGAAACTCTGTAGGGTTGCTCTTTTTCATTTAAGTTTTACAAATCTCAGGCATAAACACAAACATATACCTAATAAAATTAATATTTCAAAAGAGCTATCCATAAATAAAAATAAAAATTTGACCCCGCAATATCCAGGAAAAGTAAGGTAATAAATGGGAAACAGAGAAGTGAAAGGCTTAGTTTCATAGGATCCGCATGACATGACCGGCCATCACAGCAGCACCTTCACACAGCTCTCAACGCATGTGCCAGCCATCAACCCCTTCCACATATTTTAGGGAAGTAGGAGACCCGACACACAGCGCCACCACTGCAACGGCGTAAGCGAGCATGACATGTCACACGTTTCGCCTTATTCATAAAAAAATCTTAGCTATTACAGATACCATACCTACCAAGATACTGCAGAGGCAACATTTTTAATACACAATAACATTCATATACTTAATTTAAGGAATGTAAGAAATTCACAATTGTATAAGTATGAACAGTTATGCCGTATAAAGAAAGCTTGATAGAAGAGCAGGTCAATCCCATGGATTTGAGTCATCTAAATAATCGTATGCGTCGTAATCGGTATGCGTAAATACCTTTCGACAATCATTAAATCGCACCTCGGTTATTATTTTGTTCACGACTGTACCATCACAATTTGTATGAAGAAGTTTATAAGGATTTTTAAAGTACTTCCATGACGTAAATTAAATCAAATCGAATGTAATTCGGGACGACTAATTCTTGACTAATTCTTGACCCTAATTTTGAACTGAAAAGGTCAGCGTAGACACAGATATGACGTACCTTGAAATTCTCTAGTTAGCATCCTCAGCGGCTTGTAGTTATAACTTGAGAACGATTAGGCGATTAAATTTGAAACCAAATCGATAGGACGCACCGTTTGGCAGCATGAGAGGTGAGGATGCTAGCTTGAGCCTTAAGCTAGCATCCTCAGTAAACTGCGGCTATATCTTCTAAATTAAAAGACGACTAATTATTTTACTATGGTGACTAATTTTGACTAATTAAGCACTAAATTTTAGCATCGTCAAAATTTATATTCTTTAAGTTTTCAAAGGTAAGGATGCTAGCTAGAGGGACATGTCTTTTGGCCCCAGTCAAAGGGTCTCGTTGGCTCTCGCGAGGTAAACGAGAGCGAGCATGTACACACTCGTTTATTTGATTGCTCGCTGACAATATTTTTCTGATTTGTTTACGTATTTCTACTAGTACTTAGTAATCATTCACAATTTTCTTTTCTCCATGATTTACGAATTTTTTTTTTTAAGTAAATATATGCTTAAAAATATTGTAGTAGCTCACTACACAAAGACAAATAGCAGCAGCAACTTCTACGTCCGTTGTTGCGTAAGTCTTCAGTTCAAATGGTAGAACGAGTGTGTACAGGGGTGCTCTCGACGAGAGCGTTCTCGGCCGCCGAGCCTCCCGGCGGCGAGAGGCTCTCGCTCGACGAGTGAGTAGAGGCGCTATAGAGGAAACCAAATTTTGTATGAGAAATACCCTCCTTTCGACCACGACTAGTTCCAACTCACACCATGCTCGACGACGAGGCGCTAGTGTCGTAATTTAGTGTCGAATGAAAATTAGAGAATACGAGTAAAGACGAGTCACGTGACTCGACGCTGGCTCAGCGCTGTTTCTAGGTCGAGGTTTTTTCGGGAATCGCTATGCTGATTTATTTTTGTTGTTTCTTAAGGTTTATTTTGACGAAGCCTGTTGCTGATTGTCACTTCTGTAAATACTTTTAATTTAAAAGGAAAATATGTTCTACAGTAAACCACATCGCATTACTTGTGGTAAACTTTCGCGTGTCTTCTCGCCACATTTCTCGCCTTGTTTAATAACATTCTAACCGCGATTACACTGTTATCTAAGTACATACGTTCTAACTAGAAAATATTGTACTTACAAAAATTCCGCGTGAGTGTGGACCCCTTGGATTCGCGTCACCAAGTCCCTTTCAAGACCTACGTGGTGGGAGACCCGACTGTTCTGCTGGGAGTCTTCAACTCGCCGGACTTCTGGCCGAAGGGTGTCATATTTCGTCGCTTCAGAGGTAGCTTGCCGCGACGTAACGTGACACCATCGTGATTTAGTTTTAAGTTTTTATTTTGTATTCTATTTATAGTATTCATAGATTTTAATTGTATTGTATTTTGTGTATCAATATGGGCCTTAGATGCCCGAAATTAAAAAGTAAATAAAAAAAAAGAAATAGGTACATACCTACTGTTTTACTACAGGCTACCCGCAACTTCGTACTTAATCATAATCATATTTAATGCGCAAAAAAAAAAAATTATATATATATATATATTTTTTTACTTATTTCATTCTATTAGGTTATTCTGATGTGTAAGCAACAACATTGTAAGTAAGTAAGTAAGTAAATATTTATTCCCAGTCCAATAAAATATACAAGAACAAAACAAAATTAAAATGCACAAAATAACAAAATTAAACGTAAAACAAAATTAAACACAAAATAAAATGAAACTTAACTTTTAAAACTTAGAACATAAAATAAACCAAAGAGACAAGAATGAGAAAGAAGATAGTTATGGACTGGAAAATGGTCTCCACTCAGCATTATTGTCATGTCAATGGTTGCCCAGACATGACGCTGATTTTCTGATAAAATTTCAAACATTATAAATGGTTTTCGCGTAGAAAAGTAGTTAACAAAACAATTATCATTAGTATATCCTACTTAGGTACCTACTACATAGTTAGGTACCATCTTTTAATTTTAAAAAAACATAATAGGTAGGTACCTAGTTAAGTATAACACGTCGGAAATATCTGCGGACCTCGCTGGAATGCGCTTTCCCCCGCGCTTCCCCTGTTTTCGCCTATTCATTCAGTACCGTGACGAGTACGTACGAGTTGCATGACGTCATCAAGCCAGGTCCGCAGATATTTCCGACGTGTTATATAAGTAAAATTGGTAGACAGCAGGACCAGCAGGTTACCAAAATCTGTTCAGTCCTTAATGCATCAAATCATCCTCACATTATACAGAAGTAATCATAAATAATATATAATATATGTCCCCACCAAGGGGCACGAGCCTACTCTCATACACAGAGTGATTAGGCCATAATCCACCATACTGGCTAAGTGCGGGTTGGCGGATTTCACATACACCTTCGAATTTCTTCTTTGGTGTATGCAGGTTTCCTCACGATGTTTTGCTTTACCATTTATTTTTTGTTAAAAAAAACAAAAGGGTTAGCTATATAGGCAAGTCAACAACTATTTTTTTCAGCAAGTTCAAATACCTTACCTATTCTATAGCCATTACACCTACATTAGCAAAAGTGTCCAAAATATTTGAAGACATAACGGTTGTCGCGAACGTAGTACCGCGATTTTAAACTTTCAAATAAAATAATAAAACAAAAAAGGAAGGTAGTTGTAAAACGTTGGGTGATCGCGCGCCCGCGCGGAGCGGGGGTACGATGCAACGCAGACGGCAGGTAAACGCTAGGGAGTGAACGTGTGTTCGCAAGAAATCAGGTGAGTTTTTATAAATATTTTCACTTTAATCTTTTTACGTTATATTTCCATATCTGTGTTTTATTGTGTGATAAAAACAGTGTCACGTACTTTCCCGTACAATTTAGATGTGTAAATTACTTGATTTGATAGCTACGATCATATCAGTTATATTCGTGTTCTCAGCTTGTGTTGTGTTACATTTAGAATTCATCTAATGAAATATAGACGTTCTGCAGTTGTTTCGCTCAGTAAATACCTACATCAGTGATCGGTTCAGTGATTTGCTCAGACTCAGAGTTAGTGTTTTGCCAACGCGTGCGAGGTACGGGGTCGCTATAAGGGGAGGAGGAGGCGACTGCTCAGCTCAGCTCAGCTCAGCCACTGCGTAGATATCAGCTCAGTTCAAGTATGATCAAGGTTGCTTAGTGTAGTATTAGCGATAGTAAAGCATTATAAGTGTATGCGGTTAATACTATAGATTGTTCAGCTTCTCAGTGCCTAATTGAATCTCATTAGGTGCCGGCCGTTTCTCAGATACGGACACATTGTTTATTTAACGTCTAACTTATAGTATTCTCATAAGGACACCAATATCGATGTCGTTTGTCTATAGCACATATAATGTAGATGTCATGGTAACAATAGTGTCACGGGTCAAAGTGATTTCACTTTGACTCATCATGAAAGCCTTTTATTACAAAGCAAACACATAAATACATATAATTCACATAAACAAACGTATAAATAGATAAATATATAGAAAGTCTCTAATTTAATGCATACCTATATTTATGAGTTTAGTCTCTTTTCGCCACGTCTGCAATAAAGTTTGGCGACATGGTGGAGGTGCTGGGATATGACAAATATATACCTAGTCAAATTAATAAAATAATCAAATTTAAGATTAATACACACAAAGCTTGATTTTAAAAATTTATGCAATTGCGGGTAGATAGTATAAAAAATTAAAATATATTTTTGCCTTTCGTTGCATTCGCTCAGAAATTACGTCCATTGTTACAGACGAAACAAATCGCTCCGCTCAGTAGATTCGTTGCTCAGTTGTGAATAATTACTATACGTATACCTGTGTGTGGTCGTTTTCGATATGGAGGAAATTTTGAAAAATCGGTTGAGGCTTTTCCATGAGAATCTTCAGTCCTGTATTGACACTGGTCAGAGTACATTAGAACATATTAACAGCAATCCTCAGGGTGTTCATGACGTTGAACTTGTGCAATGTAGGCTACAATCAGCCATCGACCGACTTGTTTCGGAAATCTATAATTATTTTAACTTCGTCACAACTCCATCAGCTGACGACATTGCTTTATATACTCAGACTCAGATTAAGGGCGAAGAATTGGTTGCAGAGTTGAAAGCTAAAACCATCAGCAAATCTCAGAAATCAGTTGATGTAGGTTCCAAAAGTGATCTCAATGTGACAAGTAAATTACCTAAAATGGAATTGGCTAAATTTAGTGGAGATGTTTTGAAGTGGCACCAGTTTTGGGACCAATTTTCATCAAACGTGGATAGCAGAAAAATTTGCGATGTCGACAAACTTTTGTACCTGCAATCCGTTTTACAAGGAGACGCAAAACGAGCCATCGATGGTCTAGACATTACCAACAAAAATTACGAGATAGCGGTTGCTACTTTGAAAGAAAGATACGGCAAACCAGGTACTATAATTGATGCTCATTATGCAGCACTTTATAGGATTAAGCCTGCTGATAAATCTGTCAATGACTGTCGTCGTGTTTTCAACGAGATTCAGGGTCACCTGAGGGTACTCAGCTCTTTAGGAGAGGATGTAAATCATAATCATCTTAGAGTCACAATAATGCAAAAATTCTCTGAAGACCTCATTTACGAACTAAGGATGAGAATGAAATCGGAGTCTGAAACTATCGATGAGATACGGAATCACATTGAACAGATTATTTCAGCACGCGAAATGTCAACTAGGATGAAAGAGGAAATATTTTCTCAAGATTCTTCGAGTAAGGTTGATACGGAGAAAGATAGGTTTACTTTAGAGACCCTACATGCTAATACCGTTAATAACGCACCACAAAAGCGGCCATTTCCTTCACGAAACAACGTAAGTGATACTAAAGAAAAATATAGACGGAACAACGACAACAAAAGAAATTTTGACAGAAACAGAAGCGACAATAGAAAATACGACGATACTCGGAAAAGACAATATTCTAAACAAGAAGATACAAAGGAAACTCAACCAAAGCGCCGGAAAGTTAGTTGCATATTTTGTGGTGACGGTCATTACAACGACGAGTGCACAAAGTTTAAGTCTGTGGAAGAGAGAAAAAAGAAGCTAGAAGGTAGATGTTTTAACTGCCTTGCGAAAGGTCACACATCGCGGGAGTGCAGATCTCACATGAAATGCTATCATTGCGGCAAATTTGGAATACATAATAGGTCATTATGTCCATCAAAAGAAACGGTGAAAACCGACGCCCTACATGTTGGTAACACAGTTAGCGGCAGGAAGATCACTGTCCTACAGACGGCAGTCGTGTTCGTTAAAAGGGTCGGAGATTCTTCAGAACTTGTGCCTTGCAGAATTCTTTTGGATTGTGGTAGTCAGCGAACATATATCACAACCGAGCTTTCTAAGAAACTAGGACTGTCGGAGTTGGAAATTGATAACTTGTCGGTTTTTACTTTTGGCGCTAGCCAACCAAGCGAGATCGAGAGCCCAGTAGTTGTTTTTGAAACAATATCTAAAACAAATCAATCTCAAATTTTTTACGCGAATGTTGTTCCACATATAACGAACAGTGTTCCCTCTTTACCTCGCTGCGCATACAATCAAATAAAAGGTTTTCACTTACCTGATAACCTTGTGCTTGCCGATGATACCCAACAAGGAGATGGCGTTGATATACTGTTAGGAAATGATTATTATTTCGGGGCAATTAAAGGAGAGAAGATAGAAGTGGCAGAAAACCTTTACCTTATAAATACTGTTTTCGGATGGGTCTGGTCGGGATGTTGTTCCACTAACGAGGAGGTTAGTGCTGAAAAATGTCCAGATAAACTTTCTGTCCTTACCTACTTTCAGTCAAACATAGAATGCAGCAGCTTTTGTCAACCTGACCTACCATTAAAAGTAGATGACATGAAAAGATTGTGGGACCTGGAGTCAATAGGCATCACTGACTCTCCAAAGGCTTCTCGCGATGATGAAGCGATTAGACAATTTAATGAAACAACGCAATTTTTCAATGGTCGTTATCAAGTTAAATGGCCTTGGATTGATTATCCACCAATCCTTCCTTCCAATTTCGGTTTAGCATACGGCAGGCTGAATGGTTTACTCAAAAGACTCGACTCTAAAACAATGGCAGCATACGACAATATTATTCAGGAGCAATTAGATTTAGGAATAATTGAAGTTGTGAATGAACCCGACAAATTCGTCGAACACCCGGTGCATTACTTACCTCACCATTGCGTGGCGCAAATGGACAAATTACGTTTGGTTTACGATGCATCATCTAAAACGAAGGGCAACAAGAGCCTCAACGAATGTTTATATCGGGGCCCTCTAATGCTTGAAGACCTCACTGAACTCTTAATAAGATTCAGAGAGAATGAGATAGGATTAGTAGCGGACGTAGAGAAAGCGTTTCTTCAAATCGGTCTACAGGACAGGGATCGCGACGTCACCAGGTTTTTGTGGCTGAAAAATCTAAAAGAAGCAATTGGTAATAACAATATTATCCATCTTAGATTTTGTCGAGTACCCTTTGGGGTAATATCTAGCCCATTCTTACTGAATGCCACCATTAGACACCATCTGAAAAAGGGAAACAAGCCTATTTTTAAAATGATAGCTGAAGATCTTTATGTCGATAACCTCGTTACTGGTGCTAAGTCCACGAATGAAGCCAAAGTAATTTTCAGCGAAGCCAGATCTGCTTTTATGGAGCTGTCGATGAACCTTCGCCAGTGGAACTCCAATTCATTAGAGTTTATGAATCAGGTACCAGAACAGCTGAAAGATAAAAACACTGAAAATATTAAGGTCTTGGGTTTAGATTGGAACTTAAAAGGGGACGATATTGGTTTGAGATTCGATTCCAAACTACTGAGAGTCGACAAGAATGACATTTCTTCTAAGCGAGATGTTCTCAGAGTAATGGCTTCAGTCTTTGACCCATGCGGATTTTCAGTTCCCCTAATTTTACCAAGCAAGATATTTCTCCAAAATCTGTGGTGCCAAAAGGTAGATTGGGACACCAAACTGACTAAAGAAAATCAAGATGAGTGGTATGAGGCACAAAAGGGTTTAGGTCTTGTAAAGGACATCAAGGTACCCAGATATTTTATCGGATTTGCAACAAAGGACAGATTGGTGAAATCTGAACTTCATGCTTTCACTGATTCATCTTTACAAGCCTATGCTGCGGCTGTATACATTCGTTGTTTTGACGGTGAAGATATTGCGGTTAATTTTGTCATAGGGAAGTCAAGATTGGTGAATAAAAAAGAACAGTCAGACTTACAGATTCCGAAATTAGAGTTATTGGGGGCTGTAATTGGCAGTAGGCTAATAAAGAAGGTTAAAAATGCTCTCAGAATCCCTATCTCAGCAACGTTCCTGTGGACTGATAGCCAAATCGTCGTCAGCTGGTGCATCACAGAAAAACTCCTTCCTCCGTTTGTATCACGACGCGTTGAAGAGATAAAAACCGACTCCAGTTTAATTATCCGTCACGTTCCTTCTCAACTCAACCCAGCCGATGTCGCAACCAGACCAAATGCCTCAGCAGAAAGTTTAGAACGTTGGTTGAAGGGACCTGACTTTTTACGTAACAACTCTTGCTCATGGCCCAAGATTATCAGTGAAAGATCAGATGTTTACGTTGTAGCTCAGAGTATTTCGCTGGGGCAGGGTCCTTCGGAAGCAAATGTTGAAGAAGTTGTACAGACTAATGAGGGCATAGAACACCACGATGACACATCTATTTCGGATGACTGGAAGCAGATACGACAAGCTCAGAAAGAATGCTACCCCAAGGAACTGCAGGGCCAGGAAACAGACGTGACTAGATCACTAGAAGTATATAAAGACGAAAGAGGAATTTTACGCTGCAAAGGAAGGTTAGGCAATACTGGTTGGACAGATGATCAAAAGTACCCAATACTCCTTCCAAGAGGCCACAACGTCACCAACAAAATAATTGACGACCTGCATAGGTCAAATTATCACGTGGGAGTATCACATACACTTGCTCTACTCAGGAGGAAATATTGGGTACCCAGAGGTAGATCAGAAGTCCAAAAGATACTCAAGC
Organism: Anarsia innoxiella; assembly: GCA_947563765.1. NCBI lineage: Eukaryota > Metazoa > Arthropoda > Insecta > Lepidoptera > Gelechiidae > Anarsia > Anarsia innoxiella. The sequence goes on from OX387419.1 coordinate 1,260,968, forward strand.
AGTGCCTATCTTGTCGAAAATACTCAGGAGGACCATACAAGCTCCCTCCGATGGCTCAATTACCTCCAGAAAGGGTAACTTATAGTAATCCGTTTTCATACTCAGGCATTGACTACTTTGGCCCAGTCTTAATTGACGTAAATGGGTCTATGGAGAAGCGCTGGGTGTGTTTATATACTTGTCTTGCAGTACGGGCAATACATTTGGAAACTGTCAATGATTTGACAGCTGAGGACTGTCTTTTAGCTTTGCGACGTTTTGTATCATCAAGAGGGGTTCCTAAACTAATTATTTCGGACAATGCCCTACAATTCAAATTGATCGCTGAGGTGTTGACCAGCGACTATTGCGTCACTAACGGCGTAAAATGGAAATTTATTCCAGAACTCGCCCCATGGTTTGGGGGTTTCTACGAAAGGCTCATTGGTATTGTAAAAAACTGCCTAAAGAAAACTGTCGACAAGCATCTTTTAAATCAGACTCAACTCAGTACGATAATCAAGGAAATCGAAGCTGTTGTCAACTCAAGACCGCTCACGACCGTAGGAGAAGAGTTGGAGCACGTCCTTACACCTGCAGATTTCCTACAACCAAGTGGTCTAAGCTTTCTCCATTCTTCAGACAAAGAATTCCTAGAAACTTCTACAGCAACGAAATCGAATTTGATCGAGGGATGGAAACGGGGTCAACACATATTAAAGGAATACGTGGAAATGTTCTCCAATCAGTACTTGACCAGTCTCAGGGAGCGTAAAAGTAAACATCGCCAGTCAAGAAACGCAGTCAATATACCCCCTAAAGTCGGGGACATTGTTCAAGTGAAAGGCGATAAAAACCGAGCCTTTTGGAAAGTTGGAAGGATAACAGCAGTGATAAAGGGTGCTGACAATAATATCCGTGTAGCAAAAGTGACAACATCACCAAATGAGACTCTGACTAGATCTATAGGCCACTTATATCCACTTGAGCTATCGGACGATACTCTTCAGCAAAAAGATTCAGATCGGATCTCAGAACCTAGCACAGACACCTCTCAGCAAGACGACACAACTCAGACTCTAGATTCCAATACAGTTACCTCTCAGCATAAAGACTCTGCTAAGGTCGCAGAACCGAATACAAGGTCTCAATCCGATGTTATCTCTCACAATGACGACGTGGACTCAAACACACAGGTTACTAGTAAAGCAACTGAGCTCGAACCCATCGGTCAAGCTCATCCGAGGTCTCAACGTCAGGCAGCTCAGCGGGCTAGAGACAAACTTCGAGAATGGACATCTCAGCTCTTCAGTAGACTTCAATTAACCTAGCTCAGATACGATTTTGTTTAATCAATTACGAATCATTTATTAAGAATCAATAAAAGGAGATATCAATCAGATATTTGGTTTCTATTATTTATTACATTCCTGGGCGGGGAGTGTCGCGAACGTAGTACCGCGATTTTAAACTTTCAAATAAAATAATAAAACAAAAAAGGAAGGTAGTTGTAAAACGTTGGGTGATCGCGCGCCCGCGCGGAGCGGGGGTACGATGCAACGCAGACGGCAGGTAAACGCTAGGGAGTGAACGTGTGTTCGCAAGAAATCAGGTGAGTTTTTATAAATATTTTCACTTTAATCTTTTTACGTTATATTTCCATATCTGTGTTTTATTGTGTGATAAAAACAGTGTCACGTACTTTCCCGTACAATTTAGATGTGTAAATTACTTGATTTGATAGCTACGATCATATCAGTTATATTCGTGTTCTCAGCTTGTGTTGTGTTACATTTAGAATTCATCTAATGAAATATAGACGTTCTGCAGTTGTTTCGCTCAGTAAATACCTACATCAGTGATCGGTTCAGTGATTTGCTCAGACTCAGAGTTAGTGTTTTGCCAACGCGTGCGAGGTACGGGGTCGCTATAAGGGGAGGAGGAGGCGACTGCTCAGCTCAGCTCAGCTCAGCCACTGCGTAGATATCAGCTCAGTTCAAGTATGATCAAGGTTGCTTAGTGTAGTATTAGCGATAGTAAAGCATTATAAGTGTATGCGGTTAATACTATAGATTGTTCAGCTTCTCAGTGCCTAATTGAATCTCATTAGGTGCCGGCCGTTTCTCAGATACGGACACATTGTTTATTTAACGTCTAACTTATAGTATTCTCATAAGGACACCAATATCGATGTCGTTTGTCTATAGCACATATAATGTAGATGTCATGGTAACAATAGTGTCACGGGTCAAAGTGATTTCACTTTGACTCATCATGAAAGCCTTTTATTACAAAGCAAACACATAAATACATATAATTCACATAAACAAACGTATAAATAGATAAATATATAGAAAGTCTCTAATTTAATGCATACCTATATTTATGAGTTTAGTCTCTTTTCGCCACGTCTGCAATAAAGTTTGGCGACAACGGTATCACTTTTTAGCGTAGATCGGCTAATACACTGAGGTGACCTGAATGTACCGCGGGCCGGTTACAACGATGTTCAGTTAAGTTTTAACTACAGTTTAAAGTTAACTGTTGAAAGTGGGAGTCGTACTTTCAAAGATACATACATACCTACATATGCCATCGGGGTAGGCAGAGACCACTTCCTTCCTCTTGCTACGATCCAAACACATCTCTTTCACTTCATAAACACTCATCAGTCTCCCGTCGGTTTAGGGTAGGTACTCTAAAAGAAAAAAAGAAAGAAAAAAAAAGAATAAAAGAAAAGATAAAAAAGTAAATTAAAGATAAATACTTATAATAGGTATAAATAAATACAAAACAATAAATCATATACAAAATATACCTATAATTAAATAGATAGAAATATTTTATTGCACACAAAGAGCTAGTACAGACATTATTATAATTACGAGTATAACTATAACATTGTGCGCAAAGGCGGCCTTATCACTAGACTAAGAATGATCTCTTCCAGACAACCTTTGTAGTAGGAGTAGTTTGATGAAGACCAGTTTTTTATAACATTTTTTTTTTAATTTATTAGATTTTCATTTTAATTTTTCATATACCTATAATGATATAGTATGTTTGAATGTATTCCTCAAGTTAGCCAGTATTAACCCACAGTTAACCGTAAGTTAGTGCAACTGGTCTTTGTCACTTCGCTAACTGAAGTGAATTGAGTATAAACATATTTAGACCACTTCCATCATTTTTGTCGGTCCACTGCTCTCTTGTTTGAGCTAGTGACCCACTTGTGGGACGCTGGCTCACTTTCAGGAGTTCGAAAGCCTTATAATATCCTTTTTAAGATTGGCCAAAAAGAGTAGAAATTAAAAAGAGGCAACACAGCGTCGTCCCTTTCAAATCAATCTAAGAAAAATGGGACGACACAACAGTATTGCCACTTTTTATTTTCTACTCTTTTCGAGTCATACACAGAATTAGGTTTAAAATTGTCTTTCCTGTTCCTGATGATTAAGGATACTGGAGCAGCCAATCCTCAAAATGTTTATACAGGCCAAAACTACATCGGGCACAGATTATGCGGATATACATTAAGTTGAGAAATTAGCTTCCAGTGTCCTTAACTTTCGGGAACAGGAGACATTTTTTGTTTTTTAAGTCTGTATTACCCTTTTGGCCAATCTGTACTATCTTATTTTCAGACCTTGTAAAAAGCTTGTAGGTGACCTATAAACAAAGAATTTTACAAGGTATTTTCTCGTGGTTAATAAACTAGACACGCCTGGCGTGTCAAGCAAAAAAAAATCACAAGATGTGGGTGAAACGCGAGGCGGGTCAAGACGAAAATGTAGTCCGTTTAAAATTCGTGTCGTAATGAACAAAAAATTATTGAAAAATTTTGGTGTTAAAAATAATTTAGGTACTGAGCTTTGTGATACTTCAAACGTGTCAATAATAAAGCGACCTGACTCACCTAGCGTGTCAAAAGTTAAAATAAAAAAATATTTCGAAGTTTCATACCTACATTTATTTTTATATTTTACACATATTGTTACATAATTATTTTCCAAATAATTTTAATAATTTAGTTATCATTTAATGTATTTAATAATGTAGATATTTTAAAACTATGTATATTTAATATTTATTACCGGTTCCTCCACTGACAGATAAAATTTAACTGACAGATAAAATTTAACTGACAGATAAAATTTAACTGACAGATAAAATTTAACTGCAGATAAAATTTAACTGACAGATAAAATTTAACTGACAGATAAAATTTAACTGACAGATAAAATTTAACTGACAGATAAAATTTAACTGCAGATAAAATTTAACTGACAGATAAAATTTAACTGACAGATAAAATTTAACTGACAGATAAACCTATGTCTATTTCATAAAACATGACGTTTTATATAGAGTGTCTTTAAATTAGTGAACGATAGAAAAGGATATGCATGTACTCGTGATAACAAACAACTTTTACTATGGGACCAAGGTCGAAATAATTAAAAAAAAATTGTTCCCCCATACTATCAGCTGATGCATTTTGTATGGGGAGTTCAAATTTTTTTGAAAGATTTCGACCTTGGTCCCATAGTAAAAGTTGTTTGTTAACATGAGTACATGCATATCCTTTTCTATCGTTCACTAATTTAAAGTCACCATATATAGAGACAGGTAAAAAATTATCTAAATTATCTATCAGATAATTTTTATCTGTCAATGGTGAAACGTACCTTTAGGCTTCAAAAACACACAATTACATATACAGGGTGTAACAGAAAGGGGGTATCAAGCCGAAACACAGCGATAGTCCTTATGAAACTGAACAACTTTCCCCAAGGAACATGGGACGTAAATCGAAAAAAAAAAATTCGCCTCCCCATACAAAATCTCCGATCAGCTGATCGAGTAAGTATGGGCGATCCAAAAATGTTTTGTAGTTATGACTCATGTTCCTTTGGGAAAGTTGTTCAGTTTCATGAGGACTATCGCTGCGTTTCGGCTTTATACCCCCTTTATGTTACACCCTCTATATTATCTAATATAATTATATTATAATTATATACCAGAGATCATTTAATTTTTACATCAGTACTATTAGAACACCAATATTTAAGAAGTTTATTTTAATAAGAGTTACATACATACATATCTATCACGCCTCTTTCCAATCGAGGTAGGCAGAGACCACTTTTAAATCGGCATAAAAGGGTTTGCAGCCGATATTACCTATACCATAAAATTATATACATTATTCTTAGTATATAGGGTGACTTCAAATTAGTGAACGATAGAAAAGGATATGCATGTACTCGTGATAACAAACAACTTTTACTATGGGTCCAAGGTCGAAATCGTTCAAAAAAATTTGAACTCCCCATATAAAATGCACCAGCTGATAGTATGGGGGAACAAATTTTTTTTTTTGGTGATTTCGAACTTGATCCCATAGTAAAAGTTGTTTGTTGTCACGAATACATGCATATGCTTTTCTATCGTTCACTAATTTAAAGTCACCCTGTATAATTTGTTATATAAATCTATTCTACAAGATGTTTTTACACGCTTTATATTAGCTTCACTTGTAACTAACTATGTATGTAAACAAATCTTGGAATCTTAATTTGACACTTCCCGATCTTCGAATAAGATGAAATTTTGCACACGCTCTGAGTTCTGATGACAATACAATAATATGATATCTGGTTGTCTGGAAGAGATCACTTTTAGTGATAAGGCCGCCTTTGCACATGTTTTAGTTTTAAGTTTTATTTGTATTTCTTTGCGTGCAATAAAGTATTTCTATAATATGATACTTTCGAACTGATCTGATGATGGAGCATGTTTAGTGCGAGCTAAAGCGTGTTTTAGTTTTTTAAACTAAGTATCTATTTTTTATTTACACTTAAAATACTCAAGATAGTGCATAAACATTTATAATTTTATATCTTAAGGTATCTACACACCAAAGCCGCCGGCTTTTTTGACAGCTGCCATTCGTATGACGTAAAGCTGCCGGCCTAGCCCGGCGGCATGCCGGCGGCTTTGATGTGTAGACAGCGTTATAATTTATTTCATAAGATAACTAAAATGCAATAATTATGTTTACATTTACCTAAGGAACACAAACTATTTATCATAGATTTAATATAATTTGATTTATTACTATATTAAATACATTTCAACTTTATATTTCATGCGTATGTAATAGGTACCTAATTTACATAATAGTACACACAAATTAGAATCTTTAATTTAAGTGTATATTTTATATTTAAATTAACACGTATTATATCTGTTTAAAAATATAAAGTCTTGCGCCGGCCTGGCCAATGCAGCAATTACGAAATTACATTTGTTTGCTATAATTAAAACATCAGGCATTTTACATTTGTTTCCCCGGCGCCGGCGCCCCTTTTAATATTTTTTAATGTGACTTACTATTGCGAATAGAAGTCATAGAACACACATCGTTTTACATTTTTTACCATATTCCAGCTAGCTTATCATACACTCCGTGACAAGATGTTGTCATGGGTTTGTCACGCTTACGTCTCTTTCCATAGTTTTAAATGTGATAAGGACAGCATGACGTGAGATAATTGTCGCGGCACGAATGCTAAGCCTCCTGGTTATATTTTCGTACAATATCATAATATCGTAGTGACATATTATAATTGTCTAATGATTATATTAAAGTGAAATTTAAATAATATCCTATATGATGTTGACACATTATATACTATTTTAATATAATTTACGTTCACAACGTGACATATGACACAAAACTGAAAACTGGTTATTAATACATTTACTATTTATAGTGATTATAATGATTTTACGACAATCAGTGTTCTACAATCAGCGCAGCGGTATAGAAAATATTAATAAGCTTTCTATCACATATAATACAATACGAGAGAAGTGTCTTTGACGTCTAAAGCGTTAAAGAACACAGTGACAAGTGTCTTTAATCAAATAATACAATATAATGTGACATTATATACTATTGTCACATAATTAAAGTATATAACGCGACATAATTTATGTATACAACGTGACATTATAATGTGACATTATATACATAGAAAGACTCGTGATGATGGGGCATTATATAATGTTACATAACACTGTGACATGCATTTTTAATCAAATTCTGACATCCTGTAATATAATCTGATGATGGGGCATTATATAATGTTATATAACACTGTGACATGCATTTTTTCATCAAATTCTGACATCCTGTAATATAATCTGATGATGGGGCATTATATAATGTTATATAACACTGTGACATGCATTTTTTCATCAAATTCTGACATCCTGTAATATAATCTGATGATGGGGCATTATATAATGTTATATAACACTGTGACATGCATTTTTTCATCAAATTCTGACATCCTGTAATATAATCTGATGATGGGGCATTATATAATGTTATATAACACTGTGACATGCATTTTTTCATCAAATTCTGACATCCTGTAATATAATCTGATGATGGGGCATTATATAATGTTATATAACACTGTGACATGCATTTTTTCATCGAATTCTGACATCCTGTAATATAATCTGATGATGGGGCATTATATAATGTTATATAACACTGTGACATGCATTTTTTCATCAAATTCTGACATTCTGTAATATAATCTGATGATGGGGCATTATATAATGTTATATAACACTGTGACATGCATTTTTTCATCGAATTCTGACATTCTGTAATATAATCTGATGATGGGGCATTATATAATGTTATATAACACTGTGACATGCATTTTTTCATCAAAATTCTGACATTCTGTAATATAATCTGATGATGGGGCATTATATAATGTTATATAACACTGTGACATGCATTTTTTCATCGAATTCTGACATCCTGTAATATAATCTGATGATGGGGCATTATATAATGTTATATAACACTGTGACATGCATTTTTTCATCGAATTCTGACATTCTGTAATATAATCTGATGATGGGGCATTATATAATGTTATATAACACTGTGACATGCATTTTTTCATCGAATTCTGACATTCTGTAATATAATCTGATGATGGGGCATTATATAATGTTATATAACACTGTGACATGCATTTTTTCATCAAAATTCTGACATTCTGTAATATAATCTGATGATGGGGCATTATATAATGTTATATAACACTGTGACATGCATTTTTTCATCGAATTCTGACATTCTGTTATATAATCTGATGATGTGACATTATAAACACAGGTAGACTCGTGATGATGGGGCATTATATACATAGGTACAGTCCCATTTTATACAAGATTATAACATTATGACATCAAAGCAGGAGTTTCTAAACAAGACGATGACTGGCTGGACAAAATTAAGCAGAAAAGTCTTCGTCGTACACTACCTTCACCTGCAGACTCCCGCTATGTGTGCGATGTGGCAAAGAATGCCGCGCCGCAATTAAGGACTTCACAGCCACAAACGGAGATGTAGCAACCCTTAAACCTACATGCGCTGCAACAAACATCTACTACAGATGCTGTGGCCAATGATGATTATGATAACATTACCCTTTTATCAAATATCATTACATATTACAGAAACCACATCTTACATTGAACAAAGCAGAGTAATGAGCACAGCAAACATGAAGCTCATTTGCAAAGCAACATAACACAGTATCTTAGCTCCAGTTCGGTCTACACCACCCTCGCTGTGTACACTCGACACTTCTATCACTATACCTGGAAGAAAAGAAAATTAATTTAATTTAAGTACAATTATAATTATGTAAATATGTATCTCGACGGCCACAGAGGTAGAGGTCGGCCTAAGAGGAGATGGCGCGACGATCTGGATGCATACTTGACAAACTGGCCAGAGGCGGCCGGAGATAGGGAGGCATGGAAGAATGCGGGGGAGGCCTTTGCCCAACAGTGGGACACAACAGGCTACTAAAAAAAATATATGTATCTAACTGTTTATAAGAATTGTATTGTACATCTTTATTTGAAGAGCAACCCAACAGAGTTTCTTGCTAGATTCTTCTCTGGAGAAAACTGCTATCTTGCGAATCTAGCGTTAAATTAAAAAAACAGTCGACTAACACTCTTGTAGAGTCCATTTCACGAAAGAAGTCCCCTAGCCGCGGCGCTGTATAGCTTGTGAAAATTGATAATGTTGCCATTTATGAGTACAAAATTTACTTAAATTATGTATATTTTATTTGTAATTTATCAAATAACACTATTTCCTGCATACTTCGAGTATCCTGGTCCTTCCATAAGTAAGTAAGTATACATATTGATAAAAATATCTATTAACCTATATTTCTGTTATATAAAAAGTATATTTTTATTAAGAAAAGTAAGAGGTTTTCTACCTACTATCAGGGAAAAGACCAGAAAATAGACCTGTCAAATTTAGTTCCAAAAATATCCGGGGGACTTCTTTCGTGAAACGCACTTTACACGCACCGGACATCCATCCATCCGGAAAAACGACCTACTTTATGGACGTCCACTGCTGGACAAAAGCCTCCCCCAAGGATCTCCACAACGACCGGTCTTGCTGCCCACATCCAACGGTTTCCAGCGACTTTAACCAAGTCGTCAGTCCACCTTGTTGGAGGCCTTCCCACACTGCATAATCTTCCTTAGATCTCCAAGTATTGTATTCAGTAGTAAATCCGTTATCCGGTGAGAAAAAAATTGGTTGTCTGTAAAGTCGGTTTATTGACGATAGTTGAAAGTGACAACGGATGTCGAACGCTGCCGAACGCAAAGGCCGATTGTGCTTCTTTGTCGCTCATTCCGCGCTCTCGCTTGCACTTCAAGCCTTACATGAAACGCCTCAGAGCGAGGTAACGCCGCATGAGTCATGTTTTTTCGTGCGTGCAGCCGGCTCCATCGAATAATAAGACGTTGTCACGTCAAAAACGGACGTCTAAAAGCGCTCTAGGGTGATGTTAAACCCACCTTACAATATTATGGGCCTGTATCACCACTTAAAAGATAAAATGTAATAACGTTTTACAAAATGAAAGCTACCTCATTCATCTGTTTCTTCAAGCTCGTTCCACGAAGTAACATACTCGCTGTATGTGATCTCACAATCGGGTCGAAGACTGCGGAACGTTTCTACCCCTTCCGCCGTCACGCCGGTGTTCGTAAAGTCTATGTATCTGGGGGGAATTAAATTATAATATTTGTAAGAGTTACATGATCATCATCAATCATCATGGTCATCAGACCAGTCTTATTAATCAAAGTTATCCAAAAAAGTTATGGACCAGATTAGCAAGCTGAAATGGCAGCATGGCCATATTAGCCGTAATGCCGATAAAAAAGATGTTATAAAGGGTGGACATGAACCGGGCACGTTATGCTCACAAGTGGGCAGCTATAGGCTGGCTATGGGCGCTATATGCGATTAAGGAGTTACAAGAGGAAAGCGGTCTCTGTCCACTTCGATGGGGAAGCGGCGGCGTGCTACAAACACATCTCTTTCACTTCATACACACTCATCAGCCGCTTCATACATGCACGTCGGGTTAGGGTACTCTTAACAAGTCCCCGAATTGTTCTAGGTGCACCTTCGGACACATCAACCTAAACTGATTCAAAGTCAAGTCAAAAATATATTTATTTCATAGGCACAAAAAATGCTCTTGAAACCGTTACCTTATTTTAATAAAGAGTGACTTTAAATTAGTGAACGATAGAAAAGGATATGTATGTACTCGTGATATCAAACAACTTTTACCATGGGACCAAGTACGAAATCATAAAAAAAATGTTCCTCCATAGTACTATCAGCTGATGTATTTTGTATGGGGGGTTCAACATTTTTTGAATGATTTCAACCTTGGTCCCATAGTAAAAGTTGTTTGTTATTACGAGTACATGCATATCCTTTTCTATCGTTCACTAATTTAAAGTCACCCTATATACATTTTTTAAAGCTAGCGCTAGGTTCGTAAGATGCAGTTTACCCCAGAGAAGAACCTAGCATGTAACTCTGTGGAGTTGCTCTTTTTAAATTCTTTGATGGTATTTTGAACTGTTTGAAGACGCTCGCGGAGAAACGTGTGTGTGCGATATATTTTTGGGTCATACAGATACAGAAAACAAAAAATGTCTCTCCTGTTCCTGAAAGTTAAGGACATGGGATGCTAATTTCTGAACTTAATTTATATCCGCATAATCTGTGCCCGATGTAGTTTTGGCCTGCATAAACATTTTGAGGATTAGATGCTCCAATGTCCTTAATCATCTGGATCAGGAAAGACAATTTAGAACCTAATTATGTGTATGACTCTTTTGTTATTTTTTCTCAGTCATGCACCGAGCTATATCTTTGTTCCTCGCTAACGATTTTGTGTAAATACTGTAGCATAGTTAAATTGGGTGAATAGGTTGATGTGTCCAAGAGTGTACTTTCCTAAAACCTTGCTGTATCTGGATATGTATGTATGTATTATTTTGTGTATTTTACCTGAGATGCGGCGCCGCGCTGGTCAAGTGCACTAGACTCCTGTTGGTGATACCTCTATATCCGGTCGCTACAAGTTCTCTAAGATTTGACGTGTTCGGTCTGCCGCCGTCCGCTCGGCCGCCGATTTGGGGGCCGTTTGGTCCTGGAAAATGCAATCGTCATTATACAATACAATTATTATCAGCCCATATATGTCCCCACTACAGACACACGAGCCTACTCTCATACAGAGAGTGATTAGGCCGTAATCCACCACGCTGGCTAAGTGCGGGTTGGCGGATTTCACATACATCTTCGAATTTCTTCTTTGGTGTGTGCAGGTTTCCTCACGATGTTTTCCTTCACCGTTAGCAAGTGGTAATCGAATAAATTGATCCGTACATGAGAAATAAACTCAGAGGTACGTGCCCGCGCCAGGATTCGAACCCGCGCCAGGATTCGAACCCGCGCCCTCGGAGTTGGAGGCAATACAATACAATACAAATATTCTTTATTGCACAAAAAGATATAAGGTACAGAAACAAACAAGAATATAAGAAGCAACAGGCGGCCTTATTGCTAGGTAGCAATATCTTCCAGGCAACCTTTTTCCAGGCATTATTAAAGGGACTTTAAATTAGTGAACGATAGAAAAGAATATGCATGTACTCGTGATAACAAACAACTTTTACTATGGGAACAAGGTCGAAATCATTCAAAATGTTTGAACTCCCCATACAAAATGCATCAGCTGATAGTGTTAAATGTATGGGGGAAACATTTTTTTTTATTATTTCGACCTTGGTCCCATAGTAAAAGTTGTTTGTTATCACGAGTACATGCATATCCTTTTCTATCGTTCACTAATTTAAAGTCACCCTATATATCAAAGGAACAACAACAGTTACTTAAACACAACTGAAACTGCTTGTTACTTTTGAGTTGCTGCTTTGCAATTAGTTTGAAACGTTTCGTTTCAGTTGCGTCGTGTGTGGTTTTCTAAAGAAGTCTATAACAGAAGCTTAGATGGAACTCAAAAGTAACTAGCAGTTTCAGTTGTGTTTCATCGTGTGTTCTGGGTCTAAGACCTATTGTTCAGTATTTAAGCAAACAAACACCTACTCACCAATATTAACATAATTCACATGATCATTCTGAGCCCTTCCGAACCGGAACACAGCTGAATCAGTGACAAGAGACGAACCGTCCAGACGATCCGCCGACGGAGGTCGAAAGTCTCTAGAGTCCACTGTACGGAACACTGGTCGATTTGGTAGCAAACGATACACCGCGTGGAGCTGCTGGCCTGAAATAACAACAATAGCTAGCTTAGCATGGCACTCCGTGACAAGACGTTGTCATGCGTTTGTCACGCTTGCGTCTCTGTCTATAGTTTTAAATGTGATAAGGACAGCATAAGTGAGATAATAGGCATGATGACTAAAAAAATTTTTTTAGTCTATCACATAAATTATTTTAAAATAATCGACACGTATTTTTTCTTTTTTCTCTTAAACCAAAAATGACAAAGTTACACTGGGTTAAATTTGCTCGTGACGTCACGTTTGAGTACGATTTTTACTCAATGGTGACGTAAAAACCCCCCACTCCGTAACTTTGATGCTCTGTATCTTTGTATTTATTTATGTATTTGATCAGGTAAAAAATGTGTTTCAAATAGTTTTTAATAGCCTAAAAGACGGACTAATTATTTTTTGAATTTTTTAATGTAGTCATCATCCCTATTGTCGCGGCACGCCATGCTAAGCCCCTAGGCTATTTATACAAGTCATGGCGGATGAGAAGCCTTTGCCCAGCAGTGGGACACAAGTGGCTAGATTGGATTAGATTACAACATGCGACATAAAAAATACAAACGAAGAATGACCAGACGGATCAAAATTTAACTGACAGATATTTTATACCTGTCACTGTCTGAAACGTCATAGGTTTATCTGTCAGTTTAATTTAATATGTAGGTGAAGAAACGGGCAGTTAGGGGTTTCAGCAACTTCAGATAAAATGTCAGATAAACCTTTGTCTATTTCATATGACGCTTTAGACAGAGACAGGTATAAAATATCTGTCAGATAAATGTTATCTATAGTTGGTGAAACAGTGCCTTAGTCCACTATTTTTGAACAGTTGACTAAAATAATGCCACATTTTGCAGTCCAGTGAGACTGATGAAGTGAGAGAGATTTGTTTGTATTGTAGCAAGTGGAGGGAAGTCTCGGTCTACCTCGATGGGGAAGAGGGGTGACAGATATGTATGTATGTATGTTTTTTTATCATAAACATAATTACAGTTACTCCCAGCACTAGTTAGTTACTACCCGCACTAATTACAGTTACTACCCGCATTAGTAACAGGTACCCCCCGCACTAGTTACAGGTACCCCCCAGACTAGTTACAATTAGACCCCGCACTGGTTAGTTACTCCCCGCACTAGTTACAGGTACCCCCCACACTAGTTACAATTAGACCCCGCACTGGTTAGTTACTTCCCGCACTAGTTACAGGTACCCCCCACACTAGTTACAATTAGACCCCGCACTGGTTAGTTACTTCCCGCAATTAGACCCCGCACTGGTTGGTTACTTCCCGCACTAGTTACAAGTACGCCCCGCACTAGTTACAATTAGACCCCGCACTGGTTAGTTACTTCCCGCACTAGTTACAGGTACCCCCTACATTAGTTACAATTAGACCCCGCACTGGTTAGTTACTTCCCGCACTAGTTACAGGTACCCCCCGCACTAGTTATCAACAATTAGATCCTGCACTGGTTAGTTACTCCCCGCATTAGTTACAGGTACACCCTGCACTAGTCACAATTAGACCCCGCACTGGTTAGTTACTTCCCGCACTAGTTACAGGTACACCCAGCACTAGTTACAATTAGACCCCGCACTGGTTAGTTACACCCCGCATTAGTTACAGTTAGGTCCCACACTAGTTACCCCGCACTAATTACAATTACTACCCGCATTAGTAGCAGGTACCCCCCGCACTAATTACAGTTATTCCCCGCACTAGTTACAGGTACCCCCAGCACTACTTACAGTTACGTCTCGCACTGTTTAGTTAAACTCCGCACTAATGACAGGTACACCCCGCACTACTCACCTAAATTAACATAAAGTACATGATGCCTAGGTTCGCCCTGCTCTCGGTCTTGGTGTCTCGGGCACTGAACTACCACAGGCTCCTGGTTTTGTCTGAAGTGCACAAACTGCTCAAACGTACCGCTCCTGCGTGAGGGCCCTGGGCTTGGGATGTCTTGGGGCTGGGCTAGAGACAAAAAGCATAGTATCTAGGTAGACAGAGACTTCCCTCCACTTGCTACGATACAAACATTCTCGTTACCAAAGTAGATTCGCATACAAAACCTGAAACGCGGTATCGAAGTTTTTCCCGCGCTGAGTATATAAGCAAATTCCAAAATCTTCCCCATCGAGGTAGACAGAGGTCACTTCCATTTACTTGCTACAATACGAACACACTTCTTTCACTTCATCCACATTCATCAATCGCTTCATACATGTTATTTGTGTAAAAACAAAATCTCAGGTCATTTTGTTGTATTCAAGCACGAAGCTAATTCAAACGTATTTATCGACATATCTTGTAAAATTTACACATTTTATACAAGGTGACTTTAAATTAGTGAACGATAGAAAAGCATATGCATGTACTCGTGATAACAAACAACTTTTACTATGGGGTCAAGGTCGAAATCACAAAAAAAAATTTGTTCCCCCATACTATCAGCTGGTACATTTTGTATGGGGAGTTCAAAAATTATTAAATAATTTCGAACTTGATCCCATAGTAAAAGTTGTTTGTTATCACAAGTACATGCATATCCTTTTCTATCGTTCACTAATTAAAAGTCACCCTAAGGTCTATCTACACAGATCTGGGCCGTGCCCGGGACGTGACCGGACCGTGGCCTGTCAGGAGGGAAAAAAATACGTCGTCATGACAACGTGTGTGAACGAATCCATAGAAAATGTATGGAATGATATTTTTTCCCTGACACGTCCCGGACTCGGCCCGGATGTGTGTTGATAGACCATACTGGGTGTAACATAAAGGGGGTAACATAAATCCGAAACACAGTGATAATCCTTATGAAACTGAACAACTTTCCCCAAAGAACATGGGTTGTAAATCGAAAAATTTTTTGGATCGACCATAATTACTCGATCAGCTGATCGGACATTTTGTATGGGGAGACGAATTTTTTTTTCGAGTTACGACCCATGTTGGTTGGGAAAAGTTGTTCAGTTTCATGAGGACTATCGCTGTGTTTCGGCTTTATACCCCCTTTCTGTTACACCCTGCATATTACTAATTTTACATACCTGACCGTCTTCTCTTCTGTTCTTTAATTTTCGGCCTTTTATTAATATTTATATTTACAGAATAACTTGAAGAACTTGGGTAGTTAATTTCAAAACTATGGCAATCCAGATTTTCAGTATTTGAACTGTTATCCCTATATGACGGCCCTGGTTTCTCATTATCATTTGCTGGACTATCATTCTTTGCACTACGACTAGTCGATGGACTATCATTTACTGGACTTTCATTAGATCCGTTCGATGATGAATTCTCACTGAGACTTTCGGATTTTAAAGTCTCATTTTGACTGCGTTCAGGTTTGTTTATTAACTTTCTAATATCGTTTTCGAATGGATTTTGTATTTTGGTTTTCGATAGCTTCTTTCTCTTTGTTGGACTTTCGTTTTTCGAATCACTTTTTGGACTTTCATGTTGTGTCTCACTTTTTGGACTTCCATGTTGTGTCTCACTTTTTGGACTTTCATTTTTTGTCTCACTTTTTGGACTTTCATTTTTGGCACTATCCAATTTTTCATCTTTAACTTTCCTATCTTTTTCTGGACTTTCGTTTGGACTTTCAACTTTTTTCTTCTGCGAGGGTCCCGCTTGGGTCCCACTTTCTTCAGTATCTGCTTTACGTTTTAGTGGATTAGGATCAGACCTTGGATTTAGTGGCCACAGGGGGTCGTATGAGAGTCGTGGGGGGTCACTTGGGGGTCTGTTGGGTCTATCTTCATTTGATGGTCTTGGTTGGTGATCCAATGATCTGGGAAACCCGTGGGGTGCTTCTCGTGAGTTAAGATTTGTTCTTACTTCGTGAGGCCGAGTGTGGACTTCAATACTGTAAAAAGAACAATAAAGATGAAGACTACATTCGAAAATTCAAAAAATAATTAGTCCGTCTTTTAGGCTATTAAAAAATATTCGAAACACATTTTCCACCTGATCAAACACATAAATAAATACAAAGATACAGAGCACCAAAGTTACGGAGTGGGGGGTATTGAAGTCACTCCTAGGTTAAAATCGTACTTAGGCGTAACGTCACGAGCAACTTTAACCAAGTGCGGTTTTGTCATTTTAATATAAGAGAAAAAAGAAAAAATACGTGTCGAATATTTTAAAATAATCTATGTGATGGACTAAAAATGTTTTTTTTAGTCATCATGCTTATTAAATCTTCATCATCAGCTCTTTAACGTCCCCACTACAGGGACACGAGCCTACTCTCATACGAGAGTGATTAGGCCGTAATCCGTCTTTTTTATACAGGGTGTAACAGAAAGGGTATATAAAGCCGAAACACAGCGATAGTCCCCATGAAACTGAACAACTTTACCCAAGGAACAAGGGTCGTAACTCGAAAAAAAAAAATTTCGCTTCCCCATACAAAATGCCCGATCAGCTGATCGAGTAAGTATGGGCGATCCAAAAATTGTTTTCGAGTTACGACCCATGTTCCTTGGGGAAAGTTGTTCAGTTTCATGAGGACTATCGCTGTGTTTCGGCTTTATATACCCTTTCTGTTACACCCTGTATATTGTACTAGACGCTGCCCGCGACTTCGTACACATTTATGATCATATTTTGGAAAAAAGCATCCAACCTAATTGGTATAGTAAAAATTTTCGGTATCAATTACACTCAACATCCCCTATTCGAGCTAGTACGGAGAAAAAAAAGTTGACGGCCACTGATGAAACTACGTCAATCGATAGAGAAAAATATTATAAAACGATAGTATTTTGGACAAATGTCGAAAGTGATATACTTTCGGAGATATAGAATTTTGAAAATGAAAGAACTTTGAAAATTGTTACATGCGAACATTTTACTATACCAGGCTCCATACAAATATGTTCGATGCCATTTACGCAATATCTTATATTTGAGTCATACACAGAATTAGGTTCAAAATTGTCTTTCCTGTTCCTGATGATTAAGGATACTGAAGCAGCTAATCCTCAAAATGTTTATATAGGCCAAAACTACATCGGGCACAGATTATGCGGATATGTATTAAGTTGAGAAATTAGCTCCCAGTGTCCTTAACTTTCGGGAATAGGGGAGACATTTTTTGTTTTTTATGTCTGTATGACCTAGTAGTATATATGTCTATGTGTTATTCTGATGTCCAAGCTAAGTTATTGTAAAATTTCATTAAAATCTGTCCAGTGGTTTTTACGTGATGAAGTAACAAACATCCATCTATCCATCGGCACAAACATTGACATTTATAATATTCATAAGATAATCATAATAAACACATTTTTTTTAAAGATCCTACTAAAATTATAAATGTCAATGTTTGTGCCGATGGACGGATGCTTGTTACTCTTTCACGCTAAAACTACTGAACAGATTTTAATGAAACTTTACAAAAAAAACTTTACAACCTCTATTATGATCATAAATGCATACGAAGACAAACAGCATCTTGTAAATACATACATACATATGTCACACCTCTTTCCCATCAGGGTAGGCAGATACCACTTCAATTTTCACTCACCAGATCTGATCGTGCGGCGCGAACCTCTCCCTCATCCGTTCCACTTGTTCCTGCACATCCTCCACGCTGGACTCCGGAGACGATGCCTCCAGACCCTCGCGTGATTTGTAGTATTCTGGCTCCTGGTGGAACATGATTTAAATTTAAAAAGATACATTTCAAAAATAATAAATAAATAAAAATCTAAAATCATTAATAAAATCAATAAACCGGCCAAGTGCGAGTCGGACTCGCGCAGGAAGGGCTCCGTACCATTCACTATTGATATCGAGCAAAAAATGAAAAAAAAAATCACGTTTGTTGTATGGCAGCCCCCTTTAATTTATTATTATTATTTTAGTTATATTTTTAGTATTTGTTTTTATAGCGACAACGGTAATACATCATTTGTGAAAACTTCAACGCTCTAGCTATAACGGTTCATGAGATACAGCCTGGTGACAGATGGACGGACGGACAATGGCAGCAACTCTATAGAAATTGATACTGGATCCAGCATGGGACGGACGGACAGACAGACATACAGAAGGACAGCCAAGTCTCAGTAATAGGGTCCCTTTTTCACCCTTGGGTACGGAACCCTAAAAATGCTCTGCGCTTCACTCCGTCAGATGTGCGCCGGCCATTACAGTCAGTTTGGTGTGAATGGTCTTATACCTACAAAAATTGATGTGACACAACAGTCATACAACCAAATAGGGATGATGACTACATTAAAAAATTCAAAAAATAATTAGTAGGTCTTTTAGGCTATTAAAAAATATTTGAAACTCATTTTTTACCTGATCAAATACATAAATAAATACAAAGATACAGAGCATCAAAGTTACGGAGTGGGGGGTATTGACGTCACTCC
The DNA here is from genome assembly GCA_947563765.1 of Anarsia innoxiella. NCBI lineage: Eukaryota > Metazoa > Arthropoda > Insecta > Lepidoptera > Gelechiidae > Anarsia > Anarsia innoxiella. The sequence continues at coordinate 1,280,097 of OX387419.1, forward strand.
TAGGGAAAAATCGTACTTAGGCGTGACGTCACGAGCAACTTTAACCCAGTATATCTGTGTCATTTTTAGTTTAAGAGAAAAAAGAAAAAAATACGTGTCGAATATGTGATGGACTAAAAAAAAATTTTTAGTCATCATGCCTATTCCAAGCTGTGCTTACCTCCATCTCCCACCGCTCGCAATTTTGATGCGGACGCACGCAGTCCCCGCGGTAGTGCGTGTGCGTGGTGCGCGGTACGTGCGCCGGCGCAGCGAGCCGCAGCGACTGCAGCGCCGGCAGCCAGCCCAGCGCTGACACCTCCGGGTCGCCCACCGGGGATCCGCTGAAGTCCATCAGCTAGGGGACACCAAGTTTTGAAATACTTTAGCGCGCTGTTGTTTTATGCGTTGTTCGCAGCCGTCGATTTTGTATGGAGAAACCTGATCGCAGGAAGAGCAACCCCACAGAGTTTCTTGCTAGGTTCTTCTCTGGGGGAAACTGCGCTTTGCGAATCTAGCACTAGCTTAAAAAAGTATATTATAATAAGTAATGTAACGGTTTCAAGAGCTTTTTTGTGCCTGTGAAATAAATATATTTTTGACTTTGACTTTTGACTTTGCATGCGTCTAACGCTGTTTCACTATTTTAGTATGGAGAGTGTCCTACCTACAACTTTTTTTTTAATTTTCCAGACGTGACGGCAGTCAATGAAACATTCACTAATCGATACTTTAGTTTAGGCAGGACATTTTATTCAAACCCTTTCTACTGACAGATATTTTATAGCTGTCTCTGTCTTAAACTTCATGTTTTATGAAATAGACATAAGTTTATCTGTCAGTTAACATTTTATCTGTTGATTGATGGTGAAACGGGCACTAACACACACATCGATAGATAAAATTTATCTGTCAGATATCTTTTACCTATCTCTGCCTAAACCGTCATATTTTATAATATATGGACTGTATAGGTTTATCTGTCAGTTAAAATTTATTTGTGGGTGAAACAGCCACAATATCATTTATCTTTATTTTTTTTTATTTATTTTTTTTAAGTTTTTCGGTCCTCGTTCCCCCCGATATTTATTGTTCGGGGTCCTTGATTTAGCCTTTAATCAGATTTCTCTTCGTCCTCAGTAAAAATTTTGTAAAAAAATTTCATTAAATTGGGATTAAAATTGAATCAAATTAAATAAAATTCAAATTATATAAAATTAAATTAAATTAAAATTTTATTTATCTTTATTAACTTCTCACATCCCACTGACCCATTATAAACCCAGACTCAATAGATTTTCTGTTGTTCTTTTTTTTCTGGGATATGAAAGATTAAAACAGACAGAACTTCAAATTTTCGTCTGTCTGTCACAATCAAATACAAAGTTCAAAACAATCTTAATTAATTATTTTTTTTGCGTAATTAGTAGTATGTTTTTAGGGTCCAGCTGAAAATCTGTTTTTGTGACCTTGAGTCACAGCATTATGCTGAGCTGGATAACAATACAATACAAATATTCTTTATTGCACAAAAGATATAAGGTACAGACACAAACAAGAATATAAGAAGCAACAGGCGGCCTTATCAACCTCCCTATCGGCCTATCGGCCTTATTAACCCTTCTTCTTAACCTTTTCGGTATCTATGTAATTTGCCTAGTGTTAAGTAAAATATTGTATCTTGAGTGATATCGAATAAAGCTTTTTCTATTCTATTCTAATTTCACCGGGACAACTAATAAAAAATAAGTTACAAGTGAACATACCTTCAACTTCCGAAACCCGTAGCGAGTGGCTAACGAGACATACGCGACGAACTCCGACATCGCCGGACAGTCTCGCACCAACAGCGACGTGAGTGCCGGGAGTTTACTCAGTGGGAGCAACGCGGCCGGCTCCAGCCACTCGCATTCGGATACGTCTAGGTACTGGAAATTACATTATTTTTTATATTATTAAAATGGATAGATATCCATCCATTCATCTATTTATCTATCCATCTATCAGTTCATCCATCCATCGATCCATCCGTCCAACAATTCATCCATACATTTATCCATTCATCTATTTATCTATCCTTCTATTCAACCGTCCTTCCAGCCATTTATCCAATTATCCATCTATTAAATCATTCATCGATCCATCTATCTATCCATTCATCCATTCATCTATCCATCCACGTATCTGTACATCCATCCATCCATCCATCCATCTATCAATTCATCCATCCATCCATCCATTCATCTATCAATTCATCTATCAATTCATCCATCCATCCACCCATCCACTCATCCAATTTGTACCTATGAGGTCATAAAGGCCTCGTATGAGACAAAACTGACCTCTAAAAGTTTCAACGTGTCATGTATCTTAAATAGAAACGACGTATCGAGCGGCAGATTGTAACATTTAGTTCCTTTTAATGACAGACGCTTCAATGTCGCCGGGAACTGATTTATAGTGGTCTGAAATACAAGAAATAATAGTTATAAAATTAAAAACTTAAACAATATCTTAAAATAATACAGCCTAAAATATTGCCAAGTTTCATCTAAATCTGTTCGGCAGTTTTTGCGTGAAAGAGTCAGCTTATGGACGTCCACTGCTGGCCAAAAGCGTCCCCCAAGGATCTCCACAACGACCGGTCTTGCGCTGCCCACATCCAAAGGCTTCCCGCGACTATCACCACATCCTCGGTCTACCTTGTTGGAGGTCTTCCCACACTTCGTGAATAAGTAACAATCATCTATCCATCGGCAGACACATTAACACTTATAATAAATAAATAAATAAAATAAACATTGGGGGACATTTCACACACGGTCACCTGACCCCAAACTAGGCAAATCCAGGGACTGATAAATATACATAGATAAATATATAACACCCAGACACGGAACAAACATTTATGCTCATCACACAAATGTTTGTTAACCGGCGGGGATCGAACCCGCGACCCGTGCGTGTGAGGCAGACTCACTACCGACTACGCTAACTGGACTGTCATAATATTGGTAGGATAAATCTTACCTAAACGGTGGTAGCCCAGCTGGTAGAACGCTTGCCTCGAATTCTGAGGGCGCGAGTTCGAATCCTGGCGCGGGCACGTACCTCTGAGTTTATTTCTCATGTACGGATCAATTTATTCGATTACCACTTGCTAACGGTGAAGGAAAACATCGTGAGGAAACCTCCATACACCAGAGAAAAAAATTCGAAGGTGTATGTGAAATCCACCAACCCGCACTTGGCCAGCGTGGTGGATTACGGCCTAATCACTCTCTGTATGAGAGTAGGCTCGTGCCCCTCGGTGGGGACATATATGGGCTGATAAAGAAGAAAAAGAAATCTTACCTTACGACAATTAATATTACAATAATCCAGGCTTAGCGAAGTGAGTTTTGGGCACTTTTCCTTCAACATCCTCAAAGCAGGGGCGGTTACAGTGAACTGTGGCCCTGTGCACTGTTGACCCGGTTCTTGAGGCCCTGTTGGCTCGGCGGGGGCCTCTTCGCACTCCTCATCTAGCCATGATGGGGGCGTTGACATTCTAAAAAGGGATTAATTAGATTAATGCATACAGCGACGTGCATGTATGAGGAGACTGATGAATGTGTATGAAGTGAAAGAGATGTGTTTGTATCGTAGCAAGTGGAAGGAAGTCTCTGTCTACCTCGATGGGGAAGATTTTGGAATTTGCTTATATACTCAGCGCGGGAAAAACTTCGATACCGCGTTTCAGGTTTTGTATGCGAATCTACTTTGGTAACGAGAATGTTTGTATCGTAGCAAGTGGAGGGAAGTCTCTGTCTACCTCGATGTGGGACAGGCGTGACAGATATACGTATTACAGATATGTATGTATGTAAGCATACCTAAAAAGATGTCTTCGCGAAGGCGGTCTAGGTAGAATAACACCCGTTGCTTCATCTGTGAACAAAACAAACATATTTAAATAGCCTGCTTTTAATGCCGTAGGTCGTGGGTTTGATTCCCACTAGACACAAAATCTCATCATCAATCATCATCATCATCAGCCCCTTTTACGTCCCCACTACAGGGGCATGAGCCTACTCTCAAACGAGAATGATTAAGCCATAATCCACCATGACTTTTTTCCAATTTACGTCATATCTTGGAAGAAAAACATGATATCTCAAAATTATATAGCCTATGCGTTATTCTGATATCTAAGCTACAATATTGCCAAATTTCATCAAAATCTATTCGGTAGTTTTTGCGTGGAAGAGTAACAAACATCCATCCGTCGGCACAAACATTGACATTTATAATATTAGTAGGTTATCATAAAGAACACTCACAGGAAAACCAATTTTAAAATAAAAAAAACCGCGTCTAAATCCGTCTACGCGTTTAGAAGCTATAGTGCCACAGACACACATACATAGGATTCAAACTTATAACACTCCTCTTTTTGGCGTTGGTGGTTAAAAATTAAGGCCGTGGCCCCAGTAGGCAAACTGTTAGCGGCCGACTGAGTGAGCCGCAAAGTGGTGAACTGAAATTAGAGTTAGCTGCAAACTCAAATCAATGAAATCACCGGTTTTTGTGGGAGTCGGCCGCTGTCTGAGATAGTCAGCGCGCGTAACGCTGCAAACTGCGTACAGTGAGCGAAAACTAGCTGACTATGGACACTCTATTTCAAATATATAGAAGGGCGTACTAAATCGATACGCCGCAAACTAGTCAGCCGCTAACGGTTTGCCAACTGGGGCCACGGCCTAAAGTTACAATCATTTGCAATTACTCACCTACTCCCGGCAACGTATTGGTATTATTATTGTCTCCACCGCAGCAACTCTGTGCGCTCTCCTCTTTGCGGTTCACGTGCCCTAGGCAACTGAAACAATTTAGTAGTGATACCTTGAGTTATAGTAGAGCCGCGAGTGATAGTAGTACCCTAAGTTGCATTAATACCGCGAGTGGTACTAATACCCTAAGTGACACTAATACCGAGTGACACTAGTACCGAGTGACACTAGTACCGAGTGACACTAGTACCGAGTGACACTAGTATCGTGAGTGACACCAATACCTTAAGTGGCACTAGAACTGCGAGAGTCACTATCACCCTGAGTGGCATTAATACCTCCAGCGACCCTCTAGACTAGAGTGAAACTATGCTGCTAAATACTAACATTAGCGCCCTAAATTATAATTCACTGCACTTGTTTGTATGTTACACGCGGTAATAGTACCTTAAGTGCCTTTAGTACCCTGAGTGGCACTAATCCAATGATACACTTATCATCACACCCTAAATAACACTAATACCTCAAGTGGCATAAACACCCTGAGTGCTAGAACCCTAGAACCCCTAGTAGAAACCGTCACATAAGGCTAATACCTCAAATGGCATAAACACCCTGACTGCCACTAGAACCCTGAGTAGAAACCGTCGCATAAGACTAATACCTCAAGTGGCATAAAAACCCTAAATGCCATACCTTTAGTAGAAACCGTCACTTACCCAGCAGAGTCCCTAACTAGCCCGAAGAGTTGGAGCTCCTTCGTCCCGCTGTGGACGGCCTGAAGCAGCCAGGACATCCGTTTGATGCCGCTAGAGGTTGCTCGCGCATCCACTGATGTCCGTAAAGACCTCGAGCTCTAGTGGTATATACACCCTAAGGGCCACTAGAACCCTAAGTGGCACTAGAACTACGAGTGGTACCAATACCCCGAGTGGCATTAGTACCCTGTGTGACACTAATACCTAAAGCTTACTTATGCTTATGCTTATATACTCAATGATACCCTAAATGACACTAATACCTCAAATGGCATAAACACGCTTAATGCAAGCACCCTAGAACACTTAAGGCCTGGTTTATCACTTACAGATAAAATTTATCAGACAGATATTTCATACCTGTCTCTGTCTAAAACATATTTAAAAAATTGACATAGGTTTATCTTTTAGTTATATTTTATCTGTAGTGAAACGGGCACCTATTATGAAGCTCACTTACCCGGCAGCGTCCCTAGCTAGTCCACAAAGTTGGAGTTCCTTCGTACCGTTGTGGACCGCCTGCAGCAGCCAGGACATCCGTTTGATGCCGCTTGGAGTCGCTCGCGCATCCACGGATGTCCATAGTGAACGTTCTAGTACTAAGGAGCCGAGGCGGGGGCAGGTGCTGTAAGGGATAAGGAATTGAATTCAAAATTATGAGGGGACACGCACGAACACTTTGAGTATAGAATATATAAGGAGGTGCCATACCGTCTGTATCTGCGTGCCTGGTCTGGCGCAAAATGACTACCTTTTTGTGTTGTATTTCTTATCGTTTGACAGGTCATCTACCAAGAAAACTACGAAAAACTTGCGCGAACCTTGGCACGCTGTCATAAACTCATTTGTATTTGAAAAAAAAGGAGTGGCCCCAGTAGGCAAACTATTAGCGGCCGACTGAGTGAGCCGCTAATTTGTGGCGAACTGAAAGAGTTAGCTGCAAACTCAAATCAATTAAATCAATAAAAAATTTGATGGGAGTCGGCCGCTGTCTGAGATAGTCAGCGCGCGTAACGCTGCAAACTGCGTACCTACAGTGAGCGAAAACTAGCTGACTGTGGACACTTCATTTCAAATATATGGAAGGGCGTACTAAATCGATACGCCGCAAACTAGTCATTTGCCTACTGGGGCCACTCCTTATATTCCTTCCTCATTGGTTCAACAGTACCCCTCGACCTCTGCTCCTCGCTGCAGCTGAGGTGCGTTTGTTTCGATACAAACGCGCGTCGTCAGCGCATCAAAAATATATCGTGTGGAAGGGCTCTAAATATAATATGCCAGGAATGTTTCTCAATGGGGATGATGACTCCATTCAAAAATTCAAAAAATAATTAACCCGTCTTTTAGGCTATTAAAAAATATTTGAAACACATTTTTTACCTGATCAAATACATAAATAAATACAAAGAAACAGAGCATCAAAGTAACGGAGTGGGGGGAATTGACGTCACTCCTACGTAAAATCTTACTTAGGCGTGACGTTACGAGCAACTTTAACCCAGTGTATCTTTGTCATTTTCAGTTTAAGAGAAAAAAGAAAAAATACGTGTCGAATATTTAAAATAATCTATCTGACGGATGAAAAAATTTTTTTTAGTCATCTTGCCCATTATTTGGTGACAATTTATGTTTAGAATTTTAAGCTGATTTTACCTACTTTGGTCTTGACAAACCCGTGACTCATTCTGAAACAAGTAAACTTACAATCCCAAAGCCTTCAGCTCATGTGGTGTGCAGTACTTAAGGATACAAAGCAGTACATCATCAGATAAGTCCAGGAGCTCCGCCTGACCCACGTAGCTGTCTTTTGGCTTCTTTGGGGGGGATTCTGAAAAGTGGGGTGAGATTTAGGGTTTGTTTCAACACTTATGCCCTTAACAAAAAAATTTACTTATATTCTAATAACAAATAAATACTAAGGTGACTTCTCACCACCTGCAGATAAAATTTATCTGACAGATATTTTATACCTGTTTCTCTCTAAAATGCCATGTTTAATGAATTGGCATAGGTTTATCTGTCAGTTAAATTTTATCTGTAAAGCCCGATTTCAACTTCAATAAGTACAGACAAACAAAGACAATCCATACAAGTGTGTCAGAACAGGATGGAGAGGAGTATGCTAAGTGTGAAACTAAAGGACAAAATAAAACTTATTGATATAAGGGCAAAAACTGGATTAGAAGATGTAACAACTAAAATGAGACAGCTAAAATGGAAATGGTCAGGCCACACAATACGAAGCCGAAAGAATAAATGGGCAAAAGACATCACGGTATGGTACCCTCGTGACGGGAAAAGAAGACGAGGAAGACAAAGGAAAAGGTGGGAAGACGAAATAATGGCTATCGCAGGAAGAACGTGGACAAGACAGGCCATGGACAGAGAGATGTGGAAAAAAATAGGGGAGGCCTTTGCCAAAGGGCAAACAGATTGGAAAAAAAAAAAAAAAAATTTAAAAGTATTTAATAATAAGTCAATAGTAAATAAGTACCAAATGTTTTGTAAGTAGCTTAATCTGAATAAAGGCTCTTTTTATTTATTTATTTTTATTTATAAGTACAGTAGCGAGTTAACTTGTGTCATCGGCGAGTTAAGTTGTTAATGTTGTTTGAACGGCAAACGCGGATCTTACTATAATTATACATTGATAAATACATTATAATATATACAAACAAACAGATTCAAAACGTTTCTGTACTATCACAGAAATGTTTGTAACTGATGGGAATCAAAGCCAAACAATAAGAACCACCAATTATATTTATATTAGAGATGCGCCGAATATGGGTTTTGCCGAATAACGAATAGTTCGGCCGAACTATTCGGTTGTTCTTTCACACTAATTTTGATACAACAAATAGGTAAAGTTTATAAAGAAAAACGCCTTTGACTGTCACTAGATAGAGCAGAATGTATTGCAGAATGTATATTCCAAATTCTATCTTTAAGTGTCACTTATTAACTTATCTTTATTTTATTATCTCCTAAAAACTTTTGTAATACCTAGATGTGAAAATGAGGATATGAGATTGACTGCTCCTTGGTTTAAAATAATTGAATAGGAGATTAATATCTTGTTTTATCAAGCAAATTATTGCTAAACAAATAAATGGTCATTTTAACCGAATATTCGGCCGAATACGATTATTCAGTTGAGGTGCTGAATATGCTGAATACCAAATAGTAAACGAATATTCGGTGCATCTCTAATTTATATAAATTATAATCGTCATCATTCTTGGTGCAAAGGTTGGCCATTGCCATTCAGCGTGGAAAACCGGCGAGCGTCATGGGCACCTTTGCACTCCAAACGACCAGGGGGGTTTGTTTGATTAGCCATAAGTTTTTTTTTAAGTTTGAAACTTGTAACCTAATGAATTGTATTTTTATTTATGTATTTTAAATTATTATATTAAATACATAAATTATGATATTTATGTACATGTATTTATCAAATATATGTGTAGGTTTATACTAATATATTTATTGTTTATTGTAGGTTAAATGACTATCCTGCCTTCCTGTTTTCATTTCTCTTTCTGTGGGGTCTGCTGGAAGAAACTTCTATAAGAAATATGCTGTGTACCTTTTGTATAACTTCTCTTTTTTTCTGTCTCTATGTACTATCATCTTACAATAAACTGTTAAATAATAATAATAACCACAGAACAAAACAGAAAAAATTAAAATATGAAGTGTAGTTCAGAATTTCTATAAGAAATATGCTGTGTACCTTTTGTATAACTTCTCTTTTTTTCTGCCTCTATGTACTATCATCTTACAATAAACTGTTAATTAATAATAATAACCACAGAACAAAAAACTAAACATAACAAATTTTTGAAGTGTAGGTAGTGAAGTCACTCATCCCCCCATCCCCAAAGTGCCTCAAGGTAAGTACTAAGTATTGATTAAAAAGAATCTAGATTTTGTACCTAGGTTTTTCTTCACAATTACTAACTTATCTTAAACTTACCGTCTTGCACGCATCCACTATCATTTAATTCGCGTTGTGGCTCACTACTGGCTCCATTTGCATCCATTTTAGCGAGAAAATGATCTTTTAAACGGCACTGAATTGAGATCCCATACAGAATATGGATAAGGCGATGATTTTAAGACAAAGAAACGGTAACAAAGCCGCGAGGACTGACTGACGCACTGGGAAAAATAAACAATCCCCTTTTGGAACGGTTCCAAAGGAAATGATAAGGGTTTTCGGAGCAAAATTATAATTATTTCGCCGAAAAACACTCCCCAAAACAAAATCGCTGACCGGACTGGTGCTGCTATGCGAATTTTTAAATACTTACCACTTGGGTTTTTTAAAGAAAAACTTTTTGTCGTTAATATTTTGTTTTAAACTGGTTTCCTATGCTTTCTGACCACTTGTGTATGATCGCTGAATTAATTTTTGGAACAGGATTTTTTCCTATCAACCTTAGAAACGTGAACCTCTGATAACATTTTCTTCTTTTCTTACCAAAAAAGTAAATGTCTAATTAACTAGCCACCCAAATTTCACATTTGCGTTTAGTTTTTGCTGTGTTCGCTTTTTTTCATAAAAAATAACAAACAAAAACAAAACGCGTTTGACATTTGAATGGCGTTAGCTTCGCTTCGTTTTGGCAAAAGCTATGGGCAAAAGTGAAATTTAACTTGTTTACATTCATAATTTTAAATGAAAATTGCAATAATTGAGTGTTATTTTGAAACTGAACGCTTACAAAAACATAATGGAAGAGACTGAGATACGAATTTGTCAAGGATGTCTGAGCAGAGATCGAAAAACTAAAGTTTTGGATGATGTTTCAGAGAAGCAATGTTTTTTGCAAATTATCTTGGAAATATCGGTAAATTTATATCACAAGATTTATTTTTAGCAGTACATAATCTTTATGCATATCTGTTTATCAATGATTATGTTTATCTTTTATCAAATTCCTTAAAAATTATAGCATACCTACTCATACCTAATCGATTTTTTTGCAAGACCGTTTTACTTCGGAAAAACTTTAATTGACAATCTTTAAACAGCTAATCATAGCAAAGACATTGAGAAATTGATTATAAATAGACATCATCATCATTGGCCACGACATCTTGACAGATGATTGTTGCAGCGTTAATTCCCAGCCCGGCTGGTAGTGGCTGTAGCCCTTATCCCTCTTAGGTTTACCAGAACGTAAGTAATTTACTATTTATAGGACATAACTATCTTTCATAATATTTTTTCAGTTATCTATAGATGAAAAACATATATTGCTTTGTTGGGAGTGCGAAGCAATACTTCGTCGATTTATAAAATTCAAAATACAAGCACAGAAATGTTATAAAACACTTCAAAAACAAGCTGAAAAGGTAATAATGCACTTCTATTCTAATATTATAATCTTTATTGTTTTTTTATGGATATGTCCATGTTTGAGCAACCCAACAGAGTTTCTTGCTAGATTCTTCTCTGGGGAAAACTGCACTCTTGCGAATCTAGCATTAACTTTAAAAAATGACCCGTCTTATGTGATGTCAAACTCATCCTACAAGATTAAATAAATTTTCATTTCATTTCATTTGGATGTTTGTTACTCAGGCTTAAACCAATGAACAGATTTTAATGAAACTTAACAATATTGTAGATTTAATAATTCACATATTAGATTAGAATAACTCTTTTTCTGCTAAAACTAAACAACTTTCCCCAAGGAACATGGGCCGTAAATCGAAAACAAAATTTCGACTCCCCATACAAAATGTCCAATCAGCTGATTGAATAAGTATGGGCGAACCAAATTTTTTTTTCGAGTTACTACCCGTGTTCCTTGGGTAAAGTTGTTCAGTTTCATGGGGACTATCGCTATGTTTCGGTTTTATACTGCCTTTCTGTTACACCCTGTAAGTTTTCCTTCCATGATATGTGAAATTTTAAGACCATGAATACAAAATTGTTTTAAAAATATATAACAAAGATTATTATGCTTATTATTTTTTATTACATTATTATTATTGTTAATTGGACACTGATTGGCTAAGTTAAGATATCAATCAATCAATCAAATCAGCCTGTTTCTCCCCACTGCTGGGTATAGGCCTCCCTTTTTTTGCGCCATTTACTATGGTCCTGTGCCAATCTAACCCATAGCGGCCCTGTCGATCTGACGATGTCATCTGCCCAGCGAGCTAAGATCTAAGAGCTAGTTAAGACAAGATTATTATTTTTAGTAGGTAAATAATCTTTTTTTTTTCCAGTATATAACACCCCAACCACCAAATATAACAATACAAAAGCAATACAACATCAATTTAATACCAACAGAAGATACATTTCAAGAATTTGAACACAATTATAATATTGTCAAATTGGAAGGTAATGAAACCTGTACCGCAGTCAAAACAGAATACGTAGATGATATTTATTCGGATAATAATTCTGAAGATGATAAGACATTAATAGAATTGTGTGTGAAGGAGAAAGAGAGAGCTGTTAAAAAGAGACGGAGGAAGAAAGAGGTAATATTGTATTGTATTTGTTTTATTTTTTTTCTTTTTAGGGTCCTGTTCTAAATCCTAAATGGTACTAAAACGGGACCATATTACTAAGACTTCACAGTATGTCATGAACCATAATAACTAAAGAGTTTACATTCATAGATATTAAGTTGCTGCTATAACAGATACGAAAATTAGAATATTTATTCCAGAAAAGAGATAATTATAAGATGTCCTTCTAATTTCATAAATGTCAAAGTAATGCTGTCTACACACCAAAGCCGCCGGCTTTTTTGACAGCTGCCATTCGTATGACGTAAAGCCGCTGGCCTAGCTCGGTGTGTAGATAGCATTACTCTGTCACACAAAAACTACTGAATAGATTTTAATGACACTTCGCAATATTGTAGTCACGCATATTTATGATGGTGTATATGTATGTTTGTATTGTTGCAAGTGGAGGGGAGTAGGCTCTCTCTGTCTACCTCAATGGGGAAGAAGCGTGACAGATATGTATGCATATGTGCATACAAAATTACAATGAACCGTAATTTTTTCCATACATTTTTCAACTCAAATCCTAAATATATCTTTTTTACGCAGAAACCTCCACAAACCTTACAAGCCAAACCATACAAAGAAATAGAGTTAACCGAAGAAGAGATAGAGAAGGAGAGAAGAGAGATAGAGACTACAGATGATTACGTCAACGCTGCGTTTAGATGTGAAAGATGTGTTGTTACGTTTGCTAATGCAGATGATTGTAATGATCATGTTAGGGTGAAACATGAATTGGTGAGTCGGAATTGGCATTTATGGCATTTGTGGCAATTTTACTGTGATTTATGCCAATGTAAAAAATGAAATTTTTTTTCGTGTGTTTTGTCTTGCCATAAATGCCACGAATTTTACAGTGACTTATGCCAATTTTTAAAAATGCTTCCCACAACCTGCTTGGCGAGCAGGGTCAGATGTCACTGTGTAAAACGTTATGTTTTATGAAATAGACATAGGTTTATCTGTCAGTTAAATTTTATCTGCAGGCGGTGAAACGAGCACTAAGACCGAGAACGGCGCTTAGAGTCAGACCTATTTCAAATTAAAAAAAGGCTTAGTTGCCAAAATTGCCACTCGGTACAAAATGCCAGGGCACAATGTGACATCAATCGGACATGACATTTTATTTATTTATTTATTTATTTATTGGTTCACCAACAGATTTACAACTTAGATTATAGATATTATCGTACAATTATGGTAAAGCAGAGATGTAGATCCAATTATAGGTGAACACAGCATGCGTAAGAAATATTGTCAGTTATCGCTTAAATTACAAAAGTATGTTGTTATAGAGGAAACGCTTTCCTATACAAATGAAGTATTTTTCTATTTTTCTTACTCTTTCTACTTTTACTCTGAGATTTTTTAATTTTTTTTTTTTAATTTAAACAACTACATGCCAGAATTCAACGACATTTTTTCCACAGAACGCATCAAAATACAAATGCAAGATATGCGAATGTTCGTTCGCGTCGGAGGTGTCATACAACTACCACACAAACAGACATACGAAACGGTACGAGTGCGGTGTATGCGGGGCGAGGTTTAGGAGCGAGAGGGGCGCGGGGAGGCATTATGAGGTTGTCCATTGTAGGTAAGTGTCCTTTAGGCCGTGGCTCCAGTAGGCAAACTGTTAGCAGCCGACTGAGTGAGCCGCAAAGTGGCGAACTGAAAGAGTTAGCTGCAAACTCAAATCAATGAAATCACCGGTTTTGGTGGGAGTCGGCCGCTGTCTGAGATAGTCAGCGCGCGTAACGCTGCAATCTGCGTACAGTGAGCGAAAACTAGATGACTGTGGACACTCTATTTCAAATATATGGAAGGGCGTACTGAATCGATACGCTGCAAACTAGTCAGTCGCTAACAGTTTGCCTACTGGGGCCACGGCCTTAAAAAACTGGCCAAGTACGACTTGACTCGGGCGCGAAGGGTTCCGTACAAAAAAAAATGGGAAGAAACACGTTTATCTCCGAAAGTATATCACTTTTGACATTTGTCCAAAATACTATCGTTTTATAATATTTTTCTCTATCGATTGACGTTAGTTTCATCAGTAACCGCCAACTTTTTTTTCTCCATACTAGCTCGAATAGGGGATGTTTAGTGTAATTGATACCGAAAATTTTTACTATACCAATATGTTGAATGCTCTTTAAGCGTCAACGGTAATATATCATCTGTGAAAATTTCAACGCTCTAGTTTTAACGGTTCATGAGATACAGCCTGGTGACAGACGGACAGACAGACAGACAGCCGAGTCTACCTACCTTTCGAATATTTCAAGTGCTATGTACAGGGTGTAACAGAAAGGAGGTATAAAGTCGAAACACAGCGATAGTCCTCATGAAACTGAACAACTTTCCCCAAGGAACATGGGTCGTAACTCGAAAACAATTTACGGATCGCCCATACTTATTCGATCAGCTGATCGGACATTTTGTATGGGCACGCGAATTTTTTTTTCGAGTTACGACCCATGTTCCTTAGGGAAAGTTGTTTAGTTTCATGAGGACTATCGCTGTGTTTCGGCTTTATACCCCCTTTCTGTTACACTCAGTATATTTGTCTACCAAATAAAGATACTCAATACTCAATCATTTATTGCACTCCACAGGTTTTAACAGATCTTATAAACAACATAATGTAGATAATTTGTTTTTATTTCATTTATAGGATGGACAATGACTTAGAAGATATTGAAAAGCTAAATAGAGGACTAAAATCGGAACCTGAATTGGAAAACGGGTAATTAATTAAATTTTTAAGTACCTACTCCATTTAACAATTACCTACGTAAGTAAGTAGGTATGTTTATTATTTTTATTCCCTTCAAATGGACATGCATGTATGAGGAGACTGATGAATGTGTATGAAGTGTAAGAGATGTGAACAACATTCGCATGTAGTCGCTTCGATGCTTCGATGCTCATTTGTTGTGTCAACTAATTTTGAATATTATTCTAATGAGAACAATGTCGATAATAATATAACAATCAAAAATTCTCTGCGCTGCGCTCCGTCAGGTGTGCGCCGACCCTTAGCATCCCTTTCTCAAAAGGGATGATGACTACATTCATAAATTCAAAAAATAATTAGTCTTTTAGGCTATTAAAAAATATTTGAAACACATTTTTTACCTGATCAAATACATAAATAAATACAAAGATACGGAGTGGGGGGTATTGACGTCACTCCTACGTAAAAATCGTACTTAGGCGTGACGTTACGAGCAACTTAAACCAAGTGTATCTTTGTCATTTTTAGTTTAAGTGAAAAAAGAAAAAATACGTGTCGAATATTTTAAAATAATCTATGTGATGGACTTAAAAATTTTTTTAGTCATCATGCCCATTCTTGTCACTACATTTATTTACATTTTCTACTTACAGTATAAAACCAGAATCGTCATTCCCGTGTACACTATGCGATAAATCGTTTCGTTGGAAGACGTCGTTACGTAAACACTTGGAGACGCATAGTATTGAGACTGGGCAGAAGAGGCGGCCTTATTGCGAGATTTGCAGGTAATCTAATTATCATGTTACACGCATGTAACTTTTTTTTTTCAATAGCAAAAAATGTGCAATTGAAATAAATATATTTTGAATTTCTCTTAAAATAATAGCTGTTTTTTAAATCTGATAAGGTCAATGTGGGGAAGATCGGCATACTATTCTTAAATTTGACTTTGAATTGATTTAATGAAGAAGATATAAATTATAAACAAAATGCCCGATTAGCTGATCGAGTAACTATGGGCGATCCATAAAAATTTTTTCGAGTTACGACTCATGTTCCTTGGGGAAAGTTGTTCAGTTTGATGAGGACTATCGCTGTGTTTCGGCATTATACCCCCTTTCTGTTACACCCAGTATAAATTATGTTTCTCTTTCTTACAGTCTAGCATTCTCAACAACATGCAATCTCCAGAAACATGTAAAGACAAGTTCAAAACACCAAATACAACTTAAATTAAGGTATGCATTAAATACTAATTCCATTGAACATATATATAAGGTGTCTTTAAATTAGTGAACGATAGAAAAGGATATGCATGTACTCGTGATAACAAGCAACTTTTACTATGGGACCAAGTTCGAAATCATTCAAAAATTTTTGAACTCCCCATATAAAATGCATCAGGTGATAGTATGGGTAGAAGCGGTGGTAGCCCAGTTGGTAGAATGCTTGCCTCGAACTCCGAGGGCGCGGGTTCGAATCCTGGCGCGGGCACGTACCTCTGAGTTTATTTCTCATGTACGGATCAATTTATTCGATTACTACTTGCTAACGGTGAAGGAAAACATCGTGAGGAAACCTGCATGCACCAGAGAAGAAATTCGAAGGTGTATGTGAAATCCGCCAACCCGCACTTGGCCAGCGTGGTGGATTACGGCCTAATCACTCTCTGCATGAGAGTAGGCTCGTGCCCCTCGGTGGGGACATATATGGGCTGATAAGGAGGATAGTATGGGGGGAACAATTTTTTTTGTGATTTCGAACTTGGTCCCATAGTAAAAGTAGTTTGTTATCACGAGTACATACATATCCTTTTCTATCGTTCACTAATTTAAAGTCACCTTGTATAAGTAAACGAATAAGGCATTTTCAGTTGAAAATTTTCCATAGATTTTTTTTTTAAATAGCATGCCAAGTGAATCTGCCCATGTTAAGTTATTTTTTTTAGATTTTTAGGGTTCCGTACCCAAAGGGTGAAAACGGGAACCTATTACTGAGACTTGGCTGTCCGTCTGTCACCAGGCTGTATCTCATGAACCGTTATAGCAAGAGCGTTGAAATTTTCACAATTAATAGTGTATTACTGTTGCCGCTATAATAACAAATACTAAAAATAAATTAAGGGGAGTTCCTATACAACAAACGTGATCTTTTGCGCCGGTATTTTAGTAGTTTATGTTTTAGCAGATTTGCTAAGTTTATCTTACTCTAGAATTACTTATCTTTTTTTTTTGCCATCTAAGCATTAAAACAGTGGAGTACTTAAACATAGAATTAATAAACAATACCTATGATGTAGTCAAGTAAAGTTTAATAAGTACATAGCGAAATTGTTTTGTTAAAAGTAGATTGTATAAAAAATGTTATTACTGAAAAAAAAAATATTTATCAGTAACGTCATCGCATTGGGACTTGCCTGTAATGATGTCGTGTATTTGGATTATGTTAAAATGAATAAATAAATAAGTAAATAAAAAAAAACATTTTTTAATTTCAGAAAACTAAAAGAGACCCAACAAGCGAGCCCTGAAAACACAGAAGTGCGTATAGAAGAGATTAAAAGTTCAATTATAAATGTACGCCAGATGTACCCGTGTGGACAGTGCGATAAGAAGTTTCAGTGGCGAGGGAATCTGTTGAGGCATTTACATAGTCATGCTGCTAGGTGAGTTATACAGGGTGTAACAGAACGGGGGTATAAAGCCGAAACACAGCGATAGTTCTCATGAAACTGAACAACTTTCCAAAAAAAAAAAAACTTGAAAATTTTTTTGGATCGCCCATACTTACTCGATCAGCTGATTGCACATTTTGTATGGGGAAGCGATTTTTTTTTTTCGAGTTACGACCCATGTTCCTTGAAGAAAGTTGTTCAGTTTCATGAGGACTATCGCTGTATTTCGGCTTTATACCCCCTTTCTGTTACATCCAGTATACATACTGACAATGACTGACATACATACATACAGGGTGACTTTAAATTAGTGAACGATAGAAAATGATATATATTCTACTTTTTCTATGGGACCAAGTTCGACATCATTAAATTTTCGTACTTCCTATACATAACCAGCTGATGGTGTGAATTTTTTTAATGATTTCGAACTTGGTCCCGTAATAAAAGTTGTTTGTTATCACGAGTACATGCATATCCTTTTCTTGCTATAGTTCACTAATTAAAAATCACTCTGTATAACCCGTCGGAAATATCTGCGCACTTGCCTTACTGACATCATGCAACTCGTACGTACTCGTTAGACCCAAAACACACGGTGAAACGCAAATGCAACTGAAACTGCTACTTTTGAGTTGCATCGCAGTTTCTGCTATAGACTACCTTAGAAAACCACACACGACGCAACTAGTTTGAAACGATTCGTTTCAGTTCAAAAGTAACTAGCAGTTTCAGTTGCGTTGCAGTTGCGTTTCACCGTGTGTTTTGGCGATTACAGTACTGGATAGGTGGACACGAGGGAAGCGCGTTACAGCGAGGTGCATAGATATTTTAGACGGGTTGCAGTTACATATTATTTCATCTATCACGCGGTGTAATTGTGTATGTGTAATACTTCCAAGATATAATGATATAAATGCATACGAAGTCGCAGGAAGTCGTAGGTAACTATAATTTTATTATATATTTGACAGAGCGAACGGGTCACTAGTCTGCGAGCCATGCAATAGATCTTTTTCATCAATAGCGACGTATCAACAACATATGAAGATATCTAGGAAACATGTCTCCGAAACGGATTTCAAGTATGTATATGTTAGACTCAGAACACACGGTGAAAGGCAAACGCAACGCAACTGAAACTGCTAGTTAGTTTTGAGTTGCATCGAAGTTTCTGCTATAGACTCCTTTAGAAAACCACACACGACGTAACTAGTTCGAAACATTTCGTTTCAGTTGCGTCGTGTGTGTGGTTTTCTAGCAAACTAAGTAACTAGCAGTTTCATTTGCGTTTCAGTTGCGTTTCACCGTGTGTTTTGGCGCTTACGGCTAATACTCATAACCACTTTTTACACGCTTTATATTAGCCTCACTTGTAACTAACTAAGTATGTAAACAAATCTTGGAATCTTAATTTGACACTTCCCGGTCTTCGAATAGAATGAAAGCACACGCTCTGAGTTCTGATGACAATACAATAATATGGTACTTTCGAACTGATCTGATGATGGAGCATGTTTAATGCGAGCTAAAGCGTGTTTTAGTTCTTTAAACTAACTATTTTTATAACTAGGTAAAAATTTTTGAAAAAAAAAAAATTATTCTCCCATACATTTAACACTATCAGCTGGTGCATTTTGTATGGGGAGTTCGAATTGAATTATTTCGAACTTGGCCCCATATCCTATTCTATCGTTCACTAATTAAAATTCGCTCTATATACTATAGAGGGAATAATGAAGTGAGAACAGTAGGCACAAGTGAGAACATGGAATTTAGTTCAGTTTTTTGCATATCCTTTTCTATCGTTCACTAATTAAATGTCACGTTATATACTTAACAGATACATGTGCAGTGAATGCGGCAAGCGTTTCGCAAATAAGACGCGACTTCGAGACCACGTCAACTGGGAACATCTAAAGAATTTCATACACAAGTGTTCAGTTTGTCAGAAGGTAAGCCATGGACGTAAAAGGAAGAAGATTAGGTCCGACGCACACCTGACGGAGCGTAGCGCAGAGTGTTTTTGATTGTCATTATTACCGACATTGTCCTCATTAGAATAACATTTGAAATCAGTTGACATAACATTCGCATGTAGTCGCTTCGACGCTTATTTGTTGTGCTAACTGATAATAATGACAATCAAAAATGCTCTGGCCTGCGCTCCGTCAGGTGTGCGCCGGCCCTAGACTGTTAATTTTGGCAGAAAATAAAAAGTTCTGGCAAAGTTAGGTGGTTAAATCTCTGTCAAGTAGGTTGATTAGGTATGTAATTTCATTATCCCAGAAACAGTTATATTAACTATAGAAAAAGGGACTTAAAAATGTATTGAATTGTTAAGTTTAACATAATAATTTGAATTAGGTAAGTACTGATTGTATGTTTTATGAAATGTATAAAACTTTATATGAAACAACTTTTTATCCAATTTATCTCTGTTGCAGGTTTTCAAGAGCCACACATCGCTGTACCTACATAAACAAGTAGTACATAAGAAGGACGACGCCGAGCATCTTTGTGATCACTGCGGGAAACCGTTCCCGGTAAGAAATCATTAAAAATATATTCTCCTATATCACAGTCCTATATACATTTAACACTATCAGCTGACGTGAATTTTGTTAGTAAGTAAATCATTTATCCCCAATTCAGTACAAAATTAAAATATACAAACAAAAAGAAAATAAAATAAGTTAGCGAAAATTTTTGAATGATTTCTAACTTGGTCCCATAGTAAAAGTTGTTTGTTATCAGGAGTACATTTATATCCTGTTCCATTGTTCACTAATTAAAAGTCACCCTATATACAGTCGAGGGCATATCAAGCTTTACACGGGGGCTAAATTATTCCATTGGATCTAAGGGCGATATTGAAAGTAAAGGTTGATCTGCTGTCAGTCTGTATTGGTGCCCCCACACTACATATTGTTATAAAATGTAATTTTGTAAATTTGTAAACATTTGATTAGCTCATTGCCAAAAAAATGAAATGTTGTTGTTGCAATGTGAAAGCACAATATGTATGTTAAAAAGCTGTACTTACCATTTTTCCCTCTTTCACAGAACCGCGCCAAACTCCGCTGCCATATAATCGCCCTTCACACGTCAGACGCCCCGTACGCGTGTGTGTCCTGCAACGCTAGGTTCAGTTGGCACTCGTGTCTGTCCAGACATGTGAGACGTGTACACAAGGAGAGAACGAATGAATGAATGGAGAGTGAATGGAATGTCTCAATCAGACGCCCAAGCTACCAAGTTTTCTGTGAAATGGCCCCTGTGTAAAGCTTGATGTGCTCTCGACTGTACGTCGTTTTTTTTATATTATGAAATTCTATATTAGCTTTTATAACAAGAGATTTATTAATCAAAAACAGTATTATTTTGCCAGTATTTTTATACTTGATAGATAAATAAAAATCATTTTGAGAAATCCGTAGTCTTTTATTAATATTTTCTTTACATTATTTTCTTTTTGTATCTTATAACTAATAAATACATGTTTACTTAATTAATGTGCTTTAGTTTTAGTTTCGAATGAGGGGTCAATACGATACTGGTCTATCTACACAGATCCGGGCCATGTCCGGGACGTGTCAGGGAAAAAATATCATTCCATACATTTTCTATGGATTCGTTCACACACGTTGTCATGACGACGTATTTTTTTCCCTCCTGACGGGCCACGGCTCGGATCTGTGTAGATGGACCACAAGTAGTCTATAATACATTTTCGGAATTGCCCCCCGACAAATAGTGTTCAAAATGACCCCACAATTCATACAATACTAAAAGAATTCTTTTAAAAACGCGTTTGCATAACAAGATGACGTTTTTTCGAAAACAACATTACCTTGAGTTTTGATTTTCTGAAAATATGGCCGTGTTCAAACCAAACTGACTGTAAGCCGCCGAATGTGAGCATTTCCATACATATTCACTTATTCGTTCACATATAACCGACAATACGTTATTACGTAGTTATTACGCTATGCGTAGACGCTGACATTCGGCGGCTGATTAATATGGTACGTCACTACGCTCCGCGGACGCTGATTTACTACGTAGCTGTAAGCTATAAGCGTATTGTCAGCATAGTGTGAACGAAGAATGCCGTTTACGTTTCCACTGGGGCTCACAGTAAGCCTGCTCACATTCGGCAGCTTACAGTCAAGCCAAGTCTGCTAATTACTAAATGCACCAATAGAATCGACATAGAAAAGCGAAAGAACATCAGTCGCGAAATGTGACTATTTTGGTATTCTACTAACGGTTTAAGCGACTGCGATTCTACTGAAGTGCGTTCGGACTGCCTTTGAACTACTTTTGATCTTATATTACTTCAGTCGCAGTTCATAAGTTGGCAAATCGGTATTCTCATCGCTATTTTTTGATAGGCAACCCGACAAATGCGTGCTTCTGCATAGCTTCTGCGATTTTTAGTAGAATACCAAATTAGACACAATATAAATCAATCGCAATCGACTATCAAACGAATCGCAAAAGCTTAGCTTAAATTAGCAGACTTGGCCCCTTTGCTCTCAACAAACCCTTACTCACTATCTTCTTGATCTTGGTCAGGTTCAGACCTCGTTTCAACTTCTGTACTATTAGTCTTCCCAACAGATATCTGCATGTTCTTATTAACTATAATCTCGTGGCCGAATTCCGTATCTTTCTCTTGTATATCTGGATTAAATTCGAAGTTTTCAATCGGCATCTCTGTTTTGTCGAAACTATCGTTTGGGAATGTTTCTTCAGTGTCTGATAGATCTGTGACATCTTTTTTTATGTCAGTTGATATTTTTCCTGCTTGTTCTAATAATAGGGGTAAACTATCGTTAACTAAATTTCTTTTATATGAGAATTTATTTTCCAAGTCTAATGTTTTATCAGGATAGTGTTTATTAGGATGATTTTCCAGGTTTATAGTTTTATCAGGATAACTATCAGGACGATTTTCCAGGTTTAAAGTTTTATCAGGATAACTATCAGGACGATTTTCCAGGTTTAAAGTTTTATCAGGATAGTGTTTAACTATATATTCTGTTATTTTATTTAGCTCTGCTATAACGTTATTTTTCATAGTAATGTTCAGTTTTTCGTATCGATCAAAAACGATGAAATTTAAAGATTTCTTAATGATTTTTTCTAAACGTTTTTGGCTTTCCGGAAATTTGAGTAGCTTCTCCGATATTTTTGTTAAAATTTCAGAATCTTCTTTAGTGAATAGTTTACCGATTTCTTTTAAAAAATCAACGTAAATTAATCCGTGAGTTCTATTTGATAGTTTAACTAAATCATGCTTTATTTGTTTTGGTTCTTTTTCAGATAAATCTTTTACGATATACTTTATAAACGACATTAATCTCGGATCGATGAAAATCTTATGAAACGTAGTCCCGTGGGGATAAAACTCCGACATCACATTCTTTAGAGATTTAGCGAAAATTTTTATATTTTCATGATTATATGTTGCTATATATTTCATTATATCATTGAGGAAATGTGACAACGTATATTTTTTAGCTTTAACCTTTCTATCGCCAGTTCTTAGTACAGACTTCCTAGTCAATACGCCTTCGAGTTGATCAAGGTAATGCCGTAAAGTCTTAATGACTGTTAGGTCATATTGTACATCTTTCGGATCAAATACTAAAGATGTTTCCAAAGCTAGGTTTACGTTTTTACCTAAATTTTTATTTGTCCCTTTTTTTTCTGCTAGTGTTGTTGCTGTAACAAGAAAAAGAAGTTTTCGTCACACGTGAACAGTAAGACCCAGAACACACGGTGAGACGCAAATGCAACGCAACTGAAACTGCTAGTTACTTTTGAGTTGCATCGAAGTCTATAGCAACTAGTTTGAAACGTTTCGTTTCAGTTGCGTCGTGTGTGGTTTTCTAAGGAAGTCTATAGCAGAAACTTCGATGCAACTCAGAAGTAACTAGCTACTAGTTTCAGTTGCGTTGCATTTGCGTTTCACCGTGTGTTTTGGCGCTAAAGGACTATCCACACATTTCCGGGTCAAGGCTATCCGTGTTCAGAGTTGTCCGTTTCACTTTAGACGCTCTGACACGGAGCTGTGTGAACAAGTTCATACAATTTGTATGTAACCGATATTTGCCGTGTTCCGTCAGGAACGCGGTTAGCTCTTTAATAAGTCATATTTGCCCTGAATAGAAGTCTAAGGGCCAGTTTCACTACTCACTGATAAAATTTATCTGACAGATAAACCTATGTCTTATTGTCTATCTATTTCATAAAACATGACGTTTAAGACAGTGACAGGTATAAAATATCTGTTAGTTTCTTATTCGTAAGTGTTGAAACGAGCTCTTATTCTTTTATTATTTAGTAGTCTGCCCGCGATATCGTACACATTTAACGTCATCTTTGGAAATAAAAACAATATCTTAAAATAATATAGCCTATGTATTATTCTGATGTGCAAGCTACAACATTGCAAAGTTTCATCAAAATCTGTTCAGTAGTTTTTGCGTGAAAGAGTAATAAACATCTTTACATCGATCGGCACAAACATTGACATTTATAATAAGTATTAGTAGTTATTACCTGCAAATATTAATCCTAGATATAAAAATTTCATATTTCCAAAAGCACATTTATGTAACACTCACATTTTTTTTAAATAAAATCTTTTTATAGCATTGTAAACATAAAACGACATAAAAGTTTATAGAAATATGTAATAATCAAAATATTTATTTTTCGATAAGAGTGTAGGTACTAGAAGTATCATGAGAGAGAGGAGGGGGTAGAGTACCCTAAACCGACGACGCGCATGTATGAGAAGACTGATGAATGTGTATGAAGTGAAAGAGATGTGTTTGTATCGTAGCAAGTGGAGGGAAGTCTCTGTCTACCTCGATGGGGAAGATTTTGGAATTTGCTTATATACTCAGCGCGGGAAAAACTTCGATACCGCGTTTCAGGTTTTGTATGCGAATTTACTTTGGTAACGAGAATGTTTGTATCGTAGCAAGTGGAGGGAAGTCTCTGTCTACCTCGATGGGGAAGATTTTGGAATTTGCTTATATACTCAGCGCGGGAAAAACTTCGATACCGCGTTTCAGGTTTTGTATGCGAATCTACTTTGGTAACGAGAATGTTTGTATCGTAGCAAGTGGAGGGAAGTCTCTGTCTACCTCGATGGGGAAGATTTTGGAATTTGCTTATATACTCAGCGCGGGAAAAACTTCGATACCGCGTTTCAGGTTTTGTATGCGAATCTACTTTGGTAACGAGAATGTTTGTATCGTAGCAAGTGGAGGGAAGTCTCTGTCTACCTCGATGGGGAAGATTTTGGAATTTGCTTATATACTCAGCGCGGGAAAAACTTCGATACCGCGTTTCAGGTTTTGTATGCGAATCTACTTTGGTAACGAGAATGTTTGTATCGTAGCAAGTGGAGGGAAGTCTCTGTCTACCTCGATGGGGAAGATTTTGGAATTTGCTTATATACTCAGCGCGGGAAAAACTTCGATACCGCGTTTCAGGTTTTGTATGCGAATCTACTTTGGTAACGAGAATGTTTGTATCGTAGCAAGTGGAGGGAAGTCTCTGTCTACCTCGATGGGGAAGATTTTGGAATTTGCTTATATACTCAGCGCGAGAAAAACTTCGATACCGCGTTTCAGGTTTTGTATGCGAATCTACTTTGGTAACGAGAATGTTTGTATCGTAGCAAGTGGAGGGAAGTCTCTGTCTACCTCGATGGGGGAGATTTTGGAATTTGCTTATATACTCAGCGCGGGAAAAACTTCGATACCGCGTTTCAGGTTTTGTATGCGAATCTACTTTGGTAACGAGAATGTTTGTATCGTAGCAAGTGGAGGGAAGTCTCTGTCTACCTCGATGGGGGAGATTTTGGAATTTGCTTATATACTCAGCACGGGAAAAACTTCGATACCGCGTTTCAGGTTTTGTATGCGAATCTACTTTGGTAACGAGAATGTTTGTATCGTAGCAAGTGGAGGGAAGTCTCTGTCTACCTCGATGGGGGAGATTTTGGAATTTGCTTATATACTCAGCACGGGAAAAACTTCGATACCGCGTTTCAGGTTTTGTATGCGAATCTACTTTGGTAACGAGAATGTTTGTATCGTAGCAAGTGGAGGGAAGTCTCTGTCTACCTCGATGGGGAAGATTTTGGAATTTGCTTATATACTCAGCGCGGGAAAAACTTCGATACCGCGTTTCAGGTTTTGTATGCGAATCTACTTTGGTAACGAGAATGTTTGTATCGTAGCAAGTGGAGGGAAGTCTCTGTCTACCTCGATGGGGAAGATTTTGGAATTTGCTTATATACTCAGCGCGGGAAAAACTTCGATACCGCGTTTCAGGTTTTGTATGCGAATCTACTTTGGTAACGAGAATGTTTGTATCGTAGCAAGTGGAGGGAAGTCTCTGTCTACGTCGATGGGAGAGATGCACATCAGTATAACCTATAGGCTATTTTACGATATTATTGTGTGAGTTTACCATAATCCTTTTTTTATCTATTTTCTCATATTGTTTTTATTAATTAAGCGATTTCAATTATCTTATTAAATAAATAAATACTTACAAAATCACATAATAATAGCATTCGTAGTATACTGTAGCACTGCTCTGTCCACATTTGCGTCTGTTTGTTTCTTAGTAACTGGGTACCTCTTTGATTTTATGTTTAGATGAACCTGTGTGCAAATATACATAGCACTTGAAAAAGGTCTATCTACACAGATCCGAGCCGTGCCCGGGCACGGGCCGGATGTGTATATATAGACCTGTATTCGTTCGTGAATTCTACATAAATGCCACGCCATGTAATGTGCCACTGTGTGTAATGAACAATAAACACTCTATCTATCTACAGGGTGTAACACAAAGGTGGTATAATGCCGAAACACAGCGATAGTCCTCATGAAACTGAACAACTTTCCCCAAGGAACATGGGTCGTAACTCGAGAAAAAATTTTTGATCGCCCATAAGTACTTACTCGATCAGCTGATCGGACATTTTGTATGGGGAGGCGAATTTTTTCTTTCGAGTTACGACCCATGTTCCTTGGGGAAAGTTGTTCAGTTTCATGAGGACTATCGCTGTGTTTCGGCTTTATACCCCCTTCCTGTTACACCCTGTATAAACACATATACATACCTGTCTATTATGTTTGTATAGATTAGATTGCTGGGAGAAAGTAGTAGGGCAGTATTCACAGATGAACGGACGTTCACCCGTGTGAGTACGGATGTGGGACTCTAGCTGCATCTTTGTCTATAAATTAAATATAATTAATTATTGACATGATGAAATCATTATTATAAAATAGTTTTATAATTATTAAAAGGAGGAAATAATTATTAAAATATTTTAATAATTATTGATTTTTTTAACTAATTGTAATTGAATTTTTGAATTATTATAGTATAATTATTGAATTATATAATGAATATTTAATATAATTATTGAAATGCTGAAAGTATTGATAAGAACTAATAAAATAATCTGCCGATCAAACAAACAACTTTGTCCGATAAACAAAAACTTATAATACTAGAGACCGTCGGTGACTCCGTACGCATTTATCGCCATATCTTGGAAAAAATACGTAATATCTTGTAAAAAAAAACAGCCTACCTATGTGTTATTCTGAATTGTTAAGTTTCAACAAAATCAATTCAGTACCTAGTTTTTGCGTGAAAGAGTAACAAACATCCATCCATCTATCGGCACAAACATTGACATTTATAATATTCTTCTTTCTTCTTCTTTATCAGCCGTATATGTCTCCACCGAGGGGCACGAGCCTACTCTCATACAGAGAGTGATTAGGCCGTAATCCACCACGCTGGCCAAGTGCGGGTTGGTGGATTTCACATACACCTCCGAATTTTTTCTCTGGTGTATGGAGGTTTCCTCACGATGTTTTCCTTCACCGTTAGCAAGTGGTAATCGAATAAATTGATCCGTACATGAGAAATAAACTCAGAGGTACGTGCCCGCGCCAGGATTCGAACTCGCGCCCTCAGAATTCGAGGCAAGCGTTCTACCAACTGGGCTACCACCACTTAATAATATTAGTAGGTACATACCGGAAACCCTTTCCCACAATGATGACACATCTTATTATTCGGTCTCCCTTTATGCACGTTACGGATATGCTGATCCAATCCCACTCTGTTCTTTGATGGCTGGAAATACAATATCATAAACAAGAAGAAGTGAAAGAGATGTGTTTGTATCGTAGCAAGTGAAGGGAAGTGGTCTTTAAAATCTAGTCTAAATGTAAGACCAAGAGAACGCTCTGTTTGTTCTCATGAGAATAATATTCAAAATCAGTTGACACAATATTCCCATGTAGTCGCTTTGATGCTCCGATACTCATTTGTTTTGTTAACTGATTTTGAATTATTCTAATGAGAACAATGTCGATAATAATATGACAATCAAAAATGATCTGCGCTGCGCTCCGTCAGGTGTGCGTAATGCATTTTACTTTACTTATTCAGTTGCAACATTAACATTGCTTCTTTTGGCATGCCTTAGGACAATATATTGTGCTTATAATTGAATAAAAAAATTAAATGCTAGCTATAAAAAAATCACCTACCTTCAAACAAATATGGCACTGATAAGTCTTATTTAAATGCTTCTCTTCTATATGATCACGCAATTTCGTTTTATCCGCGAACCGACGGTTGCAGTGGTCACATATGAATCTAAAATAATACAATAAAATTCAAAATATTATCAACATCAGCCCTAACGTCCCCACTATAAACACACGACCCTACTCTCATACCAGAGTGATTAGGTAATTCACCACGCTGGCACAATGTTGGCGGATTTCTTACACTTTCGAATTTCTTCTCTAGTGTATGCAGGTTTCTTCATGTTTTCCTTCACCGTTAGCGAGTGGTAATCGAATGTTCAATCCGTACATGAGAAGTCTCATAGGTACAGGTTAGATCGAAACTGCGTCTCCAAGATTGGAGGCCGGCGTTCTACTAACTAGGTTACCGTTCACTTATTGAGTGGCCGACTAAAAATAGTATACTTAGGCCGTGGCCCCAGTAGGAAAACTGTTAGCGGCTGACCGAGTGAGCCGCTAATTTGTGGCGAACTGAAAGACTTAGCTGCAAACTCAAATCAATGAAATCACCGGTTTTGGTGGGAGTCGGCCGCTGTCTGAGATAGTCAGCGCGCGTAACGCTGCAAACTGCGTACAGTGAGCGAAAACTAGCTGACTGTGGACACTCCATTTTAAATATACTCGGCTTCAAAAAAATCGCACCTTTTAAGAAATCTATTTTAAACATCTTTCAATCGTATTTGTTGGTATTATGAAATATTGGTAATGTTCGGTATCATTTGAAAGGTAAGGAAACAGAGAATGCAAAAACAATACTTCATTCAATGTTTTTTATTGGAACTGAGAAAAATTTACAAAACAATAAAAATCCTTAAAGAACCCTAATGAAATCCGATTAATTTTTCAAAACAAAGTTGCTTAAAACTAACCTAAAACCTAGTGTTACTCCCCCTAGCCCTAATGACGTCTTCCATGCGCTCCCTCATGGATCGCACCAACTTTAGGACCTCTTCTTGAGGGATTCTGTCCCATTCCTCAATAACGGCGTCTTGGAGCTCCTGAAGAGTCGCGGGAGCGGGATCACGGGATCTAACCTTGCGTTTCAGCTGGTCCCAGAGGTGCTCTATCGGGTTCAGATCTGGACTTCTCGCTGGCCACTGCATGACAGGGATCCCAACCTCTTGAAGGTAGCCCTGCACAATTCCAGCAGTGTGCGCGCGAGCGTTATCGTGCATTAATGTGAACCCGTCGCCAATAAATCCAGCATAGGGGACCACATGTTCTTCCAGGATCTCTGTGATGTACCGGTGAGCAGTCATCGACCCTTGCCCGCGAGCACCGCCGGTCCGAGAGACGCAAGAAAGTTCAGTTTTGCCGTCGGCAGATATGCCGCCCCAGAACATGCAGGAACCGCCCCCGTATTCTACCGTCTCTTGGATGCAGGCTTGGGCAAAACGTTCCCATTGTCTTCTGTATACTCTTTTGCGTCTATCGTTGCAGAAAAGGCACACTCTCGTTTCGTCTGAGAAGAGAACAGCTCTCCATTGGTCCAGGGTCCAATTGACGTGGGCGCGAGCAAATTGCAGGCGTGCTCGCCGATGCGCTGCGGTTAATTTTGGACCCGTGGCAGGTCTTCTAGCCACAATATTTCTCTCCTTTAGTCTTCTTCTAACTGTAGAGACACTCACGGCCCTTCTACGAACTGCTTGAAGCTGCTGTTGCAACTCAACAGCATTAGAGAACCGATTTCTCAAAGACTTCGATACGACGAATCGGTCATCTCTCGCAGAAGTGCAGCGATTTCTACCAAACCCACGCCTTCGGACAAAGCCACCGGTCTGCAGGAACCGCTGGTACACTCTTCTTTAATCAAATGAAATGGATATTTTTATAAAGAGTTTTTATAGGGCTCTCAAATGATACCAATATTGCTACGAATAACTGCTTGTCTTAAGGATTAACAGTGCTTAAAGCCTTTTTACGGACGTGCCATTTTTTTGAAGCCGAGTGTATATGGAAGGGCGTACTAAATCGATACGCCGCAAACTAGTCAGCCGCTAACAGTTTGCCTACTGGGGCCACGGCCTTAAGGTAGACTTTAAAATGTAATGTCTGTTGCGTCTGCCGCGACAGATCGGGCGCTATGGAATAGTATGGAACCGCTTTTGAAGTTAGCGTTAGGAACGCGGCTTCAGTCAACGCGTCAGTAACGCATGCATACCTACGCGTTGCGTTACTGGCGCGTTGACTGATAAACACGCTACAGACGCTGCGTCAGTGGCGCTAGGTTCCAAAGTCTACCTTTAGTCAAGTTAAATAATATTTATTTCGTAAACAACTGAAACACGTTAATATTTAAAGCTAATGATAGATTCGCGATTACTTACTTAAGTTGTTGCGGTGATACATGTTTGAGACTGCTCCGTAAATGTCTGTGGTATGACGATACAGACGCGAACCCGATGTCGCACTCCGTACAATACGCTACTGTTGTGTTCGCATTGGTCTGTGGGAGAAGATTATATATATTTTGTAATGGGTTATACCCAATTGGTTTGGTTTAGAGTACCCTAAACCGACGGGCATGTATGAGGCGACTGATGAGTATGGATGAAGCGAAAGCGGTTTGTTTGGATCGTAGCAAGTGGAAGGAAGAGGTCTCTGCCTACTCCAATGGGTGAGAGGCGTGATGGATATGTATGTATATGTATGTATGTAATTGGTTATAGGATATGGAAGAGGCTTATGCAGTTTTATGGGCATAAACATTGTGAATTCAGAGGTGGACTCGCCTAGCGAGTTCTCGTCACATATTACCGCAGCCAAGTCTCAACTTGGCTGTCCGTCTGTCTGTCTGTCTGTCACCCACCAGGCTGTATCTCATGAACCGTTAATACAGCTACAGCGTTGAAATTTTCACAAATGATGTATTACCGTTGCCGCTATAACAACAAATACTAAAAATAGAATAGGTACTTAATAATTAACGGAGGCTCCCATACAACAAACGTGATTCTTTTGCATTTTTTTGCTCGACATCAATTGTGAATGGTACGGAACCCTTCCAGAGCGAGTCCGACTCGCACTTGGCCGGTTTTTATGAAAAAAAAGGGAACTAAAGGCCTGTTTCAAAATCTACAGATAAAAAAACTAACAAATATTTTATACAAGTCACCGTCTAAAATCTAAAACATCATGTTTTATGAAACAGACATAGATTTATCTGTCAGTTAAATTGTATCTTTAAGTGTTGAAATGGGCCCTTAGTCTTCAATTCTGGCTCTTACCTTGGCGACATGCTTCTCGAGATGCCTCTTCAAGCTGGTCTTCCACCTGAAGACTTTATCACATTCCGTACAGCGGTACTCTTGGTGCGACTCGTGCATCGTTCTGAATACAAAATACACTATTTATTTAATAAAATACAGTATTTATTTGTGTAAATACAGAATTCCTTTGTGTAAATACAGTATTAATTTAGTAAAGTACAATAGTCGTGCGCAAAAAGTCGGCGTCACTTCTGAGCAGAATTCGTGGCGGTCCCAATGACCTCCTGAGGACGTTAGCTGAGAGGGAGTATGCTCCAATTATGAGGCATTTAATAAATCTAACAAAATCTTGTGTAGTATATAAGTATTAACATAGTTTCTAAGTTAACTTTACTAACACAATATGGATCTATGTTGTCCGAAATAAAGATATTATTGTTATTAATATTATTTGATTTATTTCAGTACTAGAGGCCGCCCGAGACGTCGTACACATTTATAGTCATTTCTTAAAAAAACATGATATATCAAAATAATATTATAGCCTATGTGTCATTCTAATATATAAGCTACAATATTGCCAAACATCAAAGTCTATTCCGTAATTTTTGCATAAAAGAGTAACAAACATCCATCCATCGGCACAAACATTGACATTAATAATATTAGATAGATAGATAGATAGAAATTCTTTATTGCACACAAAGAAATACAAATACAACTTAAGACTAAAACATTGTGCGCAAAGGCGGCCTTATCACTAAAAGTGATCTCTTCCAGACAACCTTTGGAGTAGGACTAGTTTAGGAAGACTGTAGAGTAGAGCAGGGCAGATCATATTAGTAAGATTTCAAGTTAAAAATCAAAAATAATGTGAAGTAAAACTTACAACGCTACCATTATAGAGAATACCCTAAACCGACGTGCATGTATGAGGAGACTGATAAATGAAGTGAAAGAGATGTGTTTGTATCGTAGCAAGTGGAGGGAAGTCTCTGTCTACCTCGATGGGGAAGATTTTAGAATTTGCTTATATACTCAGCGCGGGAAAAACTTCGATACCGCGTTTCAGGTTTTGTATGCGAATCTACTTTGGTAACGAGAATGTTTGTATCGTAGCAAGTGGAGGGAAGTCTCTGTCTACCTCGATGGGGAAGATTTTGGAATTTGCTTATATACTCAGCGCGGGAAAAACTTCGATACCGCGTTTCAGGTTTTGTATGCGAATCTACTTTGGTAACGAGAATGTTTGTATCGTAGCAAGTGGAGGGAAGTCTCTGTCTACCTAGATGGGGAAGCGTGATAGATATGTATGTATGTACTTACACTCTATGGTTCATAAGTCCCGCTCTATGCGTGAATGTTTTATCACAATCATTGCATGGTACTCGAGCTCTGTGAGTCTCTTTGTGGTACCTGTGACTGTCTGGTGTTCTGAGGAGAGATAGTTTTAGTAATTATAATTATACTTGATAATTGTAATTATTCAAAATAATTACATTAATACATCACATTAAAAATAATTATTCAAACCAATTCATAATTACATTAGACAATTATAATTTTATAATTATACTACTTAATTATAATTATATAATTAAACTGGATAATTATAATTATAGTATCATTTTAATTTATAATTATAATTAGATATATAGAAAAAAACTTTATATTAGACTTACTTTTTACTTTATTTTTTATTATTAGATACCTTATTTTTACTTTATACTTTATGATACAGACAAAGGGGGTTTGAAGATTTTAGTATGGAGAGTGTCCTACCTACAACTTTTTTTATAATAAAAAAAAAAAGGTACATACACAAGTTTACGTAGGACATTATCTTCAAACCCCTTTAAAACTGTAATAATGTGTTTAAAGGCGGCCTTATCACTGTAAATGATCTCTTCCAGACAACCTATTAAGTAGAATTAGTAGTATTATAGTTATAGGTACTAGATAATTATGTCTTACTTGGATACAATCCCGCATATATGGCACTTGTATAATTTCGTTGGATCTTCATGATTTGTGTAATAATGTTGTTGCATTACTTTGAGGTCCATTGTACGCTTGTCGCACACTGTACATTCGTATCTGAAATGTAGTTTTTTTTTTCTTAAAATGGCAACTAGATACTATTGTGTATTCTGCCAATATTAAGGACCGGTTTATCAAATTGTTGTTGTTGTTGTTATCAGCCCATATATGTCCCCACCGAGGGGCACGAGCCTACTCTCATACAGAGAGTGATTAGGCCGTAATCTACCACGCTGGCCAAGTTCGGGTTGGCGGATTTCACATACACCTTAGAATTTCTTCTCTGGTGTATGCAGGTTTCCTCACGATGTTTTCCTTCACCGTTAGCAAGTGGTAATCGAATAAATTGATACGTACATGAGAAATAAACTCAGAGGTACGTGCCCGCGCCAGGATTCGAACCCGCGCCCTTGGATTTCAAGGCAAGCGTTCTACCAACTGGGCTACCACCGCTTATCAAATTATTAGTTAAAATTCCTAGGAATATTTTATAAGTGCCTGTCTATGACACGAACGTCATGTTTTATGAAATAGAAATAGGTTTATCTGTTAGTTATATTTTATCTGACTATTGAAAAGCTAGGCCTTTTTAGTGAAGTAAAACTTAGGTACTATGTATTTTATTATAAATCATCAGCTTATGGACGTCCACTGCTGGACAAAAGCCTCCCCCAAGGATCTCCACAACGACCGGTCTTGACGAATTGGTTAAAGTCGCTAGAAGCCGTTGGATGTGGGTATTATAAATATTTACTATGAATACATTACTATCCATACTTAATTAATTACATATTATACACACAAACACCCAGACTTCAGACAAATATCTCTGTATATCACAGCAATGTGTGTTCTAGTGGAAATCGAACAGATAACATATTAGACCCGATTTTTCAATAAAATCTAATTGACGGATAAACCTTTGTCTATTTCATAAAACATGATGTTTTAGACAGATTTAGGTATAAAATGTCTGTCAGATAAATTTGATCTATTATTATCACACACCACACAAACACACACACACACACACACACACACACACACACACACACACACACACACACACACACACACACACACACAACACACGCACACAAACACATATATACAGATATTTTCGTAAGTATTTTATCCAAAATGTATGTTATATTGCGTTGTGAGGAGGAGCGGAATCCCCTGTCACAGGTATTGTTTACTTAAAAGGAGATTCTGACCCGCATGTTGTTATTTTTAAGGATAAATAAAAAACTTTTCATTTCATTTCATATTATCTATCTAAATATTAACTTTACTATTACTACTATTCCAGATTGCGATTCGCTGTACTTTAAAATTGGCTATCATGTCTTTAATTAAGTGAATGCAATTGTTCCGGCCAGGATAAAATAGGGCGACATTAATAACGGCGCAGCGTAGTTGTAAATCTTATATTTGGAGTTACATGATGATAATTATAGTAACTGTACTG
Organism: Anarsia innoxiella; assembly: GCA_947563765.1. NCBI lineage: Eukaryota > Metazoa > Arthropoda > Insecta > Lepidoptera > Gelechiidae > Anarsia > Anarsia innoxiella. Next base: position 1,314,950 of record OX387419.1, read on the forward strand.
ACTGGATGACTGGACTGGACAATAGATTCTGGACAACTGGACAATAGCAATGACTTAGAGCTACGCTTATATACTAAGATTCCGGCCGCGCGATGATATGTGCGGACGTGATAGGCTACGTGATTGCTGATGCAGCGGAACCGTATCGATGCAGGAATATCTTCACGCTCGCTGACTTGTCTTATCTATCACGTACTCGAGGTCCGCACACAATTTTAGGTTGATAAGCCAGTAAGAACACATTATAAGTTAACAAATTTATAAATATTTACCTTTTCAAATGTCTCTTATAATGCGAAGTGAAAGACTCCACTGAAGACATCACAGTTTTACAAATTGGACAACTGAAGTCACCTAGATCCTGAAATAATGCACAAGAGAAGATGTTTACACCATGCATGCATGTATGAGGAGTCTGATGAATGTGTATGAAGTGAAAGAGCAAGTGGAGGGAAGTCTCTGTCTACCTCGATGGGGAAGATTTTGGAATTTGCTTATATACTCAGCGCAGGAAAAACTTCGATACTGCGTTTCAGGTTTTGTATGCGAATCTACTTTGGTAACGAGAATGTTGTATCGTAGCAAGTGGAGGGAAGTCTCTGTCTACCTCAGTGGGATAGCGTGTCAGATATATATGTATATAAGAAAATACTTACAGGAGAATGTTTCCCGGCTAAATGGGCTTTATATGACTTATTATAATTAAATCCAATTAAACACGATTCACACTTATATTCAGCCTTCAAATAACTGTCCCTTGTTGATTCTCTCTCCCTTTCTAACAGCATCTCGTCGTAAGAGAGATCTATAGTTAATATTTTTTTCCCTTTCATTTGTTTATTTGGCTGGAAAAAAGAGATTTTTATGGATTAGGCCGTGGCCCCAGTAGGCAAACTGTTAGCGGCCGACTGAGTGAGCTGCAAAGTGGTGAACTGAAACTTGAGTTAGCTGCAAACTCAAATCAATGAAATCACCGGTTTTGGTGGGAGTCGGCCGCTGTCTGAGATAGTCAGCGCGCGTAACGCTGCAAACTGCGTACAGTGAGCGAAAACTAGCTGACTGTGGACACTCCATTTCAAATATATGGAAGGGCGTACTAAATCGATACGCCGCAAACTAGTCAGCCGCTTACAGTTTGCCTAATGGGGCCACGGCCTTATGTTAAATACTTTTTTATTTACATTTAACTGACTTCAAAAAAAGGAGGCGATTTCTCATTTCGACCGTATATACTTTTTTATGCATTAAATACTTTTTTGATTTACTTTGATTATTTAATCGGGTATTCATTGGTACGCTGTAACTGTAACCGAACAGATACAGTAACGAAGTTCTAGTGTGTACGCGTGTTACAGTTACCCTTTGATACGCGGTAAAAACCGATAATCGTCAGCTCGCTGCGAGCCGCTCGTGTCGCGTTCGTCGCAGGCTCGCGAACCACCTACATACTATGTTTTTATGTTACAGTGTATGCAACAGTTACAGTTACAGCTCGCCAATAAATACGCGCTTTTAGGTATAGCCAAGTCTTTTCTTTTTTTTATTAGCCTATTTGGTCCCACTGCTGTGCAAGTCTACAAAAAAAATCATCATCATCATGTCAGCTTATGGACGTCCACTGCTGGACAAAAGCCTCCCCCAAGGATCTCCACAACGACCGGTCTTGCGCTGCCCACATGACACTTCACAAAAAAAATATAATATAAAAATACCTTATCTTCCATTTTCATAGCTTTAACAATCTTCTTAGCTCTTTTAATATTATCCTCCTCTCGCTTTCTCTTTTTTTTCTTAACATCTTTTTGAATAAAAGATTTAATTTCAGTCTCTATCTTTATATTATCCGAATCTGAGAGTCTGTCGTGTGTATCATCTATATTGTTGTCTACATCTGAGGTTTGGTCATCTGAATTTGCTGATTCATCTGTGAGATAGAGAAAACATTAAATTTTTAAAACTATCCGCATCATAATTACCGCTTGCAAATTGACGTAATAATTAATTACTCTCATATTATTTTATTACCTCACCTAACATAATAATTAATTACCCCACCCAAAATAATTATCCTTGCCACTGAGCAATATAATTACCTTACCTAAAAACGAATTTCCTCACCTATCATAACTACTACACCTGGCAACAATTATCCGAATCAACATAATTAACTATCCCACCCAAACTAATAAGTACCACCAGTTAGTAATATAAGTACCTACCCCACTCAACACAGTTAAGTACCCCACCGAATATAATTTAATTACCCTACCAAAATAATTACCCGACCAAAATAATTATCCCACCAAAATAATTACCAAAGTAATTATTTAATTACCCTACCAAAATAATTATCCTACCAAAATAATTATCCCACCAAAACAATTATCCCACCAAAATAATTAATTGACCAAAATAATTACCCTATGAAAATAATTACCCTACCAAAATAATTACTCTACCAAAATAATTACCTCAATAAACATAATTAATTACCCCACTCAACATAATTAACTACCCCACCCTAGAACAAATTCCCCCACCAAACCTTACCTGCCTCCCACTCGACCTTCACCTCATCCTTGACGTAGACGTGCACATCTTGCACACGATCAGGGTCTGGTGGCACGGAGACGGAGTCTACTTTGTGAAGTGTCAGCCGGGATGGACGGGCTATGTTTTTTAGGTGATCTTGTAGGGTCTGTTAACATTATTTATTTATTGATGAAATGTAAATTTTAATGTTTGTTTCTGTGTTTATGCCTAAGAATTTGTAAAACTTAATTTGAAAAGAGCAACCCTACAGAGTTTCTTGATTCTTCTCTGGGGAAAACTGCACTCTTGCAAATCTAGCATTAACTTTAAAAAATGAGCCGTCACTCGAAAAATCTGTTAGGTAGTTTTTAGGTTAAAGGAAAGAGTAACAAACATCCCTTTATCCATCTATCGTCACAAATATTAACATTTATAATATTAGTAGGTAAATTATTACTGAATATGACATCTCACCTCCTTAGTACAACTTAAAGATAATTTATATGAGTCTATAACTTGTTGTCTGAAGGAAACAGCTTTACTCAACTGAGCTTTACACTCCCAGCATACATTTGGACAATCTTCCGGTGGGTTATAATCCTGAAAATTTTAAAAGTATGCTAGTATAAAAGGTTTTTTAAATTGCTAGTTGTTTTTAAACTAGCAGCACAATATTTCACTTACTGGTATATCTTTTAGGATTTCCAAATAATATTTTCGTATTTTCTCGTCTGTGATACGATGTAGAGTACGATCGATGCAAAGACACGCTACGCAAACCATTTGGTCAGCTAATATTTCTCCCTTATTATCCATTTCGTAGATTCGGATTAGGTGTTATCATTCTATGTTTTAGAAGCGATTTTCTACGGCAAATGCTTCTGTAAATAAGATAATTGAGTGTTAGATAGATTATTTGATTGGTAAACAATATTTTAGAGTTAATTGGAAAGCCAAAACTTTAAATTATATCATACCTTTCGTTTTAAATAGGATGGTGTGGTGTGCATAATGAAAAGAGAAAAACTTCACTGTAGTCTGTGATGAACATCAACTAACTAATAATGAGTCATAGGCACAACTTTTCAGTCAAAAATTTCAGTAATTTTATGTTTTTATTTTCAGTAATCACAACAAAAACAAATAAATATCCGAATCCGCCATTGAAAAAAACATTTCTTTTTGTCAATCATTTAGTGTTGGGAAATATCAAATTTGATTGATGAAAACAACGGTATTTTAGCAATCAAGCTTGATATTTTGTCAATACCAAGCGATGATTTATTTCCTTTCCATTGAAAAATTATACCCTTTAATTTTCTTTGAGCCGAGAAAAGAATAAATTCTTTAGTTTTTTGGTGGTTTTTTGAACAAAACACTCTTGTCTTAAATTGATGGTTTCCAAAAACCGGTAATCACATAATTATTTTGTGTATAGCAACACCGGGTAAAGCAGCCATTTTGTGGTGTCGTAGTTGCGTTGAATTCTCTTCATCAATTTTCGTCAATTTTACATGGGAGTATTACTTTTTGTTGTGATTTGAATTTCGATATAAACATTTTATTTCGTTTTGAAAGTTAATTTCGCTGTTTATTTTGGGTGAAAATGGAGCAAGACGTGGATAATTCGTACAGAACTGTTTGTAGTACATGTCTAAGTAGCGATCGTAATTTATTTTCAATAAATAATGTGTCCTCGATATACCAAGTGTTTAGGCTGCTAATGTACGATTTCGCGGGCGACAAGGTAACTTTTGAAAACTTTTTTATTACTTCTATTACTATTTTCCGAGTTAATTTATATTGTTTTATGTAAATCATGGATGCATAAAGTAAAGGTCACGTTTTTTTATTAGCTTCCATTGAAGTTTAGACCGCAAGCATAGTTAAAAGTATTGCAAACTTTGATCCGACGATAGGTACTACTAGGCAGGCTAGATTAAACTATAGTTCTTATTAGAAATAGAGTTCACACATGTTAAATAAGTTGTGGTATCCGTGATTGGCGAAGACATATTAATACTTTATTTTTATGTTACCTTACTTATGGATAAGCTGTGGATATCCTTAAATAAGTAAATAATAATATTAATTAGACAATAAAGGTATTTCAAAATCTTTTTATTCATTTAAGTAAATAAAACTTGGAGTTTATAATATGAATAAATAAATAATGTACCTAAGTCAATGTATATGTTTTGTTTTTTTTTACAATTAAACTGGGTGCAACAGAAAGAGGGTATAATGCCGAAACACAGCGATAGTCCTCATGAAACTGAACAACTTTCCCCAAGTAACATGAGTCGTAACTTGAAAAAAAAAATTCGCCTCCCCATACAAAATGCCCGATCAGCTGATCGAGTAAGTATGGGCGATCCAAAAAAATTTTTGGAGTCACGACCCATGTTCTTTGGGAAAAGTTGTTCAGTTTCATAAGGACTATCGCTGTGTTACTGCATTGTACCCCCTTACTGTTACATCCTGTATACTTATTTATTTACACCGTTCATAAATAACAAGAGTAACTTAATGAAAAAATCTCCTAGAACTAATTACCCTCTATTTTATCTGTTTAATCCGTTAAACATTGTATCAACTTATTTTAGTCAATTGCACTTCCACAGGCTCAATGAATCATTAGCTATAATGATTGTTTCAGAAATTGGCTACCTACCTACTACTAATATGTATTATAAAATATGTCAATGTTTGTGCCAATGATGGATGGATGGATGTTTGTTTCTCTTTCATGCAAAAACTACTGAACAGATTTTAATGAAACTTGGCAATATTGTATTGTAGCTTATACATCAGAATAACACATAGGCTTTAAATTTTGTTTAGTTATTATGGTATGGGATGACTTTTCCGTGATACGGGGAAAAATGCGTACTATGTCGTGGGCAGCTTCTAGTTATAATTATAAATCTGTCATTTTCTTCCAGTTCGGAGACTCTATGGAAATGGAACACTTCGTATGCTGGGAGTGTCTCGCCCTGCTGAAACGCTTCTGCAGGTTCAAACAGCAAGTGCACAGTGCTCAGGAGCATCTCAGGATATTTGCATTAAGTCAGACTCAAGAGGTAAGTGATAATTATTGGAGGAAAGGGAATAATTATTAGAGGGTTGGAGCAATTATTAGAAGGAGGATGGGATGATTATCAGAGGGTTGAAAAAATTATTAGTGTTATAAGGAGATTATTATCAGAGGAAGGGAATAATTACTAGAGGGGGGGAATAATTATTAGAAGAATGGAATGATTATTAGAGGGAGGAAGTAATTATGAGAGGGAGGGAATAATTATAAGAGGGAGGGAGTGATTGTTAGAGTAAGGGAATGATAATTAATTACTGGGAGGGAATAATTATTTTTTACTTTAGTACTCTCTTCATTGCTATTTATGGGTTCTTGAGTTGTTCTTGAGTGATAGAAAGTTTTTTTTTTATAGTAAGAAAATTCTAAGGCCAGAAAATTGCCACTTTCAGTCCTGCCTTTAGACCAGATTTGACTAATTTTCCATACATTTAAGCTAAAACCCATCAATTTCCCTCAGAGTGTCGACCACACATACATGTCGCAGTCCCTATCCTGTCTAGAAATGACATCAAAGTTGGACTATGACAAGATATTCTTTGACTACACGACTAAAGACATTGGGCAGTGGTCTGATCAGTATTTGACTATAACTAGTGCTGAGGCGGTGAAGAATGAGCATTACGACGTGGCGCAGGCTGTTAGAGATAATATTAACTTGGATATAGACGATCATATGCTGGAAGGTATGTTTTTTATTTATTTTTTTATTAAACAGTATATTATATTTATAAAAAGAGACAGAGAGGTAAGCGGTGGTAGCCCAGTTGGTAGAACGCTTGCCTCGAATTCCAAGGGCGCGGGTTCGAATCCTGGCGCGGGCACGTACCTCTGAGTTTATTTCTCATGTACGTATCAATTTATTTGATTACCACTTGCTAACGGTGAAGGAAAACATCGTGAGGAAGCCTGCATACACCAGAAAAGAAATTCGAAGGTGTATGTGAAATCCGCCAGATCGCAATTGGCCAGCGTGGTGGATTACGGCCTAATCACTCTCTGTATGAGAGTAGGCTCTTGCCCCTCGATGGGGACATATATGGGCTGATAACGATGAAGAAAGGCCAAGTCTTAAAGGCTACAGTTGAAACACAGTTTGTCTATTTCTATGGCTGTTAAAACTCGAAAAGGTAAATTAAAAAGGGTCTCCCATAAAATAAACGTATTTTTTTGCTATTTAAAAATGAATTTCAGTGAATTATTAATACTGTTTATTTTTGATATAAAATGAGTAAACTGTTATAATATCAAACGCCTCAAAAAAAAGGTCTCCAAGGATGTTTTTTATAGAAGAAGCCGACTACTCGACGAATTTGGCTGACTATACTAAACGCAAAGACTCGTGGCAGACGCAGTGCAAATGATGTATTTTCTCGCTCACACTTACACTGTTGTTGCGCTGTCGCATTCACACGTTTTATGTCCGCGTCTGCCACGAGTCTTTGCGTTTAGTATAGTCGCTTCATCTCTAATAGGTACATACCTACATATTTATCGCGCTTCTCTCCCATCGGCGTAAAGACCACTTCGCTCCACTTGCCACGAAGTTACGATATTTTTAACATTGTTGTTATCAGCCCATATATGTCCCCACCGAGGGGCACGAGCCTACTCTCATACAGAGAGTGATTAGGCCGTAATCCACCACGCTGGCCAAGTTAATAATTTAACATTAATAATCAATTATTATTAAATTCCAGTGCCAGAAATAGTCCTAGAGAACCCTGTAACGGGTATAATGTCTCATATAGTAGTTGGTACTGATGCATTGGTTACACACGACGTGTTCACACAGGAGACGCAACCTATCACTATCAAGTATGTATTACTTTATCATCATCAAAAGACCAAAACACACCGGATGCGTATGCGTTGCGTATGCGTAGACGTATGCGTACAACTGAGTTGAATGTATAGACATACAACTCAGTTGTAAAAAAGTATTAGCTATAGAGCTAATACTTTTTTTATTAGCCATTAAGATCCCACTGCTGGGCAAAGGCCTCCCGCGCGACTTTTGAAATACTTATTCAATCTACTATATAAAAATAAGTCGGGTTTTCCTTCCTGACGCTATAACTCCAGAACGCATGAACCGATTTCCACGATTTTGCAATCATTGGAAAGGTCTCGGGCTCCGTGAGGTTTATAGCAAAGAAAATTCAGGAAAAATTTCAACAGAAAAGCGGGAAAATCTTTTTTCACATACAGAACTTTGAGGCGGTACGAAGTTCGCCGGGTCAGCTAGTGTTTTATAAGTTAATGTTAATTAGTATTTGCTGTGTAAGTGTCAACATCAACTTCATTTAATTCAAGTGTTAGACTCTTGTCGGTGGAGTGTTCACCATCTAGGCCTATCCTCTGCCAGTGCTTTAACTTTTTGATACGACATGACGTTAACTTTCTCTTTCACTTGAGTAAAGTACGTCGCGGTCTTCCTCTGCCTCTCTTCCCCTCAACCTTTCCTTCTATGATGTTTCTCAAGAAACCGTCTTGTTGCATCAAGTACCCTATCATCGTCCTCTTCTATTTTCTACAGTTCTTAACCATCAGTGTTTCCCCTGTAAATAAATCATCTCATCTATAGCTGCCCTCTGGTGAGCATAGGCTCCGATGATTTTCTGAGACTGGTGTAGAATTTGTAGCACTCCTATAGCCACTAAGACCGTTCTATCCAGGTATTTAAGGGAAAAGTAATAATTACATCTGATACGCAGCACGACTTTGACTATACATATAAGGAGGTCACGTCTAGGTACGATTTTTACCTAGGAGTGACGTCAATACCCCCCACTCCGTAACTTTGATGCTCTGTATCTTTGTATTTATTTATGTATTTGATCAAGATAAAAATGTGTTTCAAATATTTTTTAATAGCCTAAAAGACGGACTAATTATTTTTTGAATTTTTGAATGTAGTCATCATCCCTATTGGCAACGTCGATATCCTGGATCACGATAAAAAGATAAAATAATAATAATAATGGAGTATGCCTACTCTACCGTCTAGCGCCATCTATGAAGCCATTTTGAACTACTTTTGTTTTTTAATATGTCTTGTCTTAAAACATTCAATTTATTCTGCCAACAGGGGCCTTAACAAGTTAGAAGATGAATTGATTTATAAAGATAAAAGTAAGACTGGATTTATTACTGAGTTTATATCGGAAGCTGAAATGTTAGCTGTCAGGTGAGACATCAATTCATTTTATAAGATACAGGCTTTGCCTAGTTACGGGAACCCTGTTTTAACTCATAGGGTGCCTTTCCACCAGAGACGTGCTATGCTACGTTGCTAGGGTGACTTTAAATTAGTGAACGATAGAAAAGGATATGTATGTACTCGTGATAACAAACTACTTTTACTATGGGACCAAGTACGAAATCATAAAAAAAATGTTCCTCCATAGTACTATCAGCTGATGTATTTTGTATTTTTGTATGGGGGGGGGGGGTGTTCAATTTTTTTTGGATGATTTTAACCTTGGTCCCATAGTAAAAGTTGTTTGTTATCACGAGTACATGCATATCCTTTTCTATCGTTCACTGATTTAAAGTCACCTCTAGATGCGTTTGATATCCACCAATCATATTCAGGGTGTCCTCATATTCAATGAATATGATTGGTTGATATCAAACTCATCCATAGCAGCGTAGCATAGCACATCTCTGGTGGAAAGGCACACTTAATATATACTCTGATCCTTAATCCGAGTCACAAATTGACAAGTGCAAGTGTCAATTGTACCAAAAAGGGTGACCAGCTACAATAGTGATGTTCGGCAATCGATAGATTTAGATTTTTAGTCGAGCCTCATTTTATTAGGTACCTAATAAAAAAATATATAGTAAGTATGCAATAGCTTTTTATTTAATAATAAGATTAGATGAATATAATAGCATACTTATTAAAATTGCTCACTACAAAATTATTACAAAAGATGGAAAATGTATTAAGATATTTAGAGAAATTACAAGTTCTTTTATACATTTTTATACGACTACGGCGAAGCCAAAAGGAAGTGTGTTTGGCAGTCTATGTAATGTACATACATAGACTGCCAAACACAGAAGTTACGGTGGAACATACATATGTTCCATCGTAACTTCTAAAATACTGAACCAATTTTGATGAATGAGGTGTCAAAAGATTCGTAATAATACGGCGGGTGACATAAGCATATAGATTTGCAATAAATTTAATACTTTGCCCACTAGTGGGCAAGAAGTCACGATGAAAAAAATAAAAGTTTGAAAATGGTGTTGTGTGGGGTATCAAATTCAAGAGCTCAGTGAGAACATTTCAAAAATATATCGTCAGTGGAAAGGATAAAATGCTAAACCGCCAAAATGGCATTTGTGGGAAATCGAGTATAATAAAATTTATATCTCTGATATTGTTAGAGTTAGAGAGATGTTGTAAAGAGACAAAATATAATTTGATTTTTTGTCTAAATATTCAGCATAACTGTGAATGTCTATCTGTGAGTGTCTACCGAAAAGTAAGAAAATCATATTCAGGAAAAAAATGCTAAACTCTATCTACTTTGAAAAACCAATTCATCATAAAATGCTAATATACGGCAAAAGTATCTTATCCATTCAACGGAAAATACTAATCTTCTTGATTTTATCAAATCGTAATCATGAAACTTTTGCTAAACATTACCATATCCTAGTAAAAAACTGCTGGAAAAAAATTCTGTTCTGTTCTGTTTAATTATCATAAATTATGTTTATTTATTTGATAGCAATTTGATATTCAATAAAGAAAAATATTCAATCTCGACTAACTTAATAGTGAAAACTCGATTCACCTACATCACTATTTATTAAGGACAAAAAACTCGCAACACCGTAATTGTCAGTTGAGTGACTCGGATTAAGACTCAGACTATAGAATAGAATAGAAAAAAAAATCAGTATCAAATATTATGGTACAATTATATACCTACTTAATTAATACTAAAGAAGTTAAAATTGGTACTGAAAAGGCTGAATATTTTATCTATGTTATCAGCCCATATATGTCCCCACCGAGGGGCACGAGCCTACTCATACAGAGAGTGATTAGGCCGTAATCCACCACGCTGGCCAAGTGCGGGTTGGCGGATTTCACACACACCTTCGAATTTCATCTCTGGTGTATGCAGGTTTCCTCACGATGTTTTCCATCTTATGTGTTTTATTACTAATTGTAAATATGAGTCAGATTGTAAACTGAATTATAAACGATTTATTTTTAACACGCTTTTTATAAAGCCGTGTCCACGCTACAACCTAGCACGAGTTTCGTAATAAGGGGAAATTCGTCTAAAGTGTTTCTAACTTAAAAACTTGAAAGTGGAAAACTGCTCACACTTGAGAAAAAATCGAAGGTGTATGTGAAATCCGCTAATCCGCAGCGTGGTGGATTACCTAGTCACTCTCGTATGAGAGTAGGGTCGTGTGTCTGTAGTAGGGATGTAAACAGGGCTGTTGATGATTGATAGTGTAACATGCCCTTAAGATTATCTATTTTTGAAATTCGTATGTACCTATTCAGCCTTTTAAAACTTTTTTTATTAATTCCAGAGAAGAAGCGAAGCTGAAAATTCAATACGCAAGTTCTGTGTACAAATGCGAGCTATGTATTATTGGGTTTTATACTCAGCAGCAAGTCGAAGATCATTTTGTATCGGCGCATAGAGCGGTGAGTTACATACCTTTAAGTATAGAATATACAGGGTGTTAGGAAAAGTATCACTTTCCTTTTAACCAGGTATAGTGTTAGTGATGTAGAACGCACTCCACGAAAAAAAATATATTTTTGTACTCATTTTTAATCAAGAATTTCATTATTAATAGCGCGATGCTCTAACGCAACCACTTGCGCAGCCCAATAAATCCGGAGTTAGCTGCTGGTTAAATAAATAATTTGTATTGGATTTATCTGAATTTAACCCTGTGTTAGCAGCTAACTTCGGGTTTATTGCGTTAACTCTGGGCTGCGCAAGTGGGCCTTATTATTATAATTTATGGTTTTCTTCTGACATAATTTAAAATATATCTTTCTTTGTACCCCAGAAACCAGGCCACACGGCTTGCAAAGTGTGCTATGCATACATAGAAGAATCTAAGCTACCTAATCACGTAGCACAACATCATATGAAATATACATGCAAGCTATGTTCGCATGTCGAGTACAGTAATAAGTTAATTAGTTTACATTGCAAGTCGCATTTGGTCAAAGCTCAGTCGAATGGCGTTATTAAGATCGGTGATGTTGGATCTAATGCGAAAGTAAGTGTAGGTTTATTTAATATTTATCTTATACATATTATAAATGTCAATGTTTGTGCCGATTGTTGGATGGATGTTTGTAACTTCATCACGTAAAAACCACTGAACAGATTTTAATGAAATTTTACAATAAGTTAGCTTGGACATCAGAATAACATAGGCTATATTTTTTTGCAGATATTTCGTGTTTTTTCAAAGATATGTCGATAAATGCGTGCGAACTCGCGGTCAGCCTCTAATTTATTTATATGCTTATCGTCATCCTTTTTTTGATCGAAGAAAGAACTTTGATATCAAAATGAAAATCCTGTAGGTTTTGACATCACTTAAGCCGGGTCATTTTTTTAAGCTAACTCTAGATTCGCAAAAGTGCAGATTTCCCCAGAGAAGAATCGAGCTAGAAACTTTGTTGGGTTGCTCGTTTCAATTTAAGTTTTACAAATCTCAGGCATAAACACTGAAACATACATTAAAATTAAGATTTACCAAAAGCTATCCATAAATAAATAATAAAAATTTAACCCTGCTATATCCAGAACAAAGTAAAGGTACCTAAGTAAATCGGATAGTGCTATAACCATACCTATGTTGTAGTAAATAATCAAGCACAATATTAGAATTATATAGGGTGACTTTAAATTAGTGAACGATAGAAAAGGGTATGCATGTACTCATTATAACAAACAACTTTTACTATGGGACCAAGGTAGAAACCGTTCAAAAATTTTTGAACTCCCCATACAAAATGCATCAGCTGATAGTATGGTGAAACATTTTTTTTTTTAATTATTTCGACCTTGGTCCCATAGTAAAAGTTGTTTGTAATGACGAGTACATGCATATCCTTTTCTATCGTTCACTAATTTAAAGTCACCCTATATATTATTAAATTAAAATATTTATTTTTTTCACTTACAGCGCAAAAAGAAATCTAAAGAGCCTCCAAGTAATCCGCCTAAACCGGGAGATTTGAGGAAACTGTTATCTAAGACCACTATAGAGGGGTACCAATGTCTGGAGTGTGATATGTTTTTCAAGTAAGCATATTTCTTTTCTATCATATATGTACGGAAAAAAGCCAAATCTACCTTGAAGATATGGGTGCAAGTGGCAGTTTTTGATTTAGGATTTTTTGTATTCACATACAAAAACTGTATGTATATGGCAATACTTTCTGAGTGACCTGGTATAAAAATGTATGATATTTGTTTTTTTTTTAATTAAATATTTCCAATTTCATGTTATAACAGCTAAATACACTTATTGATCAAAAAAATTAAATATTCACTCAATTTATCTACTTATTCGTTGAATTATAGCGGATAAATAAATAAGTAGTTTATCGTTGGTTTCCTCGCAATTATGATAAGCACAGTATTCACAGCGGGTGAAATTACATTTTGTTGCTTAATCCTCGTAGATCAGTCGCCTAATACATGCACGTCGGTAAACACCTACGGTAAACTCTAATAAATAAATACTTAATAAGCATAATTAATGATTTCTGCATGCTTTCATTTCAGAAACTCTCGAGCCCGTAAGAACCACGTAGCTAGATTCCATAGAGAAGGGTTACAGTGTGACCATTGTAAAAAGAGATTTGTTAACAAAACTACCCTGGCAACACATTTAAGGTTAGTCAAACATTAAAACTAAGGAGCATATTACACTTGGATTATTTAAGGCCGTGGCCCCAGTAGGCAAACTGTTAACGGCTGACTGAGGTTGCGGCGTGTCAATTGAGTACGCCCATCCATATATTTTAAATGGAGTGTCCATAGTTTGCTAGTTTTGCGCTCACTCTACCCAGTTTGCAACGTTTCGCGCGCTGACTATCTAAATAAGCAATTAACTAATAAGTTTGCTTGCGACGACGCATGAAAATTGATGTAGGTAGGTTTGCAGCTAACTTAAATTACAGTTCGCCACAATTTGCGGCTCACTCAGTCGGCCGCTATCAGTTTACCTACTGGGGACGCAGCCTAAGGAGCATATTATTATTTAGATGACCATATATTTAATAAACTACTTATTAAATAAAAAAGTGAACGGTAACCTAGTGAGTAGAACGCCCGCCTACAATCTTGGAGACGCGGTTTCGATCTAACCTGTACCTCTAAGATTTATTTATATCATCTTCGAATTGAATATTCGATTAACACTCGCTAACGGTGTAGGAATACATGAAGAAACCTGCATACACCCAAAGCCCCACGCCCCTAAGTAAGATTACCTATATTTTTCTTTCTAGACTCCACGAAGGCCCTCTACCCCGCGAAGAGTGTCCAATCTGTCACAAAATGGTTCGCGTGATACAATTAAAGTACCACATTCAAAGACACGAGAGTAAGACCCGCCACGTGTGTACGGATTGCAACAAAGTGTTCTCTCATTTAGCGACGTACCAGGCGCATCTCAAGTATTCGAGGGCGCACGCTTCTGAGCATGTGTTCAAGTGAGTTTTTTTTTTGCCATTTAGATCCCACTGCTGGGCAAAGGCCTCCCTCGCGACTTTCCATTTAACACGGTCTCCGGTAGCGTCCCGCCATTCCCGTGAAAATGCATTCAGATCGTCTTTCCATCTTTTCCGAGGTTTACCTCGGCGTCTGTGACCATCTAATGGCGCCTATTCAGTTGTTATTTTCGCCTAACGATCTGGATGCATTCTACAAACATGACCGGCCCAACTCCATTTTAATTTGGCAGCTTTGTTGCCTAATAATATTATAAATGTCAATGTTTGTGCTGATGGATGGATGTTTGTTACTTCACGTAAAAACCACTGAACAGATTTAAATGTTTACAATAACTTAGCTTGGACATCAGAATAACACATAGGCTATATTATTTTAAGATATCATGATTTTTTTCCAAGATATGACGATAAATGCGAACGAAGTCGCGGGCAGCCTCTAGGGCATACATACATATTTAAATGCCACATTTAAAGGCACGAGAGTAAGACATACATACCTACATATCTGTCACGCTTCCCCATCGAGGTAGACAGAGACTTCCCTCCACTTGCCTATTTCTTCCCTCTGCTAGACAAAAGACTACCCCGCATTCTTCTTTTTCAATTTTAATAATATTTATTAAATATATAATAATATAATTTGACCTTAACACGCCTGGCGAGTCACGGTCATTGCCTTGACACGCTAGGCGTGTTCAATTACAAAACACTAGATTTTAAGTATTTTTTTCAAATATTTTAAATTACATTAAGATCAATATTCTAAAGGGTTGTTTCACGATCTACAGATAAAATGTATCTGTCAGATATTTTATACCCGTCTCTGTCTAAAACGTGATGATTTATGAAATAGACAGGTTTATCTGTCAGGTAAGTTTTATTGGAGATAGTGAAACGCGCACTAAGAACTATTAAGATTAATCTTAATAAATAAATAATATTTATATTTAAAGCGGTGGTAGCCCAGTTGGTAGAACGCTTGCCTCGAACTCCAAGGGCGCGGGTTCGAATCCTGGCGCGGGCACGTACCTCGGAGTTTATTTCTCATGTACGGATCAATTTATTCGATTACCACTTGCTAACGGTGAAGGAAAACATCGTGAGGAAACCTGCATACACTAAAGAAGAAATTCGAAGGTGTATGTGAAATCCGTCAACCCGCACTTGGCCAGCGTGGTGGATTACGGCCTAATCACTCTCTGTATGAGAGTAGGCTCGTGCCCCTCGGTGGGGACATATATGGGCTGATAACGATTTATTTTTTCTTGAGTAAAGTTTACTACACACGATATTTGTAACAACTTGACAGAACCACACAGATATAACAATACAAATATTATTTATTGCACACAAAGATATAAGGTACAGACACAAACAAGAATATAACACACTATCTTTCCTTATCATAGAGAATACAATATATATTTATATAAATTATTATATTTATGTATGTGTATTTATCGGATATATATGTGTAGGTTTATTCTTATATATTTATTGTTTATTGTAGTGACTATCCTGCCTTCATGCTATCACTTCTCTCTCTGTGGGGTCTGCAGGAAGAAATTTCTTTTAGAAATATGCTGTACCTTTTGTATAACTTCTCTTTTTTTTCTGACTCTATGTACTATCATCTTACAATAAACTGTTAAATAAAAAATAAAAAAAAGAAGCAACAGGCGGCCTTACCTTCTGACAAACTGAGCACTTGTGTATGAAGTTCTTTATATGTTCCCAGTTGAAGTGGTCTCTAAGTTGCGTCTTATGTATGTAAAATCATAATAAATAAATAATATTTACATTTTGTCAACAGATACCCGTGCCCGATGTGCAATAAAGGGTACCCAACTAAGGAGCAAATGCAGGATCATTTCAACTATCAGCATTTGGGGAAGACGACGCATAAGTGTCCTATATGCTCTAAGGTGAGTATTCTAGGGTTTTTTAGGGTTCCGTACACAAAGGGTGAAAACGGGAACCATATTTTAATAAGGCTCGACTGTCCGTCTGTCTCCAGGCGCTTCGGCCAATCAGTCAGTTAATTTGCTTTTACTTTTGTCAATTTGTTATATTTTTGTTTTATATTTTTGACGCATTCAAGTGTAATTTCGGGTTACCTATGAATAAATCTTTATTGAATTTGAATTTTAATTCCTCTAAATAACGTTCCGTATCACCCTGTGGTGAAAACGGGACCCTATTACTGAGACGGCTGTCCGTTTGTCACCAGGCTGTATCTCATGAACCGTTATAGCTAGAGCGTTGAAATTTTCACAGATGATGTATTACCGTAGCCGCTATAACAACAAATACTAAAAATAGAATAATAATAATCATTAAGGGGGGCTCCTGTACAACAACCGTGATTGTTTTGCCTTTTTTTTACTCGATATTTATAATGGCTACTAGTAGACACTTGAAATGTTCAGAAAATACCCAGTAAATACGGAACGCATCGCGCGCGAGTCTGACTCGCACTTGGCCAGTATTATTGCCTTTTTTTTGTGCGGTGGAATAGATTATGTGGAATAAAAAAGTTTATTCTGTATTACATAAGGTACAAAAGTACTTATCCATCATTTTTGTCGGCAGCCAATAGCGTCGCGAGCTAACGTCGACAAGCACATGATGCGTGTACACGGAGAGAAGAAGGAGAAACCGAGGAACCATCGCTGTTGGCAGTGCGGGAAAACGTTCACTGTAAGTATAAAATAAATAAATACATACATACCGGAAATATCTACAGTGCTACAAGGATCTATTGGCACTTGAGTGACATTGTCAGGAGGGCGTGGGTGGTGAATAAATAACTCAAAATAATGACAATTTACAAGATGATATCGTTAGTTTCGGTTTCCGCCACGTGTCAAAAGATCCTTGTAGCACTGTACATATCTATCTGTCAAGGTGTGACACAATAGCGACACGTCCTACCCAAGCGTCCTACTGAGGTAGACAAAGACCTATTCCCTCCACTTGCTACGATACAAACATTCTCGTTACCAAAGTAGATTCGCATACAAAACCTGAAACGCGGTATCGAAGTTTTTCCCGCGCTGAGTATATAAGCAAATTCCAAAATCTTCCCCATCGAGGTAGACAGAGACTTCCCTCCACTTGCTACGATACAAACATTCTCGTTACCAAAGTAGATTCGCATACAAAACCTGAAACGCGGTATCGAAGTTTTTCCCGCGCTGAGTATATAAGCAAATTCCAAAATCTTCCCCATCGAGGTAGACAGAGACTTCCCTCCACTTGCTACGATACAAACATCTCTTTCACTTCATACACATTCATCAGTCTCCTCATATAAGTACCAATGTTCTAATTTTGAATAAAAGCCTTTTGAATTCAGAATTCTAAAATCTTTTTTTATCGCCTCATACCAATATTCTAAAAAACCTTTTGAATTTCGAATTTTCTTTTTTTTTTCAGGACAAAAAAGCTCTAACCCAACACGAAGTAATCCACTCGGGTGAACGACCTCTGTCGTGCGACATTTGCGGTCAGACGTTCAAGCAAAAAGCGTCCTTATACACACATAGGAAGAGAGTCCACAAAGTGTTTCCGCCTAAAAGACTGGTCGAATTCATGGATACCAAACCTAATACAAATTAAAGAATACAGTAAAAGGCGATAAAGAATGCACATCGGCAATCATCGTATTTCCGAATACAAACGAATGCTAATTTACATGTACATCTACTGGGTGTAACAGAAAGGGAGTATAACGCCGAAACACAGCGGTAGTCCTCATGAAACTGAACAACTTTCCCCAAGGAACATGGGTCGTACGTAACTCGAAAAAAAAAATTTCGTCTCCCCTTGTAAAATGTCCGATCAGCTGATCGAGTAAGTCGCCCATACTTACTCGATCAGCTCCAAAAAAATTTTTCGAGTTACGAACCATGGTCCTTGGGGAAAGTTGTTCAGTTTCATGAGGACTATCGCTGTGTTTCGGCATTATACCCCCTTTCTGTTACACCCTGTATAATAAATATTAGATTAATCGTTCATCAGAGTTTGAATTTAAGTACTTTATTGTAGCACTCTCTCACATTTGAACCGCGACTGACAAAACAAACGTCATGGTGTGTGCGACACAGATATCGCTATACGAAGTCGGAATTAGACGATTGCTTTACAAAGATCGATGTGTATTCTTTATCGCCCTTTATTGTACAGTGCTATAAGGATCTATTGGCACTTGAGTGACATTGTCAGGAGGGCGTGGGTGGTGAATAAATAACTCAAAATAATGACAATGGGCATGATGACTAAAACAATTTTTTTAGTCCATCACATAGATTATTTTAAAATATTCGACACGTATTTTTTCTTTTTTCTCTTAAACTAAAAATGACAAAGATACACTGGGTTGAAGTTGCCCGTGAGGTCACGCCTAAGTACGATTTTAACCGAGGAGTGACGTCAATACTCCGTAACTTTGATGCTCTGTATCTTTGTATTTATTTATGTATTTGATCAGGTAAAAATGTGTTTCAAATATGTTTTGATAGCCTAAAAGACGGACTAATTATTTTTTGAATGTAGTCATCATCCCTATTTACAAGATGATATCGTTAGTTCCTATTTCCGCCACGTGACAAAAGATCCTTGTAGCGCTGTACATCAATGTTTGTGCCGATGGATGTTTGTTACTCGCTGATTTTTTTATTGTTTTGTCTCTATCAATTATGAATCCAGCTAGCTTAGCATGGCACTCCGTGACAAGACGTTGTCGTGCGTTTGTCACGCTTACGTCTCTGTCTAGTATTAAATGTGATAAGGACAGCATGCGTGAGATAATTGTCGCGGCACGCCATGCTAAGCCCCCAGGGTGACTTTAAATTAGTGAACGATAGAAAAGGATATGCATGTACTTGTGATAACAAACAACTTTTACTATGAGGCCAAGAATTCATAAAAAAAAATTGTTGCCCCATACTATCAGCAGCATTTTGTATGGGGACTTGAATTTTTTTTGGATGATTTCGATCTTGATCCCATAGTAAAAGTTGTTTGTTATAATGAGTACATGCATATCCTTTTCTATCGTTCACTTATTTAAAGTCACCGTATATAAGTAATAAGAGACGCCTATTAAAATATACAATTCGTTTCGGCAAATGTGATTAAATATAATGTTGCCTTAACTAACGAAAAATTAGAATCTATAATTTTAAAACTACCAACAAGAACATGACGCGCTAGGCGAGTCATTGAGCTGATAATTATTATGCAATTTATTTAAGAGTCATGAGGCCAATTAATACTTATTTAATTAAGTATTTAAGCCAATTTCACATTTCGGCCATGACTCGCCTAGCGGGTCGCGTGCTTCTGAATATTTTGCTTGACACGCCAGGCGTGTCATGAGTCGTGAAACTGTTATTACAATCAAATTAAAAGTACCTATTGTATTTAATGGCGCCATTAAATTTTTAATCGCATTTTCTGCAAGAATTTTAATAAATCTTGATTCATATTAAAAGTGCAACTTATACGTATAATAATAATTATAATAACATATAACGACTATATTATAGTTATTGAATATTAAATTGTAATGATACGAATATTTTATGCAATAAATACTATTAAATACAAATTTATTTTGTAGTTTCATTAACCTCTCACATCCCACTGACCCATTATAAACCCAGACACAAGATTTTCTATTGTTCTTTTTTTCTGGGATGTGGAAGATTAATTACAGATTTACTTACAAAATCAGCTTTTACTGTAAGATCTATGAACACATACATTCATATCCGTCACGGCTCTCTCCTGTCGGGGTAGGCAGAGACCACTTCCTTCTAAATGCTACGATCCAAACATACTTCTTTCTTTCTTCTTATCGTTATGAATTGAAATTTAAAAAAATGATTTTCTGTTAAGTCGGTTTACGGACGGTAGTTTGACGTGACAACGTGAAACACGCAACCGAACTAAGCCGAACATGCCTCTCTCTCGTTCGTACCTCGCTCTCGCTTGCGGAACGGAACAATGACGTCATCTTTTTCGTGCAAGCAACCTGTACCGTAGTATTGAGTTACAGAGCTACAAGGATCTTTTGGCACGTGTCGGAAATCGGAACTAACGATATCATCTTGTAAATTGTCATTATTTTGAGTTATTTATTCACCACCCACGCCCTCCTGACAACGTCACCCAAGTGCCAATATACCCTTGTAGCACTGTTCAAAGAATAAAAGTAGGTAGGTACCTATATTTAAAAAAAGAATCAAATAATTTTATATAAATTTATTGAACTCTTAAAACAAAGGTACAATTTTAATATTTTCAATACAACTAATAAAAAATACAACTCACTACAATATCACGTTAAATTTTAGTATGGAGCTCTAAACGATACATTAAAAAAACCATCAGTTGCATAAAGAGGCATTAAACATAACGCCCCGTTAAGTGTCTAACCACACATTTCCAGGAACACATCCCTGACGGAACACGACAACTATCGGTTACATAGGTACAAATTGTATGAACTTATTCACACAGCTCCGTGTCAGAGCGTCTATAGTGAAACGGACAACTCTGAACACGGATAGCCCTGACCCGGAAATGTGTGGGTAGCTCTTAAAACCTTTAGCTGACTCTTTTATTACAAAACATTAGAAGGAGACGGCTGTTTAATGAATAGTTATCATTTTCTGCAATGACAGGTAATTTTAATGCACTTTCTAATTTTAACCAAAATTGATAAAGCTCGTTTTATATTAAATGCAATAATAATATTATTATTATTTAATTCTACTAAATACGTGCCCGGCAGTAGAAAAACAAATGACACGCCTGGCGGGTCAAACAAATTATTAAAGACTTAAATGCGAGGCGTGTCAAGACAAAGTTGTAAAATCTGCCACTATGCGGCAAAATATTGTAAATAGGCCAGTATTATAATAAACTGCGTAGCTACAACGTATTTACTGGCCCGTGACACTCTAAGCGTCTCAATAATAAACGTGACATAGAACACACCTGGTGTGTCATGTTAGATTTTTTTACAGCTTGTTCAACAATCGGTTACTACCAAGTTACTACACTTCAGAAATTATCTCCCTCTCTGTCTATCACTTTTTGACACGTGCGCGTCAGACAAAGACAGAAATAACAACTTGTACGTGCATAAACTGCCGGACACTTTAAAAATTTATTTGTACATAAAAAGCTACCAAATAATAATGGTGGAATTTGAGATTTTGAAATCGGAAAGGTATAGTTCTTAAAGCTTTTAAAAAAATAGCAATTATTATGGAACGAAATCAGATGTCATTGTTTTAATGCTATTTGGCCAATATTTTGAGTACCAATTCGCATATTTCACTGTATAAATGAAGTAAATATTACCTAAGCTTTTTATTCAAAGTAGGTACCTACCTAAGCTTTTTATTCAAAGTAGGTACCTACCTAAGCTTTTTATTCAAAGTAGGTACCTACCTAAGCTTTTTATTCAAAGTAGGTACCTACCTAAAGGTGCGTACAGACCATGTAACATAACATGTTATTTAACATTGTTATATAACATGTTTTACATAATGTGGACACTGAATGTTATAAAACAATGTTATTGATATGTACAACAATGTTATATAACTTTGATCGCGTGGAGGTGCGTACAGACCATGTAACATGTTATTTAACTTGTGTTAAACACGTCCACACTATGACCTTGTGATTCAACATTGCAACATAAAAATATAATTGTTATTCTAATGTGTACAGTATTATTTTATGTTGCAATGTTGAATAACAAGGTTACATAGTGTGGACGTGTTATATAACACAAGTTATATAACATGTTACATGGTCTGTACGCACCGTAACATTTAGGTACAGTTGGTAATACATAAGGTTAACACTATAGGTATCTGAATATCATTTGCACTGTACATTTTTTGATGAATAAAGTTCTTTTATTATTATTATAAAATAAACGCATTTCCCTCCGCTGTCCGTACCTACACCCCGGCGGCAATATCTGCGCACCTCGCTAGAATGCGCTTTAGTAAAAGTCGTTGACACCACTAACTCAAATTCCACCAATAAATTGATAATATCTAAGGCACACAGTGACAATGACAATAACTTTAAAAATATAACACAAACATAAATGCAGAAAAAAATTAGCACCTATAATGTATTGAATTTTTTTTTTGGTCCAATTGTTCTATTCATATACATTTCTCTTTTTATTTAAAAAAAATAGGGCCCTTTTGCACAAGCGGGAGAAACGCCGGCGATTAGTGCCTTATTTCTATTTCACATACACCTTCGAATTTCTTCTCTAGTGTATACAGGTTTCTTCATGCTTTCCTTCACCGTTAGCGAGTGGTAATCGAATATTCAATCCGTATATGAGAAGTCTCAGAGGTACAGGTTAGATCGAAACTGCGTCTCCAAGATTGGAGGCGGGCGTTACCAACTAGGCGATCCTCTCACTTGTGTGCGGAAGCCATAAAAGCAAATCTAGCTCAAAAACTACGATTCTAAGCCAAAAAAAACAGCTTATTAAAAACTAAAAACTTACACTGAAATATTAACAAAATAACGAAAACTTTTTGCAAAATATTGCTTTTGAATTACATTAACAGTTCAACTGTTAAATAATTATAATAAAAATTATAATATTCATAAAATTTTGTAGGATTTCTTAAATACATAAAGCCGGATACTCATTACCAAGCTGTAACCGTAACTAAAACTGTAACCAAAAAACATAGTGTGTAAAGTTAAGTTCCATTTTAATTTGTGTTTAATTTTGTTTTAAGTTTTATTTTGTGTTTAATTTTGTTTTGTTCTTGTATATTTTATTGGACTGGAAATAAATATTTACTTACTTACTTACGCTAACATACTTTGGTTTTAGGTTACAGTGCTAACGTTAAAGCGGTTACTACATCAGATTTTTATCCAATTAGTGATATGGATCCGAGATAGATCCAAGAACTATTTCTATACTAAATATCTTAGATCGGATAAGAATAGGATGTAGTGCGTAACCACAGGTGTAACCATTAGGTGCCCGTTCGAACGGAACAATTGAAATGGAACCTTTTGAACAATTCAAATGGAACCTAGCATTCCCTAGTATCCCTTCACACGATGCAGTGTGAACAGATACTAGTAAATGCTAAGGATACAAAACGTGCGAACAGGGGCTTAAGGTTACATCTCCCTAATGAGTACCTGGCTTTAAACATACTATTTTATGTATAAAAAAAAAACTTAACCTGAATTACCATTTACTTTTGTACTACAATTTGTACAGCTCCTAGCCAACCCTTCGAGCTGAGCTAATTGTTTTTGTAAATGCGATATAGTCGCATCCTTCTGCTTTACTTGCATTTTTAACGACATTATTGAGTCTTCTAATGCTCCGTATACCGCTTGAACTTCAGGCTGATAGCTGAAGACCTGAGGAGGCTCGTCGAGGCAGAAAAACTCACGTACAACAGGATGGTTAGGAAGCTTATTTAAAATCGCATTAACAAAGATTTGTAACCCACGTACCCGTTCTTCTAAAAACGCCGGTTCGAAATTATCCCGAAACCATCTTTTTCCTGGTAACGGCAAGATTATATTCGGTTGTTCGGCTTTTATCCTGGAATATAGCCGGACAAAGTCGGTGTAACGACGGAAGACTAACCAGGATTGGTCTCGTTTGTCGTCTTCGACTTTTAGCTTGTAGATTGTGAAGCGTGCCCGTTCCTCCATGACTTCGTAGCCAACGATTGGTATTTGAAACGAATCGAATTTTTTAATTTCATCCCGATGTAAACTTAAATCGATATTGCTTACACTATTTTGTACCGTTTTATTGCGATTGAAGTCTTTCGTTCTAAGATTCTCGTTAATGTTGCTCATGCTTTTGAAATGGCTGCGCGATGTTAGTTTGCGAGGTTCTATCTCGTTGTCGGACGCTGCATCGTTGTATTTGTAAACTTTTGTCAGTTTAACGGTGTGGGCTGGTGTACCGTCACTGGAGCTTGATGATAAATCGTTATTCATCGTGTCTCTAATGTTTTCCGTTGGGTTTCTTCTCGTTATTTTATTTTGTACTGTTTCCATGTTGTTTAGTTACGCTAGAATAGAAAATTTTGTAATATTAGTTATTATATTTGACTCAAAAAAGACTGTTTTTTGTTGAAATATTCTTAAACAGGGGTCCATAGAGGCTTTTGAATTCAGTTAGTGGTCCATGACAGAAGAAAGTCTGAAAAACCCTCCAGCAGGGGTTCTGTTTGACCCAAGAGGACGACAAGCGTATTATATGTAAATAGCAATACCTACCTACTTACAAAAACTTGGTTCAAAATAGAACATATTAACATACCTTGTAAATAAAAAAACTCGTCTATATAACCCTTTCTCATACAAAATCACTTAATACTGTCTATTGTACACTTTTAAAGCACTATGAACGCATATTGAATCACAATAGAATGAGCAATCAATGTAAATAACAACAATTGTATACAGCAAGTACGTAGTAGTATGTTTGTCTTAAAAACGCTATTTAGCACCGAAATTTATAGTTTGAAATGAGCAACAACATTTTAACACAATTTTGTAGAGATTTGTAGATGGGAAGCTTTAGGGAAAGGACGAAATTGAAAGAAAAATCAAAATAAATATTGGTGGAAACAATGCCCCTGATTTGATTGACAGATGACAATTCACTTTAGTTGTCATCGTCAAGGAAGGCGAAAGGAATGATAGTCAATCAGCCACGTTGTGCCAAAAAAAGCTGAATTATGCCGAAATTAACACAAGCATTCGTTATTTATTTTTTTAAGATACGTGTGTTTTAATTTTAAATAAAATATGATAAATTAATTAATCTCTATAACGTAACGGTCAGAAAAAAAACAAAGAAAACAACTTTACATAACACGCAAACATAATCTGAAGACTCAACTTCTGTTTGCACACGTACTAATTAGGTCTCAAGTTATCTATTGTGGGTTTCAAAAGTTCACTTCAAAGTTTACTAAACTAATAAAATAGTACCCACTATAGATTATTACAAGGAGAACGTGTTTCGTGTCTGTGTTTTATCGCTCCGCGTTTTTTAAATATTATTTATTTATTTATTTACCACCAATAGATAAGTTTTAGAGTGTAAAGTTTTTAATTAAAAAAAAATAGATAGAATTGAATTTTTATTGGAGTAAGTAGGTAAGTATTAACTTAATTAAGTAGGTATCTAATACCATATTACCGTAGGTGGGTACCGTTATTCTTTTTAATTATTACTAAGTACCTATTTAGGTAGGTAAAAACCAGCACAATTTGTGATTTTCTCTTTAATATTTGATATTTTTTATATTAGATTAAGTAGGTACTTACATATGTAACGACCTCTAGTTTCTTGCTGGCTTCTTCTCTAGGGAATCTGCCATCCGAAGTCAGCGTAGCTTCCCTCCTTTACTGCTTTTCTCTTTTTTTTGGTTCTTTAAATTCATTAGGTATCTATTATGTTTTTTTTATAATTTTTACTTTGTGACGAATTCAAGTGTAAATTTAATGTTACCTACGAATAAATTATTTTTGAATTTGAATTTATCCATTAGCGAAAATCTCACGAAGTTCAGTTCAACAGCTTTCTTTCAAAATTGTTTGGAAATTGGCACACATTCTTTAAAAGTTTTTAACATAACATTAATAAATAGGTATAACAGTGGTTTATAACAATTGCAAATGTCATTTTAATGTGCTATTCGCGAACTCGCCATGAATAAAACAAAGTAACGGGTTTTATAGACCACTGGTCTATACTTGTCTAGATGTACTTATCTACTGGTATTTAGACCACAATAGACCTCAATTTAACAAGTGATTGTGGATTAAGTAACTGTACCTATCTACTTTTCTGCTTCAAATCATACTGTCCCTCGCTCGGCTCGATTTTCGCTAGCTACCTGCAAAGTCATTCCCCGCATTCTTCCATTCTTCCCTATCTCTGGCCACCTCTGGCCAGTTTGCCAAGTATGCATCCAGATCGTCGCGCCATCTCTTCTTAGGCCGACCTCTACCTCTGTGGCCGTCGAGCGGCAACCAGTTGGTAGATATCTTGGGCCATCGATCCGGATGCATACGGCAAACATGTCTAGCCAACACCAAAGACCGTATAAAACATGTCCAACCTACCATAAATATACTTACACATTTTTTCTTTTTCCACCAGCAAAAAGCCCGCGAAAATGCGTCGCTATACAACCTCCTTGCTGTTGATCATCTTACTGGCCTTGAATGGCAGCAACTGTCAAATGAGGAGACGCGTCGGCCGGCTGCAAGAAGTCTTTGCTTGGAAGCAGATTACTTTTAATATTGGCGGGAATATGGGTAAGAAGTTATATTTTTCCCTCCTTTTTCCCTTAGGTTTTCCTATAATGATAGTTACTTTTGAGTTGCATCTAAGTAAGTTTATAATCAGAAAAGTTTCAAACTAGTTGCGTTGTGTGTGGTTTTCTAAAGAAGTCTATAGCAGAAACTTCGATGCAACTCAAAAGTAACTAATAGTTTTAGTTGCGTTTCATCGTTTGTTCTTGGCCTAAATGTCCGGTCGCGGTGTGTTCAAAATTCAGTCTTTTTTATTACGGCCCAAATTATAGTTTTTTGAGGATCGTAAAAGAGATTAGAAAATAGAAAAAGTACCATAATCATTCTGTAAAAAAAGAAAGAAAAAAAATCTTCGATCAGACATTAAAATAAATGCGGTGTAAAAGGGTATGTGTTTCAAATATTTTTTAATAGCCTAAAAGACGGACTAATTATTTTTTGAATGTAGTCATCATCCCTATTAAAAACTAAAAATAGATGGATGAAACAAGTCAATTTGAGTTAATTATTATGTATCTACAAGAGTACAAGCTAAAAATAAAAATCCTACTAATATTATAAATGTCAATGTTTGTGCCGATGGACGGATGGATGTATGTTTGTTACTTCATCACGCAAAAACCACTGAACAGATTTTAATGAAATTTTGCAATAACTTAGCTTGGATATCAGAATAACACATAGACTATATTATTTGTAGATATTTTGTATTTTTTTCAAAGATATGACGATAAATGCGAACAAAGTAGCGGGCAGCATCTAGTAGACATGTAAAGGCATCTTTAACTAGTTAGGAAACCAGTTTTGCATCTGTGTTGTACCAAAATGACGTAAGTCAGTGTTTTGTATGTAAATAGGTAATTGAGTTAAATTGAGATGTAATAGTTGTACTTGTATACAGGGCGACACAGATTTATATACTGCTTAAATCAAAAGGTCTTCAAAAATAATATAAACAAAGAGGATTTACTGAGACAGATTTATATACTGCTTAAATCAAAAGGTCTTCAAAAATAATATAAACAAAGAGGATTTACTGAGACAGATTTATATACTTACTGCTTAAATCAAAAGGTCTTCAAAAATAATATAAACAAAGAGGATTTACTGAGACAGATTTATATACTGCTTAAATCAAAAGGTCTTCAAAAATAATATAAACAAAGAGGATTTACTGAGACAGATTTATATACTGCTTAAATCAAAAGGTCTTCAAAAATAATATAAACAAAGAGGATTTACTGAGACAGATTTATATACTGCTTAAATCAAAAGGTCTTCAAAAAGAATATAAACAGAGAGGATTTACTCACTCGTGAAACAGATGTTTTTTTTAAATTTTATTGTGACGGATCACGGATTAAAAAATATATTTTATTTTTTTAGCTAAAACAGCAAGCAAGAACTCTAAGATTTAATACACAAAAAGCTGAAATACCTACAGCGATAGTTTTCATGAAACTGAATGACTTTCCCCAAGGAACATGGGTTGTAACTTTGTAACTCGAAAATTTTTTTATGATCGCCCATAATTACTCGATGATCGGACATTTTGTATAGCGAGGCGAATTTTTTTTTCTAGTTACGACCCATGTTCCTTGGGGAAAGTTGTTCAGTTTCATGAGGACTATCACTATGTTTCGGCTTTATACCCCCTTTCTGTTACACCCAGTATACTAACTACAGTCGAAGGCAAATCATCCTTAACAACATCAGTCCAATATCGCCCTTATGCTGTAATGAGATCCGATGTCTATGCAAAGCTTGAGGTGCTTTAGTCTGTACGAAGTCATAAAGCGTTATTACAAGAATTGAACAAGGAAAACTTCAAAGGTACCTAATGGTTAAACTGCTTCTATTGTACTGACTTAGCAAAAAACAATGTTAAATATCGGCAAAAAATGATTATAGTTATGATTATTTAATGGCGGTATGCTTCGGTAAATTTAACTCTTTGAAAAAAAACAACTTGAAAAAACTGGCCAAGTGTGTGTCTTTTTATAAATTTTAAAATGAGTTTTTATTTAAGTAGATACTTATACTATAGGAACTGTTTAGTCGCTTTATTCTTTAAAATCAAAGTTTAAAATAAATGTTTTCCATATTCTGGCTTTCATAAGTAAATGATACCTACCGGAATATAAAATGATCTAGGTACCTACCTACCGAAAAATCGTAACTAATTAATATCAACAACTGATTATGTCAAAATAAATGGATTGCCGCAATTACCCCCCTAAAAAAATTACCCCTTATAAACAGGCGGAGTTACACATGATCAAATGCTTAAATAAATACAAAGATACAGAGCATCAAAGTTACGAAGTGGGGGTTTTGACGTCACTCCTAGGCAAAAATCTTACTTAGGCGTGACGTCACGAGCAACTTTAACCCAGTGTATCTTTGTAATTTTTAGTATTATGAGAAAAAAAAGAAAAAAGAAAAATTTCGTGTCGAATATTTTAAAAGAATCTATGTGATGGACTAAAAACTTTTTTTAATCATCATGCCTCTGGAGTTTTTAATACCTTATACTGCTAGCTTAGCATGGCACTCCGTGACATGACAAGACGTTGTCATGCGTTTGTCACGCTTACGTCTCTGTCTATAGTTTTAAATGTGATAAGGACAGCATGACGTGAGATAATTGTCGCGGCACGCCGTGCTAAACCCCGATCTGGGGGCTTAGCATGGCGAGCCGCGACAATTATCTCACGTATGCTGTCCTTATCACATTTAATACTATAGACAGAGACGTAAGCGTGACAAACGCACGACAACGTCTTGTCACAGAGTGCCATGCTAAGCTAGCTGATCAATGGTTTTTGCATAAAAGAGTAATAAACATCCTCCCTCACATCCATCCATCGGCACAAATATTGTCATTTTTAATACTAGTAGTATTTTGTCCACAGTACTGCAAGACAGATTTGGTTCGGATGGCTTGGATTTAGACACGACAAGAGAGAAGCGACAGTCCGACAGAGTCGTGTTTGACAACAACGATGATGAATCTGAGAGGAATTGGAATCAGAGTATGTATTATTAATGATCATCATTAGGTATCATGTCAGCTATGGACGTCCACTGCTGAACAAAAGTTTCACCTTAGGATCTCCACAACGACCGGTCTTGCGCTGCCCGCGTCCAACGGCTTTCCGTGTCGTCAGTTCACCTTGTCGGTGGAGCTTCTTTCATTTCCCCTCGCTTCCTTGCTTGCTTGAAAATCCATCGCTTGCTTGAAAAATCATCGATAAGCTTACCTATATACCTACCTACATACCTTCTTACTTAAGCGAAACTTAAACTTACGACTTACTTTACTATTTAGTAATCTGTAGCCTTATTCCCTCCTTTATTTGTTCTATGTAAGTCCGTAAGTGGTGTAGACTCCACCGACAAGAGCGACGCTCTTAAATTTATGATGATGATGAGCCTTATTCCAAAATGGGACTGAAATAAGTTCTAGAACTAATTAAGTTTTAATTTTTGTCACGTCATATAGGTACAAAACTTCATGGACATTAAGTTAGTTCTAGAACTATCTCGTTTTGTAATAACGCTGCTCATCTTACGCTAATTTCTATTTACTTTATCTTCTTTGTGCTACTAAATAATATCTCTTGCTTTCTGTCTTCTTCTTCTCTTCTTAGGTGCCCGAAATAACCAATCATCACAGGAATTCGGCCGGCGACCACGCCCACCGCCCCGCACTAACAGTTAGTTACTTCTCTTTTCTTCTGTTAACTTCTTTGTTGGTATTCATTCTTGCTTCTGTGTTCTGCTTTTTTCTATTAATTAAGCTTTTTTTATAATTGCTGCAATAGTAGGTAAGTTAAAAACAAGTAGCTCTGTTACTTATAAGCAGTTCTTAAGTGTTTTATGAGCGTAACGTTAAAGTAAGTACCTATCTAAGTACCTACATACTACATAAATACCTTCACCTTTTTATTTTTAATACATTTTAAAATTAAAAAAATATTATTTGTTTTTTTAGGACCCACCAGCACGAGTACGACAACATCTCGTCCTAATGGTAAATACATATTATACCTAATTACAATTAAATCTTAATTGATAACACTAAAGCACTATTTCTTTTAGAAATGCTGTACCTACCTACCTTTTGTATAACTTCTCTTTTTTAAACGACTTCAAAAAAAAGGAGGAGTTTCTCAATTCGACCGTATATATATATTTTTTTTTTTATGTATGTCCACGCAAAACTTCGTCGTTTATGAACCGATTTTGATGATTCTTTTTTTATTGGAAAGGGGGTATCCCGAGGGTGGTCCCATGGTAAGGAAACCAGGATCTGATGATGGAATCCTGGAGAAATCAAGGGAAACTCTCGAAAAAATTGTATTTTCGACTCGTCTGTTTCTTATGTTTCTTCATACAACTTCGTCGTCCATGAACCGATTTTGATGATTCTTTTTTTGTTAGAAAGGGGGTATTCCAAGGGTGGTCCCATGGTAAGGAAACCAGGACCTGATGGTGGAAACCTAGAGATATCGAGGGAAACACTCGAAAAAATTGCATCGCGACTAGTGTGTTTCTTAATATTATGCAATAATAAGAATTTTAAAGCCCTAATGTTTAATGAGGGTCTGACGTTGACCTAATGATGGAGCGGAAATGCAGTCGACGGAACTCGACAACGGTTTACAGCAAGTACTTTGTGTTTGGGCTTGATTTACTTATATTATTGAGACCTTTCATCTAAATGGGTTGTGACTGTTATTAGGGGTCTGATAATGAAAATGAAGGACAGTCAAGGGAAACTAAAAAATGTGAAATAAAAATTTTTTGCCAAAAAAGAAACAACTTCAA
Organism: Anarsia innoxiella; assembly: GCA_947563765.1. Taxonomy (NCBI): domain Eukaryota; kingdom Metazoa; phylum Arthropoda; class Insecta; order Lepidoptera; family Gelechiidae; genus Anarsia; species Anarsia innoxiella. The sequence goes on from OX387419.1 coordinate 1,346,539, forward strand.
AACGGAAACTAAAAAGTATGAAATAAATTAACTTGTACAGCAAATTTCGAGTTTATAAGTGATTAAAAGTAACATAAACAAATACATAATTATGTCTTTAAAATTTTTGAAGACGGTGCCACCTGTTTCCTTGAGATGTGAAAAAGATTGATTATAAGTACCTATATTAGCTATATCTAGTGATAAATTAAACACGTCCGTACTGTTGAAGCTATTTAATGGCAGAGAGCGAGCAAACGTCATACAAAATATATGCTTACCTACAAATACCTTAATATTAAACTTATAATAAAATACCCACATAACACCTCCACCCTTATTTATCTAACTTACTTCTAAATACCTATTTAATTCTAATAACATAAATAAAAAAATATTTAGCACTTGTGAATACAACTTATATCTAATAAGTAAGATCTTAAATCTAAACATCGTTATCATAACCATAACGACGAGGTGGCACACGGTTTCTTAAAGGATAGCGGCGTTCCCCGGGCCCCGCCTCCGCGGGCACTGCCTCCGCCCCGCGCTCCGGCGACGTCGCTGGTGACGTTGGTGGTGTCGAGCCGGTAGCCGGTACCGGGCCATTCGGATAAACAAGATATGATCTATTTTGTGTTTGATTTTGGTCAGCAAGTTCCTGTTCCGCCCTAATCCTAATTTGATCTACGTGTCTGTGTACAATAGTATCGTCTTCAGTTGAAATGCTATAATCCGTTTGACCTATCCTTGCGCTTACTCTCCCCCGCAACCACTTCGTGAGTCCCCCGCGGTAAGTACGGTACCAGACGTAGGCCCCGAGCGGGAGCTCCCGCTGCGTTCCGCCAGCCGCGGTCTCCTGCCTCTGTTGCTGCCGGCGCACGCGCGCACCGCGCTCCGGCTTCAAACAATCTAACCGAGTGCGCAGTGTCCGCCCTTGAAGTAACTTCGCCGGGCTCTCACCTGTCGTGCAGTGTTCAGTGTTTCGATACATTAACAAATACCTATCAAGAGCTGTATCTACATCTATACCCTGGATCATAGCTTTTTTAATAACTTTTTTGCACGTTTTTACGGCATTTTCGGCCGCCCCGTTAGAAGACGGATGGTAAGGAGCCGAAAAGATGTGCTCCACTCCGTTTCCTTCTACAAAACGTTTGAACTCTACACTTGCGAAGGGTGGCCCGTTATCGCTCACTATTTGTTTAGGTATACCAAAACGCGCCCACAACCTACGTAGTTCAGTGATCACACCTTTAGCCGACGTTGACACAGCTTTACTAATTTCAATCCATTTAGAGTGGGCATCGATTACCACCAAATAAGTATGGCCTCCTATTGGGCCGAGGAAATCTAAATGTAACCGCATCCACGGGCGCTCGGGCCACGGCCAGGAGCGCGGCGTATGCTGCTCTGGCGCGTCCGCCACCCGCGCGCACACCGCGCACGCACGGCACAACGCCTCCACCGCCTCGTCGACCCCGGGCCACCATACGTAGCTACGCGCTATTTGTTTAGTCTTATTGATGCCCATATGTGAATCGTGTAGTTCTCGGAGTACCTTATCCACGCAAGTTCGTGGCACGACCACCCGGTGTCCCCACATAACGCAACCTAGCTCCTCATACAACTCTCGTTTCCTATGAAAATAAGGTTTTAAGTTAACGATTTCACAATCCTGCGGCCAACCGTCTCTTATGTAACTTAGTATCTTTCCTAGATCCGGATCTTTCGAAGTTTCATTTTTTAACTTATTATAATCAAGTAACAATGCTTCCGAAGCGAAATGTAAATATGTCTGCTCTGGACATTCGGGTTCATTTTGATCGTTTTTACCTTTATGAGCCGTTATCATACGCGACAATGCATCTGCTACGTTTTCATTGGACCTTACGTACTCGATTTCAAAATCATATGCAGTTAAAATTAAAGCCCACCGTTGTAACCGACTAGCTGCCATACTCGGAATACCCTGATGGGGTCCGAAAATTGTAACCAACGGTTTATGATCTGTACGCAATGTGAATTTCCGACCGTAAATGTATTGGTGAAACTTTTTAACAGCAAAGACTATCGCGAGAGCCTCCTTCTGGATCTGGCTATAATTGATTTCCGCCGCCGATAGCGCCCGCGACGCGAACATGACCGGGCGCTCGACGTCACCAACGGGGTCGCGCTGCGCCAGCACCGCGCCGAGCCCGTGCGCGCTCGCGTCACAAGTCACAACCAGCGGAGCATCCTGCGAGTAGTGGCTCAGTGAAGCCGCCTGGCTCAGCTGTTGTTTAACCGCCCTAAAAGCCCACTGCTGGCGCTCGCTCCACTTCCACACTACATCTTTTTTTAATAGTAAATACAATGGCTGCAAATACATGCTTAGATTTTTAATGAATCTACTATAAAAATTAATCATTCCTATAAATGATCGCAACTCCGAAATGTCCCGTGGCGCCGCCATTTCCAAAATTGGTTTTACTTTTTCTGTATCCGCATGTATACCATTTTTATCTATTACGTACCCTAGATATTTTACTTTATTTACAAAGAAGGAACATTTTTCTTTTCTAAGTTTTAATCCGCTGTCCCGTAATCTACTGAGTACTCGATTTAATACTTGTACATGACTAGTTATACATTCAGTAGCTATCAACACATCGTCTAAAAAGGTTACGACCCCGGGAATGTCCTTGAATAAGTTTGACATTATTCTTTGAAAAATACCAGGACTGGATGATAGACCAAAAACGAGCCTATTGTACCTAAACAACCCCCTGTGAGTATTTACTACTGTAAACTTCCTAGTCTCATCCAACTCTATTTGGTTGTACGCCTGAGAAAGATCAATTTTTGAGTAATATTTACTACCACTCAGCTTGGTGAATAAATCGTCTATTTTAGGAACAGGATACTTGTCAACCGCTAATACCCGATTCAAAGTTACCTTGTAATCTGCACATATCCGAATAGCCCCGTCCGGCTTATTCACTACCACCAACGGAGTGGCCCACTCCGAGCTGTCCACGGGCTCGATAACGCCGGCGCGCAACATTGCGTCCAGCTCGGCGTCCACCTTGTCGCGCAGAGCGTAGGGCAGAGGCCTGGCGCGGCAGTACACCGGCACGGCACCCGCCGCTACGTGCAGCCGGGCCTTCCCGCCCGAGAAACGCCCCAATCCACCATCGAACAGCTCAGCGTAGCTGGAATGCAGTTTATTTACCTCATCAGCTGTGTTTACTTCGACATTCAAAACATTCAAACTTAATGTCGGTATTTGTATACCTAATTCTGTCAACCATTGTCTTCCTAATAAGGTCGTGGACCCCTTTTCTAATACGTACAAATCTAAAACTTTACTAATTTGTTTATAACTCACTTGTACCTCACAATAACCTAAAGGTTTAACTTTTGTTCCATCATAAAATCTTAAAGCAAGGTTGCACTGTAATAATGGACGATGTTTTAAAAAAAAGTCATAGGTTTGTTTACTTATGCAAGACAGGGCCGAACCCGTATCAATTTCCATAGTTAAATCACTGTTTTCCACCTTTAAACAAATGCTCACCGGTTTATACTGCGACAGTGACATTTGCATCACCGGTTCTTCGTTTAAATCTTCATACAAATTCTCATTGTCGGCGTTACCCCCCACCGCCTGCTGCGAGTCCTCAACGTAGTTGGTGCGCGCGCTCGTGAAGCGCCCGCCACCGCCGCTGCCGCCCCGAAACCGACCGAAAAAACCTCGGCCGCCGCCTCTCCGCGACAAACCTGCTCCGCCATCACGACTCCCGCGACTCGTACCCGTCAACTGCGACCCAATCGCAGTACACATCCGTCGTAAATGACCCATTAATCCGCATTTACTGCATACGAAAGATTGATATCTGCAATTATTGGCATAATGATCGCGCGCCCCGCATGATCCGCAAATATCTGGCACGGTAACAGTGCCCGCGCTCCCCGCGAACCCGCCGCCTCCGCCACCGCCGCGATGCCCACGAAACCGGTTCGCTGCCCGCGCCACAGCGTGCACAGCCTGCACCTCGCCGGCCGGTGACGTTCGTGACGTCACCATGTTACTTTTCTGTTCCACCAATGCGGCGTCCCGCTCTGCCGCTTCGAGCGAACAAGCCAACGTCACTGCTTTTTTGTATGACAAAAGACTTTCCTCAGCAAATAAACGTTGTCGAATAATGTCACTTTGTAAACCGCAAACCAACTGGTCTCTTAAGTTATCTTCTAACACAGCACCAAATTCACAATTTTTCGATAACTTTTTTAACTCTGCGACGTACTCACTGACGTTTTCCCCGCTGGCTTGCCGCCTTTGCCGAAACTTATACCGCTCTGCCATGGGTGAAGGTTTCGGTTGCAAATGATGACGCAGCAAGTCAACTGCTGCTGTGTAAGTCAAATCCTTAGGCTTCTTGGGGCAAGCTAAAGTCGATAGCAAATCGTATGCACTTTCGCCGATCGCTGCTATTAAAGTAGCTAGTTTGACTTCCTCTTTGACGTTATTTGCCAAAAAGTACATCTCCAACCGCTCCACGTAGCCAGTCCAATTCCCGGACTGAATATCGAACTCCTTGATCTTCCCGATCGACATTGTACTCTCAGTTCCGATATCTTCAATTTTAAGACCTTTATTTTCATCTAAATCCCTTTTTTTATCCTCGTTAGCCACTGTGATAAATTAAACACGTCCGTACTGTTGAAGCTATTTAATGGCAGAGAGCGAGCAAACGTCATACAAAATATATGCTTACCTACAAATACCTTAATATTAAACTTATAATAAAATACCCACATAACAGTTTTACTTGGCACCGTCTTCAAAAATTTTAAAGGCATAATTATGTATTTGTTTATGTTACTTTTAATCACTTATAAACTCGAAATTTGCTGTACAAGTTAATTTATTTCATACTTTTTAGTTTCCGTTTTGAAGTTGTTTCTTTTTTGGCAAAAAAAATTTATTTCTGTCTCTATCTACTGTCATCTTACAATAAACTGTTAAATAAATAAATAAAGCGCGCTGTAGTTTTATGCCTTGCTCGCACGTCAGACGCATGTGATCAGGTTTCTTCATATAATTAAGTAGGTACATTAACTTATGCGCGCGTTGTTTTAAGCGCAGCCGTCGATTTTGTATGTAGTAACCTGGGGCCGTATTCTTCTAATTACCAAATGAAAAATGGTGTCTCTCTAGGATGTGAATTGTATGAATTGACACATTTTGGTATTCTCTTAACAGATAAGTTGACAGTGGACAGCGATCGGCCGTACATTTTATTACTTTACGCTATAATCGGTATTCTACTCCGCAATGTCACATGAGTGGCAGTTCCAAACGGTATTCTCTTCGCTATTTGACAGTAGATAAAACCCTCTAGAGACTACTAATCGACTATTAATCGACTATTAATCGTGGCACTTAAGATAATACCAAATTTGTGACCATATTGCTGTTGAATGTTATCTGTTGGCTATAGTTTGGTCGCTTAACTTAATTTAGCGGAATTGCTACCCTGATCGCATGCGTCTAACGCTCAACGCATAAAACAACAGCGTGGCTTAAGGTATTAAACGTGGCTAAATAAATCCCTTTTCTTTCAGGAGACGCGAACAGTTTCTTCATTCAATACAACAATTTACCGATGGGAGTGGAGAGAGTTGGCAACCGGCTGTTTGTTACTTTACCACGTCGGAGATATGGTAAAAAAATATTTTATTCATAGGTACTATACGCCTATACCTAAGACCCAGAACACACGGTGAAACGCAACTGAAACTGCTAGTTACTTTTGAGTTGCAGTCAAGGGCGGATCCAGCTTTGGCGCTACATATAAAGAAATTTGATTTTTTTTAACTTAGAACAAGAATGAGTTGAAGTTTAGTCGTTCCGATTCCGATTGAGGATACGTCTTGCTAGGCATTAAGATAAGACCGAAATCGAAACTGCGAACCGTGAAAAGCCAGCAAAATCGCCGCGCCCTAATTTTCAAGCATGTTCGAGCAAATAAGGCCGACGGGCCGATAGCTTTAGATTGTTTAAATGGGCAGTGGCAGCAGTGGTGCGCAGACGGCGCTTTTTTGAAGCTTGAAGTTTGCGTTACGGCGTTGTGACGTTGCGAAAAAGAGCATTTTATTGTCGTATAAGTAGTAGGTAGCCAGTTCCTCGTGACCAATAGTCCTGTATCTGTCATAGATTGTAGGAAACTGGTTGTTTTTTCGTTATCAAGAAGACATTATTCTGTTTCTTTAAACTCGACTGCGCTACTCGCCACGCCTCTGCCGCCACTGCCGATTTTTGTGTTACGGCGTCACAACGCGGAAATATGTTTCGGCCCGTACTGGTTAGGTGGTCACAAATTATCGGACGCGTCTGAAAGAGCCGTCTTTACAATGTATAAATAAAATAATTATGTTCAATTACTGGTTCACCTGAGTTCTGGAACCAGCTCAGGGGGGGGTCATGACCCCCATGACCCCCCCCCTGGATCCGCCGTTGGTTGCAGTTGCGTTTCATGTGTGTTCTGGGTTAAACACAAAAAATACACTTGAATTCGTCACAAAAATTCATATGATAAAAGCATATTGAAGGAGATAAGTTACACAGGCTTGGGAAGACAGATTCCTCAGAGAAAAAGCCAACAAGAAACTTTAGAGTCTAGAGTTCGTCTAGAGGTTGTTTTTTTCTTAATAACTATTTAGTTAGAGCATCCAACATATTGGTATAGTAAAAATTTTCGGTATCAATTAGACTCAACATCCCCTATTCGAGCTAGTATGGAGAAAAAAAAGTTGGCGGCCACTAGCGATTGACGTGAGTTTCTTCAGTGGCCGCAAACTTTTTTTTCTCCATACTAGCTCGAATAGGGGATGTTGAGTCTAATTGATACCGTTTTATTACTATACCAGCCTCCACACAATATGTTCGACGCCATTTCATAAATAATGACCGTAAATACCCACATAGACGAAATTACCCTACCAGTGTAAATCCGCCAGGCATCCCCTCCACACTCAACTACCTGGACCTGACTCAAGACTCGCACTCCAGATCGCCAGGCCTCCGCCCGTATCCTGATCTCCGGAGATCCAGGAGTTTGACCTCCGTGTATAGAACCCGAGCCGATGAGTGCGGTAGACTGTGGATGGTTGATACTGGATTGTTGGAAATACCTGGTGAGATTTACGTTTTTTTTAATAGTTACTAAGATCCCACTGGGCAAAAGCCTCCCCCGCGACTTTCCATTTAACACAGTTTCCAGTAGCGTCCCGCCATTCCCGTGGAAATGCATTCAGATCGTCTCTCCATCTTTTTCGAGGTCTACCTCGGCGTGTGTAAACATCTATTGGCGCCAATTCTGTTGTTAGTTTTTTAAACATTGTCATTTATAATATTAGTAGGAAGTAAAATTTTATAATGTGGGTAAATTAACCCACCAACCAGCGTGTTGGAATCTTTAAGGCGAGTATTTTATATTTATAGACAGCGCACTGTACTCTAATTCTATTTGTTGAAAAGTCATAGAAAAAAATAGCCATCGTTCTTTTAAATGTAAACTGACAAATTTCGTAACTAGACTGGATAATTTAATAACTAGGTGCCAGGATAGCCAACGTCGCCGAGGTAGGCCCAAAAAACGTTGGAGTGACGACCTACGCTCATTAAGGGAAGATTGGTGGGAAACAGCTAATAACAGGAGTCTTTGGAGAGGCATGAGAGAGATTTTTGCCCAGCAGTGGGACGAAATAAGCTAAAAAAAAGGTATCTACTTAATCAACGTTAAATTCCGCCACCAACAAAGACCTACAATTTAGTAGGTATTAAAAAGATGAGAGTTTTGTTTATGTTTATAACTTGCTTTACATTATCTTAATATCGATTTGTAGCACAAGGTTATGCCAAAGGTGACGACAACTATGATAAATAGATCTTTAGGTAAATTCCGTTATTGAAATACTAATTATTACTTTTAGTAAACAATATGCTAGCTATTTATTGCTTTATGGAATTAGGTAGTAAGCTTAGTTTATTTCGGCAAATAATTTACTTACATAAATACATAGGTACATACATATCCGTCACGCCTCTCTCCCACTGGGGTAGGCAGAGACCACTTCCTTCCACTTGATCGATTCAAACACACCTCTTTCGCTTAATCCACACTCATCAGTCTCCTCATACATGCCCGTCGGTTTAAGGTAGGTACTCTTGACTTGGCCTTTCTTAATTTATTTTATTAAATCATTTATGTACCTACAAGAAAATTTTAATAATAATCTTTCTTAATAAGGCTTCGTTATTGTAACTTATAATTTGTTATTAGAAAGCGTTAAACCTTATTACTATGCTGGTCCTTTAATTAAGTAAGGTAAATAACGAAGAAACAACAGATGGCCTTATTAATAGGCAGTAATACCTATGTTAATATCTAATTACTACTATCCAGACACACTTCTTTCAAATGAAATTAAATGAAAATTCATTTAATCCTGTAGGTTAGGTTTGTTTGACAACACTTAGGACGGGTCATTTTTTAAAGTTAACGCTAGATTCGCAAGAGTGCAGTTTTCTCCAGAGAAGAAACGAGCAAGAAACCCTGTAGGGTTGCTCTTTTCAATTTCACTTCGTCCACTTTCATCAGTCAATTAAAGTAAACCCTAATAATATTAACTTTCTAGATAACCGCCAACAAGTCCAGCAGCCAGCGATAGTGGCGTACGATCTGAACACAAACAGACAGATCTTCAGATACCCGCTTAAAGAAACTGATATTATATCTGCTACAACTCCTACTGGTAAGAAAATCTAAAAATACTACTTTATAATGTATAAGTAGACATGTTATGGGCAATGTAATTAATGTGGGTATTATGCATAATGCACGAGCAATTTGATTGTGTAGTTATTATCACATTGCCATTGCCCGCTTATATTAGGCATTATATATCTAATGCCCAATTTATCACTTGGTCCATAACAGATACACACTTATGTTTGTTAAGGAAAGTTTGTTTAGATTACGTTACTCTCAAAAACCCAGTAGGTAGGTACCTTCTTAGTTCCAAATCAGTTTTACTGAGGAGGACTTGTCTAATTTTAAAACGTAGGTAGATAGGTACATGAAAGAGTTAAAAAAACATCCTTAATCACCAAAAAGTGTCTATGTGTACCTACTTCTTTTTAGTATTCTGTTAAAGTCTTTTCGTTCCAACATGCAAAAATATTGCAATTGCAAAGAACAGGTTTTACTTTCAAAAGAATTTAAAAACATTATTCGCTACCCTGATGTGCGGATTTACCCTAGCAGACGGAATTACCCGCTATAAAAAATATGTTTTTGTTTAATATCGATCTTTTTTCTCTTACAGGTCTAGCATCAATAACAATAGACATTGTAAACGGTGACTGCTCCAACGCATATGCTTATATCCCGGATTTGGCTACGTACGGACTCATAGTTTATTCGTTAAGGCAGAACGATAGTTGGCGCCTTAGCCACAATTACTTCAGCTTCGATCCTAATGCTGGAAATCTTAATATTGCTGGTGAGTTTGTGAAACAGTTTATTTTATCATTTTTAGCTCAGGCTACATAGCTAGCGAGCGGGTCGGGCACCGTTTACTTCAGTTCACAATGCATGCCTGCCTTTGCGTCCCCGTGTACATACCATTTGAGAAGTTTTGAGGAACATCCCAGGGGTTTCAGCCAGTAGGAGTCCGGCATAATCTTCATATACTATTTGCCTCCCTCGGGGATTTTGTGAAGATTCATGAGGATTTTCCCTGGGTCAAAAAAAAATGTTAAGCGATATTATCAACTTACACGATACTCGCCCAATGGCAGCCACAAATCCCGAAAAACTGACCATTAGACCTCATTATAAAATTAATTTTTCCATAAGAAGTAGAAAAATAATGTACCTATTTATTTATTTATGCTCAATACCACCCCAGGTCAGAGATTCCAATGGAATGACGGCATCTTCTCCATCACGCTGACGGAGCCAAGATCCGACTCATGCAGAACAGCATACTTCCACGCGATGGTCGGCACTAATGAGTACTCAGTGTCTACTTGCTTGCTCAGGAACAGCACTGCTAGTCAGGATTCTAATTATTGGGCGCAGTATTCTGTAAGTATTCCTGCCCCATATATTTCGGTATTGTGCCATCAGCATTAGGTCTAAGCCTAACTAAATGTAGGCTACCTATCTTGTAGATAACTTCTGACTTAATTGCCTATAAATAATTCCGCTTATTTCCTTCTTGTGTTGCGCAAAACCTTTGATAAGACTGGTGTCATGACATTGCGTCTCATCTAAATCACCTACGATTAGAATTAAATCTGCCCAGATGGCAATTATTAAAGAAGTACCTACTCTTTTCTTTCAGTAGACACTTACAACTTGCATATTTATTAATAGCAGCTAAAACGTTCTTATATTTGAACTCCCAAATCATCATCAATCATTTTAGAGCTACACTCTTGTCAGTGGAACTTCTTCCATTCCGTTCTGCCCTTCATTTTCCTCCTGATTTCTTGATACATCACTCCGGCTTCCCTTACTTGCTCCATATAAGAGCCACTCCGCAACCAGCGTTAAAAAAATCAAACATACCTGCTAAAATTTGTTCTCCAGTTAGTAGGCAACCGCGGCGCCAACAGTCAAAGCACGATGCACGGCTACCACCCGTCCTCCAACGTGGTGTTATTCGCAGACATCGCTCGCAGCGGACTCTCCTGTTGGAACGCCGGGTCCGTGCTCTCGTCGACAGCCGTGGCGATATTAGCCAGTGACAGCACTGTCATGATTTATCCTTCAGGTAAGTTCGCCCTGGTAAATGATGTTTGTGTTAAGCTGATAGAAGCAGAAGGAGTATAGACGATGTCAACAATATTTTTCTTAACTTAAGTGACATTATGACGTGACATGAGTGGAGTCCATTTCCCAGAACTATTTCTTCTTTTATTTTTCTATGCGTTAGCTTAAGTGCTTTGTTCTTTCTTTTTTCCATGTTCTGCTTATTATTTTTGGACTGGATATAACTGATTATCTACTTTAATTTCGATTGATGTGGACGAAATTACCCCTTTTTTCAATAATCAGGGCAATTACGCCCATGTTTACGGTACTCTTATATTTACTGTTACTAATTAAATATCCACACACTTGTCCCCAGACCTGCATGTAAACGGTGACGAGGTGTGGCTGATGGCGAACAGTCTACCGACATGGGTGTACAGCACGCTCGACACCAACCAATACAACTTCTTTATTTACAGGTAGGTATTTATCTATTATTTTATTTACCTACTTTTTAAGGGTTCCGTACCCAAAGGTTCAAAACGAGACCCTATTACTGAGACTTGGCTGTCCGTCTGTCTGTCCGCCGTCTGTCACCAGGGTGTATCTCAATCAATTCTTGGTAATATGGCGGTCCTTCTTTTATTTCGCCAGTGTCCAGTGATATAGGATTGATAACGATGGCTAGGATGGACGGTTGAAAAGATTCTGCTTCAGGATATGCCTTGTGTTTGAAAAAGGTTTAATACAGACAGAGAGTTCTCTGTAGGTAAATTTAGAGGTGACTGCGCAGTACCCTCATGAACCGTTAAGACTAGAGCGTTGACAGATGATGTATTATCGCTGTCGCCATAACAACAAATACTAAAATAGAATAATAACAATAATTAAGGGGGGCTCCCATATAACCAACGTGAGTTTTTGCTTCCGACTTCAAAAAAGGAGGAGGTTTCTCAAATTCACCGTTTTTTCTATTTATCTACAGGCAATGATTTTTTATAGGTATAGATATGTTATATGCGCGCACATTTTGAAGACTGTAAATAGACCTATTTAAGACAACTTGTAGCTAGCCTCAGTTAGTCTGAAGACATTTGGAGTATGATTTGAAGTGCTGTCATTCATGTCATTGTAATCATTGTTCGGCACAGATTTAAAACGCCAATCACTATAAAGGTAACATATCTGTACCTATAAAAAAATATTGCCTACAGGTAAATTGGAATACTTGAATGAAAATAACTTGCTAAAGTTATCGCACTTTTAACTTCGTAATTTGAGCATTTCTCTTTTTTTTGACCACCAATTTCGAAACTTGTCAAAAATTTAAAAGTTGTTAAATGTAAATATTTTATTACTTAATTTAATGAAATAGACTATAAATAATCTGTTTTTGTCCAAGAAACTCCTTTAATTTAAGTATTACAGTTAAAATTTGAGAATTTCTAAGTGAGGGTACAAAATGGATTCCATTTTTGTTACTTTTTAAATTAACAATATAATAATAGATTGAAATATATCCGGTATTTTAATGATATTTTAATAAACTGCATGGACTTAATATTTTATGAAAATAAGAAATTTCAGGTAAATATGAAGTTTTCTTTTTTAATTCGAAGAGAATATATTTTATTTTGTTACTTTAGTAAAATTTTATTCAAACTTTAGTTTTAATTAAAAACTAGCAGAAACTGAATACGCTATCATATGTTGTCGGAAATTTTCAAGTAAATATTTTTATTTCTAATCACTTTTATTTGGATTAATTTAATTAATTCGACAAAAAATTTAAAAAAACGTGTAAAAAATATTGGGACAGTAACAAAAAAAAAACTGACGGTAACAAAATAAAAAATGTAAAGCAGCATGTCCACTTACTCAAAATAAGGCAAAATTATGACAAAGAGAAAAAATGAACAAAAGTAGCGTTTGAAAAAAATAGATGAAATACCAAAATATGTTTTCAGTAATTACTTTTTAATACTCATTAAAATTTCAAGAAAATGTAAATTTGGTAAGTGCTCAGGGTTAGTATGATTCATTTTTTTTGACAATTCTTTACAGCTTTTATCATCTAGCTCCTTTTTTGTACTATTTATTAGTTTTTTTTTAAGTTTAACTTAAAAAATTAGGCTTTAGGTTTTTAGTTTTTAAGTTGATGTAAATAGACCTTTATAATTTTTCTTTTTTGTTACTCAAAATTCCCCTTATACGTTACTACACAAAAGTAACGAAAAAGGAAGTAACGAAACACGTGTACGCAAGTGTTTTTAATAATTTAATATGGTTAAATTTAAACTAATTCTAGATTTTTTTTGAAAATATTCTAGTTAATATATTAATTTCGCTTAAAATAATAGTAAAGAGTAATAATACATTGAATTAACCTCGCAAATTAGTAACAAAAACTGAAACTTATTTTATATCGCCAAGCTAGCAGAACTTTAACTGCGTCAAATACACTGATAGAATGGCAGCTATGCAAAGTGGTGACTGAGGAAGTATTCTAAAGTGTTGCCATTTGTAAATGGAATAGAATTGGTAGTTTTAAAATTAAATTTAAGTGTATAAAATAGGTAGGGGGAGGCGGGGCACATTGATACTTGGGGCACATTGATACAGTACCTGTTTTGAAATACTAAAAAACGATACGCACATGGACACATCATTAGAACGCTCACGGACATCCACAAAGATGATAGTTGTGACGATGCTTGCCGCCTAGCGCCTGTTCGCCGTTTTGCATTGACAGACACAAACGTGTTTTAGGGACCGACAACTAAAATTTTAAGAGCAATGTGTTCATGTCTCAGCTCCATATTATTAGTTGTTTTCATAGTTTTATTTTACCAAACCTACATTTATACTTTATTAAATGTTATTTAATAGGTTTATTTAATACAATATTGATTTAAAAAATAATAAATTACTTTTTCGTGAATATGGTCCCTTGGGGCACTTTGATACAGTAATACGCGGGGCAGAATGATACGTATCGATCTGCCCCGTTAGTGTATTAAAGTGCCCCTTATGTACATTAAAGTGCCCCGTTAGTATTTTAAAGTAGTTTTAAAAATCTCATTTATTTAAGAAAATGGTCCGGACGTTGAAAGTTAAGCAGAAAAATGTGAAAAAGTAGTTTAGGATTCCCGTTTTGTGATGTTTTTGATCATGAGTTTCAAGAAAAAGTTCCTATAACTTTGACAAAGGATTTTATTTTGTTATTTCTATATTTCACTATGTCCAATTCTGTAGAACTTCTAGGCTGATTACTCAGTAATTATGTTGAATTAGATGTTTAAGATCTTTATAAATTTTAAGTTTTTGATGACAATTTTATTTCTTAGATAATTTCATTATTAGGCTGATTTTGACCATCGATAATACGAATAATAACTAATAAATAATGTGATTTTTCAGATACCAAGCATTGTTTGCTTTTTGTTTGGTCAATTTAAGTAATATAACGATTTATTTTGAAAAAATATTATAATAATTACGGAAATAAAATACGCATCAAACTGCCCCACTCTCTGTATCAAGGTGCCCCACCAGTGGGGCAGAATGATACAAAATCGATTTTTTATAAAAGTCGCTATAACTTTTTCCCTATTCGTTACTATCAGCTTTTTAAAAACTTAATTTAAAGTTAACATATCAGGCAATGCACCCGCCGAAAAAAGTGATCAAAAATGTCGATATTTGTGTATTCAAACGGAGTTTGAATTTTTGTGTATCAATGTGCCCCACTTCCCCCTAACAAAAGAAGAATTTTATTTTGGAACATTTTTCTGGGACATCACTAAAATTAAATTTTGAAACACAAATAACCGATAATACTATTTATTCGGTATAAAAAATCAATCTTAATGCTACAACATAAAAGTTATATTAAAAAAAAAGTAATGTTTCATACGACTTTTTTACAAGAAAGAAGTTTGAAGTAAAAAAATTTGTTATGGGACAAGTCGTTTTTCATACATTGGGTATTTGGACGTTTAGAATTTTATTGAATATATTCTTTTAAACCAATCATTTTAAACAACTCTTGGTAGTTTTACTTTAAGAAAAGAACAAAGAATATTTTACATAGACCGCTTCCTCCTTGAAGCGCTTAAAATTTAAGATATTTTTAGGCAAAGTTGTGGGACACTGTAAAACATACTGGTGGTCAAAAAAAAGAGAAATGCTCATTTATAACATCGGTTAAAATTAGTCACCCAGTCACGTCCCACGGGGCAAAGACCTCTTCTAATATACTTAACCTTGGCAGAATCCTTAATGGTAGAGTGCGTTTCATGAAATAGTTCCTATGTCGCTATGTTGGCAGCATTGTTTGTACTGCCATATTACCCTCATTGTGTTTCGCAGTACAAATTTTCAATGCTGCCAACATGGCGGCATAGGAACTATTTCATGAAACGCAACTTTTATCATAACTATTTAAAAAATTACCTACCTATATACGGCGACTTTAAATTAGTGAACGATATAAAAGGATATGCATGTACTCGTGATAACAAACAATTTTTACTATGGGACCAAGGTCGAAATAAAAAATTCCCTATACAAAATGCACCAACTGATAGTATGGGGGGAACAATATTTTTTTGTGATTTCGACCTTGGTCCCATAGGAAAAGTTGTTTGTTATCACGAGTACATGCATATCCTTTTCTATCGTTCAATAATTTAAAGTCACCTTGTATAATCTTTTTTTTTTCAGAGGAAACATCCCAGAACTTATAGCAGGTACAGTGTGTGCGTCGTCATTATCACCAACGAATTTCGGACTTCGATCGGGTACTGATGAAGCGACTAATAATGAAGAAACAAATGTTTAGTTAATGAACTATAGTTCTAAGAATAAGGAAAAAATATAAAAATGTTAATTGATTGATCAATCAGTGAAATAATGTTGTTAAATTGCGCGGCTATATTCCGACCTGGATGCACTAGACGAATTTGTAAAAAGTAATATAAAAAGTAGTTAAAATCATAATAATTTAGGTACATAATTTATGCTTTTCTAAAAAGTGAGTTAGAAATTTATTAGGTAATCAAGATGTAGGTAGGTATTGTAGCCGCAAATTTTTATTTAAGTGCCATTTTTTTAAAATAAAACTAAAATTGTTTTTACTTATAATTATTTTATTTCTTTACCTTTTCTGAATTTAAATTAAAACAACTTCGTATTTAATTGGTTGCGGAAAATCCGTTATTATTTATATTTTTATATGTTTACCTTTACAACACAGTTTTGCTTGATTTGCGCCAACAAGTAGGTATATGCATAAGTCTTTATAAGAATTGTAAAACTAGTTTGAAAAGAGCAACCTAACAGTTTCTAGCTAGATTCTTCTCTGGGGAAAACTGCTACCTTGCGAATCTAGCATTAGCTTTAAGAAAAAAAAGCTAACTTAAAAGTGCTATGTGATTAAGTGAATTTGCTATGAAATAAAGATTGACTTATTCGTCATCTCGCACTAAAGTAAAGCAAAGCAAAAAAAAGCAAGGTAAAAACCTTGGTGCGAGTTTTTTTGGGTGCGAAATGACAAATAACTCAAGATTATAAGGCCGTGGCCCCAGTAGGAAAACTGTTAGCGGCTGACTAGTTTGCGGCGTATCGATTTAGTACGCCCTTCCATATATTTGAAATGGAGTGTCCACAGTCAGCTAGTTTTCGCTCACTGTACGCAGTTTGCAGCGTTACGCGCGCTATCTCAGACAGCGGCCGACTCCCACCAAAACCGGTGATTTCATTGATTTGAGTTTGCAGCTAACTCTTTCAGTTCGCCACAAATTTGCAGCTCACTCAGTCGGCCGCTAACAGTTTGCCTACTGGGGCCACGGCCTTAAGTTTGAGTTTCAACTATTTTAAAACTTCATTAACTATAAAGACTTTTTCCGCAACCATTAAGCTACCTATAGATATTATTTTTGAACAATTAAAACAAAATTATTCATTGAAAGAATTTCCCGGATCGATATCATTCATAAATTCTTGTATCGTGTGTTGTTTTCGCGCCAATTTGATGGCGGCAACTCTTCCATGAGGGTCTGTCAGCCAATCGTAGCCGCGCGCGCGTGGCATAGCCAATTTTGTCATCAGCCATCGCATTATTTCCAGCTTGTCTACTAGCGTTTTGAGTTTTCTGTAAAGAGATGGAATATCATTATAAAAAGAAGAAAGTAAAAAAAAGGAGAAACAAAAAAGAGCCCCACGCATGAGCAACTTTAATCAAGAGCTATGGGCAAGTATGGAAAAGTGCACAAATCCTGGCAACGTTCCATACTAGCTCATAACAGATAGAACAGGCACCGAGGAACTAATTTGCTTGTGTGCTTGGGCTCTAAGTGTACAGCCAGCTTATTTATACAAATGCATTGTGTTTAATAACCAACTCAAAAGAGTTTTCTGTAGAGAGTTTAAACAAAAGGTATAAAGTTGCCTGAAAGATATTACTAGTCAGCAATAAGGCTGTCTGTTCTTTATAGATTTCCTTTCATCATCATTACTCATTTAAGCCTATAGCCCACAACTGAGCATAGGTCTCTCTAATGATTTTGCAATGCGAATGGTTCATTGCCACCTGCAACCAATGAGACCCTGCTATTCAGTGAGAATTTCCATCACTTACATAAATAAAGGATCCTCCTTATCAACTTCCTCTTCCTTCCGTTTAACTCTTAGGTACCGTAGCTTCACCATCTCTGCGTCCCACTTCAACTTTAGCTCGGCCAATCTTGCCTCCTTCTCTTGCAGCAGTTTGTCTAGAGCCAGTACTGTAGTCTCTTGGGTTCTGAGTTCTTGTAAACTTGTTATTATTTTGCTGGGAAATTTAATAAAAAAGGTTCTATTTATTTTTGTTTCTTTTTTTTTAATCTAATTTTTGACGAGGCTTCAACCATTTTAAGTGATAGCCAGCCTCATGGCATTCAATTATTTATAGATCAGGTTACTAAGCTTGGCTTAGGAAGTGATAAAGCGCTATTGCTCTGATGGACAATGGTTTTGACAAGCACCAGTTCAGCTGGACAGAATCAATACTCCATTTTTGTTTTTAACAATAACAAACCTTTTTGCATTAAATTAAATACTTAAAACAGGATTTTCATATTTATAATACCCAATGGCTACCAACTGCCAAACGGCGTCGCGGCAGACCACGGAAAAGTTGGCGGGACAGATGTTATAAATAAACTTAAAGTAGGTACGGACCCTTGACTCTATCTAGCAACAGTCTTTTGTTAATGTTCAAAAACTTACTGTTTTCTCTCCCGCATCTCATCATCAAGCATTTCATCCGGCGGCGTGGTGAGCAGTTTTTTCACCGCATTTGATTGGGTGACTGATTTCACGACGAGCTGCTCCAAGACCCTCGTACTGGCTGCGTCCTCATACCGTGAGACTGTGACGTCTTCTTCGTGAGGAATTGAGGCTACTTGCGGTGTTACTGAAGAGAATTTTGAAAGAAAATGTTACTTTTTTTCGTTAATGGACGATATTTTTGTAAGTCAGTGAGTCTTATTTATTTATCGAGATAATAAGTGATTTCTGATTACTGCTAACGTATAACTGCTTAGTTGTAACAATTAATAGTGAATCAAACTTACATGATATAGGTTTTGCTCGTAAAAGTTTAAGTTTTGCAGAATACAGTGGCAAATCACTAAGTTTATTTGCGACACCATTTTCGAAGGATTCTGCGGTTCGGGCTGAAAGTAATTCACTGGAATCGATTCGCAAACTCTGCTCAAACTTTTCACTTATTTCTTTGAGGCGCTCAAATGCAGACATGATTATTTTCTTTCAAATAATTCAGTGTTTGTTTGTTTTCAAATCGCCATTACCGTTAGGGATGAACTCAAAATTGACATTTTTTTTTTTATCTATCTTGTCTATGGTTCTAAAGGTAGCCATTCAATGATTGATAAAAATAGAGATTGATTAAGAGATGTAAACCGATACTTGCCGATACTGTGTATGTTTTTCTTTGTTGGCAACCCCAAATGTCACGTAGCAGTAAAAAAATAAACAATCAAACAAAATTCAGAATTGCACAGCTGTGTGTGCAAAACATTGAAGAACTGCGCAAAAAAAACACAATGCGTAACAAAAAATTAAGTTAAAAAGTGCTCCAAAACAACTATCCCACCGTCTAAAGGTTGAGTCTGCTAGAAAAATGACGCAGGACTCTGAGAACCCGACAGTTTTGCTGTTGCTGCCCACCGAAGTTTTGTTGTACATTTTCTCTTATATACCGGCAAAACAGCTAGTAAAACTTCGACAGGTATGTTTGAGATGGAGAAATATCATCGACGGGCTAACTAAAAGCGAAGGTTTGTGGTGGAAACATTGTAAAACCGATTTCCGCGATGTCTACCAAGTCGCGAGAAGTAAGGCCAGAGTTGGTATGTTATGGTTCAATATTTATCGGTCTTTATCCCTGTGGCCTCTTTTAAAGCACGCTAATGAGATAAAAGATGAGTTTGCGTCAGCATCTTGCGTCAAAGACGAGATCCAAGGCTTTGAAATACTTAAAAACGGCATCATTGGCGTCCATAAACTCAACTCCATCGTTTATTATGACATTGAGACGTTAGAGGTCGCGAAACGTGAACCCGTAACCGGCGGCTACATGCGTTACATGGAGAATGAAGACGTCATTATCATCAGAAGCCATTACCTCCATCTGTTCGTTGTCAGAAAGGTTTTATACGATGCAAACAACGAGTCAAATGTTACATTTGATAATGTAAAAACTTGCATACTTGTTGGTAATAAACTATACTACGCAGACTTGAATAACGATATCTACATTTGCGAATTGGACGATGGGAGTTTGAAAAGTCAGTTTTTGAAGCATTGCGACGAATCAATCCTCTGTTTGGGTTACACGGAGCATTTAAATATATTAACCTTCAGAAGAAATGTTTACTCTATTGCGAAAGGAAATTTGGTGTTAGCCTGCCACTTAGACGAATGCCCAAACTTACTGCATCAGCTCTACAAATTTAACTTCTTAGAAACCGTGGACTGGCGTATCTTCTTTCAATGGATGTGCATTCTCCGTAGAAAAGTCTCAGTGGGGCCTTTACAAGAAATCATGACGGTGAAAACATACGGCGACATCGTTTTAGTTGGCTGTAATTGGGGTGTGTTCAGAATATACTACAAACCGTTTGTAGATGGTGAATTTGATTTTTACAACACCGAGCCTGTGAAGCAGTACAATTTTATGGAGCGTTCCGATTGCCCAGTGCTGTCAATGTGCCCAGTTTTAAAAGCAGACGTAATGGAGGCTGAGGACGGCCACACAATAATCGTCGCGATGCCTAAGAAAATAGCTGTGATAGATTTTGTACATAATTTTAAACGGAGTGCATCATTGGCTGTGCTCCCATATAAAGATATGCAGGACGTTAAAATTTTTCGGTTAGACAAGCCTTTTTAACTATACCTACTATAATGATTATATTATCACCCTTGCGATTTAACTGTGCACTTCGCTGGACAGTTAATAGCTTTTGAGCTTCCCTTTTTTAACCCACTGTGTGCCACTGCTAGGCAAAGGCCGCGTTCTACCAAGTCTTCCTATCTCTGGCAATTTTTTCCAGCTTAAAAAGTTGAAAACTAAATAAGTAGGTACCAAAAATTTAAAAGAAGAAAACTAAATACTACGAGTAGGTGTGTAACAACACATGTTACAATGGTTAATGTAAATTTTGCAACAAATAATATAAGGTACGTCAGCACGGGAGGTGCGCAATCAAAGGGCTATCCACACATTTCCGGGTCAGGGCTATCCGTGTTTACAGTTGTCTGTTTTACTATAAACGCTCTGACACGGAGTTGTATGAAGAAGCTGGTACGATTTGTATGTAACCGATATTTGCCGTGTTCCGTCAGGGATGTATACCCGAAAATGTGTGGTTAGCCCTTTAATTCGCAGGGGTTAAAGTTGTTGAGAAGGTTAAGCTATCGCTCTTATATCTAAAGCCAGGTATTCATTAGCTTGCTGTAACCGTTATATGCACTGTAACCAAAAACATAGTGTGTACGTTCATTAGTAGTTCGAAAACCTGCTGCGAGCGTAAAACCTAGAGCTCACTAACTAAGGTAATAACAACGTACTAGCTCGCTAATGAGTACCGGACTTTACAATGTAATTTTTTTTAATTAAAAAGAACAGCACTATGTTAATTGTACTTATAAAAAAAGAAAAATTAACTATAAATTCATTTTGCGGCAAAATGTGAAGAATCGAAATTCTAAAAGTGTTTATGTATTCATTGTTAAAAACAAATGAGGAACGCTAAAAAGGATAAAACCCGCTTACAATTTAAAAATGTAGGGTAATAATATCGTCTTGATTGGTAATTTCATAGCTTTATGAGGGGTAATTGTGACAATAGGTAACTTATGAGCAGATTTCCATTAAAATTTTATTGTTCCTATAGTTAGGTACTGTAATGTTGGCAACATTGTAAATTTCCCAGTGCATTGCGTTTTAAGTAATTTAAAAAAGTGTACCTAGCTGTAAGGCTGACTTGCGTACCGGAGGGTTGGCTCAATAAACCCGGAGTTAGCTGCTAACACAGGGTTAAATCAAGATGAAACAATATAAATTATTTATTTAACCCTATGTTAGCAGCTAACTCCGGGTTAAGAAAAATAAAATTATCAGTGTGTTAAACATTACTGCAAATTAAATTATTAGGTAACCTCAAGTAGTTACCAAATAAATAAATTATTGAATACTTCCTACAAAATACTTTTGGACACCCGCCAATTAACAAGTGTATTTTAAAATGAACTTGGCAATGAGTTAACTGCCAAATGTCACCTGGCTAACTTACCTAATGTGAAAGATATCTGTGAACCGGCCTTTATTGTAACTACGGCCACTAATACGGAAATGTCAAATTCCAGAACTGCTGCGATTGGTAGAAATACAATTTTGTATTACTACTAGCGCCGCGGTTCAGTTCACAGATAAGTTGGTCTGTCTGTACCTACCAAATGTTTGCTATCTGCCTAGCTAATTATGTGTAGGGCCACAATTACCTACCTACTTATCGCAAAGTTAACAATGTTGCCATTTCAATCAAAAAGCTTCATTTTCCATCGGTTTTAGAAAAAATCGGTACCTTTGTCAGCGGTATATTTCTTGCTTATTTTCACTTTTAACTTAGCATCTTGCTAGAAAATCTTAATGTAATTAGCTACTTAGTACCTACCTAGCAGAAACCTGCTTTAAAAATGTGAAGTATTGAATTTTCATTAATCTATATAGTTTAATATGTTAATTTTATTTATGAGCCATAAATTTGGAGCACAGATAACGGAAAACATACTAGGTAATTAACTGCATAAAAATATAGGATATAAGTTATGTCCTCACCAGCGCGCTTTCGTTTTCGTTTTCATGTTCAGCTTGCGATTCAATTTTCAGTTCGTTTTGCGTCAAGCGCTGTGTCCTACCTGTTTGACACATTTTGAGACTTGCGTTAAGCGCTATGGTTCTTCGGGCATGCTTCAAATGAAAACGCAAGATGAACGTGGAAGCGCACTGGTGGGGACATAGCTAATTAGTATAATGATAAGATGGAGTATGAGCTTCTCCACCACGTCAAATTATGCTAAAGTTTGCCTATAATGACATTTAGTAACGGAACAGCTTTTGCCAAGGACAATCTCTGAAAAATATAGGGTGACTTTAAATTAGTGAACGATAGAAAAGGGTATGCATGTACGTGATAACAAACAACTTTTACTATAGGACCAAGGTCGAAATAGTTCAAAAATGTTTGAACTCCCCATACAAAATGCACCAGCTGATAGTATGGGGAAACATTTTTTTTTGTGATTTTAATCTTGGTCCCATAGTAAAAGTTGTTTGTTATCACGAGTACATGCATATCCTCTTCTATCGTTCACTGATTTAAAGTCACCTTGTATAATCCCATACAAAATCTAGCTACTTTAAAGAAAACTAGAAATTGTTGTATAGTTTTTTTTTCAAACTTTGCAAATACTAAATGCTCCCATTTATGGCTCAGAAATTAATTTAAAAATTTATTTCCTCCGTTGCGGATAAGGTTAGCAAACACTACATTAAACTAATGCCATTATCAAAAAACAGAAGATCAAGGGTCTGTTCCACCATATACAGATAAAAATTATCTGACAGATAAACTTATACCTGTCACTGACTAAGACGTTATGTTTTACGAAATAGACATAGGTTTATCTGTCAGTTAAACGTTGTCTGTCAGTTAAACTATATCTGTCAGTTAAACTTTATCTGTCAGTTAAACTTTATGTCAGTTAAACTTTGTCTGTCAGTTATACTTTATCTGTCAGTTATACTTTATCTGTCTGTTAAACTTTGTCTGTCAGTTGTACTTTATCTGTCAGTTAGACTTTGTCTGTCAGTTAAACTTTGTCTGTCAGTTAAACTTTGTCTGTCAGTTAAACTTTATCTGTCAGTTAAACTTTGTCTGTCAGTTATACTTTATCTGTCATTTATACTTTATCTGTCAGTTATACTTTATCTGTCAGTTATACTTTATCTGTCAGTTATACTTTATCTGTGAAACGGTTGCCCTAAATTGATTAAAATTTTAATGCCCTTACCTGCAACGGAGAGTTTTAATTATAAATCGTTATTCCATTATTATTTAATACTACATTATTGTTTATAAAACGATAATTACTGTCATGTCCTATTTTTTTTGGTTGTAATTTTATTATTGTAGAATTTCATTTTATGTTTTTTAATGATATGGACTAGTGGACCGAGTTGGTCTGGTGTAGGTTGTTTGTCTGATCAAATTATACTTTGTTAGTAATTGCCGGTGGTTTGGAAAAAATAATCATCCTTCTTTATCAGCCTTTTTAACGTCCCCACTACAGGGACACAAGCTTACTCTCATACGAGAGTGATTAAGCCGTAACCTACCATCCCGGCCTAAAACCTTCATCGATTTAGCAATAATATCAAAAATTCAAAACTATAGTCAAAATTTAGTTTCAAGAAATAGCACAATTAAGTTTGCAAAAGTAATAGGTAAATAATATGAAATAAGACATATTAAGTATTCATCATTATCTTGTCAGCTTATGGACGTCCACTGCTGGATAAAAGCCTCCCGCAAGGATCTCCACAACGACCGGTCTTGCGCTGCCCACATCCAACGGCTTCCCGCGACTAATTATTACTAATGTAAAAATTTCCTATGGACCACTCCAAATGGTTCACCAATATACCTACGCCAGACCAATGTTGGTGTTAAAATTATTTTTATTTTAATATAAGAGGAGTGTGAATCAAGCTATAGCTTATAAAATAATAGCTAATTATTATTTTAATGTTAGTGTTGCCAATCAAAAATATTAAATAGAAGATCACAAATTATTTTCTTAATTTTTAATGTCACAAAATCTTCTGGTTTTAAGAGACTAATATGGCAACACAGATTTATAAAAAGAGTCTGTTAAAGGTTCAAAAAAAACCAATGTTTTTTTGCGCGAAATTTCTTTCTGGCAACATTCGGCCAATTTATTAAAAAAAATTGATACTTAAAACTTACCTAAATGTACAAAATAATCGAATTATAAATTGCTACGAATATATAGCTTTCATTGTATCTAATGTTGTTTTATTTCAAAATTGAAGTTTCCCCTAACCTAGACATGATATGACGGCCTTTTGTTACATTATTGCTGTAAACATAATATGTATTTGGTATCCGCCACAGACGTATAAAAGCTGCCGTAACTTGGTTGTATCCGCGCCGAGACCATTCAAAAATCTTAGGTTGTAAACTGTAAAGGAATGGTAAAGGAAGATATTACCTAGGCCACGCCCTCTGCTGATTCAAATCATAACGTTAGAGACTTAGAGTGCATTTCACGAAAGAAGTCCCCCGGATATTTTTGGAACTAAATTTGACAGGTCTATTTTCACTATTTTCTGACCTTTTCCCTGATAGTAGGTAGAAAACCCCTTACTTAACTTAATAAAAATACACTTTTTACATAACAGAAATATAACAAAGTAGACATTTTTATCAAAATATATACCAACCTACTCATGGTATGACCAGAACAGTCGAAATATGCAGGAAATAACATTATTTAATAAATTACAAATGAAATAAACATAATATAGGTAGATGTTGTACTCATAAATGGCAACATTATAGATTTTGACATGAAATACAGCGCGGCGGCTAGGGGACTTCTTTCGTGAAAATGGACTCTACTAATCCTCGACTCGACGATTAACGTGTACCCGGGCAAACACAAGGCAACGTTGCAGAACAGCGCAAGCTCGTGAAAGGGGTTTGAGATCGTGGCGAATGGCGAATGGTCTCTGTCTACTTCAGGCGCGGTCGTAGCCTGAAATTTTGGAGGGGGTCACTCACTACACTAATAAAAAATAGGTATCTGGAATAAAAAAAACATTATTGCACAAGTAAGACACAATTTTATTTTATATATTACTTATAAAACAAATGGAAGTCGTCTTTTTGTATTTGCGAATCGGGTGATAATATTTGAGATGTCTGGTACTATTTCCGGGTGAATGTTTAGAAGAGCTAAACCTGTTAATCGCTCTTCTAACATGTTAGCTCTCAACCATGTTTTTACACGCCTATTACGAATCTTTTGACACCTCATTCATCAAAATTGGTTCAGTATTTTAGAAGTTACGGTGGAACATACATACATACATAGACTGCCAAACACACTTCCTTTTGGCTTCGCCGTAGTCGTGTAAAAATGTATAAAAGAACTTGTAATGTTTTATTTTAATTTCTCTAAATCTCTTTATAAATTTTCCATCTTTTGTAATAATTTTGTAGTGAGCAATTTTAATAAGTATGCTATTATATTCCTCTAATCTTATTATTAAATAAAAACCTATTGCATACTTACTATTTTTTTTTATTAGGTACCTTATAAAATTAGGCTTGACTAAACATCTAAATCTATAGATTGCTGAACATCACTATTGTAGCTGGTCACCCTTTTTGGTATAATTGACAGTTGCACTTGTCAATTTGTGACTCGGATTAAGGATCAGACTTATAAACTAGATGTCATTTCCAAGTTCTTTTGGCCATCGTACGCAGTTCATAAAAATACCACTAGATATCAGCAAATTATAAATCTATCGCTGTTAGGGGATAGCTAGAAATTTCCTTTTTTTTTTTTATTATTGTTGAGATTTTTCAATTTGACGTTAGATTTTGGGGGGGGTCATGTCCCCTGTGACCCCCCCCTTAGGACCGCGCCTGGTCTACTTTGAGAGGAAAAGCTGTGATAGATCAATCTAAGCTATCTATAGCTTGGTGTAAATAGGTAGGTATCTACTTGTTAACGATAATCACACTTAAAATAACAACAAAAACAACGAATACATTTTTAAGCATTTTTAATTTTTTCTCTTTTTTTTTTTCAAAAAATTTCAGCGTACCAAAATCCACAATGTATTCACAAGAGATTTATAGCGCTCGATCCTAATAACAACTGCGATAACGTCGTCGACTCTTTAGATTGGGAACGGTAGCTTAGATCTTCGATACAGAACTCAGGGATACTAGCTATACTCTCCGATCTGATGCTATCTAGGGAACGTAAGGCTTTAAGTTTGTAGGTAACTTCAGTTAAATTGGTATCCTTATTAGCTATTATATCTTGGATATTATCATTTATATCGTAATCATAAGCATTGACTTCTAATGAAAGCGCCGATTCATATTTATCCTTCTTTGACGTATCCTCATCGTACTCATCGTACACAGTTATGGAATTGTTCTGTGGAATTTTTCTCGGTAGGTTACCTGTCTGGTAAGACGCCATTGCTGTTACAGGTCTGTAGTTATACTTTTTAAAGTTCTTATTTCGTTTTGTGCTATTATTGCTCGAGGATATGATTTTCCGACGCCTAAACATGCAAGGCTTACCATCTGTGCTTTTCTTTATAGATGCTTCGTCGAAGTGAATTGCGCGTTGGCAGTGTCTCTGGTTCTTAGCGATTAATGTCAACGCTTCATGTAAACTCTGTGGTTCTTCAAACGCGTCATCATCCATTTGCAATTCCTGTTTAAACATATTCAGTAGCGCTTGTTTCTTGTTTCTCACTTTCTTTACTTTTTTAGGTTTCTGCGCGTGAGTCGATATGGATAAAACTGTTTTGTTTGGGCGTTTCGGGGGAGGTATATTCAAAGATCTACGCGCTGATGCCATTTGCGTTACAGTCGGCGGATTCATATTTCTGTAAATAGGTTTAGTTTTGTACACTTGAATCTTGTCTGTAGATCGATCGTAGTCGGTTATGCGGAAAACGTTATTGTGTCCATAATATTCGGCTTCTGAAGCGGCAGGTTTCTTTCCTAAATCTAGTTTCTTGGCCACATGTTCTTCCATCTCCATACTTTTTGAAATTTGACTCAAAGACGGGTTCATGTTACAATCAGCATTGCAAACATTGATCGTGGTTTCTAGTAGATCCACAAAGAAATTGTACATGCTTTTCTCTGGCTTCGTATTGTACTCGCCCATTAAGGTAGCTGGCTCCTCAATCCTTAGGACTTTAGGCTTTTTAGCTGATTTACTTTCATCTTTCGTACTTTCTGGAGTGAAATCATTTATAAATTTATAAATAGTTAATTCATTGTCGTAAACAGGTACTTCTGAAGTTTTCTTGACACTCAAATCTCTGTTGCTGCAAGAAGGGGACCGGAAAAGCTCGTTTTTGGGTTTCAAAACTTCGAATTTATCATCAATATTGCCGTTAAGCACTCGCGATCTGTATTTTTGCTTTCTAATTGTAATTGGTGAAAGCTTTCTAGGTGACAGTGTGTATAGAGCATCTAAATCTTGTGTGCTTCGGTCAACAGTAGCGACGCCGATTCTTCGGACGATTTTCCTAGATTTACCAGAAACTCTGCTTGTTCGGTGACTGCTTGATGTGTCGTTTATGTTACTCTGTGTCCGGCTGTTAGCGCTCGAAGTCTGTCTGGTAAATATATTTGAATATCTTCTCGTTGGGGAGTAAGCTGGAACGAAATAAAACATATTGAAGTAAAGAGACATCTGTGTACTTACACCCACGGAAATATCAACCTAGACTGATTGGATTTTGAACTTTTGGAAGACTCTCGCGGAGAAACGTGCGAGCGTGCGATATATTTTTGTTATTTCCTCTAAGTCACGCACCGGGCACCGAACTATATCAGCTATATCCCTCGCTAACGATTTTGTAGGTAGACACTGTAGCATAGTTATAGCTATAGGTATTGGTTGAATAGCCTGATGTGTCTGGGAGTGTACTAGAATTAGCGCTGACTACGACTGTATGAGAGTAGGCTCGTGCCCCTCGATGAGGGCATAATATATGGGCTAACAACAACGACTATTTTCATATTTCGATTAAATAACTACGCGCACTTGTAACAGCGCAGCTAGCTTATCATTATCGCACTCCTTTGAAAGTAGGCTTAATGGGGATGATAAAAGTTAAAACTGAGCAATATTTAGGTATTTATTTATAGAAAACCATTTAATATAAGTACGTAATAAATATAAATTAACAAACGAGCCAATTACAGGTTTTCACAGACTAAAACAAAAATAGAATATAGATACCTATAAAAACTTACGTGGTTCATCAACAGTAATCCTTCTTTCTACAAAGACTCCACGTTTCCTATGAGTTTCCTGAACTTGAGCACTGCTCTGGCTCTTTTTATTTGTGTCCGGAGTCTTCGGCTTCGATGATATAGCCGTATTAGAAGATTTCGATTTTACAACAGACTTCGCGTGCTGCATTTTTATATATTTTTTACAAAATTATGAATTTATTTATTGCATTTTATTTTGAGAATTTATTTTTGCTTTGTGTGATTTTTGGTACGTCAAATATGACGAGGAATTTTCCTTTTTTTTGACATTCGAGCTTTTCGAAGGAGATTGTTAAAGGTTAATAAAACTTTTTGGTAAAAGTTCGGAAATTACGTTTTTTTATGATCTTGATTTTGTAAACTACAGGTAACTACCTAAGTTATAAAATAAAAGTTTCAATACGTAATTTAATTAATTTATATTGTTATTTATAGACAATAAGTTGCTAATAGTTCCTCTTTTCAGAATTTATAAAAATCAAGTCGGTTTCTTAAATGTCAATTTGACAATTTAATTATCTATTACACAAAAGCAAAAGCACCGAAAACTTAGCGTTGCAAAATTTCAGTTCAAATTCTAAATTATAGTGAAGTATAAACCAAATGGACAAGAAACGGAGAACAATCTTGGACGAACGAAGAAACAGAAACGAGACAATCAAATCACGAATATCAAAAACAGAAACAAACAGAAAGAACTATGTAAAACACAAAGACAGGACGAAGAAGGAAGCAAGAGATGCTGAGAAAACATCAGAGAAGAAAGACAGAGGGGACATCAAAAAAGAAGAGAAGAGAAAATCGAAAATTGATGAAGAAATTCAGGTTGATGTGCAATACGCTGGCGACGGTGGCGGTAAACAAGTGAAGAAGATGCCAGAAGAAAAACCAGATAACCCTCGCTTGTACCAAGTCAAGCAGCTTTCAGAAAAAAGCTTGCAAAGAATTTACGAAAACATGAACAAGAAGTTTAAACCGCTTAATATCTACATGAAGAGAGAATTAGCTCAGAAATACACGTTTCGGAAGACCGAGGTGAAGAATGAAGAAGATGCGAAAAAGGATGAGAAAGTGGAGAAGGTAGAAGGTAAGACAGGGACACACGGAGTAACGCAACTGAAACGAAACTGCAACTGCTTGTTACTTTTGAGTTAATACTCAATGGTTTATTGCTCTATAAAAACTTTACATAATATAACAGCTTACAGCTAATTATAAGTATTGCAAAGGATTATGGACCCTGTTATAGGGCACCGCAAATGAAAGAGGGGAGGCTTCTCTTTTTTATACTTACTTTTATAAGTACTTCGGTATATCTATTTCTATTTTATTACAATTATCCTTATAGATTATAATTGATTAAATCTATAAGGATAATTAGAAGTTGCATCTTTTCTGCTATACTTAGACTCCTTTAGAAAACCACACGCGACGCAACTAGTTTGAAACTTTTTGTAACTAGTTAGGACTTGTGTGGTTTTCTAAAGGAGTCTTCAGCAGAATTTTAAATTAAAATCAAAAGTAACTAGCAGTTGCAGTTTCGTTTCAGTTGCGTTTCCCCGTGTGTTCTGGGTGTAAGTTTGCTTACTTGCCAATATAGGGTGACTTTTAATTTAGTGAACGATAGAAAATAATCTGCACGTACTCGTGATAACAAACAACTTTTACTATGGGACCAAGACCGAAATCGTTCAAAAAATATTTGTTCTCCCATACATTTAATACTATCTATTATCTATTATCAGCTGATGCATTTTGTATGGGTGTTTGAACATTTTTGTATAATTTCGAAATTGGTCTCATAGTAAAAGTTGTTTGTTATCACGAGTACCTACCTACATACATATCCATTTCTATCGATGACTATTTAAAAGTCATCCTTTATCACAGCGAGTTAACACTATACTTCTAAGGCCCACTAGCACATCCAAATAAACCCGGAGTTAGCTGCTAACATAGGGATAAATAAATATTTTTTATTGCGTTAAGTCTGGGCTGCGCAAGTGGGTCTTAGCTAGCTTACTTGTACAGCAATTGTCCCTAAGGACATAAGTATTACACTATCATAATATTGGATCAAAGAACTTTAAATATAGGACTATGGGTTCATTTTCTCATTTCATCGTTGTACCTACTGTAAAGCGCGCTGTAGCCGTCGATTTTGTATGGAAAAACTTGATCGCATGCGTCTGACACTGCGAGCAACGCGTAAAACAACAGCGCGCTTTAAACTCTGGAGCGGTTACGCATTACATCCTCCTCATCATCATCATGTCAGCTTATGGACGTCCACCGCTGGACAAAAGCCTCCCCCAAGGATCTCCACAACGACCGGTCTTGCGCTGCTCACATCCAACGGTTTCCAGCGACTTTGACCAAGTCGTCAGTCCACCTTGTTGGAGGCCTTCCCACACTGCGTCCTATTTTTATACAATCCGTATCTATCAATAGTCCTCCGATTGATTTCGGATCGGATAAGAATCAGGTGTAGTGCGTTACTGCTCTTAGGGTATTTGAGATTTGTGTCAATTTTATCTATTTAATTAAAACAACTTTTCTTTCCCAGAACCAATCAAAATGATAGATGAAGAGGTACCAACGATTCCGGTAGTCCAACCGCGAAACGGAATGTCTTGTGAACAGTTCATTAAACACGAAGAACACGAGACTAGGCCAAAGAAACCAGAAAGGAGGCCCGTTATAAAAACAATCAGCTCGAAGAACGACCCCACGAAAATGTATAAAGCGGTTACGTTCGTAGAACATCGGAAAGGGAAACCTTTACAGTTGAGAGTACCAAAACCGTGGCAGGCGTCATCTCCAGTATCTATTCGAAAGACCCCAGTTAAATCTAAGCTTACAATGACTCAAACCAGCAAAAGCAGCTTGAAAACTAAGTCAACGAAATCAGATAGAAAGTACAGGTCTAAACGCAAAAGAATTCTATCGCCAGAAATTTCTTTGAACAAACATCCATCACCGACTACAGAAGTAGCAAGATGGGCTCCTTCTTCTGTCACTGGCCACACGAAACCTTATTACGAAGCTTGGGTTAATACAACTTTAGCAGCAATTTCAAGAGGACAAAAACAAAGTTTTATTGATAACGAAAGTCTTATACGATCTTTTCAACAAGTAATTGACGATGTGTCCACAGAAGTTGATAACAAACATGATTGTCGCTTCGATGAAAGAAAAACAGGTAAAATTAAAGTAAATACAAAAAATAAAGGTCGATGGGAGAGAGTTGTCGCAAATCTAATAGCGAATAAAAAAGTTTAATGTGGTTAGTTAATTTTCGATAATATTTGCGGCTAAAACGAAATTCAACGGAGTTTTTAAGGCTGGCAATGAAAAAAAAATGTTTGGAATGACTCATTTTGAAAGTACCTACCTTATTTTTTGTTCAACTTGTCATATTTGCGGTACTCGGTATATTTTTGTTCAACTCATTTAACCTATAAAAATGCGCAGGCAGACATACTAAATTACTAAATTCCGAATAAAATATTTTGGTTTCTGCGCTTAAATGTAAATTTTTGTCAAACAAGTATATTTGGGAAGTATTGATTACGGCTAATAATGAAACCTTAAGTCTAAGCCACACCGCGGGCAAACCTGGACTTAGGGCGCCTTCACATTACGTGATTACGTCGCAAGTAGTGCGGCAGGCGCGCCAATCGCACTAATGTGAAGGCACCGTTTCTACCAGTTTGGTAACATATTTAACGCTACCCTAGCGTGGGCTGAAGTAGGGAAAGATATGAAAAGATGCCTCATTTGCTGGCTGTGTGGCTTAAACTTAAAACCAACAGCTTTCATCGATACAAATTTTGAAATATAGGTAGGTTGACGGAAGATTGTTAAAGCGTTGCGTTTCACAGAAAAGGCTGATTAGGTCATCATAATATAGTTTTCGAGGCGTAAGAAGAGCTTTGCATTTGTGTCACACAGTGTTATTTGAGTTCACGGCTTGCAGCGTGGCGCGTCCCGTGCTACAGTTTATACTTAGATTTTTAAACCCGGCCTGAGGCGCGGCTCGTCCTTCAACTGTCAATATCTATAAGTACCATTCTCATGCAAATGTAACTTGAGATGACGGCCTGTGGCGCGGCGCGTCCGTAGCGACAGTGAGTGGAGATTTTTAAACAAGGTCTGAGGCGCGGCTCGTCCTTCAACTGTCAAAATCTATAAGTACCATTATCACACAAATGTAACGCCTATCCTAAGCGTCGTGAAACTAGGTATGTAATACACGTAATATACTTTTGTCAGGCTCGTATTGTATTAATTAATTAATTTAGTAGAAACATATTCAAAACCTTGCATTGTGCTGTCAGGGAATTAAGTACAGAAGGTGTCATAATTGGTACCAAACGCTTAATTTCGGTACCATACTCTTTTGTGCTTTCGGTACCAAATATTTTCGCACACTTTATAAATTGAATTAAATTAAAAAACCAGTACTTACGTACCTAATAAACAATTTAAATTAAAGTATCAAATTATATTCGCCATCTTTTTTTTTTTGGTATTTTTTTAAGTTTATTTTTTATGAAAAAGTAAGGTAAAAAGAGTCTTACTAAGTGATTGAAATTTTTGAAATGTGTAAGCCGTGGCGTTAAAATGAAAGTGTTGTTATTTTTTTAAAATTGTAAGTGAATTTGAGTTTAAGTTTTTTGAATTGTTAAACTGTCTGCGTTGAAAAAATGTGTATAAATAAATAAAAGATATCATTATGTACCAATTTATTTTATTTGCTTTTGCTTGCTACTTTTTTAATCTTTCACATCCCAGAAAAAAAAGAACAATAGTAAATCTATTGTGTCTGGGTTTATAATGGGTCAGTGGAATGTGAGAGGTTAATGACTTCTAATCTAATCTAGCCACTTGTGCACCACTGCTGGACAAAGGCCTCTCTCCTCATCTGCCAATGACTCCTACTTATTCATTAATGTAATCGAGTAGGTAGGTAGTCGAAAAAAAAAGTTCCTAAGTCATCTAGAAAACCTAACATAAAGAAAAAAAAAAAGTTACAAGACTTTATAACAACTGAATGGGCGCCACTAGATGGTCATTGACGCCGAGGTAGACCTCGAAAAAGATGGAGAGACGATCTGGATGCATTTTCACGGGAATGACGGGTCGCTACTGGAGACCGTGTTAAATGGAAAGTCGCGGGGGAGGCCTTTGCCCAGCAGTGGGATCTTAATGGCTAATAAAGAAAAAAAAGACTTTAAAATACAAAACAAAAATACTATATGTATGGTACATTACCTATTAGTATTCCTTAAAAATTAGTTCTTAACTGCACCCCATAACATAATATCATCTTCACAAGCCGTTAACAAAAAATCTTCAATAGGATGATGACTCAACGATACAACAGGCTTCTTCGCACTTTGTATCAATTTCTGACTGATTTTCGTTGAAATTAAATCAAAGAATATAATTTCACCGGTCGCTGATCCCGTTATGATATGACTATCTTTTGCATTTACTGCGTTTTCTAGTAACAAATCTTGACATTCGTGACCTGTGTAAGTATTTAACAATTCTCCGGAATCTTTGTCAAATAGTTTTAAAGTATTATCGTTACAGCTTAATATATAACATTGTCCGTCATGTGTTAAGCTACCGAATGTAACGATATGTCCTATATAATCTGTTATCATCTTTCCAACACGTATATCGTAAAGTCTTACATGACTGTCAACAGAACAGGTCAGTATTTCGTGATTGGTTACTTGTATTGATGTTATAGTATCTTTAGCATCTTTTAATACTTGTACGGGTTCCTGTCTCCGGCTTAAAATGTCCCAGAATGAAACCGTGTTGTCAACAGACCCTGATACTGCCATTGTTGATTCTTCGTTGAATTTAACACATGTTACCTGTAACGGAGAAGTTTTGAACTTTAAATTGGAATTTATGTTGAAATGGTTTTAATTTACGAGATTTAAGTGTAGTTATGAGTTTGAGAATAAATAATGAAATGAGTGGTTTCAGTTGCAGATGCAGTTACGAAGTACTTTGCTTGTTTTTCAGTTGTATATTTCTAAGCAGAAAAGTAAATAATACTATGAGGCAAACAACTTGAGCAATATCATTCAGTAATAATTGCACAAAAATGGAATTGACCATTATTTGTAATGTTTTATTTTATTTTGATAGAGCATCAGCTTATGAGGCATAGTAAGTAGGTATACAATTATTAGATACAGGAAGCTAATTCACGAAGTGTTCGCCAGCAAGTTAAAAATTACTCAAGTATGCCCGGGTTTTTATTAAAGTACGTACCGAGCTTGCATGTCCGCGATACCGCCTCAAAGGCTGCGCTGTAGTCACATCCCAAAGAATAACAGATTTATCAGCACTACAAGATATAATCTGACTGCTATCACAAGACCCTGCCGCATCCAACACTTCATTCGCATGCCCACCGTAAGTTTTCAATAAAAGTTGGTTGTGTGGGTTCCATAACTTTATTTTCTTATCTGCACCACAAGTTAGGCAATAAGAACCGTCTACGTTAAAGCGGACTGCTCGTACCACTTGCTGCTTGCATTTTATAGTGTTTATTGTTGTTAGTTCAGTCATAATTTAATTTATTTCGCCAAAACAAAACTTTATAACCGCAAATTGGTTGGTGTAGTGTAAACATTGGTTTGACGTTGACGTTTTCTTTTTGAAGAAAACCGGTATTTTTTGCTTGGCTACCAAAGTACGATTGATCAATCAAGTGTGCTTTATTGGTAGCAAAAATGTGTCAATTTAAGTTTTTCACATGATATGTGGAAATATATGGCTATCCTTTTCAAACATTTTATAATGTGCAAAATTTGCGTCTAAGAAGCACAACTGTCACTATGACACATTTGTTTATTATTTCCTTCTTTTCACGCCAGTCGCGTGTTGTATTGTTGCAATTTTGTTTTTCTTGTAATTCCACAACAATGGCTAAATCAATTAGAAGCAAATGGAAGCGAAAGTGCAGGGCTGTGAAACGCGAGCGCTACGCTGTAAAAGAACTGGCCAGACTTAAGAAAATGCTCGGAATAAAGGAGGAAGAAAAAGTAACAGAAAGTGAGGTTATGGAGTCTGATCAAGTAATTTTCTTGGATGCTGGCGAAATTGGGAAAAAGAAGAAGAAACAAAAGCCAGAACCTGAGGCAGAAGACCCTGAAGACGAGGAAATGAGTTCTGATGACGAAAAAGTTGAGATGGAAGGTGAAAATGGCAAGAAACGAGTTTTCAGTACAAAAACGCTAAAAGATCAAAATGGACAGTACCCTGTATGGCTGCACAAGAGGAAAATCGCGAAAATCAACAAAGTAGGCAAGAAAAACGCGAAGAAACGGTCAAAAAAGCGAAGAAAGTAGTATTTGAACTTAATTATAAATCTATAGCAAAATTGGTTTGTTTTTACTTAAACCTCATAATTCGGATATGGATAAGTAGTCGTATTTTTACTTAGGTATTTGTGAAAGTATCAAAATATTGAATGCTTAGATAGGTATTATTTGAATCAGTATTAAAATGTTCTTAAATCATAATAAAAACAAAAACAAGGCAATTCAAAAATCAATATTATAGATAATTTTAATTTCTTAATGAAATATTACAAGAAAATACGACCTTTCAATTAAACTTACTTTAAACATACCTATAATAAACAAGAAAGACAATTTTTAATCAAATTGAAATATTTTTAAATTCCACTTGACTATAGAAAAAAATCTTAGAAACATGTAATGGCCAGCACAGCCACCATTATAAATTTAAACACATTAAATAAGTACATGAGACACATAATTAGGTTCAAAATTGTCTTTCCTGTTCCTGATGATTAAGGAGATTGGAGCATCTAATCCTTAAAATGTTTATGCAGGCCAAAACTGCACCCACAGATTATGCGGATATAAATTAAGTTCAGAAATTACCATCCAATGTCCTTAACTTTCAGGCACAGGAGAGACATTTTTTGTTTTCTGTGTCTGTATGACCCTTAACTTACTAATTTATTAAATGTCAATGTTTGTGCCAATGTAAGATAATATTGACTCTTTCATAAAAACTATTGAATAGAATTTATCACAACTAACAATATTGTAGCTTCCACATCTAAGTAACAATTAGGCTGTATTTATTAGTTTTCTAAAATATGATGGGACTATGTTTTATTTTGATTTATAAGCTACAATATTGTAAAGTTTCATTATAATCCTTTCAGTGGTTTTTGTGTGAAAGAGTAACAAACATCCTTACATCCACTGGCACATTAAGGCCGTGACCACAGTAGGCAAACTGTTAGCGGCCGACTGAGTGAGCCGCAAATTTGTGGCAAACTGAAAGAGTTAGCTGCAAACTCAAATCTATGAAATCACCGGTTTTGGTGGAAGTCGTCCGCTGTCTGAGATAGTCAGCGCGCGTAACGCTGCAAACTGCATACAGTGAGCGAAAACTAGCTGACTGTGGACACTCAATTTCAAATATATGGAAGGGCGTACCAAATCGATACACCGCAAACTAGTCAGCCGCTAACAGTTTGCCGATTGGGGCCACGGCCTTACACTTATTTATTATTTTTAAGATATCATAAATTAAATTATTAGTAGGAAACAATCATAAACGAAATTATTGCTTAAATTACGAAGGAGTATAAGACAATGCTCTGAGCTCTGCCTTATTCAGTTCATCCTGATGTACCTCAGTAGCTAAATGTCGACTTATGCAATGAGTTTGTATAGCTACTTTGCAGAGGGTGCAATAGCTTGTGTCTTTGCTTAGCTGGAATTAAAAAAAAAAAGTTTAAACTGGTGCAGTGGTAGCAAGGAGTAAATGAGGAAAGAAGGTTAGTAATGGAACCATCTGTCACACTGCTAGGCAAAGATTACGGTCTTTGTGGCAGAGGGGGATCTAAAACAATGACCGAGTATTTAAGTTCGTAGCTTTGCTACATAATTTGCCGTGCCCATCAGGGTCCACATTTGGTACTTTAAGTTATTTTTAAGATCTGTAAAAACCTGTGGAGTGCAATAAATGATTGAGTATTGACTGATGAATGTGACTGAAGTGAAAGAAGTTTGTATCGTAGCAAGAGGAGGGAAGATGTTTCTGCCTACTCTGATGAGAAAGGGACTAGACATGTATGTATGTTCCATGTAATAAGTTAATAAGTAGGTAGGTATCAACAATATCTAGAAACAAGAGTTTAGGTTGAATGAATAGAATTAGAAAAAATATAAAGAATTAGAGAGATAAAGAATAAAGACTTAGAGAAAGAATAAATAGGTAGGTACCTATATAAAGTTTAGAAGTTGAGCCATTTTAGAAAACAAATAGCCATATTTCCTTACCGTTCTTATCAAATTCTCGGCCAATAAATCCACGTAAGGAATTTCACTCATCCTCGCCTTGTGTTTATGAGAACTCTTATGAATCTCCTTCAATTCACTTTGTAACTCCATTACAGTGCCGCAGAACACACATTTATACATGTCTCCCTCAGCTATAATGCCGTTGTAGGCATCAGAAGTGATTACAAGCTTAGTTTCATTTCGTAAAGTTAGTATCATGTAATTATCATGAGTTGTTATCTGTTTTCTCGCCAAATTTGGAGATTCTGACGATTGTTTCGGCTGTCTGAGCGCTGGTAATGCCATTTCGATGATGTTTTCAGTATTTTTTACACTTTTTAAAACGATTTCTTTAGTGAAAAGTAGGAATCGCTATTTATTTAGCGGTACTTTGAAAACAAACATTTGTTTGATTGATTGTTTTTTTCGTAAGAGATATGTCATAATTTGACATTTGTCATTTTTTATTTCCGTTTCCGAGAAAGGGTTGACCCTAGTAACTTATAAAAAGAAATCGATCGATTTAAAATTAAGAAAAAAGTTTCGTTAGCTTTAACAATTTTAAAAACAAAAAAGAGGGCGATAGAGAAAATAATCTACTTACCTACATTTGATATTTAAATATAGTGTTTTTCGATAATTTATGACAAAAAATATCGTATCCCATTACAGTCGAAATAGTAATCAAATCAAATTACACCACAAACGAAATAATCGTCCATAACTCGCCACATTTATTATCACTTTATCTCATTGGAATGTAATCGAATTACAGAACATTAAGGGCCGCCGGGACCGCCCTTCTAAATATTGTGACAATTTGATGCCGAATTATGATAATAATGCAATTAAATTACGCACACGTGTCCGAGGGGCGTATAATTATGCATTAGTGATAATTTGAGTGATTTTTCATGTTAAAATGAGTAGGTTAGGTAGTTTATTGACTGTAGATCAGATTTTGACCTTCCGAATTAGAATTTCTCTTTATTATTTCTAACTAGACGCTCTCCGCGATTTCGTACGCATTTATCGTCGTATCTTTGAAAAAAACAAAATATCTGCAAATAATATAGGCTATGTAAGGCTGGCTTCTCACTGCGCGTGGTAGCCCGCGCCGCGCCGCGCCCGCACGCTAGTGATGGGCGAATACGAATGATTCATTCGAATGATCATTCGAATAGGCCTAATTGAAACTATTCGATTGTAGAATTTGACTATTCGAATTATTCGAATGAAAAAAATCGTTCGAATGAAAACATATTATTCGAATAAATTTTCATCAATCTCGGTGTGCAAGTACACTGTTTAATGGATTATTACTTTACACCTTGAAGGAATAAGATGCTATGAGCGAAAACAAACACTATTTATCAAAAAACGACATTAAACTTTTTCATTATTTTCATACAAAAATTCAAAATAATAATTTTGATCTTTTTATTCGAATGAATGAATTAATTAAAAATTATTCGAATAGCGAATGTTCATTCGAATGAAAAATAATGATTCGAATGATGAATGATCATTCGAATACCGCGTTAGAAATCATTCGAATAATTCGATTGTTAATTTTTCTAACAATCGCCCATCACTACCGCACGCGCCCGCGCCTACACGCGCGAGCCCGCGCCTACACGCGCGAGCCCGCGCCTACACGCGCGAGCCCGCGCCGCGCCTTTGAAGTTACCGACTTTTAGCGGATAGGTCGCGCCGCGCCGCACCTGCCCGCGCCGCGCCGCGCCTAGCTCTTCACACTGCGCGGGGCGCGTGCGGTAGTGATGGGCGATTGTTAGAAAAATTAACAATCGAATTATTCGAATGATTTCTAACGCGGTATTCGAATGATCATTCATCATTCGAATGATTATTTTTCATTCGAATGAACATTCACTATTCGAATAATTTTTAATTAATTAATTCATTCGAATAAAAAGATCAAAATTATTATTTTGAATTTTTGTATGAAAATAATGAAAAAGTTTAATGTCGTTTTTTGATAAATAGTGTTTGTTTTCGCTCATAGCATCTTATTCCTTCAAGGTGTAAAGTAATAATCCATTAAACAGTGTACTTGCACACCGAGATTGATGAAAATTTATTCGAATAATATGTTTTCATTCGAATAATTCGAATAGTCAAATTCTACAATCGAATAGTTTCAATTAGGCCTATTCGAATGATCATTCGAATGAATCATTCGTATTCGCCCATCACTAGCGTGCGGGCGCGGCGCGGCGCCGGCTACCACGCGCAGTGAGAAGCCAGCCTAATAATCTGACGTACCTATAAGCTACAATTGCATTAAGACATCTAAATCTTTTCAGTAGGTAGGAAGCTAGCGTGAAAGAGTACCTAACAAACATCCTTCCATCGGCACAAACATTGACATTTATAATATTAGTAGAATGCAGGCAGTGGGAAACAAAGTGGAAAGTCTCAACTTAATTATAATTACTTAGTACTCATTGAAATCGCATGCATACAAAGAGTTGGGCGAGAATAGCCACAGAATGGGTGCCGGAAGACGGCCAGCGCCGCCGAGGTACCTATACCGAAGAAACGATGGCGCGACGACGGTAGCAATTCTGTTAAATTAAGTTAAGCGACCTAACTATAGCCAACAGAACAGTGTAGAATGTTAATCATTCTACACAGTGGCGGATTTACAAAATTGCTGCCAGTAGGCCATTCAATTTTTGCCGCCCCTACCGACCTTTGAAATTCAATACTTTAGTTTATTTAGTTATGTTTTCCGAGACTATGTTTCTAAAGGGATTTATTTAAAGTACTTATAAAAACCATGAGAAAATCAGTGGACGTGTTTGACTTTTATCCTCT
The DNA here is from genome assembly GCA_947563765.1 of Anarsia innoxiella. Taxonomy (NCBI): domain Eukaryota; kingdom Metazoa; phylum Arthropoda; class Insecta; order Lepidoptera; family Gelechiidae; genus Anarsia; species Anarsia innoxiella. The sequence continues at coordinate 1,387,228 of OX387419.1, forward strand.
TAAATCGAGTGACCGTCCTCTGAAATCTGCCGCCCCTAGGCCGCGGCCTATGCGGCCTATTTATAAATCCAGGACTGATTCTACAGCAATAGGTCACAAATATGGTATTCTCTTATGTGCCACGAAATAGTCGATTAGTAGTCTCTAGAGGGCTTTGTCATTCATTTGTCTTTGCGAATGATTTAGTTGTCGATGTTGCCAATATTTAATAAAATTATTGTTCGAAGAAATTGATCAACCGATTGATAGATTTTTTTCGACCTAGAATAAGCTTAGACATACTTTAAAATACAGAATATTTATTTCTATAAGATTTACATGCATTTTTTGCATAAATTGCACGTTAATTTTCGAAAAAACACCGAAATAGTGTTTGGGTGACCGAACGACTGAACGAGGTACGACCGAACGAAATGCCATTAGAGAACAACTGTCAAATAGCGAAGAGAATACCCTTAGATTAATAATAGAATACCGTTTGGAATTGCCACTCATGTGACATTGCGGAGTAGAATACCGATTATAGCGTAAAGTAGTAAAATGTACGGCCGATCGCTGTCCACTGTCAACTTATCTGTTAAGAGAATACCAAAATGGGTAAAATCATACAATTCACATTCTAGAGAGACACCATTTTTCATTTGGTAATTAGAAGAATACGGGCCCTGAACACATTTAGGGAAGATTGGTGGGAGGCCGCCACCAACAGAAATGTGTGGAGAAGCATGGGAGAGGCTTTTGCCCAGCAGTGGGACAACATAGGCTTGAAAACAAAAAACTCATTGAAATACTTACATGATACCTATGTAGGTAATTATGTATGTATGGAACCTACATAAATTCCGGTGTAAGTTTATGTCTAACTTCCGAGCGAGGGCCATGTGGTTAAAGTCGCGTGGCTTGTAGGGTGTCCATCCATTTAGGTATAATGTGGATAATTTTTCATATTAAGACAATTCACACACACAGAGCACTTAAAATTATGTCGATGTAATTTTTTTTAAAAGCTAATGCTACTCGTAGATTCGCAAGGTAGCAGTTTTCCCCAGAGAAGAATCTAACAAGAAACTCAGTTTGGGTTGAAAAATCTGTAGGCAAATTAAAAACCAATTAAAAATTCTGAGAAACTGAACTATTATAATGAAATATTGCAAAACAATAAATAAAAAAGATTGCAATAAATAAATATCTACTTAATATCGGACGGAAATCGGTAAAAAATATCCGCTTTAACTACTTATTCATAGTCACCCTACCTCTCGTACAAAAATACCCCCAATATAATTTGTTTTATATCCCAGAAACGTGTAATTTCTTCAGCTTTGATGTTTCTCTTTAAACGATTGATTAGCGAAGTCAATACGCTAGTTAAACAGTTGTTGCAGAATAGCTGATTAGAGTTAATGCTTGATTAAATCTACTTATAAGTAGGTGATACTTTACTTGCAACTTTTTGCTTTTAAAATTAACTGTTCCACCGCCTACCTACTGATAAAATTTAACTGACAGATAAACCTTATTTCCTTATTTTTAAACCTTATTTAGATAAACCTTATTTCATAAAATATGACGTATAAGACGTATAAGACAGTGGCAGGTATAAAATATCTGTCAGATAAACTTTATCTGTTATAGTGAAACAGCCCCATACGGGAAAACTTTAAAAATTCTTATCTAATGGATAGACAAATAACAGCCACTAAGTAGGTAGATCTGGCTGATAACTTATCTACAAGAGGGTTTTTTAGCCTATTGTGGAAAAGATTTTTTTTCCTTTAGGTACCTAGGTACTTATCTATCAAATAAGTAGTGAATAGGCTATTCGGAACTTTACCCGTACCTACTTGGTGAAACATGCATGTCGGTTTAGGATGGATTATCCTTTCTTTAAATACTTAGTACATTTTATTCTTTTTCAAAGTCACATTTTTCTGTGAATTCAGTTGTTCCAGCTCGGTTTCTGATTTTGGAACCAATGGAATAAAAAATGCTAATTAAAAGCTTAAAAATAGGTACCTAGGTAGGTAAATAATACCAATGTAGTGTTTTTTGAATGATTTTTAATTTATGTAGGTACCTACTTAATATTTAAAAATAGATAATTTTGTACAATTTATGACTGACATAAAAAGGGGTAAACATACATACAGACAGACCAACTTATTTGTGAACTGAACGACGGCGCTAGCAGTAATACAAAATTGTAAGTATTTCTACCAATCGCAGCAGTTCTGGAATTTGACATTTCCGTATTAGTGGCCGTAGTTACAATAACGACCGGTTCACAGATATCTTGGTAACTTTGTAAGTAGGTCTATCTATCTAATTATTTATTGACTACTTTTTTTTTATTTGGCATGGTTTATTGACTAGTTGCACAAAAAGCCAATTAAACTAATCCTCCATTACACCTATAGCTGTCACTGTCATTCTCAAATACCTATCAGAATAAGACGGCACGATTTTAATGGATTATTAATTTAATGAGCTTTTCGTGCAACTGGGGGTGAATAGTTATTAAATTATAATGACATACCTAGTACCTACCTACTTTACAAGTAGAAAATAAAAGATCGTTTAAAAAACTAAAACACACTTTAGCTCGCACTAAACACGCTCCGTCATCAGATCAGTTCGAAAGTACCATATTATTGTATTGTCATCGAACTCGGAGCGTGTGCAAAATTTCATCCTATTCGAAGACCGGGAAGTGTCAAATTAAGATTACAAGATTTATTTACATACATAGTTAGTTACAAGTGAAGCTAATATAAAGCGTGTAGATAATATTATATTTTTTTACATAATGATACAAATCCTTTTTTTTATTACATACATACATACATATCCATCACACCTGTCTCCACTCTCTCCTATGTTGTTATTAATCTAAATAATATAAGTACAGCACTTTTCTTTGGTAGGTAATCTCAATATTTAAATATTTTTACCTAGTCGTGTATATATCGCAGCCATCTGGTTAAAATAGCCATTCAGTCAAACAGCTAGTAATATAACTGAATAACGCCATCACGGCTGTGTAAGTCGTTTAGCTGACTTGTTTACTACAACGTTCAACTCTACAGCTTATATCTACAAGCTGATTTTAAATTAGTGAACGATAGAAAAGGATATGCATGTACTCGCGATAACAAACAACTTTTACTAAGGGACCAAGTTCGAAATCACAAAAAAATTGTTCCCCCCATACTATCAGCTGGTGCATTTTGTATCGAAAATTCAAAAATTTTTGAACGATTTATACCTTGGTCCCATAGTTAAAGTTGTTTGTTATCACGTGTACATGCATATCCTTTTCTATCGTTCACTAATTTAAAATCACCTTATATACTTATTTGAATGATAGATATCAAAGTTAATTCAATCTCTGCTTCTCAGACTCCATCATCACACTTAAATACATCTCTAGCTATGTCTGCCCCGCGTCTCCTCTCGCGTTACGATGGTATATTCTGCTCTGTCTTCAGTTCCAACGCCCACACATGTTGTGGCCAGCCTGTGCGACCTTTGCCCCGTTTTTCTGATGACGTCACCTGAAACAATGGAGAAACAGTTATTAAATAAAAAATATAAAATTTTATTAAAAAACATTACAATAAACTTAAAAAACTATTTACAATAAATTCTTATACATAAACTAAACTTAAATCCCTTCTTACTTAATCTAAAAGACCCCCTCTGAAAGTACCCGATGCAAACGTACCCATGATACTTGCGGTGTTTCCTCGCTGTATCGCAATGAATAATAAATCAAAATCTTAATTAATTGAATAACTACCTAGTTTATTGTAAGAATATAGTCCACAAAAGCATAAAAAAACTGGCTAAGTGCGAGTCGGACTCGCGCACGTAGGGTTTTGTACTATTCACTAAGTTAACAATAGTCTAACAATAATGTCTACCAGTAGCCATTATTAATATCGAGCAAAAAGAGGCAAAAAAATCACGTTTGTTGTATGGGAGCCCCCCTTAATATTATTATTATTATTATTCTATTTTTAGTATTTGTTGTTATAGCGGCAACGGTGATACATCATTTGTGAAAATTTCAACGCTCTAGCTATAACGGTTCATGAGATACAGCCTGGTGACAGACTGACGACAGCTCATAGGTACCTTTAATATCTAAAAATTCAGTAATTTTAATTCCGCCTTAACTTTAACGTCTCTTTCCGCAACTAAGAATAACTCCCCATTGATTCCTAACGAATAAAGCCATCAGTTTTCACTGGGGAACGCAGTTATCAATGCATTACTGCATTCAAGTGCATATGCTTAGATAACGGCCCACTTGTCGGCGCCGAGAGTCAATTGAGCTCAAGATTGAGCTGTAGAAATCGGTCATAGACAATCGGCTGTCAAATGAACCATAGATTATTTATTATTATTTTTAAAATTTATTGCAAAGTCGTGACGTATCTAAAATCCATTGAGAACAGAAGAGCAAAGAAGCTAGGACATTTTAATATAACATGATTTCTTCATAAAAAAACATCATAGAAGGAAAAATTTAAGGGAAAAGAAAGAGAGGAAGACCCAGATGGACGTTCCTAGAAAATGTGAAGGAAAAGGCGGGTGTCATGTCGTATCAAGATGTTAAAAAGAAGGCAGACAATAGGGAAGGAGATGGAAGAGGCTCCACCGGCAACAGCTAAGCTCTTAAATCAGAAGATGTGTCGTATCAAGAAGTTAACTGGCAGAGGATAGGCCTAAATGGCGAACACTCCACCGACAAGAGCCTAACTCTTAAATTAAAATGATGATTGAAAAAATGGGTCCACATTTGGTACTTTACATTTTATTTATAAGATCTGTAAAAAAACCTGTGGGGTTCAATAAATCATTTAGTAGGTATGGAATAGGTACTTATAAGTACTTATTAGTACTAGAGGCTGCCGGTGACTTCGTACGCTTTTCGTCATGTCTTGAAAAGAAACACAATACTTACTTACATACATATCCGTCACGCCTCTCTCCCATTGGGGTAGGCAGAGACCATTAAGTAGGGTTAGGCAAAAACACAATATCTTAAAATAATATAAGTACCTAGTACCTATAGATAGGTATGTTATTCTGACATGTAAGCTTAGTACAATAGTGTAAAGTTACATTAAAATCTGTTCAGTTTTGTGTGAAATAGTAACAAACATCCTCACTTCCCTTCCATCCATCCATCGGCACAAACATTGACATTATTTTATAGGTAATTATTGGTAGGATAGGTAGTACATTTTTTAAAAATAATTATGAGATTTTATAACTTAAATACCTAATTGTCATTTGCAATGTAAATGAAACAATGAAAACAATATTCCGATAAAAAAAACTGTATACAACACACGACAAGTGTGAAAAAAAAAAGGTAACGCAGCGTAACGTTACCGTTTTTTCTAATTCTTACAGGATACTACCTGAACATTGTTTACAATAAACCAGACACGCGCATGCGCACTGTTTAACACGAAAATAGTTTAACTACTTCCCATGTTTAACATTTTACCGGTAAACGTCAACTAGACACCCCGTTTGGTCGACCGCACGTGTTACTAAAGACTCTAGTTAGGTTGGTTTTAAGATAATCATATTGAACGTGCAGTTAACCTTCCGTTTTTGTTTGTAAATAAAAAAAACTGGGGTAAATAAAAAAATGAGGTAAAAAAAGTTCGGGAGCAGTTGAAAATTATTATAAAAGGGTATTGTTTAAAATGATGCAATGTAAAAATGTGTTGAAACACCCCTTATAAGAGGATGGATGGAAGTTACTCTGCCACGCAAAAACCACTAAACAAATATTAATGAAACTATACAATATTGTAATTTGCACATCAGAATAACACATAAGCTGTATTATTTTAAGATATTCTTAAAATTTTACTAGATATTATCTAGAATTACGTATCAAATCGGTCGTCGGTCGGTTAAAGTAAATAAATACATACATACATACATATCTGTCACGCTTCTCCCCATCGAGGTAGACAGAGACTTCCCTCCACTTGCTACGATACAAACACACCTATTTCACTTCATCCACATTCATCAGTCTCCTCATACATGCACAAACGAACCTAACTTTGTATCGTAGCAAGTGGAAGGAAGTGGTCTCTGTCTACCTCAACGGGAGAGATGCGTGGTGGCGTGACGGATATGTATGTAGGAACTTGTCTTAAAATTGGGAATCATAACATATTCAAAAAACAAAACAATAATTAGGTAAGTACCTAAGTAGGTATCTTGATTTACCTATTTAAAAAAGCAGATTAAAAACGGTCCAATGACTTGCAACGACCCAAACACACTTTTTTCGCATGAAAAAACATCATATCTCCCAAAAGATCACTTTTCCCGCATTTAGCCACTAAACCAGCAACAGACTCAGCAATAACTTTAATTCTGACTGCCGACAGTTGATTTCTATAATAAAATTAGTCATAAACTAAGAATTTCTAGAAGTTAATACACTTTGGGGGCGTCTGGCGCGTGGCAGATTGTGGTCCAATTAAATAAAGGAGAGCGTTTTGTACTGTAAGCGCCAAAACACACGGTGAAACGCAAATGCAACGCAACTGAAACTGCTAGTTACTTTTGAGTTGCATCGCAGTTTCTGCTATAGACTTCCTTAGAAAACCACACACGACGCAACTAGTTTGCAACTCAAAAGTAACTAGCAGTTTCAGTTGCGTTGCATTTGCGTTTCACCGTGTGTTCTGGGTCTAACTCTGTAACACGCGAAAACACTACAGTGCTACAAGGATCTATTGGCACTTGAGTGACATTGTCAGGAGGACATGGGTGTGAATAAATCAATGAGGAAGGAATAGAATGGAGTGGCCCCATTTTTTTTTCATACACAAATGGCGGGTCACTACTGGAGACCGTGTTAAATGGAAAGTCGCGGGGAAAGCCTTTGCCCAGCAGTGGGATCTTAATGGCTAAAAAATACAAATGAGTTTATGATAGCCTGCAAAGGCTGCGCCGAGTTTTCTCATAGTTTTCTTGGTAGATGTCCTTTCAAACGATGTGACAACCGTACAAAAAGTAGCCATTTTGCGCCAGATAGAGGCACGTAAATCCAGACGGTATTTCATATTCATAAGTTTGATATATCAGTGGAATAAATAACTCAAAATAATGACAATTTACAAGATGATATCGTTAGTTCCGATTTCCGCCACGTGACAAAAGATCCTTGTAGCTGTATGCTCATCGCTTGCACCGTTTCAGTTCACCTCTAATCAAATAACAAACCGACCACATGGCCCCGCGTCCGACGCCAGACACAAGTAGGTACCTATTTGTATCCCAATTCAATTATGATACTGTTTAGTGGAGAAATTCAATTTCTTAATATAACTTTATATTTCCTGCTAATATTAGGTATAATATACCTAACTTTCTACTGCACAACCTGCTCATAATTTATAGATACTAGCTGTCCCGGCGAACTTTGTCCCGCCTTAGAATGAACTTTATTGTGTAGGAATAAAGTTCAAATTGACTCTACATTTTAGTAAGAAAACATTTGTATGGGAAAAAGAAAAGGTCTGTTTTAGGGCTTTCCCGGCAATTATTCGAATTTTTCTCACCGTAAGAACCATCCTTGGACTTCAATGAACATTTAAAAAAAAGAATTAGCGAAATCGGTCCAGCCGTTCAGGCGTGATGCCGCCGTGACAACGGATAACGGGTTTCATTTTTATATAATATATAGATACATATAGATAGATTAATTTGACACCGCGGACTTTGGTTTTTAAACGGGATAAAAAGTAGGTATCCTCGAAAAAGATGGTAAGACGATCTGGATGCATTTTCATGAGAATGGCGGGACCGGAGACCGTGTTAAATGGAAAGTCGCGGGGGACGCCTTTGCCCAGCAGTGGGATCTTAATGTCTAACAAAAAAAATCCTATGTTCTTCCCCTGGTCTATTACAGTAATTTTTGTCTTTGGAATTGGAACCAACGTGAGCCCAAGTCTGCAAATTTAAAATTTTCTCAGGTGTGTGTCGGCAGAGTGTCAATGACACTTTTTGACACATTTGGTATTCTGCTAAATAACGGCTTATTCGCTATGTGCGAAGTACATGGTGGGGGTATAGTAAAGCGATCGCAGCGCTTGCCGTGGTAGAAATGCGCAACAATCCGGGAAAGTAAAGTCAATGTAAATAAATAAAAATGAATTATTGTTCGTTAGTCTGATTAAAACTCGAGAACGGCTGGGCCGATTGAGCTGATTTTGGTTTTAAAATGTTTGGCGTAGTCCAGGGTAGGTCTAAACGGTGAGAAAAATTCGAATAATTGCCGGGAAAGCCCTAAAACAGACCTTTTCTTTTTCCCATACAAATGTTTTCTTACTAAAATGTAGAGTCAATTTGAACTTTATTCCTACAAAATAAACTTCATTCTAAGGCGTGACAAAGTAAAGCTCTGGTTATAAACACAATTGCATTTTACCCCAGTGACAACACGAGAATCATTGATCTGTAATAAATAAATTATAATTCTTATTAAAATAGGTACGTTACCTATCATAAAATACTAGAGTCTGTGCGGAAAGAGAACCGTCGTGACCTTCAAGTGCATAAAGAGTCAAAAAATATTTAGATACTATGATAAACTTTTATCATTTCCTTGAGACAGTTTGAAAATTACTTATTTAAGGTTATCAGAGTACTTACGTTTATACTCGTTACATAGGGCGTTAATGTCACCGATGTTTGACGAATGATGTGGGCTCGTATTAAATAACTATTGCCATTCTTTCGTAACTCTTCAACATTTCTTACATGTTGTGCTAAAACTAATTTATTTCCTTTCAACAAAGTTTGAGGTTGGAACCTAATATTGTGTTTTACACTTTCAAAACCAGTTTTTATAATGACGTCCATTATTTTATGCACTGTTTTAACAAATTCCTCTAAAATTACCACTTGTCGTCTTTCTATTTATCTTTTATTTACTATATTTATTAGAAAGCAATAAAATACTGTTATGTTATTATTTGGCATAATCCCGGAAAGTTGCGCATGCTAGGTGGCGCTACTGTCGTGCACGTAGCGAATAATGACTTACACTGATTGCGACCAAATCTGTCAAAAATGCCATTTGACACTCTGCCGACACACAACCGAAAATTTTGGGCCCAAGTCTGTTAATTTACTAAAATTAAATAGGTAACTAAAAAGAAAATAACTATTAACTTTTATTTACTAAAATTAACAGACTTGGGCCCAAATCAGAAATCCCAAAATAAACTCAAAACTATCACTATCTTTAAACAAATAGTTTTACCATAAAAACTAAAAACGGCAGCCGTTTTTTTTTAATCTCAAGGGTAACATAATCTTTAAGCGAAGTCAAGTGAAAACACGTGTATGTAGACAATGTTTACTTTGTGAACATAATAAGTAGCTTGTAAAAAAATACAGTAAGCGCCAAAACACACGATGAAACGCGATTGCAACGCCACTGAAACTGCTAGTTACTTTTGAGTTGCATCGAAGTTTCTGATATAGACTTCCTTAGAAAACAACAGACGATGCAACTGAAACGAAACGTTTCAAACTAGTTGCGTCGTTTGTGGTTTTCTAAGGAAATCTATAGCAGAAACTTCGATGCAACTCAAAAGTAACTAATAGCAGTTTCAGTTGCATTGCAGTTGCGTTTCACCGTGTGTTTTGGGTCTAAGATACGTTCTTTTAATCCTACTAATTTATAAATAAATAAATAAATAAATAAATATGTGGGACATTTCACACACGGTTACCTGACCCCAAACTAGGCATCCTGTACTATGGGTATCTGGGACTGATAAATATACAGATATAGATAAATATATATAACAATATTAAAAATGTCAATGTTTGTGCCGATGAAAGTTCACGCAAAAACCACTGAACAGATTTTGATGAGACTTGGCAATATTGTAGCTAAAACATCAGAATAAATCGAAACATATAGGCTATTCAAATTTAAATCTTTCACATCCCAGAAAAAAAGAACAATAGAAAATCTATTGTGTCTGGGTTTATAATGGGTCAGTGAGATAGATAGATAGATAGATAGAAATTCTTTATTGCACACAAAGAAATACAACTTAAGACTAAAACATTGTGCGCAAAGGCGGCCTTATTACTAAAAGTGATCTCTTCCAGACAACCTTTGGAGTAGGACTAGTTTAGGAAGACTGTAGAGTAGAGCAGGGCAATAAATAAATACTATAATTTACTGGGATGTGAGAGGTTAAGATAGCATTTTTCTAAGGTATGATAATTAATGCGGACGAAGTCGCGGGCAGCTTCTAGTAATAAAAGAACTAACCTGCGTCTGTTCCCCCCCTCTCCTTCTCGGTGGGGTGTGATGCAACTCAGCCCTAAACCCCCCCGCGGGTTCTCCGTCACTCTCCAACACTTTGAGAAGGTAAGAGATGTAAGATGTCGCCAGTCGAAGTGTTTTGATCTGTTAAAGAGAGAAGAGTTACTAAATGAAGGAGTTTTAAATATTTCAAGGCGTGAGGCTGATGGTCTTTGTAGGTATCTTGAAAAAAAAGAAAAACCCAGCTAAGAGCGAGTCGGACTCGCGCAGGAGTTGATTAATCACAGTGTTTTTATTGGTAGGTTCTTTGCCTTTTCTTTTTTCCCCAGTAAGGCTTCGCGACCCAGTGTCCGGGCCGTGTCCGGGACGTATCAGGGAAAAAATATAATTCCATACATTTTCTATGGATTCGTTCACACACGTTGTCATGACGATGTATTGTTTTCCCTCCTGACGGGCCATGGCCCGGACACGTCCCGGGCACGGCCAGGATCTGTGTAGATAGACCTTAAGGCTTCGCGACCCACAGTTTGAAAACCAGTGCATGACACTATCAGCCAGTGCATTTTGTATGGGAGTTTGAATTTTTTTTTGAATGATTTCGAACTTGGTGGTTTCTTATCACGAGTACATGCATATCCTTTTCTATCGTTCGTTATCAGCCCATATATGTCCCCACCGAGGCACGAGCCTACTCTCATACAGAGAGTGATTAGGCCATAATCCATCACGCTGGCCAAGTGCGGGTTGGCGGATTTCACATACACTTTAGAATTTCTTCTCTGGTGTGGTGTTTTATCGTTCATTGATTATTAAAAGTAACCCCTATTTACTATAACAAAAGATACATATTGCAAAGACCAAACAACCCCACGACCTCCAACTGACCTTCGATAATTTAGTATCAGGTAGGACATTAGGTATTCTCTCCCTTAGTAGCGAGAACGCAGTGTTGATGCTCTGCGATCTCTTTCGCACCATCTGGCGGGTGTGCAAGATTGAGTGAGACGGATATATTTTTGTGAGCTGTACGTTTAACTATTTTCTGTGTTTTTTAAGTATTAATATTTTTAATTTTGGAAATAGATTTCTTTTCTTAAATTCGTATAAGCCTTTATCTGATTACATTATAAATAGACACTGCACATTTTACAGAAAGATTCAATTGAAACCTCAAAAACCACTGAACAGATTTTAATGAAACTTTACAATATTGCAGCTTGCACATCAGAATAACACATAGGCTATATTATTTTAAGATATCATGTAAGTTTTCCAAGATATGACGATAAATGCGAACGAAGTCGCGGGCAGCCCCTATTTTTGTTATTAGAGATGATGACTACATTCGAAAATTCAAAAAATAATTAGTCCGTCTTTTTGGGCTATAAAAAGATATTTGAAACACATTTTTTACCTGATCAAATACATAAATAAATACAAAGATACAGAGCATCAAAGTTACGGAGTGGGGGGTTTTGACGTCACTTCTAGGTAAAAATTTGACTTAGGCGTGACGTTACGAGGAACTTTAACCCAGTGTATCTTTGTCATTTTTAGTTTAAGAGAAAAAGGAAAAAGCACATGTCCAATATTTTAAAATAATCTATGATATAAAATATACAAGGTAAGATTGGATGGAAATGTTGGGACGGGAAGACCAACACGAACGTACCTCGATCAAATCGGGAACTTGCTCAAGAAAGGCCAAATCAAGAGTACCTTAAACCGACGAGCATGTATGAGGCGACTGATGAGTGTGGATGAAGCGCAAGAGGTGTGTTTGGATCGTAGCAAATGGAAGGAAGTGGTCTGTCTTCCACAGAGGGAGAGAGACGTGACGGATATGTATTTAGCTCACGTAGCTTTAATTAAGTAAAAATACTGTTAAATTATTTATTGGAATTTATATTTTGGAAAAAAACTTAAACCCACAACCAGGGGGCTTAGCACGGCGTGCCACGACAATATGCTGTCCTTATCACATTTAAAACTATAGACAGACAGTAAGCGTGACAAACGCATGACATCGTCTTGTCACGGAGTGCCATGCTAAGCTAGCAGATCCGCCATTCATCCCCGTTGCTAAGTCACCAATCAACAACACTCACCCTCTTACTCCTTAGCATGCATCACTTTCATTCTGTAACTTCCGTTTCCTTCTTCCGTCTCCTTTCCACATGTATGTATGTATGTATCATGCCTATTTGGTATCAGAACTAACCTTTGATAATTTTGTGTCAGGTGGTACATTTGGAATGCAATCCCGAAGGTCAGAAAATGCTGTATTTATGCTTTGAGTCCTTCGTCTTTCTTTCCTATTTGCTGTTGAACGACGTTTGACGACGCGGACGAAAGAGGGGGCGGCACGCTCGTAGCGCAGGGGAAGGGGTTGCAAATCGCAATCTAAGGCTAGAAAAAAAAAGTTTTATTTCATTTTGGACTGACCAGTTGGTGTGGTTAGTGCCTAACCTACTACAGGGTGTAACAGAAAGGGGGTATAAAGGCAAAACACAGCGATAGTCCTTATAAAACTGAACAACTTTCCCCAAGAAACATGGGTCGTAACTCGAAAGAAAATTTCGCCTCCCCACACAAAATCTGATCAGCTGATCGAGTGAGTATGGGCGATACAAAATTTTTTTTCGAGTTACGATTACGACCCATGTTTCTTGGGAAAAGTTGTTCAGTTTAATGAAGACTATCGCTGTGTTTTGCCTTTATACTCCCTTTCTGTTACACCCTGTATACTACCGTATCCGGCCGTAAAACGTAACATTAGAGAAAGAGAAAGAAAGATGAACATAAGCAGGTAGGTACCTGTATTATTGTGCGCATACGCATGATGCATGTTGTGATACGTGTCGTAGGGTTCGTTTCCTGACATCTGGATGTCTTCGTAACCTAAAATAATACTTATTGTCAAATATCTAAGATTCAACTTTCATTGCAAAAAAGTCCTATCCTACTTAGGTATAAATGTCAATATTTCTGCCGATGGATGTGAGGATGTTTGTAACTGTTTTACGCAAAAACCACTGAACAGATTTTAATGAGACTTTACAATACTTTTGTAAAACGTGTCCGGGCTGTGGTCTGTCAGGAGGAAAAACAATACGTCGTCATGACAACGTGTCCGGGACGTGGCAGGGAAAAAATATCAATCCATACATTTTCTATGGATTCGTTCACACACGTTGTTATGACGACGTAGGTATTGTTTTCCCTCCTGACGGGCCACGGCCCGGACACGTCTCGGGCACGGCCCGGATCTGTGTAGATAGATAGACCTTTTCCCTTTGCTCATGTCGTGTTCGTCGCAGGCTCGCGAACCACGTACACACTAAGTAACCCGTCAGAAATATCTGCGGACCTCGCTGGAATGCGCTTTCCCCCGCGCTTCCCCCGTTTTCGCCTATCCAGTACTGTAACGAGTACGTACGAGTTGCATGACGTCATCAAGCCAGGTCCGCAGATATTTCCGACGGGTTATACTTAGATAAGTTTTTTAGCTACAGCTCATTCAACGGCTACAGTTACAGCTCGCAAATGAATAAATACGTGACAGTCGCCGGCAGCCTCTAATTTTAAAGTATTCTACATTACTATCTTATTGACATCAATTCAATTCAATTCTTGGTAATATGGCGGTCCTTCTTCGATTTCGCCAATGTCCAGTGGTGTAAGCTAAGTAAATAAAACTACATCATATGGGCCCTTTACACCACTGACATATAAAAAAAAAACTGACAGATGTTTTATACTTACCTGTCACTTGTCTAAACGTCATGATTAATTAAAATAGAGGTACCTAGACATAAACGTTCTTCGGCCTACAGATATAAAATCCCTGTTGGCTCTTGTACATACTCCATTTGTTCATGTCCTTTTAACTATTTTATCATTACTAACCTTAGACTATAAGTTGTTTGTCCTTCTAACCGATTAGTCAGTTTATGTGTTGTGTTTGTTTGTATTGGTTTAGATAAGTCAACACCGCGCAGTCACCTCTAAAATTACAGAGAAATCTCTGTCTGTATTAAACCTTTTTCAATCACTAGGCATATCCTGAAGCAGAATCTTTTCAACCGTCCATCCTCGCCATCGCTATCAATTCTACACCACTGGACATTGGCGAAATCAAAGAAGGACCGCCATATTACCAAGAATTGATTGATAGAGGTAGACATATAGGCAATGATTTTTTATGACATAGGTTTATCTGTCAGTTAAATTTTATCTGTTAGTGGTGAGACAGGCCTTAAATCTTACCATAACTCCTGCCAATGTAATGATTGGTGTCATGATACACTTCCTGGGCATCGAACTCCGTACCCTCGCCGCTCACAGCCGGCCAATACACGCCACTGTCCATAGGACTACCTGTTTCACAGTTTAAGATCTAAAATACATACATACATACATACATATCCAGCACGCTGGCTCAATGCGTGGCTCAACAAACAAAAAAAAGAAAAACAAAATTGGGCCAGCGTGGTGGATTACGGTCTAATCATTCTCGTATGAGAGTAGGCTCGTGTGTCTGTAGTGGGGACGTTAAAAGAGCTGATGATGACGATACATAACCATCACGCCTCTGTCACATCGAGGTAGACAGAGACTTCCCTCCACTTGCTACGATACAAACATTCTCGTTACCAAAGTAGATTCGCATACAAAACCTGAAACGCGGTATCGAAGTTTTTCCCGCGCTGAGTATATAAGCAAATTCCAAAATCTTCCCCATCGAGGTAGACAGAGACTTCCCTCCACTTGCTGCGATACAAACATTCTCGTTACCAAAGTAGATTCGCATACAAAACCTGAAACGCGGTATCGAAGTTTTTACCGCGCTGAGTATATAAGCAAATTCCAAAATCTTCCCCATCGAGGTAGACAGAGACTTCCTCCAGTTGCTACGATACAAACATTCTCGTTACCAAAGTAGATTCGCATACAAAACCTGAAACGCGGTATCGAAGTTTTTACCGCGCTGAGTATATAAGCAAATTCCAAAATCTTCCCCATCGAGGTAGACAGAGACTTCCCTCCACTTGCTACGATACAAACACACCTCTTTCACGTCATACACATTCATCAATCGCTTCATACATGCACGTCGGTTTAGGATCGTACTTTATTACGTAAATACAGGGTGACTTTTAATTAGTGAACGATTAGAAAAGGATATGCATGTACTCGTGATAACAAACAACTTTTAACATGGGACCAAGTTCGAAATCAATAAAAAAATAGGTCTCCCATTCCAATGGTTTAACACTGCATTTTGTGTCGGAAGGGAGTTCGAAATTCTTTGAACAATTTCAAACTTAATCCCATAGTAAAAGTAGTTTGTTTGTAAAAAAAAATGTAAAAACCTGGTTTATTTATTTATTTATTTATTTATTTAATAAAACACACATAACAGATTACAGTCAATAGTAGGTTAAGTACATGTTAAAAGATTATATGAACTAGACTATAATCCACTGAGAATGTATGCTAGTGGAAACATTATTTTAAAGTGAAACGAACGATACAATTTTCTTGATTGACTTATTCTAACTAAGGAAATAACTTATACAAAAACACTATGCCAAAAAATGGTCATATTTTACATGACCTGATTTTAGATAAAATTAAAATTGAGAATTATGTAGATAGCAACAATTAATCAAAATTTGTTAGGTTAATCTTGTCTAAATGCTTCTTAAATTGCCTGAAATCGTTATTGAACACATCAATCTCCGAATCAGAATGTACACTAATAATGTCGTTATATTGTCGGCACATTCGGCTAATTGGATTATAATAAGAAGTGTTGTTACCATAAATGCCAAGTGTAAAAGGTTTAGGATTGCGGAAGCGATAATTTATGTTTATGTCGATCTGCGAAATCAAAAATGGGGAATCAATGTTGCCGTGTAGAATTTTGTGCAGAGTAAGTAAATTATGTAATTTGCGGCGGTTTTCAAGAGATACAAGCTGGTTAATGACTTTGAGTTATGATGAAGTGGAATCACTTCTACAGACTACAGTTTAACCTACTGTAAACCTGCTTAGTTAGACATAACCTAATAAACACCGATCAAATCCAAATGAATAAACAAATTTAGACACGCACCAATACACTACATACACACACACACACACACACCACACAAACACACACACACACACACTAACACACACAACACACGCACACAAACACATATATACAGATATTTTCGTAAGTATTTTATCCAAAATGTATGTTATATTGCGTTGTGAGGAGGAGCGGAATCCCCTGTCACAGGTAT
Organism: Anarsia innoxiella; assembly: GCA_947563765.1. NCBI lineage: Eukaryota > Metazoa > Arthropoda > Insecta > Lepidoptera > Gelechiidae > Anarsia > Anarsia innoxiella. The sequence goes on from OX387419.1 coordinate 1,403,863, forward strand.
TGTTTACTTAAAAGGAGATTCTGACCCGCATGTTGTTATTTTTAAGGATAAATAAAAAACTTTTTCATTTCATTTTCATTTTCATTTCATCCTTTTCTATCGTTCACTGATTTAAAGTCACCCTATAAGTATCTAGTCTAGTATCTAGTCAGGCACAACCTAGTGTGTGTGGTCCGCTTTAAATTACTTATATCATCATCATCATGTATCATCAGTGGTCTCTGCCTACCCCAATGGAAGAGAGGCGTGACGGATATGTATGTATGTATGTATCATCATCATGTCAGCTTATGGACGTCCACTGCTGGACAAAAGCCTCCAAGGATCTCCACAACGACCGATCTTGCTGCCACACATCCAACGGTTTCCAGCGACTTTAACCAAGTCGTCAGTCCACCTTGTTGGAGGCTTCCCCACACTGCGTCGTCCGGTGCGTGGTCGCCACTCGAGAACCTTTCTGCCCCATCGTCCATCGGTTCTACATGCAAACTAATTCTAAGAGCTAAATTATATCAATATTTATAATAATTTACCATGATGTGTGGGCGGGCAGTAGAACGGAGGCTCGTAATGCTCGTATCCCTCATCAGATGGTGACATACTTCCGTAACTCGACATCAGATCCTCGTACGCTAGAAATACGAAGGTGTATGTGAAATCCGTCAACTCTCATTGAGCGAGCGTAGTGGATTATGTCCTTATCACTCTCGTTTGAAAGAAGGCTAAATATGCTGTACCTTTTGTATAACTTTTCTTTTTTTCTGTCTCTATGTACTATTATTTATTACTAAGGTTGTCTGGAAGAGATCACTTTTAGTGATAAGGAGGCCGCCTTTGCGCATAATGTTTTAGTTTTAAGTTGTATTTGTATTTCTTTGTGTGCAATAAAGAATTTCTATCTATCTATCTGTCTAATAACTTACAAAAAATAAATAAGTAAGGCTCGTGGCCCAATAATGCAGGATGTAGGTATACTTACTTACTAATGAAATCTATAAGTTTATCTGTCAGTTAAATTTTATCTTTAAGTGGTGAAATGGGCTCTAAGAGACATTGTAGACGTAGGCGCATTTGCGGAGCGGACGCGTTTTTTTTCCGCTACCAAAACGCGCTCAAGCTTTTTACTCGCGGTTTACTCGCGTTTTGACCCTGAGCCCTATCTTCCTCACGTTCGGAAAGCTGAATGTTCTTCTACTGTATACTGTAATTTAGTCTGAACTTCCTTAAATTCACACATTTTTAAATTTTTCAAAGAAATAACTAAAATCTAAGATGAACGTGCTTTTGACGCAAATAAAAATAGTCATACTTAATATTTAGCAATAAAGTCTTAATATGGCTAGTTTTTATTACTAGTTTACTCAAAATGATTGAAAAAAAACCACAATATTTTGCTATGATGCGTATCATCGCCTTTTCCGGCTATTACTCCGCTCCTATTTGTAATGTGTCAAAACGCGCGCGTTTTGATAGCGGAAAAAAAAACGCGTACGCTCCGCAAACGCGCTTACTGTCTGTCTGCAAGGTACCTTAATCTCTGTTTGTTTGTTTTTGTTTTCAAAAGTCATTTATTCAATAATTTTTTAACACGTGTTACATACGGGTACTTATATGTATATAACATTTCAACTCTCTTAGGTAATAATAAGTCTACTTTATCAGGCTAAAATCACCTTTGAAAGTTTATCTGCAGCATATTATAATAAGTATTTTAACGGACGGTGAATTAATTGTTACGTTATGCAACTGTAACAGATATCTTGTAATAATGTATAGACTACAATGTGGTAAATCTATTTATCGCAAAAATGTTGTACCAAGATAATACTGTTACCAATATTTAATTCTTTAAATTAATGATAGATCCTTAATCTCTGTAAAACGTTCGTTGAAACAGACAAATGATTCAAAATAACTTCGAGTATCGACTTAAGTGGCCACTTGACTCTTCTAACTGTTGCATAAAAGTCTCATTCTAATCCTACTAATATTATAAATGTCAATGTTTGTGCCGATGGATGGATGTTTGTTACTCTTTCAGACAAAAACTACTGAACAGATTTTTATGAAATTTTGCTATATGTAGCTTGCATATCAGAATAATACATAGATAATACTGGATGTAACAGAAAGGGGGTATAAAGCCGAAACACAGCGATAGTCCTCATGAAACTGAACCACTTTCCCCAAGGGAAAACATGGCTCGTAACTCGAAAAAAAAATTCGCCTCCCCAGTCCCCATACAAAATGTCCGAAATTTTTTTTTGTTGTGGGGAAAGATGTTCAGTTTCATGAGGACTATCGCTGTGTTTCGGCTTTATATACCCTTTCTGTTACACCCTGTATATTATTTTAGGATATCATGTTTTTTTTTCAGGTTATGACGATAACTGCATACGAAGTCGCGGGCAGCCTCTAGTACTTATAAATTTCAATGTTGGTGCTGATGGATGTAAGTATTGTTTGTTACTTTTTCACGCTAACTACTGAACAGATTTTTATGAAACTTGGCAGTATTGTAGCTTATACATCAGAATAACACATAGGCTATATTATTTTGAGAGATTGTGTACGTTTTTTATAGAAATGACGATAAATGCGAAGCCGGGGCAGCCACTAGTCCTTTTAATATTATAAATGTGAATGTTTGTGCCGATGGATGGATGTTTGTTACTCTTTCACGCAAAAACTACTGAATAGATTTTGATAAAACTTGGCAATATTGTAGCTTATACATCAGAATAAAACATAGGCTATATTCTTTTTAGATTATATTATCATTTATCTATACTTACATATAAAAATGAAACCCATTTTCCGTTGTCACGACATAACATGAAAACGGCTTAACTGATTTAGCTGATTTTTTTTTAAATGTTCGTTGAAGTCCAAGGATGGTTTTTACGGTGAGAAAAATTCGAATAATTGCCGGGAAAGCCCTAAATCAGACCTTTTCTTTTTCCCATACAAATGTTTTCTTACTAAAATGTAGAGTCAATTTGAACTTTATTCCTACACAATAAAGTTCATTCTAAGGCGGGACAAAGTTCGCCGGGACAGCTAGTGATTTTTATTGTGCTATATTATTTTGATATCATGTTTTTTTGTCAAGATTATGACGATAAATGCCAACGAAGTCGCGGGCAGCCTCTAGTAGGTAACTTAATATAAACAAACAGAAAACATTGTCTCGTTTCAACGGAATCATCTCACATGTACAACAGCTGCGCTTGCGCCGAGATTTTTAATGTTTTGACACTGAGTTCGTGTTAACATGCTACCTTTTTTTTTAAATAGCATTTGTCCCACTACTGGGCAAAGACCTCCTTTGCATCCTTCCCTATCCCCGAAAGAAATTATGCAATGATATGCAAATAATTATCCAATGCTATAAAAACATTCTTTAATTATTGTAATTTTTATTTTATGGCCATTTGAAGTTTTTTAGAAGGTACCTACCTACTCACTATCCGTCTTTGGTTCCGTACCCAAATGGTGAAAACGGGACCCTATTAAGTACTGAGACTTGGCTATCCGTCTGTCTGTCACCAGGCTGTATCTCATGAACCGTTATAGCTAGAACGTCGAAATTTTCACAAATGATGTATTACCGTTGCCGCTATAACAACAAATACTAAAAATAGAATAATAATAATAATTAAGGGGAGCTCCCATACAACAAACGTGATTTTTTTGCCTTTTTTGCTCGATATCAATAGTGAATGGTACGGAACTCTTCCTGCGCGAGTCCGACTCGCACTTGGCCAGTTTTTTTTTATTTGTCGTTTATGTAACTTACTTAAATGAACTTACCTGTAAGAAAGTCGATACTGCATACACTTAAATCGATCGATTTAACGGTTAAATAAACATGAAGAACATCACTATTGAGATATTTTTTAAATCCTTAGTAATTTCTTTTTTTGCACTTATTTTTTAAAATTATCGACCTCTGTACACAGAGATTAAAAACTTCTTGTAAAAAATATACATAATTATTAATTTAAATAATATTTTAACATGTAGCCACACTCATGTAAACGAACTAAGTATATTTTTTTTATTTGTTTTTTTTTCACAAGCTTTTTATTACACTAGGGCGCACCGCATTCTGCCAATTATGAAATAGGACTGGGTTCTTTTTAGTGCACACTCCAGAATGGTCCTGGCGTTAAAAGGCGTTTGGGCGTGGCTTATAAAAATACCCATTTGGGCTGAGGGGCGTTTTGAAAGAGAGCCAACAACAATACGGTTATCTTTTTCCTTCTTTATAGGATTGAAAAGATTATAGGCGGGGCCAGTTCGGTGTAACCAAATATAAGGTGTACTCTGGGGCCCAAGTCTGCTAATTTAAAATAGCTTCAGTTGTGTGTCGGCAGTGTGTCAATGGCATTTTTTGACACATTCGGTATTCTGCTAAACGATGGCTAACTAATTGCGATCAAATGTATCAAAAAATGCCATTGACACTCTGCCGACACTCAACAGAGTATATGGTAAGTTAGCTGAGTTGGGCCCCTAGTTTCAGATCATGCCACTAATGCCATTTTCAGTTACGTTAGTAACTAAGGGCCCGTTTCTCTATATAATGATAAAATTCTGACAGATATTTTATCCCTGTCTCTGTCTTAAACATCATGTTTTATGAAATGGACATAGGGTTATCTGTTAGTTAAATTTTATCTGTTGGTAGGTGGTGAAACCTTTGAGTAGATATAGAATATATAAGGAGGTGCTATACCGTCTAGATCTGCGTGCCTGGCCTGCGCAAAATGGCTACGTTTTTGTATGGAATTTCTTATCGTTTGACCTGTCAATCGTTTGGCGCACGCAAGGTTTTTATAGTTCAAGAAAACTATGAAAAACTTGCGCCAACATTGGCACGCTGTCATAAACTCATATGTATATGAAAAAAAAATGGGATCATTCCTTAATATTCCTTCCTCACTGGGCTAACGCTGATTGCGACCAAATGTGTCAAAAAATGTCATTGACAGTCTACCGACACACAACTGAGTATATTTTAAACTAGCTCTCCCGGCGAACTTTGTCCCGCCTTAGAATGAACTTTATTGTGTAGGAATAAAGTTCAAATTGACTCTACATTTTAGTAAGAAAACATTAGTATGGGAAAAAGAAAAGGTCTGTTTAAGGGCTTTCCCGGCAATTATTCGAATTTTTCTCACCGTTTAGACCTACCTTGGACTACGACAAACATTTTAAAACCAAAATCAGCTCAATCGGCCCAGCCGTTCTCGAGTTTTAATCAGACTAAAGAACAACAATTCATTTTTATTTATATAGATAGATAGATTAGCAGACATAATATAGGTAGGTACTACTTACAATAATAATCCTAACTCCACAAAGTTACATTACAAATAAAAGTACATTTTGTGGACCCTGTTTATAGTCTAAAAACTATCGAACTGCAAGTAACAACGGCCGCCGCTTTGGGGTGGCACATCAGTAGGGGCTCACACACATCACACACAAGCGAGCGACGACGCACGCGTGGTAGCTTAGCATGACACTCCGTGACAAGACGCTGTCATGCGTTTGTCACGCTTACGTCTCTGTCTAAAGTTTTAAATGTGATAAGGACAGCATACGTGAGATAACAAATAAATAAATAAATAAAAATTGTCGCGGCACGCCGTGCTAAGCCCTGAGAGTTGTTCGTCTCACTCGATCGCTGCTGCTGCGCTGCCACAAAATACTTATTAATCAAAACCTCATTTGTTTACAAAAACATCTATTTCAATATTAAGATTATATTATTTTTAAAAGGAGACAACTTTGATACCGTCAAAAATGTTACGAGCAACGCGTTAGAAAGAAAGCGCAGTTGTAGGTGTGTAGCGTATAAAATAGTACTTACCTATAGTAGCATGAGTCATTATTTCTTTGAACGGATTATAGGAGTCAGATTTCTGTAGGTACTTACTATTAGGTATTCTGTGCTATTACTAAGAAGATGAGAGGTACTGATTCAAAAAGGTAAATTATCCAAAAGCCCCTCGTACCAACAAAAACAAGTTGGTACGGGGAAGTAAGGTTACCTGTTTATTTATGTCTGCGCCGACCCGCACAGTAAAACCTGTTGCTTTATGTCCTAACCCTTTGTTCTTAAGTACCTAGATAGTGTAGATAATTATACGTACTAAGATCTTTTCAAATGACTGTCTAACTGTAAAGGACTTTTTGTGTATGAAAGCGCGGAGTGCCTGATTAATAATTCTTAGCAATTATTACAAATCTATAATTTGCTCTAAACATTCTTGCAGGCACATACTGTGAGTAAGTAGGCAATATCTAAATAAATATTATTTTGGTAAAAAGAAATAGCTTATCTTTATTTGATAATTTTCGCCTCTTTTGATATCTTATACCTACTTAGTACATAGGTACCGCCAGTAACTTAGGTACTGCCATTTTTTTACAATTACATCGTGTCAGCTTATAGTATAGACGTCCACTGCTGGACAAAAGCCTCCCCCAAGGATCTCCACAACGACCAGTCTTGCGCTGCCCACATCCAACGACTTCCCGCGACTTTAACCAAGTCGTCAGTCCACGTTGTTGGAGGGCTTCCCACACCGCGTCGCATCCTTCAGGTACTTTCCTCGCTTTCCTTTATAATATGAATAAATAAAAGAAATGATATATTATATCTTTAACGATTATAGTTTATTTATCTTAGTGATAAGATAACTGTAATCTTAATTTTTGTAGCATCACCCAAATGGATTACGATTACGTTTAGTAGTAGTTTCCTTCTCGTCAGGTATTACAGCCCTCACCATTTCGGCATCCACTTCTTTATTAAAATCGTAAGGCTTGATGTCGGCACAACATTCTGATGGACCAATACGGCACAACTGTCTACAACGTGCCCGTGTAAAAAAATTGTTTGTGTTTCCGCCGCAGCCTTTATATTGGAATCTCTCGCAATCGACATATGTGAATACAAAACTGCAAAAAATACATTCATGTTAAGTATAGGTATCTAAGGCTCAAATCACACTGGGGCAGAGTCGATGCGATGCAACGCATCATGTTTTTCCGCGGACAGCATATTCATCTCTATTGAACTATTATTTATGTACGAATTTGTTCTGTATAAAAATGGAAGCGCGCGACGACGCGCGCGTTCGCGCTCCGACGCTCGACTGGAGTCGAGTGGATTCGGACGTCGCCGCGCGAACTTGGGCGCAGTGACTTGTCCGTCAGCCTTGTGCAGCTTCCCTTCTAATATTCTGAACATGTTCAATGCATGGAAACGGCTACGAAATCCTTGAAGGCGGATATTGTTGGCCTATCATTATAAGATCGATATCAACCATCCGCGGTCTGTCGCGGCAGATCACGGAAAAGGTGGTGGGACGAGCTGGACACCTTCTTAAGTAGCTGGGTGGAGGAAGCTCGAGACAGAAAGTCATGGCGGACGAGGAGAGAGGCCTTTGCCCAGCAGTGGGACACAAGTGGCTAAATAAGATTCGATTCGATCAACCATCTTGTCAGGCGAGCACCATTCACGAATGTTCGAAAGTCTTTGAACTGGTTTCGGCAATGACGCGCCAAAGCGCTCAAAACGCGCGTCGGCTCGCGAAAGCGCATGTCACCATGCAAAACATGACGCGTCGCATCGCTTCGACTCTGCCCCAGTGTGATTTGAGCCTAAGACACTAGAGGCACAGATAACTAAATTGTTACTAACGTAACAGATAGGTACATCACTCCCATACAAAAGCGAAAATACCTCCCTAATGAAGAGAGGAGGTTGCCATGAATAAAATGTTTGCTACGATTGCAACTGAATGTAATGGCGCCTGTACACACTCGTCGAAACACCCCGAGGCAGGCCGAGGGCGAGTGTATACAGTACAGTCTGTGCTCTCGTCTCAGTCGCTCTCGGCCGCGTTTCGGTCTTTTAGCCCGAGTCAAAGGGCTCTCGCGAGGCAAACGAGAACAAGTATTTTCACACTTGTTTATTTAGTTGCTTGCTGACAGTATTTTTCTCTTTTTTACGTGTTGCTATTGCGGTGCATAGTAATCATTCACTATTCTCTTTTCTCAATGATTTACGATTTTATTTAAAGTATATGTTTAAAACATTACAGAAGCTCACGAAACAAAGACAAATAGCAGCAGCACCTTCTACGTCCGTTGTCGCAAGTCTTCAGGGGGCCAAGTCTGCTAATTACTAAATGCACCAATAGAATCGTGATAGAAAAGCGAAAGAACATCAGTCACAAAATGTGACCATTTTGGTATTCTACTAACGGTTTAAGCGACTGCGATTCTACCGAAGTGCGTTCGGACTGCCTTTGAACTACTTTTGACCTTATATCACTTCAGTCGCAGTTCATAAGTTGTCAAATCGGTATGTAAATGCGTGCTTCTGCATAGCTTCTGCGATTCGACTGCGATGCGATTGCGTTTGGTAAAACTTTTGGTAGAATATCAAATTTGACACAATATAAATCAATCGCAATCGACTATCAAACGGATCGCAAAAGCTTAGCTTAAATTAGCAGACTTGGCTCCCAGTTCAAATGGTAGAGCGAGTGTGTACAGTACAGGCATGGTCTCGATGAGAATGTTCTCGGCCGAGATTCTCACCGAGAGGCTCTCGGCGAGTGTGTACAGGCGTTATAACTTACCGTTCATAAGAAACTTTTTTAGCTTCATCACTTTTGTTACAATAGAAACCCTCGTCTACGTGATAATGACAAAGCTTTGGATAAAATCCAGTTCCAACATGCCAGGTGAGACCTGAGTATCATGTGATATAACTTTATTTCATATAATCCAATTAATATTATAAATGTCAATGTTTGTGTCGATGGATGTTTGTTACTTCATCATGTAAAAACCACTGAACAGATTTTGATGAAACTTAATTGGCAATATTGTTGCTTATACATCAGAATAACACATAGGCTATAGAATTTTAAGATAGCATGTTTTTTTTTCAAGATTTTATGATGATTATTTCGTAATAAACGTATAATAAACGTTTCAGTTCGTCACTATAGTCTTTTCGTTTTCCGATGATGTTCGTGACAGCTCTGATTTCCGTGTCATGCATACCACTTCAAAATATGCAATGAAAAATAAATTGGTGCAAGATTTTTTCATTTTGGTGGTGATTTTTTCATTTTCAAAGTCTTATATCTCCGAAAGTACATATATCACTTTTGGCAATTATTCAAAATAATATCGTTTTATAATATTTTTCTCTATCGATTGACGTAAGTTTCATCAGTGGCCGCCAACGTTTTTTTTCCATACTAACTCGAATAGGGGATGTGTAGCCTAAGTGATACCCTTTTTTTACTATACCAGACTCCATACAAATATGTTCCATGCCATTTAAGAGCTTCGCTCTTGTCGGTGGAGTCTACGCCACTCTGTTCTATTTTCTGCCGTCCGTTTGAGTACCTTCAAACAATAATAAACCTTATTTTAGATAAATATAACAAACACAATGCTATAACGTTTGTTTCATATATTTTTATAGGTCGCGTCACGTAAAAAGAACTTAAGAAACAAATGAAAATCACGTGTTCCTAGTACTTTCGAGCGTAAGTGTACCCATGCGCGAACACGTGATTTTCTTTGTTTCTAAAGTTCTTTTTACGTGGCGCGACCTAAGTTTAAGTTGGCATAACAGACGTTATGCCTTTATACTTAAATAGTAGTAGGTACCTAGTTGTTATACAGGAGTTTATAGTAAAATAGAACTTGTTTTTTACGTTTCGCGAATTGTATATCGATTAAAATTATACCAAACGTTTATATTAAAAGCATAATATTGTATATGAAACGAAATTGATAATTTTGAAGTTATAGGGCTCGAATCTGCTAATTTCTTGTCATTGTCAGTGTAAGGTTACCGACACCGACACCGTTAAGCCACTGAACCGAATTTTGGTAGTCTCCTAAATTAAAACTTCAGTGTCGGTGGCCTATCGATCGTGACTTTTTTTTTCTTTTCTTAACACGTTTCATACCCATATTTTTGAATCATTTTATTTTTACATTCGTTCTGATTAGAGATGCGCCGAATATGGGTTTTGCCGAATAACGAATACCGAATACTATTCGGTTTGAAACCCTACCGAACCGAATAGTTCGGCCGAACTATTCGGTTGTACTTTCACACTAATTTTGATACAACAAATAGGTAAAGTTTATAAAGAAAAGCGCCTTTATTGCAACTAGATAGACCAGAATGTCTAGGCTTCTAAATTCAATCTTTATGTGTCACTTATTAACTTATCTTTATTTTATCATCTCCTAATAACTCTTGTAATACCTAGATGTGAAAATGAGGATATAAGATTGACTGCTCCTTGGTTTTAAATAATTTAATATGTGGTTAATATCTTGTTTTATCAAGCAAATTATTACTAAACAAAATAAACGAATAAATGGTCATTTTAACCGAATATTCGGCCGAATACGAATATTCGGTTGAGGTGCCGAATATGCCGAATACCGAATAGTAAACGAATATTCGGCGCATCTCTAGTTCTTATTATTGGCTTTCTATTCTAATGTTACTGCTTACCAAATATTTGAAGAAAAAAGTGACATGTTTGTTTGTTGTTTGACATAATTATGTTTGACGGTGAAAGTCATTGGAAATTTGGAAAATTCGACTGAAATTGGAGAAAAACTGTTTAAAAATAAATTATTTTCTGCTTTGGTAAGTAAGTAGCTAAGTTAGTCTTTTTATTATAAATCATTATCTGTTGACGTTGTTTTAATGTTCATGACAATTCTTACTATAAAAACTTGATTGTTTTAGGTAACATCCTGATAGATTATATGGAGGCCCACCCTGACCTGGCACTAGGAAGATGCACAAGGACGAAGAAGGGCCGCAGTCTAGCTAAAAGGCTCTGAGAGGAATGCGCCCTGCTACTGAATAATGTAGGGGCAGACTGTACTAAAAAAAAAGTGGTGAGGATTATTCATACAATATGATATTAATGTACTAACCTGAGACTACTCTCTGACCAACATTTATCCTTTTTTTAGAATTACAACGAATATAAGAGTAAACTCTTAAGAAAAATTAAATCAGAAAGAAGAGAGAAGTGCAACAGGAGGAGGGCAGCTGCTACAATAACATTGTCTCAGGCAGAAGCTATAGAGTTGCTTGCTGCAAAGCTTTCAGATATGGCATTGCATGGCTTAACACCAACTAATAGACGCCGCCGCCGTAGTCACATTTTGTTTGATCTAAAACTATTATCATGACCTAATGTAAACCTATAGTGCAAATAAACGTATTGAGTATTGACCCATTCAGAATGCTATAACTCCTTTTGAGTTTTATTTAATATATTAAGAATTTGTTTAGATTAACTACATTAATACGGTACTTATCGTTTACAAACATCTTAGAGCAAATATGTTACTTGTAGGTATTAAACTTTAAATGAAGAAGTTATTTAATAGGAATTTGTTCTTGTTAACTATAGTGTAGTCTTGTTTTAGTAGTTTCATTTTGCAAGAAGCAATTGAGTTTTATTAGTCTGAATATGTGTACGTTGTGGGTCTCTCATAAAGTAGCTAGTAACTGAGTTAAATAAAGGAAGATGTTGCAAAATACTATAGCCTTTTCTGAAATACTTAGATATACATTTTTACACATTTATAATAATCTATATAAGTACCTAAGTATATAAAAGAAAGTTGTGTTGTTTACAGTATTTATATAACTACAAAACGACTGAATTGTTTTGGCCTCATTTTCGTTAACAAAAACACCATACATCAGCAAAATCGGAAAAACAGTAGGCTAGCAAGGGTCGTCACTAGGCAAGGTTCAAGGTCCAGTATTCAGGCAAAGGTCCACAAGAAGGAAGATTCAAAGTCCGTAGGTAAACACCAACACAATGAAAGAACTGCAGCAGGAGATAGAGTAATCCAAACGTAGATAAAATCAAACATGACACACACACGACATATCAAAATAGGTTTTTTCTCCTTCTATAAAGAAGAAGAAGGTATACCTTCTTTCTGCTAGCTATGAATTGTTATTCAAAGAAACATTATGTGTTTTTTTATCGAGTCTTTATAAAATGTGAAGAAACATTGAAACGACATTGCGAAAATAGCAGTGTCTGCTCAAATGCAGTTTTGACAGTTGACAGCCATTGAAAGAAACGTCAAATAATTAGGGGAATACCAATGATTTTTTATAGGTACAGACAGTGGCGTGCCTAGGACCTAAGGACAGGGCAAGCCAGAGATCCTAAAATGTACTTTTTTTACTCGACTTCATAACCGATCGTAAAAGTGTTTTCGTACCTACTGAGTTTCGTTTTCAACATTTGTCCTTTCTTCTTTTAGCACTAGGTATTTTCTTTTTAGGCGGTCGCGTTGGAAATACGATTACGTTGAGTAGATATATCAAAGCACACGAAAAGTATACTAATTCTAGACAGAATTAAATACATGTCATTGACAAAACCGTTGTTTGATTGTGCGGATGAATAGATAACCTCACTCTTGCTCTGGTTTGAAATGCACCAAAACCACTAAGAAAGAAAGTGCGTAGATTTTATTACGTAATCGTAAAAAGTTGGTGACTTACTGAAAAACGAAATATTTAAATCCGGGGTTGGCATTTCCAAAACGATGAGCTGCTTCTTTTCATAAAAGTCAATGAATTCACTTTGCGTCGTTGATCAAAGTTATTAACACATTTCAAACCTTCACAAGGCACCACGGCCTCACTATCACTGCTCATTTTCGTAACGAAAGTCAATTTATTACAATAAAACTAAGAAACGAGCAAAACTTTTCATAAACACAAAAAAAACAACAACAATTACCGACCGGCGGCGGCCACTAATAAATAAATAACTTGAAGTTGATCGCAGTCCGTCCGTCTCGCAAATAACAATACGTGACTATACTCATAGGCAAACCCGGCTTAGGTTTTCATACAAACTGATGTAATTAGCCGACCAAATTATGATGGTTTTTAGGTAATTTCTAATACATTAGAGTAGTACAACAGCAAGCCACATAAGAAGCCAATGAGTGCGAGCGAAACAGAATATAGATGTAATCGTAATCCGGGTTGTGATGTTCATTCATAGATGGCGCGCTTTTTTGGCTCATAAAAATGTACAGATTTTACTTTTTTTTTGGCTTGGAGTCTTAAATATAAAATCTTTGAATATTTTATAAGAGTAAATTATGAAATTAATTTGTATTAGGTGATGTGATATTTTTGTAAGGCAAGCCCGGCTTTTGGGCTTGTATGGACGTACCGCCACTGGGTACAGATATGTTACATTTATAGTGATTGGCGTTTTAAATCTGTGCCGAGCAATGATTACAATGACATGAATGAAAGCACTTCAAACCATACTCCAAATGTCTTCAGACTAACTGAGACTAACTACAAGTTGTCTTAAATAGGTCTATTTACAGTTTTCAAAATGTGCGCGCATATAACATAATATCTGCACCTAGTATATACAGGGTGTAACAGAAAGGGGGTATAAAGCCAAAACACAGCGATAGTCCCCATGAAATTGAACAACTTTCCCCAAGAAATATGGTCGTAAATCGAAAAAAAAATTTGGATAGCCCATACTTACTAGATCAGCTGATCGGACATTTTGTATGGGGAAGCGAAATTTTTTTTTCGTGTTACGACCCATGTTCCTTGGGGAAAGTTGTTCAGTTTCATGAGGACTGTCGCTGTGTTTCGCGTTTATACCCCCTTTCCCCAATGAAAGTGAATTTTTTCACCACTGTTTTTTTTTCTTCCCGAATGTGAATAGCAGCCGTCAATAACACAAAACATATTTTTATGATACAAAATACATCATAAATAACGATCACACAACAAAATTTTTCACTTTTTTTGCGCAAATTACATTGAAAATATTATTTTAGTATCAGAAGCCGTAAACAAACACTTCAGTATTATAATCCGGCCAAGTGAGCAAGGTGTCAAACTGTAAAACATAGAACGCAATATAGAACTTCATTGACGTTACGTCAAAACGTGATTTTGAATTTGGTAGTGTGCTGAACGTGCTGAAATGAATCATTAGACATAAAATCTAATGAGTCAACTGACCTTCGAATTATGAGAGAACTATGTTCAATTTGCGGTCCTATTCTCGCCTACGCAAAATCCTGTAAAGAGCAAGAGAATCAGGTATACGTTTTTAATTGCTATTTTAGTCTGGCTTCCATGTCTAGTTATTGTTCCGAGGTTTTGATGCGACATCATGATGCCACTGATTAGCTGAATACCAAAATTTGCAACCATGGCTCCGTGGCGTCATGATGGCGCCATTGATCCCAATCACCGCCAAGGCATTTTTTAGCAGAATACCAAATGTGTCAAAAATTGCCATCGACAGGATACCGACAGGATATCGACAGGCATTTTAAATTAGCAGACTCGGGCCCCTGGTGTTTATTATAGTAAGTACCTTATCGTTATACGTACTAAAGTTATTCATTTTAAAATTATTAGGTTATTTAAGTAAATATTATGTTTTTGTAGTTATATCATTATATTACTTACTTACTATCGCTATAGCGAAAGAGATACGGATCACCATTAGGAAACCTGTCGCCATTTATTCCTGTGTAGGGTAATGGATTGGCCACATCTGAAATGAGAATATGATTAACGTTGATTACCTTTGTTTTTGTAAGATTTTATTTTATAATAGTTATTTGTAGAACCGATGGACGATGGGGCAGAAAGGTTCTCGAGTGGCGACCACGTACCGGACGACGCAGTGTGGGAAGGATCTAACAAGGTGGACTGACGACTTGGTTAAAGTCGCTGGAAACCGTTCGATGTGGACAGCGCAATAGATTGACTGCTCTATACGTACTTGGTGGTATATCTTCATCGAACATCTGAACATATTTTGCACTATCACTGGCAAGTTTCTCCCTCCATGCATTAATAAGTCTTTGGTTGTGATTATCCATATAGTCACTCATCGGCTGCATAGAAACTCTGTGAAAAGTTATTTTTGTTTTTTAAATTATTATAAAAGTAAGACCTTCATAAAAGTAATACATAACCGCATCGAACACATATTAGATTC
Source organism: Anarsia innoxiella (assembly GCA_947563765.1). Lineage (NCBI taxonomy): Eukaryota > Metazoa > Arthropoda > Insecta > Lepidoptera > Gelechiidae > Anarsia > Anarsia innoxiella. The sequence goes on from OX387419.1 coordinate 1,418,979, forward strand.
CCACCAACCTCCAGAACAAGCCGGATTTCGCCCTTCTTTCTCAACCACAGACCACCTCCAAACACTTAATCAGATTATAGAAAAATACAATGAATTTAGAAAACCCTTATACATTGCATTCGTAGACTACTCTAAGGCCTTTGACAGTTTGTCACACAATGCGATATTTTCGTCGATGATGTCTATGTAAGGCTCTTAGAAGTGGTCTACGAATCCAGTACTGCATCGATACAGCTCCACTCACAAGGTCCGATCTTCAGAATAGAGAAAGGAGTCAAGCAAGGAGACCCGCTTTCTCCTAAACTATTCACATGTACCTTGGAGGAAGTCTTCAGAAAGATAGCGGCCTCATGGACGGAGAGGGGCGAATTTTCATCGGCGAAGGGAAGCTAACCAACCTTCGTTTTGCGGATGATATTGTTCTTTTCGCCCCTACAGCAGCCGAGCTCGAAAAAATGCTCCAAGACCTGAGCTTGGCAAGCCTTGAGGTTGGACTTAAAATAAATCGGACTAAGACTCAGGTGATGACCAACGGCACGAAAAGTAAGATCGAGGTCGATGGGCAAGAAATACACTACGTCGATGAGTACATTTACTTTGACCAGTTAGTTTCTTTCGATAACAGGCAAGGCAAGGAAATCGATCGCCGTATCGAAAACGCCTGGAAAAGCTACTGGTCCATGAAACACTTTATGAAGGGGGATCTCCCTCTATGCCTCAAACGCAAACTCATTGACATGTGTATTCTGCCCATCTTGACCTATGGTGCTCAGACTTGGTCCCTGACGGAAGTCCAGAAGTCCAAACTCAAGGTTTGCCAACGAGCTATGGAGCGCAGCATATTAGGTGTTAAAAGATCCGATCGGATCCGAAACACCACGCTGCGCTCAAAAACTCGCATCACTGATGTAGGGGTGAAGACCGCGAAACTAAAATGGAACTGGGCTGGACATGTTTGCCGTATGCACCCGGATCGATGGGTTAAGATTTCTACCGACTGGTTGCCGCTCGAGCTCAGAGGTAGAGAGAGGTCGACCTAAGAGGAGATGGCGCGACGATCTGGATGCAGACTTGGCAAACTGGCCAGAGGCGGCCGGAGATAGGGAGGCATGGAAGAATGCGGGGGAGGCCTTTGCCCAGCAGTGGGACACAATAGGCTACTAAAAAAAAAAAGTAATGGGTAGGTTGTAATGTTGTATTAAAACGAGTGATTGTGAAATTACAGTGTTAAGTGTCAAAATGAAGTCAAAATTAATAAGTTTGGGTTATAGAATTACTAAGCGAGCGACTGACTGCGAGTGATAAGAAATATAAAAAAATAATAAAAAGAACAGCAACTGCCAAACATTAATTTGAGCTATATAAAATACAAAATGAGCAGCTTCATATTATTTGAGTGTCATATGAGAGGAAGACCCAGACGGACGTTCCTAGAACAGGTGAAGGAAAAGGCGGGTGTCATGTCGTATCAAGATGTTAAAAAGAAGGCAGAAAATAGGGACGGATGGAAGAGGCTCCACCGACAAGAGCTAAGCTCTTAAATAAGAAGAAAAATATTTTTTATATCAGGTCACTCAAATTATCAAGACGTATCAATTTATCTTCTACTATTATAGGGTCAACGAGAGAATGCGTTCCTGACACATGGTAGACGTGACTAGTGATGTAACCTTACGTAAACTGATATTTTTTATTACCTACTTTAAAAAAGCTACTATTAGATATACCTATTATAAAGAAACAATAAGCAACCTAGGTAATAGGCATGATGACTAAAAAAATTTTTTTACTCCATCACATAGATTATTTTAAAATATTAGACACGTATTTTTTCTTTTTTCTCTTAAACCAAAAATAACAAAGATACACTGGGTTAAAGTTGCTCGTGACGTCACGTTTGAGTACGATTTTTACTCGATGGTGACGTAAAAATCCCCCACTCCGTAACTTTGATGCTCTGTATCTTTATATTTTTTTATGTATTTGATCCGGTAAAAAATGTGTTTCAAATATTTTTTTAAAGCCTAAAATACGGACTAATTATAATTCAATTTTTTTAATGTAGTCATCATCCCAATTAATATCACAATGTGGTTCGTTATTCTCGTTTGTAAGTTTTACCCGACTGCGCCAAATCAGAAGGAGGGTTATGTTTTTAGAGAGTATGTATGAATGTATAATATTTTGGCACGCTCTACACTACATAAACAAGATTAGATAACATATTTTCGGCTAGTTCCAGCAAAAAAAAAAAAAACATCTCGAAAATAACTGCACGCACTAAAAATTATAATACATTTCGGGCTTTCGGAAGAAAACGTGGAGCGCTTTGTCCAAAAAGAGTAAAGATTATAGATACTTATAAACGCTCCACGATCTCTTTTGAATGTCCGAAATGCCCTAATTTTTTTATAATTTCAGTGCGTGCTAAAAGCGTGTTTTTATTTTTTTAATCTATTATTTTGATATACATAACCGATAGGTTAATTTTTACTGTTATTTTTGTCACATCACTAAAAAAATGACCGGCTGCCAAAACCTTGTAGCAGTACTTATATTTTTTTGATAATGATTGTTTTCTTAAGTTTAAAATTAATTTGGAGTGCAAATTTATGTAATTGTTTATAATTTGACATAATAATGTAGTTTTTATACCTTGTTACTTGTTAATTGGGCGAATACAAAAAAAATTACATCTTAAATTAAACGCCGCCTCAAGGTTATATCGGCAAGTCAATCACCACCTGTCAGGAACGCATTCTCTCGTTGACCAAACATATAATAGATTGTAAAATCTTTGCTTTTGTTTGGTTGCGAAACGTGGAAAGAAAAAAAGAGGCTTACAAACAGGCTACAGGTTTTTGTAAATAAAAGCCAAAGGTCTATGTTAGAGTGCATTTCACGAAAGAAGTCCCCCGGATATTTTGGAACTAAATTTGACAGATCTATTTTCCCTATTTTCTGATCTTTTTCCTGATAGTAGGTAGTAAACTCTTTAGCTATTTTAATAAAAATATACTTATAACAAAACAGAAATATAGGTAAACAGATATTTTTATCAAAATGTATACAACTTACTTATGGAATGACCAGTACACTCGAAATATGCAGGAAATAGTATTATAATGTAATATGACAAAATAAATATAAATAATATAGGTACATTTTGTACTCATAAATGGCAACATTATCAATTTTGACATGCTATAAAGCGCCGCGGCTAGGGGACTTCTTTCGTGAAATGGACTCTATGTATTTACTGGCCAAAAACCATTCGTAACGAAGATCTATGGTGCCTATGCTGACAAACTCCTGTAGGGCAAGAAATAGCTCTGTGAAAATGGAGGTGGATAGGGCACAAACTGCGACGAGGAGAAGAAAACGCTGCAAAAGAGGCCTTCACTTGGAACCGTCCGGCAGCCTTCGTCGAGGCAGAGCTGCAAGGAGTCGAGTGGACTTGGGACGAGGCGGAAAACGAGGCACAAGACAGGGAAAGTGGCGCTGCTCACGAAGGTCCTCCGTACCACAGGGGTACTGTAGGACAACAACACAATATTTGTTTGAGTGTCATTAAGTCCTAATTAATTAATGAACATTAAGTCCTGCATTTTTTTCAATAATTGGCATACCTATGTATTTTTTATACTGACGGCATTTTATATTAATTTAAGTGTTTCAAATACAAAAACCACTTTGATAAATCCATCAAAGAGCAGAGTAGGGTAAATACCATTGAATGAAATCAGAGGATTGTGAACCGATCGTGCGCCGCGCGAATCTCTATATTGTGATAAAAATATTGTTTCGGGCCATAACGTTTCCCAACCCCTAAACCTTTCCATAATTCAACAATTTTGGTATCATTGAATTTAGCAAGCCTGAATCTAGGTCCGAATGTTTAGATTTTTTGAAATATTAAGAATTTTAAAAGTTATGAGCTTCTAAAAATTGTCTTTTTTGACCTAAAACATCCTCTAGTATTTAATGATTTTCGTAATAAACTAAACATAATTTCAAAAAAATCAAAACGTACGGACCTGGATCAAGGTTTACTGAATCAAATGAGACCAAAATTGTCTAATTAAGGATAGGTTTAGGGGTTTTAAAGGTTTTGGGATTAAAATCATGACGCGAAAGAAAATCATAAGGTAAGTATATTATAAAAGTAGTAAATAATTAAATAAACAATTGAGGAAGTATTAAGGATTTAGCAAATAATATTGACTTAAGTATGATCTCATTAAAACTAGTAAATATATTATAAAAAGTAATAGTATCATATAGTATAATATTAAAAATGTAAGTTAGGTATAGTAATCAAATAAACTAACTATTTATTACTTAATTCTAGCAACTCAATACGTCTTCCTCTCTCTGTTTGCCGTGCCCTAAAACAGGGCCCACAACATGTAATGTAAATTATTTTTAAGACCATTGTAACTTTGTGGAAGCGCAATAAATATGATTATTATATGGTCAACGAGAGAATGCGTTCCTGACAGGTGGTGATTGACTTATCGATATAACTTTCAGGCGGCGCTCAATTTACGATAAAATATTTTTTTTATTTATCCGCCTAATTAACAAGTAAGAAGCTATAAAAACTACATTATTATGTCAAATTATAAACAATTACATAAATTTGCACTACAAATTAATTTTGTACTTAAGAAAACAATCATTATCAAAAAAATATACTGCGCTGCTACAAGGTCTTGGCAGCCGGTAATTTTTTTCGTCAAAACTAACGAAAAGTAACGTTTAACGGTTATGTATATCAAAATAATAGTTTAAAAAAATAAAAAAGACGCTTTTAGCACTTAAAATTATAAAATAATAAGGACATTTCGGACATTCAAAAGAAATCGTGGAGCGTTTATAAGTATGAGTATAATCTTTACTCTTTTTGGACAAAACGCTCCACGTTTTCTTCCGAAAGCCCGAAATGTATTATAATTTTTAGTGCGTGCAGTTATTTTCGAGATCTGTTTTTTTTTTGCTGGAACTGGCCGAAAATATTTTATCTAATCTTGTTTATGTAGTGTAGAGCGTGCCAAAATATTATACATACATAAATACTCTCGAAAAACATAACCCTCCTTCTGATTTGGCGCAGTCGAGTAAAAATTACAAACGAGAATAACGAACCACATTGTGATATTAATTTCTTAGGTTGCTTATTGTTTTTTATGTTAGGTATTTAATAGAATCGTTTTAAAAGTAGGTAATAAAAAATATCAGTTAGGTAAGGTTACATCACTAGTCACATGTGTCAGGAACGCATTCTCTCGTTGACCCTATAATAATATTGATGACTTACCCGCTGAAATAGCTCAATAGTATAAGAGCAAGAATATTTGCCTTCATTGTCAAGCATTGACTGAAATGCAAACACAATTTGGACGGTTTTTATACTGTCAAGAAGTACCTAACAGTTGGAAAGGCGCGAACACATTATCCGTACAAGAATATCTTATTTTCATTCATTTAATGTTTTTTTATAAGAAGATAGTACACAGAAACAGAAAAAAAAGAGTTATACAAAAGGTACAGCATATTTCTAAAAGAAATTTCTTCCTGCAGACCCTACAGAGAGAAAAGTGAAAGCAAGAAGGCAGGATAGTCACTTAACCTACAATAAACTAAGTTATATACTTAGGTGTTTATACAGGGTGTAACAATAAGGGGGTATAAAGCCGAAACACAGCGATAGTCGTCATAAAACTAAACAACTTTCCCCAAGGAACATGGTTTGTAACGTAAAATTCGCCTCCCTATACAAAATGTCCGATCAGCTGATCGAGCAAGTATGGGGATCCAAAAATTTTCTTGAGTTACGACCCATGTTCCTTGGGGAAAGTTGTTCAGTTTCATGAGGACTATCGCTGTGTTTCGGCTTTATATACCTTTTCTGTTACATCCTGTATAAATTATTAGTGGCTGCCCGCGACTTCGAACGCATTTTTCGTCATATCTTGAAAGACAATCATGATATATCAAAATAATATAGCCTAAGTGTTATTCTAAAACATAAACTACAATATTGCCAAATTTCATCAAAATCTGTTCAGTAGTTTTTACGTGATGAAGTAAAAAACGTCCATACATCCATCAGCACAAACATTGACATTTATTAATATTATTAAGATTAAGATAACAAGCTTTACATTGGCAGAATTTAGAATGGTCTTTGCCTTTTCTTATTAAAAAAAACAACCACAAACAATTGAATATTATTTCTAGAAAGAAAGTGGGTAATACCTTTAAGTTCTAATTAAACACGACATGTTGAATAATTTCCAATCAACGACTTTTTTTTTGATGATTTTCTCCGAAATTAGAGCCCATGTAACCAATTTCATTTGGTTCCAGAATTCTTGCACAAAATTATAGCATATTTTTTTTTCTTCTATTTTTACCTACTTGCAGAATATACCTACTTATTATTTTAATGCTACCTAACCTAGTATTTAAAACTTAAAACTATTATTTGATTACTAAAAGCGGTGGTAGCCCAGTTGGTAGAACGCTTGCCTCGAACTCCGAGGGCGCGTGTTCGAATCCTGGCGCGGGCACGTACCTCTGAGTTTATTTCTCATGTACGGATCAATTTATTCGATTACCACTTGCGGTGAAGGAAAACATCGTGAGGAAACCTGCATACACCAGAGAAGAAATTCGAAGGTGTATGTGAAATCCGCAACCGGCACTTGGCCAGCGTGGTGGATTACGGCCTAATCACTCTCTGTATGAGAGTAGGCTCGTGCCCCTCGGTGGGGACACATATGGGCTGATAACTATGACAACGATATTAAGACTAGAAGAGACGATTGATTACTAAGAAGATGAGAGACTTATTTGTCTGTATCGAATAGGCTTAAAAAGCTATAAGATATATCTTTATCTTTTCTCTTTCTTCTTCTTTATATTTTTCTCTATCTTTCTTCTTTTTCTTTATCATTTCTTCTTTTCTTTTTATCTTTTCTTCTTTCTTATTATCTGTTTGTGCAATAAAGAATATTATTGCGTATAATATACAGTATTGTATTGACCCGAAATTTTTTTTCACCTTTGTTGTTGTTGTTAGCCCATATTATGTCCCCACCGAGGGGCACGAGCCTACTCTCATACAGAGAGTGATTAGGCCGTAATCCACCACGCTGGCCAAGTGCGGGTTGGCGGATTTCACATACACCTTTGAATTTCTTCTCTGGTGTATGCAGGTTTCCTCACGATGTTTTCCTTCACCGTTAGCAAGTAGTAATCGAATAAATTGATACGTACACCTTTTCACCTTTAAAAAAGTATATTAAAATAATATTATAAATAAATAAGTAAATATTCTTTCGGGCTGTAGATAATTTAATAAAATCTAAATGCCCGTTTCATCCACCTGCAGATAATATTTAACTAACAGATAAACCTATCTCTATCTCATAAAACATGGAGTTTTACAAAGAGACACGTATTAAATATCCGTCAGATAAATTTTATCTGTCTATGGTGACGCGTGAGAAATAATTTACGAAATTGTTGCTGTAAAATACATTTTAATAACAGTCGAAATATTACAACAAAATAGGGATGATGATTACATTCGAAAATTCAAAAAATAATTAGTCCGTCTTTTAGGCTATTAAAAAATATTTGAAACACGTTTTTTACCTAATCAAATACATTAATAAATACAAAGATACAGAGCATCAAAGTTACGGAGTGTGGCGTATTGACGTTACTCCTATGTAAAAATCGTACTAAGCTGTGACGTCATGAGCAACTTTAACCCAGTGTAGGTATCTGAGTCATTTTTAGTTTAAGAGAAAAAAGAAAAAATACGTGTCGAATATTTTAAAATAATCTATGTGATGGACTAAAAAAATGTTTTTATTCATCATGCTTAGAAACGATCTCATTAAAGTTCTCTAATTCATCTTTTGGCCAATATTCCTTTGTAGAGAGACTAATGTCACTTTTGCTGATAATATCGTACACGTTTACATCTGGTAGGTAGTTTCTGCGACGGATTATACATTTCTCAAGGCATATCATAAGGCAGACGGCTGAAACAAGGCAAAGAAATCGGTTGTCTGTAAAGTCGGTTTACTGACGATAGTTGAACGTGACAACGTCATTAATGCTGCCGACCGCGGCAGATTGTGCCTCTTTGTCGCCCGATCCGCGCTCTCGCTTGCACTTCAAGCCTTTAATGGAACGCCTCAGAGCGAGGTAACGCCGCATGAGTCATGTTTTTTCGTGCGTGCAGCCGGCTCCATCGAAGTATAAGACGTTGTCACGTCAAAAACCGGTTAAGTTCAAGTCGGACTCTCGCGTAAAGGTTTCCTAACCATTCGATAGGTTAACAATAGCCTAATAATACTATCTATAGTTTCCATTATTGATATCAAGCAAAAAAAGACAAAAAAATACGTTTGTATGGGAGCCGCTAATATTATACTATTTTCAGTACTTGTTGTTATAGCGGCAACGGTAATATATCATTTGTGAAAATTTCAATACACCAGCTATAACGGTTCATGAGATACAGCCTGGTGAAAGGACGGACAGACCAGGCTGTGAAGCATGCAATGCTCCATCTTAAGATTTTAGTTCCTAACTACCAGGACAGCATAGATAATGAGAAACTATAATCTTGTCAAATAACTGTCCTACTGTTAAGTAAAGGCCTCTTGGTAAATTAAAAAAATCAAGTGCCTGATAAATATTGCTTAGCAGTTATTTTAAATCTATAATTTACTCTAAACATTCTTGCAGGCACATATAGTTTGTAAGTAAGTTGGTAGGTACCTACTAACTAAATATATTATTTTGGTAAAAATAAATGGTTCAATTTTACAATTTCCTATTATATGTGCTTTTTTCTTTGATTCAAATCTTTGGCTGATTACTTTAGCAATAATAATCCTACGTCAATCTCCATTTAGGAAATAAACATAACAGGAACTAACGTGTAGGTAGGTATTTCATCATAAAATACTCAATCGTTCTTTTATAAGGCCTTTACTTAGAGCAGTAGGCTGAGATATAATCAGTAAATATAAAAAATAACCTATAAAATCATACCCGGTCTATCTACTGTGACATTTTGAGTAAACATCATCCTTTCGATTTTATGCTCCTCTTTCCATGCAAAAAACATTCTTTTTATGACGGCAATCACTAAAGCTATCATAAATAAACATACTCCTAAAAGTATTGTGAATAAAGCCATTTGTAATATTTCCAAAACTTGATTCTGAAGACATTTTAAACGTTGAGTTGACTATTTTGTAAATAAACACTAATCATGTTATGTTGCTGTTAAGTCTTTATGTCAAGATTTTCTTTTAAATTGTTTATTTTTTAAAGGACCTAAATAAAAACTCATTTCATTTTTATTAGGTATTTTTTATTGCATAAAAGTTTCCTAGTAACTATTAAAATAACAGTTACTTTTTTATTTTTGAATGAAAAGGGTACTGTAAAAGACCTTCCTGAAAAAAAAAGTTCGTTTGTTTATTACCTACTACAAGGGCGCGAAGCCGCGAACGGAGTTGTGAAATATTTTAATTTAAAGTTAAATTAAACCACTATTATGCGCATATTTTAATATGAAAAAGTATAATTATTGCCAACAAAATGAATTACAATGATTATGGTAAGTTTTCTTTATATTTTTTGTAAATATGGTACGTAAATAAGTACTTACGTATATACTTAGTTATTTTTTGACTCTTTAACTTTTAATATTATTGTGTTAGAAATTTCTAAGCTGAAATTAATTTACAGTAAAGCACATGTATCAAAAATACCGTATAGCAGTCGCAATAGCAGTTTTAAAGGAAAAACCAGGTGACATTACGCTAGAACAACACATAGAAAATTTAAAAGAAAAATTGAATCACAGTTTAATGGATTTAGATAATTCTGATTTGATATCTTTAAAAGATTTCAATTTTGATGACGACACTATGAATATAACATACGAAAGTACTGCTACAAGAGAAGAAGATACAGAAATTCCGATAGAAAAAGTTAGATATGGAAAAGAACTAGGACATGATGATTCGATAGTAACTAATATTGCAAGACGGAGTGAAAATAGTAACAGTTTTACAGATATTCTAGAAACATTAACTAATATTGATAGTTTGAATGATAGTATGGAAATCGAAGTGGTAAGTAAATAATGATATCCAGCTAATATTAAGTAGGTATATAATAGCGGCTGCCCGCGACTTCGTTCAAATTTATCGTCATATCTTGGTAAACTGTGTGTTATTCTAACGTGCAATGCAAACTATAATATTGTATAGTTTTATTAAAATTTGTTAAGTGGTTTTTACATGAAAGAGTTACAACCGCCATTGGTCACAAAATATGACATTTTGAGGGTTCCGTAACAAGGGTGAAAACAGGACCCTATTACTGAGGCTCAGCTGTCCGTTCGTCCGTCTGTCTATTTGTCCGTCTGTCTGTCCGTTCGTCCCACCGCCCGTCCGTCTATCCGACTGTCCGTCGTCGTTAAGGGGAGCTGCCATACAACAATCGTGATTGTTTCTCTTTTATTGTACGGAACCCTTCACACGCGAGTCCGACTCGCACTTGGCGGATTTATTATTTCAATCAGATTAACGTTCATAAAATTTCCAGGAAACTGATTTTTCCCAAGTTACCCCTCCCAATCAGTTGTTGGTTGATAGAGTAACGAAAAACATAAACAAAGCTACAAATATTATTGAAGAGACTTCTAAAACTACTACGAATGTTATTAATACCCAGAACTACGCCAAAAACATTGAACAAGAAATAAATAATAAAGATAATAATAAAAACTTACGTGACGCAGAACAGACTAAACTAATACATTTAAATAACAGCCAATCACAATTCCTTATAACTAATAATAGTAAAATACAAGAAAAATCAGCTACAGTCTTAAGAAAACTCAATAAAAATGAAATCGGCGCAAACAATATAATACACGAGCAAAAAACAGACTATAAAACTAACGAAGTTCTAAAGGGAGAAGCCAAAAACAAATCTGACGAAAGAACTGATGAAAATAATGACAATTTACTCGATACACAACAAACTGTTATCTATACGGTACCTCATATGGATTTTACTGAAGTAAGCCAATCACAAAGTCAAATAATGGCGATAAGTAATAAATATATTACCGGCGACAAAAATAAAGGTAAAGATCGAGAGATCTTTGTGCACAGTCCTTTCAATAACATCAACGGCAGTTTAGATCGCATAAATCTATTTAATAATGAAGATTTTGTAGATCCAAAACGCATAATTAAATTTAATAATGAAGATCTTGAAGATACTGCTCAAAAAAATAATATTTTCGACATCAATTCTGGACAGATCGAATACATAATAGATAGTTCAGGTCAAAGATATAATGTACTACAGCAGTATACAACTGAAAACGTTAATGAAAAATGTTTCATTAATAATACAGTACCTCGAATGAACACAAATGTACAAGATATACATACTATGAACGCTTTTGGTACAGAATTTGTACAATGTTCTGAGAATGTACCGTGGGATGTACTAAATAAAAATGGAATTTGTATCCAAAATTCGGCAAAAAGCCCTCGAACTAACGGGTCTCAGTGCCAAAATACTAATTTACAAAATGGAGCATTCGAAAAACAATTCATTCATGAACACGGAGCAAAGCTTAAAGAAAATGCAGGGAACAGAACAGACGCTGGTATGTTACTAATTGCTTATTAATATATTACGTATATATGTATCATATATGTATATGTACCTGTGCTTGCAGGTTTAAATAAATAGCTTAGTTTATTGTAGGTTAAACGACTATCCTGCCTTCTTGCTTTCACTTCTCTCTCTGTGGGGTCTGTGGGGTAGGAAGAAATTTCTTTTAGAAATATGCTGTACCTTTTGTATAACTACTCTTTTTTTTGTATCTGTGTTCTATCTTGCAATAAACTATTTATTAATTAATACAGGTACTGGAACAAATACAGCAACCCAGTCCATAAATACAGATACTGGAACAACTATTGGGAAAAATACAGAAATACAACCAACAAATACAGAGATTGGGAAAAGTACAGGAATACAGTCGCAGGAAATTTTCGAGGAAGAACTAGAATATAAAGACGAAGCAGTACCATTTAAAATAATAAAAGAATTGAGCAAAGTCAAGTCTTATTTGAGAGGAAAAGAACGACGGTCACCTAGTACTGATGGATTTTCATCAGATTCTGGATACAGAAGCGATTCCCAGACTTCTTATGTAAACGGTAAGAATATTTATTACTAGGTGAAACAGAAAGGGGGTATTGAGTTACGACCTACGTCATTTTATGACTTAAATAACTGATTTTGAATATTATTCTAATGAGAACTATGTCGATAATAATGTGACAATCAAAAATGCTCTGCGCTGCGCTCCGCTAGATGTGCGCCGGCTCATAGACATAGGTTTATCTGCTATACTAAACGCAAAGACTCGTGGCAGACGTGGTCATAAAACGTGAATGCGACAGCGCACATCACTATCTCGCTCACACTTACACTGTTTATGGGTGACGTCACAATGATGTAGAGATGCACATCGTTTGGTTTCTAGTGTATGTCGATGGTATTAGGTTCTAAGACTTTTATGTGAGGCATATTTAATGTAAACAAAGTAAAGGTATAGTTATTAGAAATGTGGTGATTTATTTGTTCACGTGTGCTCAGCAATGACTCACCCGGTTTGAAATTTATCGACATTTCTGCAAGTCTGCGTGTGCGCATCTCTATTACAAAAGCGATTTATGGCTTCGTCTGCCACGAGTCTTATATCTGTCAGTGGTGAAACGGAGCTTTTTTTGATATTATTTTCAGTACATATAAATCATTGGGTACACCAATCTGCGTTTTGCTTGTACAACTATATTGCTGAAAGTCCGATCGTGTCAACAGATATAACTGGTGATATTTCACAGGTAAGGCCAAGTCAAGAGTACCCTAAACCGACGTGCATGTATGAGGAGACTGATGAATGTGTATGAAGTGAAAGAGATGTGTTTGTATCGTAGCAAGTGGAGGGAAGTCTCTGTCTACCTCGATGGGGAAGATTTTGGAATTTGCTTATATACTCAGCGCGGGAAAAACTTCGATACCGCGTTTCAGGTTTTGTATGCGAATCTACTTTGGTAACGAGAATGTTTGTATCGTAGCAAGTGGAGGGAAGTCTCTGTCTACCTCGATGGGCACAAGGATATTTTCCATTTCTTCTACTTTTCAATTAGTCATTGTAATTAGGGATGTTATGGATATGAAATTTCGGATACGGATTGGATACGGATATAGGAATGATTATTATACCGGATACGGTTACGGATACGAATAATAAATTATTTCGGATTATCCGTTAGTTTCGGTTACGGATATTATTTTTTTAAGGAATATCAAAAGTAAAATACAAATAACGTGTCTCAATTAGGCTCCGCCCCTATCCGATACTATGCGAAACTTTTATTTCGGATTCGGTTACGGTTACGGATGATTTTTTATATCGGATATCCGATAGTTTCGGTTACGGTTAGGGGGGGAAGATGCGATATTTTTATTTTTGTGTTTATTTCAAAGAACTCCATGTAGAATAGACCACAAGTATATTAAAAAATGAAAAAACTGTAATTTACTGCAAAAAATGGGGTTTAAAATTGTCAATTTGAATTTTCGCGCGAAAACGGATCTATAGTTCGTATGACGTCACTCCCGTCTGTCACTCACTGGCCCACGTACTGTACGTCCTCTATGTATTTTATACTTTTGCATTTTTCTCGACTAACGAGACATTTTTTTGTAAAAAATTAAAATGGACTATCCATCAACATCAGGCGATCATAGCTATACTATAGATACTCCGAAAAAAAGCCGTGTTGACGTATGTTTTGTGCCAATGTGTCCATCTACTTCAAAGCAGTTTCCAAATAAATTGTTTTTGACTGGACCTTCTGACCCAAAACTGCGAAAAAAGTGGTTTCAAGCTGTGAAGAGGAATGATAATTATTCCCCAAAGACCATCATTCGTTGCTGTGAAGACCACTTTGACGTTTTTAATTTAGATTTTAATTGCAATAATCCGTGCCAGTTTAATATTCAAAAATGAACCTATTTTTTTTTTACCTTCAGAAGCTGCACAGTCTTCGCATTTGCAGGACTGAACCGAGCCTTGCATCTCATTTATAATAGCTGTAACACGATAACCTTCTTTGCGTACTTTATGTTCCGGAGTAATTCGACTTTTTACGGTACATAATTCTCCATCTCTTTTAATTTGGACATAGCCGATTGCATTATCACCGTAAGATTCTCTTGTTGAGCTGAAATAAGTGCTATATGTTGAATCCGCTGAATGAAATACAAATTTAACTAATGATTTACACATACCGTAGTAGTTTAGTCCCTTTCATTTCTACACTTGAAAACTCTGCACTTTCGACAAAAAAAGTCACTATCATGTCAACACTAACTTTTGGTAGATTCCTGGCGTCTGCTTTGACAAACCCAACTTCCATTTTTATTCGAAAAACGCAATTAATTCTCGTTATAATGTTCACTTTTTTACTACAACTATAATCTCAAATACGTTGTCATAACAGGAGTGACGTCACTGAACGCTGATAGGTGTTTTAAATCCGTTCCGTTTCAAGCTACTTTTAATTCGTAATTATTGTTGAAAAACAACATTATATAAAATATAAACCTTGCAGTGGCCCTTCTTTTATATATTTTTAACATTTTAATAACAAAATTTTCATAAATATTGTATTTGCATCTTCCCCATATAACATATTCTAGGCACAAATTCTAGGTATATAGGGTGATTTTGGTCCCAAAGTAAAAGTTGTTTGCTATCACGAGTAATATCCTTTTCTCATCATCAACCCTTTTAACATCCCCACTACAGACACACGAGCCTACTCTCATACGAGAGTGATTAGGCCGTAATCTACCACGCAGGCCACGCTGGTTGGCATTTTTCTTGTATGTTCTAGGTGCTTGGCTGTCTCATAGATAAATTACATCTAGAAGAAAAATACCCAAACTTTTTGGAATCACTACTTGACAAAGTACAAATGTTACTTCAAGAATTATACCAAAACTCAAGTGATTTAAATAATGTAAGTTATAAAAATCCTACTAATATTATATAAATGTCAATGTTTGTGCTGTGAGGATGTTTGTAACTCTTTCACGCTAAAACTGCTACACAGATGTTGATGAAACTTTGCAATATTGTAGCTTATACATCATAATAATGCACAGGCTTTATTGTTTTTGGATATGGTGTTTTTTTTTCCAAATATTATGACGATAATTGCGTACGAAGGGCAGCCATTAAATTATAAATATCAATGTTTGTGCCAGTGGATGTGTGTAACTCTTTCAAGCTAAAACTGCTAAACAGATTTTGGTGAAACTTTGCAATATTGTAGCTTATACATCAGAATAACATGAAAGCTATATTATTTTATGTTATTGTGTAAGTTTTTTAAGATATAATGATAAATGCGAACGAAGTCATAGGTAGGCTGTATGCAGGTTTCCTCACGATTTTTTCTTTCACCGTGAGCGTGTTGCTATCCTATCTTATCTAGCCATCGATGTCCTACTACTGGGCAAAGCCTTTGCCCGGTGTTAAGTATGGTAGCTTTTTGTAAAGTGATGTATGTAAGTGGATGAATGTCGAGAAGTTTGAGACTATTGTGAAGAGTGGTTGAGATGATTCCTGTGGTCGAGAGAATGATTGGGATCCTTTGTCCTCTTCTTTCACGACTCCCTATCCTGGGTTGCTTCTGCCCAGATATCCAAGATTTCTATTTACTTATTTTTTATCAACCCATATATGCTAGCTTTAATATTTTTTATTAAAACTATCTTATTTTTTTATTCAAGCTTCTAGAAAAAGACGAAATAGTCCAAAGAATTTTGCTACTCAACAAATCAGTACACGTACAGAAATTTACTTTAGAAAAAATCGTCGCCATATTGAATAATATCCACGAAGCCCTTTCAGAAAATATTCCAAACGAAATAACAAATACGGCACTAAACGAAAATATCTGCTACATATTTTACACCATGGAGATTTTATTAACAAAATACATTAAAAATAAAAACGTCACCACAGAATTGTCTATGGATTCCCAAGAGAAGGTCCTTAAAAAAAGTTCCGTAGCAGATATTTGGAGGAAAAAATGGAATCCGAATTTCAAAGAGGCGGTACAAAGAACAAGCCAAGAGTCGTGCGTTTTGAAAAAATGTAGCGAAATATTGAATAATATTGTTGTTGATTGCGTGGAAAGTTATAGTTTGATCGCGTTTTCTGCGTTGCAGTGTTTTAATTTGTTGCAAAAATGATTCAATAAGACCTTACTTTGGAATTTTTTTCGCCGTTTCGCCATTTGGATTGGATTTTGGAATCTCTATTTTGGGTGACCGTACCTATTATGTTATACTAGGTAGTGCTACAAGGATCTATTGGTACTTGAGTGACATTGTCAGGAGGGCGTGGGTGGTGAATAAATAACTCAAAATAATGACAATTTACAAGATGAAATCGGTAGTTCCGATTTCCGCGACGTGCCGAAAGATTCTTGTAGCACTGTGGGTACTTATATTTGTAGCAACCTTGTAGCAACTATCTTTTATTTTTTGTTTTATCTACTACATGACTTCAGTCCGTCAGTGTTCAAATAAACGTTTAAAAAATTTAGTTATTTTGTTTTATTACTTTAACCGCCTTCATACATCCCTTCATAACGGTTCATGAGGTACAGCTTGGAGATACACGGACGGACAGACGGACGGACGGGCGGACGGGCGGACGGGCGGACGGGTGGACGAAAAGAAAATAATCATAAAAATTAACCCCTACGAAAATAAAAATAGCAATTTTTGACATTTAGCCACTGATTTGGACAATGGTTCTTATACTACATTTCATTAATTATTTATACTAATAAACTGAGATACTTTTCGTTTGCGCCGGGCCTGCTTATTTTTTGAGCATTCTCTTTTCATGTATTTTACAGGTAAAATTGAAAATTTCGAAAAAAAAAACCAAAAGTGTTTCTTTCGCATTTTTCATCCCTAGTAGTGACCCTCTCAATCTATACTTAATATTATAAATGAGAAAGTAACTCTGTCTGTGTGTCTGTCTCGCTTTCACGCTAAAACGGCTGAACCGATTAAAACGAAATTTGGCACACAGATAGGCTATAGCCTGAGAAAGGACATAGGCTACTTTTGATTTCAATAGCGCAGGTTAAGCAAACGCGACGCGAGCGCCGCCAAACTCAGTATTCCACGCGGACGAAGTCGCGGGTACAGCTAGTAATTTATATAGCTGGATTTACATTACGAAACTAGTATTTTGCGTACTAGTTTCATGGCGTTCATTTTATCATAGAATCACGAGTAAATTAGCACTTTCATGATGCATTGCTTTGATTGTTGTTAATTGCATGCATGCATTGACTGTCATGTCATGAAACTAATTTCGTGCAACTAGTTTCATAATAAAAACTCCGCTTTATAATTTCATTTGCTCCATATGTTTTGTATGTATACGTGGCATTCTCTCTTAACACGTAGACAAATTTTCAGCACGTGTAACAAAAAAAAATTGTAATTATTTATTTTTATGAAATACTTTAGCATTGATAAAGATTAATTTATTAAAGGAAGTGTGTCATAAAACATAAGTTATAAAAATAAATTTATTTTATAAAATACATTCACGTTTGCACCGGGAGAGACCAGGGGCGGATTATTCCCGGATTAGTGTTAGTTAGGTTAAGGTTAGTTTAGTTTATTTATTATATTTTATTTATTAGAGTGTAGTATTTTATTAATCATTATTATGACTTATTTTATAGTGTTAAATTACGTTTTAAACTTTAATTCATCATTAAAATTCGTGGAGCATACACTTGTTCATTCCTAGACAAAATGTTGTTTAAATACGTCGTGTCAATTTCATTCCTCGCCGCTGTTGTAGCAGACTTTGATAATTTAGACGTGGTAGCAAGAATGCTGAAAAATACTAAAGGATTATATCTTTCAAATAAAGAATCATGGAAACAATATTATCACGATTCAGAATGGACGAACATTCATTTGAATGGCGAGGGGTACTATCTAACTAGATATGGTAGACAATTTAAAGATGGATCTTTCGTCATCGGAATCATCGGTTGGGAAGCTATAAGCGCAGAAGATAATTGGTTGAAGCTTGACAAAGACTTTGCAAGGGAGACCTGCCCTTCGCACTACGCGGGAGAAATTTATTTCGACAAAAACGGTAGAGCGGTAGCTATCGTTATTACTTCGGTATCTTACGCTTCCGTGGGTTCTGGCTGGTCATTTCTTTACTACAATGGTAAATGGGAGTATTTGTCTAAAGATGACTGGTTGGATAGATTTGCAGTTTCAGATGAATCTAAGGATCCTAATGCGCCAAAGTTTGTGAGGCCTCTGCTTCGTAAATCGATAAATTAAAAATATTACTTTTTCCAAGTAACGACCCATGTTCCTTGGGGAAACTTATTCAGTTTCATGAGGACTATCGTTGTTTTTCGGCTTTATACCCCCTTCCTGTTACACCCTGTATTCACCACTTTTGTTTAAGATTAGGACAGATTTTTCAGCACGTGCCGGAAGTATGTCATAAAACCATCGTTGTTATAATGTAATTTAGTACCTAATTATGTATAATAAAATAGATTATAAGTTTATTTAAAGTGTGTATATGTTTAATGTATAAATAAATAGCATTAACTAAGTCTTTAATAATTCCAAAATTTGTTCTTTTCCCACAAATATTCGTTTGTGGTCGCTGGTAAATAACAAATTATTGACTTCAAATAGTCACATGTTTTTGAAAAATTCGATATAAAAGCGCGTGGACTACTAGTTCATTCCTAGACAAAATGTTGTTTAAATACGTCGTGTCAATTTCATTCCTCCCCGCTATTGTTGCCGGACATAAGGGGGAATATAAAAACTTAGGAGTGGTGTCAGAAATGTTCGATCGTACTGAAAGTTTGTACTTGTCAAGTAAAAGTTCATGGAAACAATATTACGCAGATACGACATGGAAAAAGATTCATAGCGAAGGCGAGTATAGCTATTTCTCTAAAGTTGGTAATAAATTTAAAGACGGATCGTTTGCAGTTGGTATCATCGGTTGGGAAGCTAAACACACGCAGGATAATTGGATAACACTTGATAAAGACTTTTCAAAGGAGACCTGCCCCTCGTATTACGCAGGAGAAATTTATTTCGATAAAAACGGTAGACCTGTAGCTATAGTTATTACTTCACAAAAATGGGCTTCCGTGGGTTCTGGCTGGTCATTTCTTTACTACGATGGTATATGGGAGTATTTGTCTAAAGATGACTGGCTTGATAGATTTGAAGTTTCGGATGAATCCAAGGATCCTAATGCACCAAAGTTTGTGAGGCCTTCTCTTTTATCACGTCGACCGATTTTCAGCACGTGTAAGGAATTATAATAATTAATTAAATTATTTATTTTTATTATGTACTTTAGCATTGTAAAAGATTTATTTATTAAAGGAAGTGTATTATAAAACATTCGCTTTTATGTATGATTGATTACTTATTTATAAATAGTTATTAATCATAATTATTTTGTTATTTTAAAGTGTTAAATTACGTTTTAAAATTTATTTTTATTTAAAAACGCGTGGAGCATGCACTTGTTCATTCCTAGACGAAATGTTGTTTAAATACGTTGTGTCAGTTTCATTCCTCGCCGCCATTGCTGTCGAAAATATGGCGGAATATAATTTAGAATTGGTATCAAGATTGCATACATAATCTTTGGGAAAAATGCAAAACGGCGAGACTTAAGGCCAAGGACCCAAGTCTACTAATTTACAATAGGCTCCGTTGTGTGTCGGCAGAGTGTCAATGGCAGTTTTTGACACATTTGGTCGCAATCAGTTTCAGGTTGTTTAACAGACAACACACACACAAACAAACAAACATCTCTCGCCCCAAACGCATATACCTGCTCCATTCCGTCGTGGGTAAAAATCAAATGTGTCAAAAAATGCCATCGATACTCTGCTGACACACAACGGAGGCTATTTTAAATTAGCAGACTTGGACCCCAAGACGGTATAAAACGTTCCGCCCAACTTCATCGAGCTCTATTCTTAAAATAAATTCGAGCGTCGGGTACAATGATTGGAAGGAGCATCGATTTACAAGATTTTAAATAATATAAAATCTTTTTACTGTAGACTCCTTTGAGTAACTTTAGATATTCCAACCGTCTTCCTTGCATTTTGTCGGTGTGTTTAAAAACTGTCTATATGTTATTATAGGTATGTGTCGGAGAACATCTGAGATTACGTCCATGAAGACTATGTTGGAACCATTTGCAAACTCTTTACTGCTAAAATGCCAGAACTGGCTTGTTTCCATGGACGTACTCTTGTTTCTGTCTGGTTGTCAGTTTGGCGCTTTCATATTTGAAATGCTGTCATGTATGATGGATTCTGTTTTATAATTGATTTGATATCGGTCAAGAAGAGACATCGGAAGACATCACGTACATCTTGTTATTTGCTAACGTGATTTGGAAACTACGAAATAAATCCAGATTGTTCAGTATACACCCACATTCTTATTTTAACGAAACTCCTTGTTATGGAGGAGTATCTAAGTTCATAAACGCTGATCAGATCTGATCTGATGACTCTTTGTCATATGTTTTTCTTCTTGCGATGAACTATTTAATAAAATAATGAAGTATAGTTAAACTATCAAAAGTTGTTGTTGACTTGACGCCATATTGAAAACAAAACGCAGCTAGCGCCGCGGTGGTGGTGAGCAACGAACTAATTCAATTACCCGGCGGCTTTTAAATCAGCTGTAGTGTTGAACGTTTTAAGCGCCTCAAATATTCAATTAAAAAACTAGCCGTGTGATTGAATGTCGTTGTTCAATCAAAGGGCTAGCTGTTTAATTGAACAGCTATTTTAACCAGTTGGCTGCGACATATATATTTTTCCATTATACGTGGATACATTTCCGGCACGAGAATATTTATCTAAGTATTAAATCATTATGTTTAGCATGTATTTTTAGATGTTTTAAACATTTAAGTATTTTTTAAAGGAAGTTTGTATTAAAACCGTCGTTATTATATATGATTGATTACTCAATTATATAAGATTTATTACCTAATTATAAACAATATAATCAAAAGTTTATATAAGCTTTATTATTACTTTGAAAAGTGCTTATCTAAGTTTTAAATCAGTCAAATATTTACAACTACGCCATTTTATATTGAATTGTGTAAAATATATAATTATTTTTTAATTGTTTTGTTTACTATCTACAAACCATTATTTATTAACACTTTTGTATGTTGAAAGTTTCATAAGATTCGCTACCTAGCTAATCTTTTTTAATCTGGGTTTTATACACAATTATATCTTATCTTCTTATCTTATCTAGCCGTTGTTATCCCACTGCTGGGCAAAGGCCTCTCAATGGGCAATCACAACAACCCAATGGCAACCAACCGCCAAAAGACCTCGCGGCAGACCAGTTTTCTTTTCTTTTTTTAACGTCAGTTGTCTGTCGGTAGTCTCAATGGCATTTTTTGACACATTTGATTGCAATCGGTGTAAGCCATTGCTTACGTTCTTGGGTAGGTTCTTGGGTTTGATTTCAAGAACTTACATACCTACATATCTGTCACGCCTTCTCATCGAGGTAGACAGAGACTTCCCTCCATTTGATACGATACAAACACACCTCTTTCACTTCTTACACATTCATCAGTCGCCTCATACATGCATGTCGGTTTAGGGTACTCTTGACTTGGCCCTATGCTCAGCAGAAGGCAATTATAGGCTGAAACGATGATGATAATGAACAAAGATTCAGCTGAATCTTTCGGATATAAAAAACAGACACAAAATGCTTTTGAACGGACAACGAACATACAAAAAAGGTAATTTAAATATAAGCTTTTAAAAACATGTAATTTTACCTCGCTTAATGATATGGAGATATAAGTAGATTATTAATAAAAAAATAATTAATGATTATTAATTAATCATTTATTGCATCAATAGTGTTTGTTGCCAACAATGACATGAAATAAGTACCTACGAAAAAAGCGTGCATACCTAAACTGTTTAAAAATCGCAAAATTGCGGATTAGAGTTTCTTGCAACCGACAGTATAGACTGATTAATGTGAAACCGATATTGGATCAGCGCAACTCTAGCCAACAACGATGATGGTTATTGAATCGAAAGATGGCGCCCTGGCAAGGATGTTTTAGAGGAAAAATGTCAGTTGGAACGCGTCCATAGATTTTTTTTGTCATTGGTTGCCAAGTAACGCATAGACAAAGTGCAAGGAAGACGATTAAAATACCTAAAGTTACTCAAAAAAGTTTATAATAAAAAAAATATATATTTTCATCAATAAACGAATGTAGATAGATACCTACCTACCGTTCGTGCGCTTTTATATTGAATTGAGTAAAAAAAAAACTTTATAGAATGGCTTCATTATTTATTTAATAGTTTATTGAAGGAAGAAAAAAGCTTACCTACACATAAAAACCACACAATAAATAAAATAAATAAAATAAATAAATAAATATTGGGGGACATTTCACACACGGTCACCTGACCCCAAACTAGGCAAATCCTGTACTATGGGTATCAGAGACTGATAAACATACATAGATAAATATATAACACCCAGACACGGAACAAACATTTATGCTCATCACACAAAATGTTTGTTAACCGGCGGGGATCGAACCCGCGACCCGTGCGTAGGAGGCAGACTCACTACCGACTACGCTAACTGGCCTGTAAATTTTTTAAAACATCGACAAAATGTAAGGAAGACGGTTTGAATATCTAAAGTCCCAAAGTGTTAACTTTTCGTTCGCTATTTCAAGTGATATAGAGTCAAGGTGATTCTTCAAGGATGTCACATTGCCGTCGTAGGTACTATCACCTAGTGTAGGTGACATTATATCGCACAGTGTGTCCAACATAAGGCTACAGGTATGAATTCTTCTAAGCAGCTTGAGTAATCTTGTAAATCGATGCTCTTTCCAATCATTGTACACGCTCAACTCAGTATCGCCATTCTTCTATATTTTTTCCGCCGTTTAAGTTTAAAGTTGTTTTTTAAAGTTGGATGTGGGCAGCGCAAGAGCGGTCGTTGTGGAGATCCTTGGGGGAGGCTTTTGTCCAGCAGTGGACGTCCATAGGCTGTCATGATGATGAAGTTTAAAGTGGGACAAAGAAAGCTAGTTAAGGTTCAAAACATAAATTCACGACGCGACGCGACACTACACGAGACACGACGCCGTGGATTTTCACGGCGTTTTATTTTTATTTTGTTTTTTTTTTGCGTGTCGTGAATTTATGTTTTAGCCCTAAGAAATTAAGGAAGTTATGGAAAATTATTGAATTATCAATCTTGAATCGCATTAGCAAGTTTGATCCTCTTCATATTCCAACTTATAGCAGACGCGAGGCCTTAAAACCACAGGCGCGTTTTTATCTAGAGACTCCGCCTTAGTACGAAATAACTCTTCATCCCAATCATCCAATAACTCACGTCTCCATACACCGTCGTACAACAGCACAGTATACCCAGTATCTCTGGCTGTTAAATTTGGTGTAGTCAAAACTATAGCTACAGGTCTGCCGTTTTTATCGATGTAAATTTCACCAGAGCAGTCAACGGTTTTTTTGTTTCCGTCTACTCTGGAACCATATATTCCAATTGCGAAAGATCCGTCATCAAAAAGTCTGCCGTAACCATCCTTGTACTCAGATTTGCCTCTATAATAAATCTCTCTGAAGTTTGCGTCGTGATAATACTCTTTCCATGATTTTTTTTGTGCATGTGCTGGTATGTCAGCTTTGAAACTTCTATCGAGTAGTCCTTTAACGCGTTTCAGCATGTTTAACACTAATTTGTAATCGTAAGATTTTTCCCCGGCAACTACCGCGGCGAGGAATGAAATTAACACGACGTATTTAAACAACATTTTGTCTAGGAATGAATAATGTACCAGTCCACGCGCTTTTATATATAGTTATGTGTGTTGTGATTGTTATCTTTGTTACATAAGCATTCGTTTATGCATTCACTAGCGATCGTCCGCAACTCCGTTTCTACGATCTGCCTTTATTCTGTCCTTAGGTATCGCTCTATTATCCTATTAATATTATAAATGTTAATGTTTGTGCCGATGGATGGATGGAGGAATGTCTGTTAGTTCATCACTTAAAAACCAGTGAACAGATTTTAATGAAATTTTACAATAACTAGCTTGGACATCAAAAAGCACATAGGCGATATTATTTGCAGATATTTCGTGTTTTTTCAAAGATAAATGTGTACGATGCAGTGGTCTCTGCCTACCCCAATGGGAGAGAGGCGTGACGTATATCTATGTATGTGTGCGAAGTCGCGGGCAGCCCCTAGTCTGTCTATAACGCTCTGAACAAATTGTCATCGAATATTCCTTCTTTTGCGTCCTTCCTTTACCGTTCTTACAACTTACTAGTTTTCTTCCTTCTTTCCAACGAATCAATTCATCTTCTTTAAAACACTGGCAACTATATAAGCCAACTTTTTTATAACACGCCTGTCAACGTCATTATTTTCATAGAACCGTCATTGATTTGTATTAACGGCCAAAACACACCGGATGCGTATGCGTAGACGTAGACGCAAGCGGTGACAGTTCCATACATTACAACTCAGAGGTACGCATACGTCTACACATACGCAACGCATACGCATCCGGTGTGTTTTGGCGTTTAGTCGGGTTTTATAGTTGAGTGAATATATAAGAAAGAAATTGACCCACGGTTCTTCAGAATCTAGGAATCTAATGGTAAAAGATTTTATAAAATCTGTTTAGTAGTTTCGGAGCGTAATGTAGGTAACAAATAACAAACAAACAAAAAAACAATCGGTACTTCAAGTGAAAAGATTTTCAGCACGTGTAAGGTAGAATTATAGTACTTACTTACTTATCTAGTTAATTATTATTTTAGAATGTAATTTGAAAAAGTTATATATAGATTTATTTTAAAAGGAAGTACGAGGATTTCGTAACCAAAAATTACGTAACAGGGTGATTATTTTTAAAAATGACCATTTGGATGAAAAAAATTGTCCATACGCGATATTTTTTATTAAATATAGGTACTTTTAAGTATCAAAAAAGTACCTATTATTGTACAATGTTGTATTGTCTAGTAGAATTAAACAATTTTATGTATTAAATATTACAATTAAAAAAATAATACTTATTTTTTCTCAGTGGGTTCGGATGGTCCCTGTACAAAATTATTTGTCCTCTTCACGAGATACGTTACAAAATTTGACCTAAAAAAGTTACTGGAACCTTTATTTAATTATGAGTGAATATATCGCCTAGACAACAGTGAAAGCGTATTTCTTCAGTAAACATTATTTAATTTAAATAATTTTAAATATATATTTTTTACTTACAAAACATCGTCCGAAATTTTGTTCATTTTTGTAACAAATAAATCTTGTAATAATTGAAAACTAGAAAAAGAAACACTTAGCAGTTCAACGAGTCAATGGCACGCCAGAAACGAATTTAAATCGGTCATTTCGTTTACTGTGTGAAAAAGTGCACGACGCGTGTTTTTTTGTCGACCGGAAAAAATCCAGTTTTAATTTATCCATTTTGTGTTGTTTGTCAAAATACACAGGTAAGCGGCTCCTTTTTCATTAATTGTTTATTGGAATAGTTTATTATGTATCTTTATAAAAATGCACGGTGATTTCACTCATTGAGATTTCTGTTGGCATAAACTATTTGAGATTATTTTCAAACAATGTTGCTTCTTCATTTTTGTAACAATTTTTGATGACGTTACAAATATGACGTTACAAAAATGAAGTAAAGCTGTAATCACATCGGTGACTATAATGTGGACCACTAATTTAAACATTATAATCGGAGCGTGATTGTGCATGCGCACCCAAATGCAGTAAAAAAAGCCTCAGCCACATATAATTTTTACTAATTCTATTTTATTATGTCAATGAAATATTTTGTTTAATTATGTTTTCTTATATGTTAAGTTAAAGAAAATAATCTTTTATGTTGTTATTATATATAGTGACTTCATTGATATTATTATTGATAAAAAAAAACAATTTGTGTTGATTATTGGTATTAAATAAATAAATAAATAAATAAATATTTGCGACATTGCACACACGGTCACCTGACCCCAAACTAGGAAAATCCTGTACTATGGGTATCACAGACTGATAAATATACATTTAAAGATAAATATATAACACCCAGACACGGAACAAATATTTATGCTCATCACATAAATGTTTGTAACCGGCGGGGATCGAACCCACGACCCGTGCGTAGGAGGCAGAGGCACTACCGACTACGCTAACAGGCCTGTCAAATTGTGTTTCGTTTCATTGCATGACATTTAATACATGAGTAAAAGAAAATAGTAAAAGATAAAGTGTGCATTGTAAGTAAGCCCTAATATTTCTTTTTTGTTATTTTTTGTAACAAGTTTCATTTTTGTAACACTTTCATTTTTGTTTCATTTTTGTCACAATGGTTATTTAAAAAAATAATTGCCCAACATTAGGTACACTTAGACCCAGAACACACGGTGAAACGCATCTGCAACACAACTGAAACTGCTAGTTACTTTTGAGTTGTATCAAAGTTTCTGCTATAGACTTCCATAGAAAACAACACACGACGCAACTAACGTGAAACGTTTCGTTTCAGTTTCGTCGTGTGTGGTTTTCTAAGGAAGTCTATAACAGAAACTTTGATGCAACTCAAAAGTTTCAGTTGCGTTGCAGTTGCGTTTCACCGTGTGTTTTGGCGTTTAAACAAACCGTAACTGTAACCGAACAGGGGTCCAAATCTGCTGGCAAAAACTGTCTCAATGACATTTTTGAAACGGTAGCCTGCTTGGTGTAAAGCTTACTGATAAAGTAAGAAACACCATACTGCGCTCTAGGACACGTATTGCTGATGTGGTAAAGACAGCTGCCAAGCTAAAGTGGGATTGGGCCTGTCACGTCTGCCGCATGCCAAACGATCTCTGGGCAATCACAACAACCCAATGGCAACCAAACGCCAAAAGACCTCGCGGCAGACCACGGAAAAGGTGGCGAGATGAGCTGGACGCCTTCACGAACGACTGGGCAGAGGCGGCGCGGGATAGAGAATCATGGAGAAGGAGGAGAGAGGCCTTTGCCCAGCAGTGGGACAACAACGGCTAGATAAGATAAGATAAGATAAGCCTGCTTGGCTTACATTGATTGAGACCAAATGTGTCAAAAATGCCATTGACACTCTGCTGACATACAACTGTAACTATTTTAAATTAGCAGACTTGGGTATCTGGACAGTAACAAGGTTTTATTGTGTACGCGTGTTACAGTTACCCTTTGATACGCGGAAAAAACTGTCATTCGTTGATGTGCATCTATGAGGCCGCTGATGAATGTAGATGAAGCGAAGGAAGTGTGTTTGTATTAGAGATGCGCTGAATATTCGTTTACTATTCGGTATTCGGCATATTCGGCACCTCAACCGAATATTCGTATTCGGCCGAATATTCGGTTAAAATGAACATTTATTCGTTTATTTTGTTTAGTAATAATTTGCTTGATAAAACAAGATATTAACCTCATATAAAATTATTTTAAACCAAGGAGCAGTCAATCTTATATCCTCATTTCACATCTAGGTATTACAAGAGTTATTAGGAGATGATAAAATTACGATAAGTTAATAAGTGACACTTAAAGATAGAATTTAGAAACCTAGACATTCTGCTCTACCTAGTGAAAGTCAAAGGCGCTTTTCTTTATAAAGTTTACCTATTTGTTGTTTCAAAATTAGTGTGAAAGAACAACCGAATAGTTTGGCAGAACTATTCGGTTCGGTAGAGTTTCAAACCGAATAGTATTCGGTATTCGTTATTCGGCAAAACCCATATTCGGCGCATCTCTAGTTTGTATCGTAAGTGAAGGGAAGTGGTCTCTGCCCACCTTGATGGGAGAGAGGCGTCGATGTATTTGTTTATTTTATACATAATACGTGCATGTGTGAGGCTACTGACGAATTCAGGTGATGCAAAGATAGTGTGTTTGTATCGTAACAACTGGAGGAAAATGGTGTCTGTCTACCTCGATGGGAGAGAGGCGTGATGTACCTACCTATGTAACTTGTACCTACAATAAATTAGACATAGACAATTACTTTTCACCGATGTTTTCACGCGACTGCGCCAGAAGGAGAATTATGTTATTCGGTAGTAAGTATGTATAATTCTTTATCACGCCCTACAGCCTAAACGGCTTGACGGATTTTAGCTTGAAAAGTGTCGTTAGATTCGTATTTACAGTGAGAGTGACACTGAGTACATCAAAATAAAAAAATGCGTATTTTTAAACGCAGTCGTGGTTTTTTTTTCATAAAAATGTTAGGATATCTTCGAAGAAATTGTAATTAATCGCAAGGTTTAAATAAAACACCGAATTGAAATGCTCACATTTATTTCTGCACGGTCATGTTACATTTTATATTACAACTCAAAAATCGTTTCTACTACCTAAGTACTTGCTTTATAATTCAGTTAGAGATATGGTAAGTTTGCTTGTAATAAACTGTGTTATATTGCTGACATTGAGATGTAATAATACTCTTGTGACTCGTCAAGTTTCCTGGAAAATGAACAGTTTTTTAATAAACAATGTTTTCCTTCACCGTTAGGCCGTGGCCCCAGTAGGCAAACTATTAGCGGCTGACTAATTTGTGGCGCATCAATTAGTACACCCTTCCATATATTTGAAATGGAGTGTCCACAGTCGGCTAGTTTTCGCTCACTGTATGCAGTTTGCAGCGTTAAGCGCGCTGACTATCTCAGACAGCGGCCGACTCCCACCAAAACCGGTGATTTCATTGATTTGAGTTTGCAGCTAAATCAAACAGTTCGCCACAAATTTGCGGCTCATTCAATCGGCCGCTAACAGTTTGCCTACTGGGGCCACGGTCTTATGCTATCTACACATCAAAGTCGCCGGCGGCTTTAGGTCATAGGTACGAATGGCAGCTGTCAAAAAAGCCGGCGGCTTTGGTGTGTAGATACCATTAGCGAGTGGTAATCGATAATTCAATTTATACATGAGAAATAAATCTCAGAGGTAGGTACAGGCTGATCGAAACCGCATCTCCAAGATTGGAGGCGGGCGTTCTACCATCTAGGCTATCGCTTACACATTTTTTTGGGATTTAGGCAGTTGTGACACGAAATTTTAAAAAAATATTTGTAAATTTAAATACCAATCTTTTTTGAAATAATAAAGTAATTAATAAATTACCTCCTACGATTTGGAAGCGTTCATCGTAGCTGAAGAGTAGGTTCACGACAGGGTTCAATGCTAGAAAAAAAAAAACATTAGCACAAGCATCGAATATTAGTCTTAACTGCCCTGAAGTTGAGACTGAAAGTAGCCTAGACAGGTCTTTTTATAGATTTAGGTAGGTACTAACCTAACTTCTTTTTGTAATAATAAAAGCATGTTAAAAATACCTATTTAACCATTCATTCTTGAAGAAAACCTGGCCCAGTAATTTACAATAATATTCTCCTTTGTGTGTCGCCAGAGTATCAATGAGAGAGTCAATGTCATTTTTTGACACATTTGGTCGCAATCAGTGTAAGCCTATGTTTAGCAGAATACCAAATGGGTCATAAAATGCCATTGACACTCTGCCGACACACATCTGAGGCTTATTTTAAATTAGCAGACTTGGGCCCCGTTTACACGATTTTGGACACATTAAATTAATTGTATAGTAAAAAATAAATTTTTGATACTTACATCCATTTAGAAGGTTACTCAGAAGTCCGATTACACCGTAAACTGGAAAAAGAATGTTACGTTGATAAAAAAATTCAAGGAAAAAGGAAACAGTCAACTACTTACATACATACATATCTGTCAAGCCTCTTTCCCACCAATGTAGATAGAAACGATATAAGATTAGGTGAATGAGGTGTGTTTGTTTCTTAGCAAGTGGAGGGAAGTGGTCTCTGTCTATCACGATGGGAATGGGTGACAGATAATATGTATGTCGGAGAACATCTAAGATTACGTTCATGAAGGCTATTTTGGAACCATTTGCAAACGCTTTACTGCTAAAATGCAAGAACTGACTGGTTGTCGGTTTGGCGCTTTCATATTTGAGATGCTGTCATGTATGATGGATTCTGCTGGATAATTGATTGAATATCGGTTAAGAAGAGACATCGGAAGACATCACGTACATCTTGTTATTTTCTAACGTGATTTGGAAACTATGCAATAAATCCAGTTTGTTCAGTACACGCCCACAGTATTATTTTGACGAAACTCCTTGTTATGGACGAGCATCAAGCTTCATAAGCGCCCCTTCTGATGACTCGTCGTCATGTATGTTACATATAATTAAATTCAAACTTACTGTTAACAAAGATTTCGCCGAGGACATTGGCTGTGATGTTACCTAAAAAAGGAAAAATAATTTTAAAGGATGTATTCCCAAAAAAAACACGCACTAACTCCTGAGAACCCTTTAGCCATACAACTGACTTTGATAGACGTCAGTTGTACTGCTAAGGGGTCACTAGGGATTCCTTATCTTAGGAGTTAGTTGATGAAAACTAAGTAGTTCTTCAAGTAGGTAGGTAGTAGGTACATACCAACACCCTTCCCCAAGATCTGGAACAATTGGTTCACGAAGTAGAGCAGAGGACGCAATGCACCTTGGGCGTTCGCGCCTGGAAGCAAAAGGAAACATGAAATGAAAAATCATTTAATCCTGTAGGTTTTGACAGCATTAATTATCAGCAGCTTATTTACAGCTTATATACAAGCAGCTTAACATTAACATAAACATTTATAGCTTATGCAAGACCTAGTGTGGGAAGGCTTCCAATATGGTGGACTGACGACTTAGGGCCTAAGTCTACTAATCTTCTATAATATAAAAATGAATCGCAAAATGTGTTGGTAAGCGCATAACTCAACAACTCCTGGACCAATTTGGCCAATTCTTTTTTTAAAATGTTCATTGAAGTCCAAGGATGGTTCTTACGGCGAGAAAAAATCGAATAAGTTGCCGGGAAAGCCCTAAAACAGACCTTTTCTTTTTCCCATACAAATGTTTTCTTACTAAAATGTAGAGTCAATTTGAACTTTATTCCTACACAATAAAGTTCATTCTAAGGCAAAGTTCGCCGGGACAACTAGTTTTCAATAATCTCAGCTGTATATCGATGGAGTGTCAATGTCATTTTTTGACACATTTGGTCGCAATCATTGAAAGCCATTGTTTGACAGAATACAAAATGTGTGACAAAATGTCTTTCACATTGTACCGACACACAACTGAGGCGATTTTGAATTAGCAGACTTGTCACTAACTAAAACGTCACGATTTATGACATTGACATACGTTTATTTGTCCGTTTTTCATCGCCTTTACTCCTACAGTGCTACAAGGATCTATTGGCACTTGAGTGACGTTGTCAGGACTCAAAATAATGACAATTTACAAGATGATATCGTTAGTTCCGATTTTCGCCACGCACGAAAAGATCCTTGTAGCACTGTATATCAAAAAAGGCAAACAAAAAACTGTCAAAAGAAAGAAGAAACTCACTTACTCACTTTTTTTTTGAAATATTGTACCTTTTGTATAACTTCTCTTTTTTTTCTGTCTCTATGTACCATCATCTTACAATAAACTGTTAAATAAATAAAAAAAAACTGTCAAAAACATACCTCCGTATTTATTATAGAGCACTTCCCAATCTTGTTTGCATTTGTCCAGTCCTAGTTCAGAGTACCATCCAGATTGGTCACTGCTCAACGGCTTGATCATTTGGAATTCGTTTACTGGAATAAAACAATGAATAGGCATGATGACAAAAAAATTTTTTTTTAGTCCTTACATTATTTTAAAATATCCGACACGTATTTTTTCTTTTTTCTCTTAAACTAAAAATGACACAGATACTGGGTTAAAGTTGCTCATGACGTCACACCTTAGTACGATTTTTACGTAGGAGTGACGTCAATACCCCCCACTCCGTAACTTTGATGCTCTGTATTATGAAATTATGTACTAATTATGTAATATGAAAATTAACAATATTGTAGCTTAGACATAGGAATAACACATAAGCTATGTCATTAAGATATTTTTTTGTAGATATTCCAAGATGTAGGTAACTTTAAATGCGTACAAGGTCGCGGGCAGCCTCTAGTCTTAAAACTCATAAAAAATTCTTACCGTTGTATGACCGGTCTCCATTATTGATAGAGTTTGACACACCAATAGTAATGCACCCGACGCATACTGAAAACAAACACAAAATGTCATCATCATTATTATCATCATCATCGTCATCATCATCATTATCGTCATCATCATCATCATCGTCATCATCATCATCATTATCGTCATCATCATCATCGTCATCATCATCATCATCATTATCGTCATCATCATCATCATCATCATCATCATCATCTTCGTCATCATATTTAAGGCAGTCGCTCTTGTCGGTGGAGTATACGTCTCTGCTCTATTCTCCGTCCGTTTGAGCACCTGCTAGCTTAGCATGGCACTCCGTGAGAAGACTTTGTCATGCGTTTGTCACGCTTACGTCTCTGTCTATAGTATGAAATGTGATAAGGACAGCATGCGTGAGATAATTGTCGCGGCACGCCATGCTAAGCCCCCTGATACGACACAACTTCTATTCCCTCTTTCATTTGATCGTAAGTAAGCCATCTGTGGTCTGTGGTTCCTTATTCCATGATGTTTTTTACATCCTTATATTTTTTCAGCTTAAATAACACATGGATTTTCGCACACAGTGTAATTGACAGTTTTTAAATATTATACTACTTCCTTTTTTTCTTGAATTACGTGCTTTTATGATTAAAAAAAAAAACTACTTTATTTAATTTAAAAAGTTATTTAACTTACATCTCACGAAGATAGGTGACACTGCAAAGAAATAAAAATAAAATTAATAAATTGAATTTACGTAAAGACGAATGGATATCATTAAAAATAGAGAATATGTGTGTGAATCGTTTCCAAGTATCTAAGAGTTATATTTGAGCATTGAAGAGTATTCAAGAGTTATAAGATACTTACATCCTGGGCAGGATTTGTCCAAAACTCCTCCCAAGGTGATGCAAACTGCAAAAAAAATCATTATAAGTAAAATATTATAGTAACGAGTATTTGACATGCGTTACACTTTGATACGCGGCAGAAACCGACAATCGTCGTGTCGCGTTTGTCGCAGCCTCCTAAACCACGTGCACACTAGGATTTTTTTTGTTACCTGCATGCAACAACGGTTACATAAACAGCTGGCTAGTGAATACACGCCTTAAGTTAGTTTATGAACAATTTTATGTCCTCTTTTGTTTTGCGCTTTATTGTCTTTTATAAAGAATAGAATAGAAAAAGCTTTATTCGGTATCACTCAAGGTACAATATTTTCCCGGACCGTGTCCGGGACGTGTCAGGGAAAAAATATCATTCCATACATTTTCTATGGATTCGTTCACACACGTTGTCATGACGACGTATTGTTTTTCCTCCTGACAGGCCACGGCCCAGACACGTCCCGGGCACGGCCCGAATCTGTGTAGATAGACCTTAAAAACGTTTTGATACTTACGTTTCAGAACCAGTTCAACGTAGTTAGCTTTGCTCTTTGGCTCGACTGCAGAAAAAAAAACACATTATTAGATCCATTTGTAGTTACAATAACTTAGTCATTCCTGCTGCAAAGGCTGTCTATCGCGATCCAGCGCGGGAACGCTGCTGGAGTGTAGGGTGTAGGGTACCTTTGCACCGGGAATGACAAGGGGCGGCTTGTTCGACTCTAGATTATTAAGTAACAGCAATTGATTAAATAAACATATTTTAATATTTGAAAAGGAATTGTTCACAGCATGTGGTCTTCCCTATGGAATCCACGTTACATTTTGGCCCCACGTTGGGCGCCAAAATATAACGTGGTTTCCCGAGGGACGATGTGCTTTTATTTCGCCCTCTGACGCCAACAAACACCCTATCAGCTACCCTCAGACAAGTTACTGCCCTCGAGCACAGCCAGTGACACGCTGTGGGTCAGCAAAATTAAAGCACGTGGTCTTCCCTCGGGAAACCACGTTACATAGTAAGTTTTTTAGTAATTTAAGCCGATATAACACGAATCCATTTCGGTTCAATATTCTGCAGCTAACTTACCAATGTATTGTTTGATGCTGGTGACTGGATGGGCTTGAGGCTGTGGTCTTCCGAAGATGCTCAGGATACCCTCCAGGAGGCCACTTACAATACCGGTGACTACCTTCAGAACATCACCGACGAGGTTTACTAGACCCTTCAGCACGTTTTGAACGGACAGGCCCATGTTTTCTAAAAAAAAAAAACAGTAAGTGTCGACGCAAACGGGCCACCGACGGTCGCTGTCGCGCGCTACCGCCACAATGTCAGAAGCGATCAAGTTTCAAGCGAGCGAGCACTACTGTAGCGAGTCGCCGCCATACAATTCATATGAAATAAAGTGTTAGGTAGCCGTCGCTGGCCACCGGTGGCTGTGGCCGGTGGCTCGTTTGCACCGAGTCTAAGGACTGACTCTGTTCATCAATTACAGATAACATTTAACTGACAGATATTTTATACCTGTCATTGTTAGTCGTTTCCAATATTCAATCTATCTCTGGTTTTGCCCTACTGGAGATAGAAGTTACCTATCTAGAGGTGCGTACAGACCATGTAACATAACATGTTATTTAACATTGTTATATAACATGTTTTACATAATGTGGACAATGTTATTGATATGTACATTGTACAACAATGTTATATAACTTTGATCGCGTGGAGGTGCGTACAGACCATGTAACATGTTATTTAACTTGTGTTATATAACACGTCCACACTATGACCTTGTTATTCAACATTGCAACATAAAAATATAACAATGTTATATAACATTAACTTTTGTTATATAACATTGTTATATAACAATGTTAAACAACAACAACAAAACAACAATAACATTAACATTGTTATATTGCATTGTTATTCTAATGTACAGTATTATTTTATATTGCAATGTTAACTAACAAGGTTATATAGTGTGGACGTGTTATATAACACAAGTTAAATAACATGTTACATGGTCTGTACGCACCTTAAGAATTTTTCGTCCCTGTAAACCTACCGGTGTCAAAAAGTCTATGGGATTCTTCTGAAGGATAAATCAAAAGTGACAGCTACGTGTCAGTTAAGTAATGCCGGTCTTGGATAGCTATCTGTCTTTGAATATTGGGAACGGCCGTGTCATGTTTTATGAAAAAGACATAGGTATTCTGCCAGTTAAATTTTATCTGTCAGTGCTGAAACGGAGCGAATCTAGCAGATTTTTCTCTGGAGAAAACTGCTATCTTACGTTAGTTTTTAAAAATAATATATTTTTGACATGGTCAAGTGCATGTAAAATATATGACTATTTGTGTATGAAATGAACATAATTTGATTTTAATTACTTACGGTAATAATCTCCACAAACATTGACCAGAATTTCCTGTGAAAAAACGATTTTAATTTTAATATCACTTCATATCATTAATAACATGATGTTCGCGACTTCGTTCGCATTTATCGCCCTATTATAAAGCAGACAAATATTAGACTGATTATGATGTCATTACTGTCAAATTCCGATATTCAAGACCCATTAATCACATACACTGCTATAAATACAAGATAGTTGCTACAAGCTTGCTACAAATATAAGTACCTACAGTGCTACAAGGATCTTTTGGCACGTGGCGGAAATCGAAACTAACGATATCATCTTGTAAATTGTCATTATTTTGACGTTATTTATTCACCATCCACGCCCTCCTGACGATGTCACTCAAGTGCCAAGTACCATTATTACCTCTTTCTCGTTATTTCTTACCCTAAGGTTGCCTGGAAGATATTGCTACCTAGCAATAAGGCCGCCTGTTGCTTCTTATATTCTTGTTTGTGTCTGTACCTTATATCTTTTGTGCAATAAAGAATATTTGTATTGTATTGTATTGTATTGTGCCAATAGATCCTTGTAGCACTGTACAGATAAAAGACTGACAGACATAAAACCTGTCACTGTCTCAAAACGTCATAGGTTTATCTGTCAGTTGTTTTATCTGTTAGTGGTGGAACAGGCCCTTAGAATTTTGTGGAGTTACGCATTTTGATGAATTTTGCAGACGATTGTACGGTGCATTTCAACAAGACATTCCTATTAAATATGTATTATAAATGTCAATGTTTGTGCCGATGGATGGATGGATGTTTGGCACTCTTTCACGCAAAAACTACTGAAAGGATTTTGATGAAACTTGGCAATATTGTAGTTTACACATCAGAATAACACATAGGCCATATTATTTTTGTATTTGTTTTTTTTTTGCCAAGATATGACGATAAATACGTACGAAAAGGTACTTACAATATTTTGACCGTTTCCGTTGACATTGGTGCCTTGGGAGCCTTGGGAGCCTTGGTTTCCTTGAGAGCCTTGGGAGCCTTGGGAGCCTTGGTTTCCTTGAGAGCCTTGGGAGCCTTGGGAGCCTTGGTGTCCTTGAGAGCCTTGGGAGCCTTGAGAGCCTTGGGAGCCTTGGTTTCCTTGAGAGCCTTGGGAGCCTTGGGAGCCTTGGTTTCCTTGAGAGCCTTGGGAGCCTTGGGAGCCTTGGTTTCCTTGAGAGCCTTGGGAGCTTTGGGAGCCTTGGTTTTCTTGAGAGCCTTGGGAGCCTTGGGAGCCTTGGTGTCCTTGAGAGCCTTGGGAGCCTTGAGAGCCTTGGGAGCCTTGGGAGCCTTGGTGTCCTTGAGAGCCTTGGGAGCCTTGAGAGCCTTGGTTTCCTTGAGAGCCTTGGGAGCCTAGGGAGCCTTGGTTTCCTTGAGAGCCTTGGGAGCCTTGGGAGCCTTGGTGTCCTTGAGAGCCTTGGGAGCCTTGGTGTCCTTGAGAGCCTTGGGAGCCTTGGTTTCCTTGAGAGCCTTGGGAGTCTTGGGAGCCTTGGTTTCCTTGAGAGCCTTGGGAGCCTTGGGAGCCTTGGGAGCCTTGAGAGCCTTGGGAGCCTTGGGAGCCTTGGTGCCCTTGAGAGCCTTGGGAGCCTTGAGAGCCTTGGGAGCCTTGGTTTCCTTGAGAGCCTTGGGAGCCTTGGGAGCCTTGGTTTCCTTGAGAGCCTTGGGAGCCTTGGGAGCCTTGGTTTCCTTGAGAGCCTTGGGAGCCTTGGGAGCCTTGGTGTCCTTGAGAGCCTTGGGAGCCTTGGTGTCCTTGAGAGCCTTGGGAGCCTTGAGAGCCTTGGGAGCCTTGGTTTCCTTGAGAGCCTTGGGAGCCTTGGGAGCCTTGGTTTCCTTGAGAGCCTTGGGAGCCTTGGGAGCCTTGGTGTCCTTGAGAGCCTTGGGAGCCTTGGGAGCCTTGGTGTCCTTGAGAGCCTTGGGAGCCTTGGGAGCCTTGGTGTCCTTGAGAGCCTTGGGAGCCTTGAGAGCCTTGGGAGCCTTGGGAGCCTTGGTGTCCTTGAGAGCCTTGGGAGCCTTGAGAGCCTTGGGAGCCTTGGTTTCCTTGAGAGCCTTGGGAGCCTTGGGAGCCTTGGTTTCCTTGAGAGCCTTGGGAGCCTTGGGAGCCTTGGTGTCCTTGAGAGCCTTGGGAGCCTTGGGAGCCTTGGTGTCCTTGAGAGCCTTGGGAGCCTTGGGAGCCTTGGTGTCCTTGAGAGCCTTGGGAGCCTTGAGAGCCTTGGGAGCCTTGGTTTCCTTGAGAGCCTTGGGAGCCTTGGTTTCCTTGAGAGCCTTGGGAGCCTTGGGAGCCTTGGGAGCCTTGGGAGCCTTGGTGTCCTTGAGAGCCTTGGGAGCCTTGGGAGCCTTGGTGTCCTTGAGAGCCTTGGGAGCCTTGAGAGCCTTGGGAGCCTTGGTGTCCTTGAGAGCCTTGGGAGCCTTGAGAGCCTTGGGAGCCTTGGTTTCCTTGAGAGCCTTGGGAGCCTTGGGAGCCTTGGTTTCCTTGAGAGCCTTGGGAGCCTTGGGAGCCTTGGTGTCCTTGAGAGCCTTGGGAGCCTTGGGAGCCTTGGTGTCCTTGAGAGCCTTGGGAGCCTTGGGAGCCTTGGTTTCCTTGAGAGCCTTGGGAGCCTTGGGAGCCTTGGTTTCCTTGAGAGCCTTGGGAGCCTTGGGAGCCTTGGTGTCCTTGAGAGCCTTGGGAGCCTTGAGAGCCTTGGGAGCCTTGGGAGCCTTGGTTGTTCTTGCCGTTCTAAAAATTATCATCATTGTAATGACATTTATGTATTAAAACAGAATCAAACTCAAATTTGAAGACATATACTTACGAATGTCACATCAGAGTAAGACTGATCATATTTCTTGCATTTTTGGATGGTCTGCGTTTTAAAAACTTCAATGTTTCCTAAAATTTACAATATTGATTAGTTTTTACTAAGTTCAAGTATTATGTATCATAAAATTGAAACCTCTCTAAGACTACGGACTTTCTGTCGGCCGATAGTTCAGTTGGGCTCAGTATCACATCTGCGTAACGTACCGCGCCGAACGTTCGGTTCAGTATGCTCGCAATGTGTTTCAAGTCACCTATGACACATCAGCCGAAATCACGTCACATACATTTACTCCAGCCGCTGAACGTTCCGCGCGGTACGTTACGCAGGTGTGTCGCGACATTTAATCAAAACGTAGATGTATGCAAGTGCGCACACTATGACGATTGGCATTTGTGTCGATTTAGTAATCAATCTGCGAGGGCTCTAAGTAACAGTGTAAAAATGTTATAATCACCTCCTAATTGGAACTCGGCGTGATAACCACACAGCACGTTCAAGATAGCTTCCAAGCCTGAAAGAAAAAAACAATTGAAATTAGGCCAATCAGGGGCCCAAGTCTGCTTATTTACAATATTTACATTTAATCGTAATCAGTGTAAGCCATTGATTTAGCAGCATACCAAATGTATCAAAAATGCCATTGACACTCTGTTGACATACAACTGAAGCTATTTTAAATTAGCAGACTTGGGGGCCAGTTTAAGAAATCAACAAAAACTTTGCCAAGTTAAATACTTACTTCCATTAGCCAAGTTTCCGAAGACACCGAAGACTTGGTAAACTGTGAACGAGACAAAACGAAACCGTTACTGATGCACATTTATCAAAACATACATACATACATATCCATCACGCGTCTCTCCCATCGAGATAGACAGAGACCTCCCTCCAATTGCTACTATCCAAACACACTTCAAATACTCAAATATTTATTGCACACCATAGGTTTGCATAGGTCTTACAATATTAATTTAGTACTAGCTATGGACCCTTCCTTCGCGTCATCAACATTTATCAATAGCCTCATACATCCACGTCAGTTTAGGGTACTCTTGACTTGGCCTTTCATTAACAAGTTCCCTGATTTGATCGAGATACGTTCGTCTTGGCCTTCGCCTCTCAACATTTATCAAGAATATAACGATGGCAACAAAATCTGCAGCTCAATAAGTATAACTGATAGCAACAGAGCCTTACCTAATCCAAATACGTCTCCCAGAACTTCCACAGTGATTGCATCTGAAAAAGGAATTGTAAATCATCATCATCACCATCATCATCACCATCATCATCATCTTCATCATCATCATCATCGGCTCTTCTACGTCCCCACAACAGGCGCAAGAGCATACCCTCTAGCTAGATCCCCGGCCTGCACCTCTGAGAATTATCTGTCATGCACAGATAAAATATTCGATTACCACTCGCTAACGGTGAAGGAAAACATGAAGAAACCTGCATACACTGGAGAAGAAATTCGAAGGTGTTTGTCACTAACGCATTGGACCAGCGGATAACAGTCTAATCACTCTCGTATGAGAGTAGACTCGTGCCCCTGTAGTGGGGACGTTAAAAGGGCTGATGATGAAATAGACGCAGACAAGGAACGTTGAATCAACGATTATAATGACTTAATGGATATACTTACTGACACCCTTGTCCAAGATTTTGAAAAGGCTCTCTACAACTTGGTAGATGATTGCTTGAACTCCGGACAATTTATCCAGACCTGTGGAACAGAATATTTTATTATTGCTGACGAAGAAAGAAGTCTGTCGAATTGTTAATTTTGTAAAAATTCATAGTCATATTCATTTTCGAGGTGTAACTGAGCACTGCGCTATCCGAACCAGAGAGAGAATCGCGGCAATAATAATATCGCCGACTATAAGGACTATAAAGTCGTGTCACGTATTTCTGTACTCTCTATGGAGCCGTCTCCACACGGCAGTATTGACGCCAAGATGTGACGTAACATAGAAATACGTTCTAGTCTTCTTCGAGGTTCTAGTGTGTTCGCTTGTTACAGTTACCCTTTGATACGCGGCGAAAACCGGCAATCGTCGGCTCGCTGCGAGCCGCTCGTTTCGTATTCGTCGCAGGCTCGCGAACCACGTACACACTACGTTTTTTTGTTACAGTGCATGCAATGGTTACAGTTACAGCTCGGTAATTAATACGCATCTTCAAGATTAACATCTATCATAACGCTAAAGGTCTATTTACACAGATCCGAGCCGTGCCCGGGACGTGACCGGGCCGTGGCCTGTCAGGAGGGAAAATAATACGTCGTCATGACAACTTGTGTGAACGAATCTATAAAAAATGTATGAAATGATATTTTTTCCCTGACACGGCTCGGATGTGTGTAGACAGACTATAAAATCTACTTGCCTTGATAGTCTTGTTTTTAAATTACTTTGTATTAGTTAACTTCTATTTCTAAAATACTGATATGGTTACAAAGATTTGATTAGAAAGATTTATCCCATAGTTCAGGATTTTCCTAGTTTGGACAGTAGGCACTGTTTATGTATGTTTAAGTAGGAAACAGTTGTTCAGTCTGGTACAGTGGCTCACCAAAAAAGCCTTCGGCACGCGCTTCTGAGAAGTGCAAAAGAGATAAACGTATCTCCTTTCCTTCTTTACAAACCGATGGTGAGTCACTGTACCCGACTGAACAACTTGTTTCCTTCTTAACCCTAACTTAACTATGCTGTTTCAAATATTTCTTTTTTTCAAGGGACGTACCTCCGATTTGCTTGACGTGCACGTTGTAGTCGCTGCGGCATTGGTCGAGTTTCAATTGTGAGATCCATTGATTACGGTCGGTCTTTAGCGGTTGCACCAGGGTTAGACCGTCCCCTAAGAACAGAAACAGCTTTTAAAATGATTTCATAATCATAATTTTTATTGCGCTTTCACAAAGTTACAGAAATGTTAGTGTCGGCGCAAACGGGTCACCGCTGTCACGCGCTACCGCCACAATGTCAGAAGCGAGCGTGCGAGTGAGCAAGTGAGCAGTACTGTAGCGAGTCGCCGCCAAAGGCTACACGTGTGCGGTGCCGCCATACAATTCATATGAAAAAGCGTGTTAGGTCGCAGTCGCTGGCCACCGATGGTTGTGGTCGGTGGCTCGTTTGCGCCGAGCTGTAACCATGGACGAAAAAGGACGAGGACTAGACGCTAAAACTAATAGTTAGTCGTCCTGATATCACTAAGTGGGCGTGGCTTGGCGGCCATTACGCTATTTACTTTTAAATTAAACATTTGTCGACGTCATTTGCAAGATTTTACATACATTGACGTGTTACGCCACCTAGTGGTGAATAGCGTAGCTGTCTGGAATTCGAACGTAGTAGTTCTGCTTTACGCCACTAGGTGTCCGTGGTGTTAACAATATATTCAAAGTACCTACATGTTAAATTTGCCTCTTAAATAATGTTAACAACAACTAACTATTCATTATTCATAGATACTTCATTGCTACTGTTGAAAAAAACGATAGCAAAAACTGTTACATTAAAATTATTTATTTCATACGCACAAAAAATGCTCTTGAAACCGTTACATTATTGTATAGGTACATGTTTTTAAGCTAGCGCTAGATTTGCAAAATGCAGTTTCTCCCAGAGAAGAAATTAGGAAGAAACTCTGTAGGGTTGCTCTTTTCAAATAAGTCAGAGCCAAAAAATCTGTGACAAACTTACATTTTTGTCCTCCAGCGGAGATGGCAATTGTGGTCAATCCAAAGCACACTGTAAGAATAAAAGTAACATTAGAGATACCAGGTGTATAACGGAAATTAAACTACCGATTTAGGAGTAAAGTACTTACGTGGCACTAAAATCTTGCTGACTGAAAAAGGAAAAGCAAGATTAGAAAGTGTTCTCTACTGATATAAATGTAACCCCGCAATATGCGGTCAACCGGAATGCGGTCACCCGTCTAGCTAACCGCAATCAAAAAGTAGGACAAAGTATTTTTTATCTGCACGATGCGGCTGCGGTTAATACCACGCAGTTAACCTGACGGCTGACCACATTTCGGCTGACCGCATAGTGCGGGAGGGCGCTAATAGGGATCACGAATACATTTAAAAATTACATTAATTTTAATCCGTCTGTTAGACTGTTCTTAAAATATTGGACACATATTTTTTGCTTTCTCAAATACATAAATAAAAACAAAGATACAGAGCATTAAAGTTACGGAGTGGCTTTTGACGTCACGGTAAAAATTTAACTAAATCGTGACAGCACGAGGAACTTAAACTCAGTGTATCTTTGTCATTTTTAGGTAAAGAGAGAAAAGAAAAAAATCGTGTCCAATTTTTTTTGAATTATCTAAGTAATGGACTA
Source organism: Anarsia innoxiella (assembly GCA_947563765.1). Lineage (NCBI taxonomy): Eukaryota > Metazoa > Arthropoda > Insecta > Lepidoptera > Gelechiidae > Anarsia > Anarsia innoxiella. The sequence continues at coordinate 1,461,920 of OX387419.1, forward strand.
AAAAATGATTTTTTTTGTCGTCTCGCATATTGAGCTCGCTCATATTTGCTGCGCCTTACAATGTCACTTCAGCATATATTTTTGGTGGAACTAGTCGCGTTTCATCATAGATGTAAAACGCAACACTGCTGCGCTTTGGCTCAAAGAGTCACACTTGTATACTTACGTCCGGGGCATGATTTTTCAATCAGCGGCTGGCTCAAAAAGATCACTGCAAAGAAAAAAATTTGGTACCGTGAAATACATACTTAACTGTTATACCTATTTCCCATCGAGGTAGAAAGAGACCACTTGCTACGATACACTTCCTTCGTTTCATCCACATTCATCAGTCACCTCATACATGCACGTCAGTATAAGTTGGGATATATGAAGGGTAGATAAATAAATAAATGTCTATTTACACACACCCGGGCCATACCCTGGACGTGACCGGGCCGTGGCCTGTTAGGAGGGAAAAAATACGTCGTCATGACAACGTGTGTGAACGAATCCATAGAAAATGGATGGAATGATATTTTTTCCCTGACACGTTCCTAACACGGCCCGGATGTGTTTTGATAGACCATTATGGATCATGTGTTGAAACCACCAGACATTTTTATGAAGATAATTTTTGAACTTACTTATCATGACGTCGTTGCAGTAAACTCCCTTCTTAGTTGGTTTGACTGAAAACAAATGAAATGTAGTTAGTTATAGAATATTTGTAAGTGAAAAATAGTCCAGTTCATCCCCCCACCTTTTCCGTGGTCTGACGCGAAGCCGCTTGGCAGTTATTAGTAGCTTTAGCTCTTATCATCTGGCCTGCGACAGACATGTCTGGCCCAATCCCACTTCAACCTGGCAGCTGTTTTTGCCACCCAAGCAAGTCTGCTTTACAATATTCGCAGTTTTGTGTCGTCCGAGTGTCAAAGTAATTTTTTGACATATTTGGTCGAAATCAGTGTAATGCTATCTATCTACACACAAAAGCCGCCGGCTTTTTTGACAGCTGCCATTCGTATGACGAAAAGCCGCTGGCCTAGTCCAGCGGCATGCCGGCGGCTTTGGTGTGTAGATAGCATAAGCCATTATTTACGAGAATACCAAATGTGACAAAAAATGCCATTGACTCTGCCGACATACAACTGAGGCTATTTTAATTTAGCAGACTTGAGCCCCAGCAATATGCATTTTTGATTACATAATATGGAATTTGGACTCGTTTTGTTGGTCCAACCAATTGGTACTAAAATGGCGACTTACCGATAAGTTGTGAGACGCTTGTGACCTTGCCGCTTCCAAGTCCTAAGATACCAGAAAGTCCTTGCAGGAAGTTGCTGACGATACCTAAGACTGTTTTAAGGATATTCTGGAGCAAATCGACTGACGATTGCAAGATTGATGAGACGTCGATCTTCAGTTTAGCTGCACATAAAATAGGGTGCATTTTAATGACAATGATCCGTATAACGAAGTCGATTCTTTATGCACAAATCACGTAAAAAAAGATTTTATGATATTACCTACTCCTGGTAATGTTTACAGCTTTAATTTTTTTATGAATATTGACTGATGGTCATTGCAGTCAAAAGTGGTTTTGACTAAAGAAACCAGTCAAAACCCTGAAGTAACATCTCTCAAAAGACACATACGTATCCGTCATGCCTCTCTCCCATCGTGGTAAGCAGGGACCACCTGTCCATCCGTCCATCTGTCATCTAAACACAGATCTTTCGTTTCATCCACATTCATCAATCACCTCATACATGCACGTCGGTTTAGGGTACTCCTGACTTGACCTTTCCGGAACAAGTCCCCGATTTGATCGAGATACGTTCGTCTTGGCCTTCCCGTCCCATTTCCTTCCGCTCTTGCTTTGTCTATCTTTTTTGTTAATCTCTTTTCACTCATACCTTTTTCTTTTCTTTTTAAAAATACGATGATGAAGATGATAAGCCATTATTTGAATACCTATTGATGTGATATCTTTGGTTAACGTGATTTTTATGAGCTGATTCTTAAAAAATTAAACCTCTACTTCAAAAAAAGGTTTTACTTACCGAACAATGTCTCGTATACTTGAATCACGACTTTCTGTGAACAAGAGAAAATTATTTGAAAATACAGTATTACGACTTTGAGATTTTTGAAGTAATAAATATGGGGCCCAAGTCTGCTAATTTAAAATAGCCTCAGTTGTGTGTCGGTAGAGAGTCAATGGCATTTTTTGACACATTTGGTATTCTAGAAGACTTCGGCCCCAGCTATCAGGCAATTAAAAAGCAAAAAAAAAACAGTGCAGATAAGCACTTACCACGTCAAGTTGACTTCCGCTGTTGCCTTGGTTGCCATTGCTACCATGGTTGCCCTGGTCCTTATTTCCTTGGTTGACATTGTTGTCCTTATTTCCTTGGTTGTTATTGTTGTCCTTATTTCCTTGGTTGTTATTGTTGTCCTTATTTCCTTGGTTGTTATTGTTGTCCTTATTTCCTTGGTTGGTATTGTTGTCCTTATTTCCTTGGTTGGCATTGTTGTCCTTATTTCCGTGGTTGGTATTGTTGTCCTTATTTCCTTGGTTGTCCTTATTTCCTTGGTTGGCATTGTTGTCCTTATTTCCTTGGTTGGCATTGTTGTCCTTATTTCCGTGGTTGGTATTGTTGTCCTTATTTCCTTGGTTGTCCTTATTTCCTTGGTTGCCATTGTTACCCTGGTTGCCATTGTTTCCATTATTGCCCTGGTTTCCTTGGCTGCCTTGGTTTCCATTGCCATTCTATAAATTTGTAAAAAAATAAATTGTTTAATGTAAAGATTGCTAGCTTACGAATTATGTTTGCATCGCAGCGAGTGGAGGGAAGTGGTCTCTGTCTTCCACGACGGGGAAGGAACGTGATAGATATGTATCATCATCATCATATCAGCTCGTGGTCGTCCACTGCTGGACAAAAGCCTCCAAGAATCTTCACACCGACCGGTCATGCGCTGCCCACATCCAACAACTTTCCGCGACTTTCACCTGGTCGTCGGTCCACATTGTTGGAGGGCTTCCCACACTACGTCGTGTGCGGTCGCCACTAGATATGTGTGTATATATGAACGTTATAGCACCATACCCAGAATATGCCGGGAACACAACCGCTTTTACATTCACTCAAGGGATGCTAATATTTTTTCCAATACCCTATACGTATAAGTTCAGAAACATTCTCGCAAACTCGCAGATAGTTAAATAAGTTTCTAAGTTTATAGTATTTATTATATTAATTTTTTGATATTCTTTTTTATACTCTTAAGCACAGTTTTGTAAGCAAGTTGTGTTTGCCTATTATTGGGTTAGCACGTTCTAATTATTAAAGTGTTCTGTATAGAATGTAATGGTATCTACACACCAAAGCCGCCGGCTTTTTTGACAGCTACCATTCGTATGACATTAAGCCGCTGGCCTAGCCCGCCGGCATACCTTTTATACCATACCGGCTTTGGTGTGTAGATAGCATAAGGTGTGTTTACTGTTGGCAAACCTAATAAAATAAATAAATGAAGTTTTATCTTACCACAAAGATAGTGACGTAGTAAGTATTGTCGTATGGCCGACAAGCGTTGTAAATTTGATCGTGGTTGCCGCTTAGTTTACCTGTTTAAGAATAAAAGATTTTAATGAGCATCCAACCTAAACGCCAAAATACACCGGATGCGTATGCGTACCTCTAAGTTGTAATGTATGAGTCATACACAGAATTAGGTTCAAAATTGTCTTTTCTGATGATAAGGATACTGGAGCAGCCAATCCTTTAATTGTTTATACAGGCCAAAATTACATCGGGCACAGATTATGCGGATATGCATTAAGTTGAGAAATTAGCTTCCAGTGTCCTTAACTTTCGGGAACAGGAGAGAATTTTTTTTTTTTGGCTGTATGACCCGTATGGAACAGTTACCGCTTGCGTCTAAGTCTACGCTACGCATACGTCTACACATACGTAACGCATACGCATCCGGTGTGTTTTGGCCTTTATTGGCATAGCAAAAATTGTCGTTGTTAACCCCTAGGAGCATTACTGTGGAGAAAAAAAAGTTGGCGGCGACTGATGAAAAATACAGTGCTTTAAGGATCTTTTAGCACGTGGCGGAAATAGGAACTAACGATATCATCTTGTAAATTGTCATAATTTTGAGTTAAGATCTATCTACACAGATCCTGGCCGTGTCCGGGCCGTGGCCCGTCAGGAGGGAAAACAGTACGTCGTCATGACAACGTGTCCGGTTGGTTGGTTCTCCTGACGGGCCACGGCCTGGACACGTCCCGGGCACGGCCCGGATCTGTGTAGATAAACCTTTATTTATTCACCACGTCCACACCCTCCTGATAATGTCACTCAAGTGCCAAGATCCTCGTAGCACTTTACGTCAATCGATAGAGAAAAATATTATAAAACGAAATTGAAAATTAATATAAATATCTATCATTTATCTAATACAAATACGATTTCATGCTTTTAGCTTCCCAGCATTATAAAATAACCCTAACTAATAATTAATAAGTAACAAATAAAGAACAGTAAGACCCAGAACACACGGTGAAACGCAACTGCAACGCAGACTTCTTTAGAAAACCACACACGACGCAAGAGAAACGAAACGTTTCAAACTAGTTGCGTCGTGTGCAGTTTTCTAAAGGAGTCTATAGCAAAAACTTATATGCAACTCAAAAGTAACTAGCAGTTTCAGTTGCGTTGCAATTGCGTTTCATCGTGTGTTGGGGCTTAGCATACGTACCGCGACAATTATCTCACGTCATGCTGTCCTTATCACATTTAAAACTATGGACAGAGACGTAAGCGTGACAAACCCATGACAACGTCTTGTCACGGACTGTATGCTAAGCTAGGTGGGCTTAAGTAAGGAATGTTCATAAAGCAAAGCAATGTTTGTTTGTAGTGGGAATCGAACCCACAGCCAACGGCAAGAAAAGTCGATATTAACTACGCTAAACGGTCAGATAAATATTGTACTCCTTTGATTACTCACCACCCATTTGGAATTGTGAATGCCATTGGAAAAGCGTAGTGAGGAAGTCATTCAATGCAGAGTCTGTAAACAAAAAAATACCATTAATAACAATGATTTTTTATAGGTACAGATATATGTTACCTTTATAGTGATTGGCGTTTTAAATCTGTGCCGAACAATGATTACAATGACATTAATGACAGCACAGCACTTCAAATCATACCCCAAATGTCTTCAGACTAACAGAGACTAGCTACAAGTTGTCTTAAATAGGTCTATTTACAGTCTTCAAAATGTGCGCGCATATAACATATCTGCACCTAGTACTAATCTTTCTCATCCCAGAAAAAAAAGAACAATAGAAAATCTATCGTGTCTGGGTTTATAATGGGTCAGTGGGATGTAAGTGGTTATTACACCATGCCATACATAAATATCTATCACGCCTCTTCCCCATTGAGGTAGGCAGAGACTTCCCTCCACTTGCTACGTCCCAAACACATCTCTTCCACCTCATCCACATTCATCAGTGTCCTCATACATGAACGTCGGTTTATGGTACTCTTGACTTGGCCTTTCTTTAACAAGTCCACGATTTGATCGATATACGTTCGCCTTGGCATTCCCTTTACAAAATTTCCATCCACACCATAGACTATAGGAGACGCTTAATGTATTTAATATTAAGCGCCCCCCACACTATGCGGTCAGCCAAAATGCTGTTAACCGTCCGGTTAATTGCAGTATTAGCCGCAGTCGCATCGCAGTGGGGATTAAGGCTGAAACACACCGGATGCGTATGCGTAACGTAGACGTAAGCACGGCGTAGTTACGGTGTAACCCGATGTGACACCGGGCTACGCGTCATGTCGACGTGTCTACGTTACGCACGCGGTGACAGTTCCATACATTACAACTCAGAGTTACGCATACATCTACGCATACACAACGCATACGCATCCGGTGTGTTTTGGCCTTTTGTAGTATCATTATCACATGGGGTATCATTAGATTCTTTTTAATAAAAAAATTTACTTACTTCCATTCAAAATGTTTCCCAAGAGACCGATGATACCGTAATCTGTAAAAAAATAAATAAAATTTAAATTAATGTAGTTTGACCACAATAAAACAAAATTAATTATGAAAATAAGCAACAATTTTATACAAAAAATAAGGAAAGTACTTACTGTATACGAAAGCGTCGCCACAAGTATCAAGGGTTACCTTATCTGTTGAAAAAATATACATATTTAGTATTATAATAGAAAAATGCAATGCGATGCAATGCGATGCAAACAATAAATAAACGAACTAATTAAAAAAAAAATATATATAAAATGATAAAATAATAGGCTTATTACTAGTTAGGCTCGGCGCAAACGAGCTAGCGACCACAGCCACAGGTGGCCAGCGACGGCGACTTAACAAACTTTTTTATCGTGGACACTACTGTAGCGAGTGGCCGCGACCGGATACACGTGTGCGGCCGCGTCAATACAAAAAATATGAAAAAAATAATATGGCCACCGGTGGCTGGTAGTCGGTGGCTCGTTTGCGCCGACACGTAACAAGCAATTTTATGCTATCTGCACACCAAAGCCGCCGGCATGCCGGCGGGCTAGGCCGGCGGCTTTGGTTTGTAAATACCATTAGGCGGGTTGTATTTTTTTTTAATTATTATTTGATCATCATCATCATATCAGCTTATGGACTTCCACTGCTGCCTTCCCCAAGGATGTCCACAACGACCGGTCTTGCGCTGCATGCATCCAGCGACTTTAACTAAGTCGTCAGTCTACCTTGTTGGACGCCTTCCCACAGTGTGTCGTACGATGAGTGCTTATTTGATATTTAAGTATTATTCAAATATGTGTGTTATTACTAGATATAAGAGTTAAATATCTACTTACCAGCGCCTGCATTTAAGATTCCGAAAAGATTGTTGATGTAACCAAATAGCACCTTCAATATTCCATTGACCTTGTCGATACCTTCGTAAAGAAATGCGATAAATTAGTTAAAATACATAATTCAAAATTCCTAATATTTTATTTAAAGTACTTAGTTACGCTTTTTGACTTTTTAAGGGTTCCGTTCCCAAAGAGTTCCTTAAATTCCTTAAATTAAGAAAAACATTCCTTAAATTAAATGAATGTTATTTATTTATGGACAGCTCTTTTGATATATAAATTTTATTGTATGTTTCTGTGTTTATGCCTGAGATTTGTAAAACTCAAATTGAAAAGAGCAACCAAACAAAGTTTCTTGCTAGGTTCTTCTCTGGGGAAAACTGCACTCTTGCGAATCTAGCATAAAGTTTAAAAAATGACCCGTCCTAAGTGTTGTCAAAACCTGCAGGATTAAATGATTTTTCATTTCATTTCAAACGGTGAAAACGGGACACTATTACTAATCGCTCGGCTGTCTGTCTGTCTGTTTGTATCTCAGGAACCATTATAGCTAGAGCGTTGTTTATTTCTAGTATACGGATTAAATAATTGATTATCATTTGCTAATGGTGAAAAAAAACACAAAACAACACAAACAACAACAAACAGCGAAAACCTGCATATACTAGAAAAGAAATTCGAAGGTGAATGTGAAATGCGCTGCAGGTTGGCGGATTTCAACGTGGTGGTTAGGCCAACATGGAAATTTACGGCCTAATCACTCTCATATGAGAGTAGGCTCATGCCCCCGTAATGAGGACGTTAAAAAGGCTGATGATGATGATTATTTTGTCATCATCCCTATAAAATAACATCGCTGATGTAATGAAAGAAGACAGCGATTTTTTTTTATGTCTTAGACCCAGAACACACAGTGAAACGCAACTGCAACGCAACTTGTTTTAAACGTTTCGTTTCAGTTGCGTCGTGTGTGGTTTTATAAAGGAGTCTGATAGCAGAAACTTAGATGAAACTCAAAAGTAACTAGCAGTTTTTGCGTTTCATCGTGTGTTCTGGGCCATAAGGGAGCAAAAGTCAGTTTTCTTACCTCCATAGCTGCGCAGGATGCCTTGCCAATCGTTGTTCAATCCAGCCGTATTCAGTTGAGGGTACCATTGTGAACTATTTCCTTTAATTGGCTTGATGATAGATAGTCCCTCGACTAGGGAATTAAAAAAATATATGATTAAAACCTTATTAAATACAGTACTTATAGAATTGGCTTTATCGACTGGAAAATTCAAAAAATAATCAGATAATATGATTTAAAACTTCTAATCTAATTAAATCTAGCCACTTATGTCCCACTGCTGGGCTTAACTTAGAAAAAACAACTTACTCACATCATAAGTAAAGTTACCCTTAATGTAACTAACACGAGTAAGTCAAAATTAATTTGCGTTTTTTAATGGTACCTGCTATTTTGGATAAACAGGCCCCCAAGTATGCTAATTTAAAATAGCCTCAGTTGTGTGGCGGCAGAGTGTCAGTAGCATTTTTTGACAGATTTGGTATTCTGCTAAACAATGGCTTACACTGATAGCGACCAAATGTGTCACTCATTAACACACAACTGGGAGTATTGTAAATAAGCAGAGTTTGGGCACTAGTTGAGTTATTTAACAGTGATTTAAACGAGTGAGAGAGCTCTTTCTTATGCTATCTACACACCAAAGCCGCCGACATGCCGCCGCGCCGTGCTAGGCCGGCAGCTTTACGTCATACAAATGGCAGCTGTCAAAAAAGCCAGCGGCTTTGGTGTGTCGATAACATTAGCAACTTTCTTTACTTAAACTTAAATATAGCTAGGTACTTACTATTTTGTCCGTTATTGGAGATTGCAATGGTAACGATGTTGAAGCATACTGTAACATAAAATAAAAATATCATTAAAAATATAGAAATAAAACGGTGAAAAAATATTGCTTTTTTATTTTATAATTTAAGCGCCCCGTCGCACTATGCGGCCAGCCGGAATGCGGTAAGCTATCCAGTTAACCACAGAATTAGCCGCAACCGTATCGCAGTGCGGATAAAAATGATTTTATCGTACAAATTTTTAAATGGGGTTTGCCGGACGGCTAACCGGATCCTTTAACTTATAAACGGATTATAAGTTAAAGGATCTGTGATAAAACTATTATGATATTCCTAGTAATAATCGAAGCAGGTAGAGGAGGCCATGATAAGGTTGCCCCCGCATCAGCGGTCAGCCGTTCGGCTTACCGCAATAAAAAATTGTACGATAAAGTAGTTTTTATCCGCATTTCGATGCGGCTGCGGCTAATACTCCAGTTAACCGGATGGCTGACCGCATTCTGGCTGACCGCCTAATGCGGGGGAGAGGCTAAAAATATATTTTATATCAGCATTGTTATTATTTTTTATATAATTACCTCGTACGTAGACATCGCCCACTGAAACAGAAAATATGTTTTTTAATTTGGTAAATATTTCATAATTAAATATCAAAATATTATGGTGTCTACACATCGAAGCTGACAACAGCCTAACTTCCTTTTAAAATACTTACATTTTGGAGCGATCTTGTTCAAAATTAATCGCAAGCACATAGAGTCTGTAAAGAGAGAAAAAAATATATTTAATATTTAATTACCTATTTATGTGGATGTGGATAAAAAGAAATATAATAAAGGAGAATACTGCAAAAGAGATATGTTAAGATCGTAAAAAGTGCAGGGTGTCATATTTATTAGTTTGTTCTCGATCTAGTTTATTCTATTTCGTGTTCTGGATTTTGCAGGCCCGTGTTTCCGTGTTCCGTGTGTAGGTATTTATATTTTTTAAGAATTTTAAAACTTCATTTAAAAAGAGCAATTCAAGCAAGAAGTTTTTTGTTTAAAAAAAGTACGCAGCGACGAAATTCATTATGAGAATATTAATAACTATTTATAGATAGATAGATAGATAGAAATTCCTTATTGCACACAAAGAAATACAGATACAAACTTAAAACTAAAACATTATGCGCAAAGGCGGCCTTATCACTAAAAGTGATCTCTTCCAGACAAAAGATTTAGATAACAAACAAACAACAGATTAACAGATTTTTTTTTTCCAGATTATGAAGGCAACGAAAATATACTTACATTTGAGTACGAATTCTATGTACAATCCCTTGTTTGTTGGGGCAGCTGAAAAGAAGAAAATAAATTATAACAAATATATTCCAAACGAGAAACTTTAACAACGTTAAGGGCTTGTTTCATAATCTATAGATAAAATTTATCTGACAGATATTTTATACCTGTCACTGTTTAAAACGTCACGTTTTATGGAATAGACATTCTTAGCTTTATCTGTCTTTTTTTTTTAATTTATAAGTGATGTAACGAGCCTTTAGTCTTAAACTTTAATAACATACTTTTTCACCCTTGGGAAACAATGAACTCTTTGTGTTGTATACAGGGTGTAACAGAAAGGGGGTATAATGCCGAAACACAGCGATAGTCCCCATGAATGTGAACAACTTTCCGCAAGGAACATGGGTCGTAACTCAAAAAAAAAAAATTCACCTCCCCATACAAAATGTCCGATCAGCTGATCGAGTAAGTAAGGGCGACCCAAAAATTTTTTTCGAGTTACGACCCATGTTTCTTGGGGAAAGTTGTTCAGTTTCACGGGGACTATCGCTGTGTTTCGGCTTTATACCCCCTTTCTGTTACACACTGTATAATCAAAGAATATACTATTTTAATACAAAGTAAGAAAGAAAAGTAACCGGATTTGCAATAAACCCGCAGCCAAAAGGAAAAATCGAAACAAAACATCACAAGGTATTAAAAATCAAAAATCACTTACGAAGAAAATCGGAAAAGTTCTGCGGCTTCCTGTTATGGAATCCTAAGATGCCGAAGATGCTTTGAACTACTCCTCCGACAATGTTGAATACCAGATGTAGGATATTGCCCAAGACATCAGCCACGCCTTCGATCAAACCTTGGACTCCGCCCGATATACCAAGTTGGCCTGTAACACAATAACTGGTTAATACATGTGGGAAGGAGGAAGTGACGGAAGAAGGAAGCAGAAGTTACAGATGAATGAAAGGGATGCATGCTAAGGAGTAAGAGAGTGAGAGTTGTTGATTGGTGGCTAAGCGACGGGGATGAATGGCGGATTTGGTTGTGGTTTAGGTCTTATTTCAAAATATAAATTTAAATAAATAAATCAACAGTATTTTTACTTTCTCATACATATATCGCAGTAAGATAAATAAAGCCGCCCACATAGTTGTACGAAAGCAATTCATAACTATCTCACTAGGAATATAATTATAAAACGGTCCAAGTTATGTGATATACACTCGAGAGCAATAAATCCGGGTCGGGTAAACAAAAAACTAAAAAATCTCGAAAACTAAGAATCCTAGCCTGATGAAATAAAATGTGTTTAAGAGACCAATAAATACTTGTGAAATGTAAATATAAAACTCCTGAGTTACTTCTATATTTATGTCATGACAATGAAATCGTCGTTTGCGGATTTTGGTATATAGCATGCCAAATATCGAATGGAAGCACGAGGTAATGCGAAATGTTAGAATTCAAGAAATGCTTATGTTGTCTAAAAAATTTTTTTTTTTCACATCATAGTTTTAAAGTTAGATCATCAGTTTTTTTCTTTACTTAACATTCTGTTATTAAAATGTTGTGACTCATAAATGTTATTACTTACATTAAAGGAGTATAAAATTGTCTATTAAACACAATTTATTTCATTAAGCTATCATTCTTGGATCGCGAGTTTTTTGCATTCTTTAGTGACCCGGATTCATTGCTCTCGAGTGTACTTATATCACTAGATTACACTAAATAGCTTTCGGAGTTTGTGGCGCAGGCGGCACGTGATAAATATCACGCCTCTCTCCCATCGGGGTAGGCAGAGACCACTTCCTTCCACTTCAACGGAACAATGGTTTCGGTTTCGGTTTAGGTTACGGTTCCGTAACTGGTTAATTAACGTTCCATAACATAAATAATAAATGTATGTGTGTTTATTAAAAAAACTATTGCTACATAACGTCATAAAAAAAAAATTACATCTGATCCCAAGATAAATCAACTACTGATGGCATTATTTTTTAGGAATTGGATGAATAATAAGGTTTCAAAGTTAAAGTTGCTTATTATCATGAGTCGCACTACTTGTTTAAGTGTTTTTAATTTTTATCTTATTCGGAAACCCATTTTTTTATATTTAAGTATTTAGCTTGACTTACCATAGTACTTGTCGCAGGTGTTCACGAAAATGTCCTAAAAATTAAATATATTGTTAAACAAAGAATTTGATAAAACAAAACCAAAAAAGGAAAAAAATAACTCATCAATGCACATTGATTTACGCCCGTTATTAGGAGGAGATTTAAATTGGAGAAAAAAAATTGGAGATTGAAAAAACAAAACACAATTGTCACTTGTGTAGGTACCAAAAACATGTCAAGAACACAATTGTGTTTTGTTTTTTCAATCTCGATTTGGTAAAAAACGTATCAGGATAGGTTATTAATAACGGGCGTTAGTTAAGGGTATTCTTGACTTAACGCGTTTTCAGACTAGCTTTTTATACGCGCGTATATGCTCGTTTTTTGAAACCCGCTTCTAAGCTCGTGTCATCATCATCATGTCAGCTTATGGACGACCACTGCTGGACAAAAGCCTCTCCAGGATCTCCACAACGACCGGTCTTGCGCTGCCCACATCCAACGGTTTCCAGCGACTTTAACCAAGTCGTCAGTCCACCTTGTTGGAGGTCTTCCCACACTTCGTCGTCCGGTGCGTGGTCGCCACTCGAGAACCTTTCTGTCCCATCAAAGTTCTATCTAAGTATCTAAGCTTCTAAGTTCGTGTAGTCCATGTTTATACTGAGTTTATTGACGGACACGATACCACTTGTTCGAGCGTATACGCTCGTAGAGGCGCGTTAGGTTTTTTGAAGCTCATATGTAATCATGAAAACAATCGTATACGCGCGTACTAAACTGAAAACGCCCTTGGCCTTTCTTAACATCCCCAATTTGAGGTATGATCTCATTTTCTTCCATTTTCATCCGTTTGTTAATAAACCTAACGTTATTTGTAAATTCTACTTACGGCGCTAAGGCTAGCACCACCGCCGCCGCCCCCTCTTCCGCCTCCCCCTAAGAGACCACCAAGCAGACCTCCGCCATGGCCTCTTTGTAGAACAGTGCCCGAAGTCGATGCTACTGATGCGAGCTGAAAATATAAACATTTATGTAAGCTCGTGCCTTGCATAAGGTTTAAATATTCTTGATGTTATTATCACCATCACCATCATCAGCTCTTTTAACGTCCCCACTACAGGGGCACGAGTCTATTCTCACACGAGGGTGATTAGGCCGTAATCCACCAGGCTGGCCCTTGAGTTGGTGGATTTCACATACACCTTCGAATTTCTTCTCTAGTGTATGCAGGTTTCTTCGCGGTGTTTTCCTTCCAGCCTGGCCACACGGGCTAATATAATTTCACGAACAAATAATCTCAGCTACCACACCTACACAAATTATTTATACGTGGAATGACACTAGCTTGCGGTGTCACACCGCAACGGCCGTGTGAATGGTAAAGGTCATGAAAGGAATCCGTGAAGAATCCACGATAATTGTGAGGCCGTAGATTCTATCTACACACCAAAGCCGCCGGTATACCGCCGGGCTAGTCCGGCGGCTTTACGTGATACGAATGGCAGCTGTCAAAAAAGCCGGCGGCTTTGGTGTGTAGATACCATTAGCGACGCACTATGCGGCCAGCAGTTAGCCGTCCGACTAACCGCAATCAAAATTTTGTACGAGTAAAGTAGTTTTTACCCGCACTCCGATGCGGTGGCGGCCGATATACTGTGGTTAACCGGACTGCCGACCGCATTCCGGCTGACTGCATAGTGCGCAGCTAATGGTATCTACACACCAAACCCGCCGGATTTTTTGACAGCTGCCATTCGTATGACGTAAAGTCGCCGGCCTAGCTAGCGGCACGACGGCGGCTTTGGTGTGTACATAGCATTAGAGTCTAAGGTCTAGAAGCCTCATAAAAAGTGATCTGTGAAAATTTTAACGCTCTAGCTGTAACGGTTCATGAGATACAGCCTGGTGACAAACGGACGGACAGACAGACAGATGGACAGTCAAATCTCAGTAATAGGGTTCCGTTTTCACCTTCTGGGTACGGAAGAAGAAGCCTTATAAAAAATATTTTTCTTGCTTACCAAAACTAAGGCTGTGAGGCCAAGGAGACTCTTCGTGGACACCATTGTGACAATGGCGAACTCGCAATGGCATACCATTCAAAAACCATGCAATTTATACCACAGGATTAAACAAATAGGACATCAATAGTTGTAGACACAAGTGTTGTTTTATTGTACAATTTTAAACAAAAAAGAAATCGCAATGTTTTTAGTTTTCGCGGCCGTGGGTTCTGTTGGATTTTGAGGTACATATACATACATATCTGTCACGCCTCTCACTCGTTGGGGTAGGCATGAGTGGCCTCTGTCTTCCTCGATTGGGCAGAACATATTTTGGAATTTACTTATACAGGGTGTAACAGAAAGGGGGCGGGTATAATGCCGAAACACAGCGATAGTCCTCATGAAACTGAACAACTTTCCCCAAGAAACATGAGTCGTTACTCGAAAAAATTCGCCTCCCTATACAAAATGTCCGATCAGCTGATCGAGTAAGTATGGGCGATCCAAATTTTTTTTCGAATTACGACCCATGTTCTTTGGGGAAAGTTGTTCAGTTTCATGAGGACTATCGCTGTGTTTCCGCATTATATCCCCTTTCTGTTACATCCTGTATAAGAGTTCATATTAGGCCGGAAAACTTCGATACCGCGTTTCAGGTTTTGTATGCAAATCTACTATGGAAGAAGCGAGAATATTTTGTATCTTAGTAAGTGGAGGGAAGCGGTCTCTTTTTAACTCAATGGCAAAGAAGCGTGACATAATATGTATGTATAATATGTTTGATTAATTGACAGCATCTTTTTTTAAAGCGCTTATTCGGTACACATGTACTCAAATAGCTTAAGTTTTACAATTTCACAAAAGAACCCTAATAAGCTGACGTTAGTAACATTAAATTTACTCATCTGTGTACTCAACACTTTTGTTTTTAAAATTAAATATAATTTGGTTTAATTTATTTGTTTTTAATAATGCGAAAACAGAAAATAATAAGCATTTTATATTAAAATGATAATGGTAATTTTAAAGTATCAGAGTAATTGATACTTAAAGGTCAATTATATATCTACACAGATCCGGGCCGTGCCCGGGACGTGACCAGGCCGTGGCCCGTCAGGAGGGAAAACAATGCGTCGTCATGACAACGTATCCGGGCCATGTCCGGGACGTGTCCGGGGCGTGTCCGGGACGTGTCAGGAAAAAAATATAATTCCATACATTTTCTATGGATTCGTTCACATACGTTGTCATGACGACGCCGACGTATTGTTTTCCCTTCTAACGGGCCACGGCCCGGACCATTATTATGTCCTTCTTTACCCGACTGCGCCAGAAGCAGGATTATATTTTTAGAGAGTATGTATGTATGTATAATTCTTTATCACGCTCTACAGTCTACAGCCTAAACGGCTTGATGGATTTTAGGATGAGAGGTGTCATTAGATTCATATTTACAGTGAAAGTGACACTGGGTACATATATCAAAATTCAAAATTGCGATTTTTAAACGCAGTCAGGTTTTTTCGTAGGTAAAAATTTTTGGTTATTTTTCTTTTTCTTCCTCTAAACATACAATAATTATACAATACAAATATTCTTTATTGCACACAAAGATATAAGGTACAGACACAAACAAGAATATAAGAAGCAACAGGCGGCCTTATTGCTAGGTAGCTATATGTTCCAGGCAACCTTAGAACATGTTACTGTGTATTACTTTTACGCTTCACTTAATTAGGTGGAACGCTAAAAATCATGTCACCTATGTAAACCTAATATTTTCACATATTTAAACAATTTATTTACACAAGTGTCCAATGCATGTTTTTCTTGTAAAATTTGCCAATTTTTGAAGGTTTTTGTGAGAGTGGAAAATTACTCAGAAAAATACTTACCTACCTTCCTACTTATAAATTTACTATAGGCTGCCCGCGACTTCGTACGCATTTAGGTCTATCTACACAAATCCGGGCCGTGCCCGGGACGTGTCCGGGCCGTGGCCCGTCAGGAGAGAAAACAATACGTCGTCAGGACAACGTGTCCGGGCCGTGTCCGGGACGTGTCAGGGAAAAATATCATTCCATACATTTTCAATGGATTCGTTCACAAACGTTGTCATGACGACGTATTGTTTTCCCTCCTGACGGGCCACGGCCCGGACACGTCCCGGGCACGGCCCAGATCTGTGTCGATAGACCTAAAATCGTCATTTCTTCAAAAACTTCAATATCTCAAAATAATGTAGCCTCTGTGTTAATTTAAGGCCAAAACATACCGGATGCTTATGCGTTGCGTATGCGTAGACGTATGCGTAACGTAGACGTAGACGCAAGCGGTGACAGTTCTATACATTACAACTCAGAGGTACGTATACGTCTACGCATACGCATCCGGTATGTTTTGTACTTTAATGTGGAAGCTAAAATATTATTATTCACAGCCCATATTTAAAAAAAAGTACGCAAACGCCTCATCAAAGTGTACATCTGGAACAATGACACAACGCGACCGAGATAGATTGCAAGCCTTTGAAATGTGGTGTTGGAGGAGGATGGAACGGATCAGCTGGAAGGAAAAGAAAACTAATGAAGAGGTTCTGCAACTAGTGGGCGAGAGGAGAGGCATTTTAAAGACCATTGCTGAAAGGAGAGGAAAGATGCTGGGTCACCTGATACGACACGACGACTTTATAAAAAACATCTTGGAAGGAAAAGTAGAAGGAAGACGCAAGAGAGGGAGACCACGAAGGACTTACATAGACCAAATAAAGGAGGGAATAGAAGTTGTGTCGTATCAGGTGCTCAAACGGACGGCAGAGAATAGAGAAGAGTGGCGCAGACTCCACCGACAAGAGCGACGCTCTTAAATTTAAGATGATGATGACAATATTATTATATGTAGGTACCTAATTAAAAATCCGTTCAATAGTTTTTGCATGATTTTGGCACAGTTTCATACATCAAACAGTCAGGTGCGGAAACGGTTTATTCAAAGTCAAATACGGTATATAAAAAGTAAAATTATCTTATGATAATTTTACAATCATCTGAAAAACGTCTCTTTTTATTAAAGCTAACCCTAGATTCATAATGCTATCTACACACACACCAAAGCCACTAGCATGCCGCCACGCTAGGCCGGCGGCTTTACGTCATACGAATGGCAGCTGTCAAAAAATCCGGCGGCTTTGGTGTATAGATACCATAATGTAGCAGTTTTCCGCAGTTTTCTTAAATTGAAAAGAGCAACCCTACAGAGTTTCTTGCTAGGTTCTTCTCTGGGGAAAACTGCACTCTTGCGAATCTAGCATTAACTTTAAAAAATGACCCGTCCTAAGTGTTGTCAAAACCTACAGGATTAAATGATCATTTCATTTCCCCAGAGAAGAATCTGGTAAGAAACTCTATAGGGTTACACTTCTCAAAATAAAGTTTTACAATTTTCATAAACATCCTTGAAGTTGGTAATGTTACCAAGCGATGGTCACGTTTTAACTTAATGACACGTGTATTTAAGTATCGCCAATTTGTTACCATATGTTTGGATGTATGACAAAAATTTGCTACCATACAAAACTAAAGAATTAATTAATGAGGCGACTAATGAATATGGATGAAGCGAAGGATGTGTGTTTGTATCGTAACAAGTGGAGGGAAGTCTCTGTCTACGTCGATGGGGAAGATTTTGGAATTTGCTTATATACTCAGCGCGGGAAAAACTTCGATACCGCGTTTCAGGTTTTGTATGCGAATCTACTTTGGATAAAGCGAGAATATTTGTATCTTAGCTGCCTACCTTGATGGGATTGAGGCAGAGACGTATAAAAGACCCTCTAAAATGAAACACTACGGTTTCCAAAAGCTATTTATTTATAAAGGTTCCGTTTTATTCTTGTTTATCATTGTGAAAATGGCGGCGCAGCGTTTGTCTCCAAGTAGAAGATTCCAGAGCTCCTGAAAGAGAAATACATTTTCATGTACAGTCATGATATTATGCATGATGCATTATGCACTGTCACATTTAGCCCCCCTTCGCAATATGCGGCCAGCTGGAATGCATCGCAATGAAAACACGGCGATATTACCGCCGCGGTGCGACGTTTAGAAATACGTGACACGACGATAATATCGCCGCGATTTTCTCGCTCGTGGAAACAGCGTCTAATGGTATTTACACACCAAAGCCGCCGGATTTTTTGACAGCGGTCATTCGTATGACGTAAAACCGCCAGCCTAGAATGTTGGCACGCCGGTGGCTTTGGTCTGTAAATAGCATAAGTGTTCAATTTTTTAAAATAGGCAACCTATTCTTTTTAGTTTTTAAAAGAACTCAAAAAGCCAGAAAATGAGCGCAAGAAACGCCTAAATGGCGAATACTCCACGAACTTTTTTATGTGGGTTTAAAAACGTAACTCTACTTACCCAGTCTTAGGCACAAGTCCGCCCATGTTCAAGTTACCCCAAAGAATACAGTTGCCCGTCAAAGCACCGGCGTACGTAGCACATCTACGTCCCGTGAAGCCTCCTCGTGTCAGAGACTCGGCCAAGTAGTGGAAACATCTGGAAAGAATTACATATTTAATTAAAGGCCAAAACACACTGGATGCGTATGCGTAGACGCATGCGTACCTCTGAGTTGTAACGTATGGAACTGTCACCGCTTGCGTAACGTAGACGTCGACGTGACGCGTAGCCCGGTGTCACATCGGGTTACACTATTACTACGTGCGTGGCATACCGTGCTTACGTCTACGTTACGCATACGCATCCGGTGTGTTTCAGCCTTAAGGGTTCCAAATTCTTTGTCATGTTGAGTTTAGCCTTTTTTTTCAAGCAAGCACATATTATATTCGTAACGCCTCTTTTCCATCGAGGTAGACAGAGACCACTTCCTTCCATTGCTTCCTTCCTTTCCTTTTTTTAAATCAGCGAAGAATAGTAGGAGTGAGTGAACTTTCGTAGTTTTAGAGCACGTGTCACCATTCACATATAAAATATATTCCTAGGAATATTTTATACGTGTCATTGTCTTAAACGTCATGGTTATGAAGTAGCCATTGGCTTATCTGTCAGATAAATAATATCTGTTAGTAGTGAAACGGACCCTACTTTTCCAGTAACATAAATCTACTTTCTTCTTTATCAGCCCATATATGTCCCCACCGAGGGGCACGAGCCTACTCTCATACAGAGAGTGATTAGGCCGTAATCCACCACGCTGGCCAAGTGCCGGTTGGTAGATTTCACATACACCTTCGAATTTCTTCTCTGATGATGAGGTTTCCTCACGATGTTTTCCTTCACCGTTAGCAAGTGGTAACCGAATAAATTGATCCGTACATGAGAAATAAACTCAGAGGTACGTGCCCGCGCCAGGATTCGAACTCGCGCCCTCAGAATTCGAGGCAAGCGTTCTACCAACTGGGCTACCACCGCTAACTAAATCGAAATAGCAAAATTCTAAATTCAAAAATAGCATCATTAAAATCACCTATCATGATCACACTCCTGCGAATCGCAGCCAGGCATGTTGATACCACCGTTGGGGTAGAAGTCCACGTCGCCCAACGTGGCGAGGTAGCCCAGAAGCCCAGCGTTGGTGTGAATTACTTCAGTGTACGCTCCGTCTGTCGATCTGAACTTATCGTCGTTTGTGATCCAACCAGGAAAGGCGGGGTCGAGAGCTGTGAAAGAAAGAATATTCTGTCAAAATAATGAATAAGTATTGCCATCCAATAATAATGCTGCCTGCCTTTTAAGTACCATGAATTCCGGGGCTGGGCTATTTAAAATAGCCTTAATTGTGTGTCGGCAGAGTGTCAATGAGAGTGTAATTTTTTGACCCATTTGGTCGCAATCAGTTTAAGCCATTGTTTAGCAGAATACCAAATGTGTCAAATAGTGCAATTCACTCTCTGCCGACACACAACTGAGGCTACCTTATGGTGTCTACACAAGTACACACCAAAGCCGCCGCCGATCCATCAAGCCGGCGGCTTTACGTCATACGAATGGCAGCTGTCAAAAGCCGCCGGCCGGCCGGCGTTGGTGTATAGGCATCATTAAATTAGCAGATTTGTACCTCTGGTCCAAATACTTACCAGTAATATAAGCTATGTTTCCATTAACATTTCTCCCAATGATACCGGACTGATGACCTCCTAAACTGTGACCAACAATGTGGTACTGGGCAGGGGTCGAACCCGTAGCACTGTTTAACCAGTTAATGAACCGAGCCACGCTTTCACCTGAGAAAAAAATAAAGTTTAAGTATAGTACATACAAACTATAACCTAACCTTATAGTATCTACACACCAAAGCCGCCGGCTTTTTGACAGCTGCCATTCGTATGACATAAAGCCGCCAGCCTAGTACGGCGGCATGCCGGCGGCTTTGGTGTGTAGATAGCATCATGATTTATCTTTTTCAGTAGATCATCAGGGGTACAAGTCTGCTAATTTAAAAAAGCCTCAGTTGTGTAACGGCAGAGTGTTAATGGCATTTTTGACACATTTGTTTTTCTGCTAAACAATGGCTTACACTGATCGCGACTAAATGTGTCAAAAAATGCCATTGACACTCTGACGACACACAACTGAGGCTATTGTAAATTAGCAGACTTGGGCCCTAATAAAAAATATAATAACATGGCAGTCGTTTTTTGACGGTCCGTTGTCCGGTAGATGGACCGATCAAATAAAAGACTCATCGTCTTCTAAATTCTATGAGGTGGTGAGAGACGCGCTGGATCGTAACCGATGGAGGCAAATCATACGCTCCAAATGTGGCTCTGATGCTGACCACGATCCTCAGACATGAGGGACCGATGAAGAGAGAGAGAGAGAGTTGTCCGGTAAAAAAGACGTCTACAAGCTCTCCTGCAATATGTTCCAGTTTACCTGAAGTGACAGTGTTGTATACAGCAGCGATGTAGTTAATAGTACCGGAGCCTGCGTTCCAATCCACCACTATTACATTCACGTCCTCGGCCGCTAGGAAAGCTGTAACAATAATGTTGTCAATTTTTACTTCAAACGGTTTCATTGCCTTTCTTAAATTGTTGCTAATGTGGATTTTGCTAATGTCAAAAGCTTACTATCATTATTTAGATTACTATAAATTCATATCGTTTTCATTGGCGAGCTGTAACTGTAATGCTATCTACACACCAAAACCGCCGGCTTTTTTGACAGCTACCATTCGTATGACGTAAAGCCGCCGGCCCAGCTCTGCGGCTTTGGTGTGTAGATAGCAAAACAGAACAGATACAGTAACGAGGTTCTAGTGTGTACGCGTGTTACAGTTACGCTTTGATACGCGGTAAAAACCGACAATCGTCGGCTCGCTGCGAGCCGCTCGTGTCGCGTTCGTCAGCTCGCGAACCACGTACACACTATGTTTTTTTGTCACAGTGTATGCAACACAGCTCGCCAATGAATACCCGCTTTACAACTTTTAAAAACCGTATAAAACTGTCATTTGTTACTCCAAACCGCAACTACAAATACAGTGCTACAAGGATCTATTGACACTTGAGTGACATTGTCAGGAGGACGTGGGTGGTGAATAAATAACTCAAAATAATGACAATTTACAAGATGATATCGTTAGTTCCGATTTCCGCCACGTGCCAAAAGATCCTTGTAGTATAGCGTTCTTACCTGGCACTAATACAGTGTTGACATCGCCTAACACAGAACTGAGCCATCCGTGGAGTATGATTACTGTACGGCGTCTAGCATCGTAATTTGTAGAGCCTATTACTCCATTGCCCATTAATAATGGTTGACTCACCGTGGGGTTTTGTCTGTGTAAAAAAATATGATTAAAAAGATGGTTATAACGGCCGTTACCAATATTCGATCTATCTCTGGTTTTGCCCTACTGGGGATAGAAATAGTTATCTATCTTAGAATATTTCGTCCCTATAAACCTACTGGTATCAAAAAAAATATGGGATTCTTCTGAAGGATAGATCACTTCGCTCTCTGTGGGGTCTGCAGGAAGAAATTTCTTTTAGAAATATGCTGTACCTTTTGTATAACTTCTCTTTTTTCTGTCTCTATGTACTATCATCTTACAATAAACTGTTAAATAAATAAATAGATCAGAAGTGTGTCTACGTGACAGTTAAGTACTGCCTAGTCTCGGTTAGTTATCTGCCTTTGAATATTGGGAATAATTTTTAGAGGCTGCCCACGACTTTGTTCACATTTATTGTCATATCTCGGAAAAAAAACATGATATCTTAAAATAATATAGCCTATGTGCTATTTTGACATATAAAGCAACCATATTGCCAAGTTTCATTGAAATCAGTTCAGTAGTTTCTGCGAGAGAGTACCTAACAAACATCTTTACATCCATCCATCAACAGAAACATTGACATTTATCTATAATATTAGTAGGATTTAAACATACCTACGCCTTCGACGTTGTCTTCTTTTTGTGACATTATTTTTTTTTAAGATAGGGGCTGTTCAAGTATTACGTAAGCAGATTTATTACAATTAGTTACCCCCTCATCCCCCTTGTCAGCAAAAGTAAGCAAAGCTCTTACCCCCTCCCCCATGCTTACGTAAACATTTTTCAATTAATATATTGTTTTTTTTTAATATTATAATTTTAAAAATAAGAAAATACTCGGTTCTAAAGCGAGTGCCTAAACGTATGCATTATTTGCGGGAATCCCCGAAAATGCGTTTCGTTTTCAAGCAAAGACAATGTGAGGGCTGCCATTCGTGTAAAAAAGTAAAAACTACCGATGACGTAATCATCATCTAAAGCTAGGTACCTATTATGTACCGAAGAAACAGTTTTATTTTTCTGCAAAACGTCATCTAGTGGACTTCATCTTTACTACTTACTACGGAGCGAGATGAGACGACATTAGTCAAGCCATCACGCCCTTGTCACGCCCTAGCCGCGCCCAAAAATGTCGATCTAGTTTGTTGCGAGCATCAAGAGATGGCGCCATCAAGGACAACGTGATTGTTTTTTTTTGTTAGTTTTGGCCTACCTACCATAATATTTGGCTCCCAATTTAATAACTTTTTTTTCTTTTTTTTTTTAATTTTGTTTGGTTGCAATTGTATGACATATTTTAATTACACGGACGCTAATGGCTATAATGTCGTTCTATGTGTGCTTATATTTGTTTTCTCCATTACTATTAATAAGCACCTTTTCATGTTAATTGTTCACTTGTGTTTTATTTTGTAATTTAATGCCATTTTGTTTTTGTTTTTTTATATATATTTTTTTCTTTCTCTGTTACATATACATTTTATTATTGATTTAGTTTTAGTTTGTAACATTTTAGTAATGATGAGTTCCTCTGATATGGTTTCCTGCCCTCATTGCCCCGGCATCTCGCGTTTATTCAGTGCTCATGGACTAAAAATTCATATAAGCCGTAAACATAAAGAAGTACCCCGACCGCAAAGCTCGCAGATCTTGACTCCTACTTCAACCTTTTCCTCACAACAAGTACCAACACGGTCTATTGCTCTGAAAGACCTAGCGGAACTTAAAAAATCAGTACCTATTCTGAGACGTATACCGAAAGGAGCGCGTAGCTCGGCGGCTGGACGTCTTTCCGAAATTATCAGTAGATGCGTTGAAACCAATGACACTGGAGATTGGTGTTTACTCCTTTCGTTTCCTTATGTAGCTCTTCGCACACCAGATCGAAGTGCTTCCGGCAATATTACGCAAAAAGTAAAAGCGAACATTGATGCTTTGGATCCGTATTTTGCAGAGGCGTTAGAGACCACATCTAACAGAAAATCGTATTCAACCACCAAAACTATAGAGTCAAAAGTACATGAGGGGGATATAAGGGGAGCTGTTCGTCTTTTGTTATCTACTGATACATTAGCTCAACCTGGCCCCGAGACACTTTCCTCTCTCCAGACAAAGCACCCTTCACCATCTCGACCACTCTCATTTCCTACCACCGTTAATGATTTAGCCCCGCCTCTTCGTGTGTCAGTTGAGGAGGTATCATTTGCTTTAGGGTATTTTTATACTGGCTCTGCTGCAGGGTTAGACGGCTTACGTCCCGGCCACCTAAAGGAACTTACTTCAAGTTCAGCGGGGGATAGTGGGCAACGATTGCTAGAAGCTTTGACTAGACTGTCCAACTTCCTACTTTGTGGACAGTTAAACCCGGATGTGTGCCCATACTTGTACGGGGCTTCTCTTTGCGCTTTGTCTAAGAAGGATGGGGGCCTGAGGCCCATTGCAATTGGAAGTACCTTTCGACGTTTGGTGGCTAAGCTTGCTTGTCGCGCGGTAAAAGAGGAGATGGCGGTGTACCTCCAGCCTCATCAGGTGGGTTTTGGCACGCAGCTTGGCTGCGAGGCTGCTATACATGCAACTCGAGCTTTCGCCTCAAGTCCCAATAGAGTTGGTAGTGTCATTGTCAAGATTGACCTGAAAAATGCTTTCAACACCCTTGAAAGAGATGTTCTTTTGACTCAGTCTAAAGAAAAGATACCATCCATCTATCCCTTCCTTGCACAAGTCTACCAAAATCCTTCGAACCTATTCTATGGCAATTCTCTTATTCTTTCGCAGGTGGGAGCTCAACAGGGCGATCCCCTTGGCCCACTTGTTTTCAGTTTGGCCATCCATAACGTAATTGCAGAGCTACAGTCGCCTCTGAATGTATGGTATTTGGACGATGGAACCATTGGCGGCCCACCAGATGTGGTTGAAAAGGATCTCAACCTTCTTATCCCTCGGCTTAAGGAACTAGGGCTAGAAGTTAACCCAACCAAGTGCGAGTTTTTTCCTTGCGGCCCTGTAGCTGAACGTGATTTCCCACTTTTATCCTCAATTTTCCCCGGTCTCAAAATGCTCACCACCTCCACATTCAGCCTTCTAGGTTCGCCAATTTTTCCAGAGGGCATTCCAGATGCCCTGGAAAGTCGTAAAAAGTCCCTTCTTCAGGCCCATGATCGCCTCAAATACATCTCTGCGCATGTTGCACTAATTCTTCTTCGGATGTGTTTCGCTATGCCCAAGATTCTATACCTTTTAAGAACTACACCAACGTGGTTATGCCAAGAAGAGGTACTATCCTTTGATAGTGCTCTGAGAGATATCGTTGAAAGTATACTTAATGTAGCTTTTAACGACAATCAATGGATTCAGGCGACTTTGCCTATTCGCCACGGGGGTTTGGGAGTGAGACGGGTTCTTGACGTCAGTTTGCCGGCATTTTTGGCATCGGCCCATGGTGTTGCAGATTTGGTCACTTTAATTCTACCAGTCGATGGTGATCAAGCTAGCATCCCATTTGCCGCAGATGCCAAAACATCCTGGTTGGACCTTAATCCAGGTGCAGTAATTCCCAGTCAGCTTTTTGTGCAACGCTTCTGGGACGAAGTGGGCTGCAAACGGACGATTAGCCGTCTAATTGAAGGTGCCACGGGTGTTGACGTGGCCAGACTTAAGGCTGTATCGCGGCCAGAATCGGGTGCATGGCTGCAAGCTTTACCTTCCCCACATTTAGGAACTTTACTAGACACGGACTCCTTACGAGTGGCTGTGGCTCTCCGCCTGGGCTGTGATGTTTGCCAACCACATAAATGCATCTGCGGTTCAATGGTAGAAGCCAACGGCCATCACGCATTAAGTTGCTCTCGCAGTTCGGGGAGGTTCCCACGACACCATGCCCTTAATGACGAAATCCGTAGAGCTCTAATAAAATGTAATATCCCTTGCGTCCTTGAACCGCCGGGTCTAAGCCGGTCTGATGGTAAACGACCAGACGGCTTAACTTTGGTGCCTTGGAAGCAAGGGAAAAGTCTAATTTGGGACGCTACCTGTGTTTGTACTTTTGCCACCAGTCACCTAAGACAAACAATTAGGTCTCCCGAGTCAGCAGCTGAGCAAGCTGCTGAAAGAAAGCGAAAGAAGTACGCCGCTCTGGATTCCAGCTACTTTTTTGTCCCAATAGCCCTGGAAACAACCGGGTGTTGGGGAGCAGATGCCAAAGTTTTTATAAAAGAACTGGGACGGAGGCTTTACCAGAGCAACGCAGACCCTCGCTCGATGTCTTTTCTGGTGCAAAGAATGTCCTTGGCCGTCCAACGCGGCAACGCGTCGAGCGTCATGGGTACCTTTGCGCCCGAAGGGACATCGAGGGATTAATGTAAATAAGTAGGTTTAAGTTTGTAAATATTTTAATTTAGTTTAAATAGTTTTAAGTTAATTTGTATATTTGATAATAATATTACCATTAATAATACTCGTATTACTGAATTTAAACATACCTACGCCTTCGACGCTGTCTTCTTTTTGGTTCATTTTTTTTTGAGATAAGTACTTAGGTTTTAGGGATACCTAATTATAGATAATTAATACCTAATAAAATTATAATCTATCTATATATATAAAAATGAAACCCGTTTTCCGTTGTCACGGCATCACGCCTAAACGGCTGGACCGATTTCGCTAATTCTTTTTTTAAAATGTTCATTGAAGTCCAAGGATGGTTCTTACGGTGAGAAAAATTCGAATAATTGCCGAGAAAGCCCTAAAACAGACCTTTTCTTTTTCCCATACAAATGTTTTCTTACTGAAATGTAGAGTCAATTTGAACTTTATTACTACACAATAAAGTTCATTCTAAGGCGGGACGAAGTTCGCCGGGACAGCTAGTGTTTTATAAATGTTTGTAAATATTAATGAAAATAAAAATAAAACCAACATACCTAGTGAACAAATGATATTGGTTCTGAGTATCAGGGGAATAGCGTGCGGCTTCCCTTAAGTCGGAGGTCTTTACCCACAGGTCGACCAGTCTAAGCTGACCTCCGGCTTGGACATACTGGTAACGGGGGCCGGGGTCTAGTTTAGCGATCACATGATCCGCTGGGAGAGCTAGAAGAGTTTAAAAATAAACAGGGCATTAAAGCTTTAAACTAGCTTTATTGCAACAAACATTGACATTTATAATATAAGTAAGATTAGAATTTATTAGAATCTTAATAAACACTATCGCCCTTATTACAAAACGAGGTTTAAAGATAGTCCGACGTTAGTTCGTTTCTTTTGACGTTTCGGCTATGGACAAAACGTCAAACTAAACGAACTAACGTCGGACTATCTTATTACAAAACGAGGTTTAAAGATAGTCCGACGTTAGTTCGTTTAGTTTGACGTTTTGTACATAGCCGAAACGTTAAAAGAAACGAACAAACGTCGGACTATCTTTAAACCTCGTTTTGTAATAAGGGGGTAAAACTTTTTAATAAAATTTTATTAAGATTAACTTTTTAATAAACACCATAACTTTTATTAAGATTCTACCGATTTGTGTCGTAGATTTCCACGACGCGATGTCGTGTCGTGTATATGCCTGGGAGCCCTAACAATGGGGATGATGACTACATTCAAAAATTCAAAACATAATTAGTCCGTCTTTTGGGCTATTATAAAATATTTGAAACACATTTTTTACCTGATCAAATACATAAATAAATACAAAGACACAGAGCATCAAAGTTATGGGGGGTATTGACGTCACTCCTCGGTTAAAATCGTACTGAGGCGTGACGTCACGAGCAACTTTAACCCAGTGTATCTTTGTCATTTTTAGTTTAAGAAAAAAAAGAAAAAGTACGTGTCGAATATTTTAAAATAATATATGTGATGGACTTAAACACTTCTTTATGTCATTACTGTGTTTATTTATTTATTTAACAGTTTATTGTATGATGATAGTACATAGAGACAGAAAAAAAGAGAAGTTAAATACAAAAGGTACAGCATATTTCTAAAAGAATATAAATTTCTACTATCCTGCCTTCATGCTATCACTTCTCTCTCTGTGGGGTCTGCAGGAAGAAATTTCTTTTAGAAATATGCTGTACCTTTTGTATAACTTCTCTTTTTTTCTGTCTCTATGTACTATCATCTTACAATAAACTGTTAAATAAATAAATAAATAAGAAATTTCTTCCTGCAGACCCTGATGTTGTGTCAGCTCGTGGACGTCCACTGCTGGACAAAAGCCTTCCCCAAAGACCTCTACAACTAAAAGTTATAAGTACATTATAATTTCAATACCTGATACAGCAGCCAATGCCAAAAGAAAAACAATTACGACCCCGTCCATATTGAGTAATGATACGTAACAGAGTAAAATATTAAGAAACAGGGATATAATATAATTTATTTTATCTCTTACGTCATTATCTATGAGATAAGCTATTATTTATTAATTAGATAAATCTTTATAGTTTCGGAGTTGTTGTTGTTATCAGCCCATATGTATATGTCCCCACCGAGGGGCACGAGCCTACTCTCATACAGAGAGTGATTACGCCGTAATCCACCACGCTGGCCAAGTGCGGGTTGGCGGATTTCACATACACGTTCGAATTTCTTCTTTGGCGTATGCAGGTGTTTGGGGTAAGATGAAGTTATTTTATATATTCTGCTAATATTGTAAATGTCAAAGTTTGTGATGTTTGGTACTCTTTCATGTGAAAACCACTGAACAGTTTTCGATGAAACTTTACAATATAGATTATTCTTTACTGTATTAATATAATTTATCCTATGTGCTTATATATGCATGCTAAAATACTTAATGTAGAGTTACATTAATATCTGTTTAGTGGTTTTTGCACGACTTTACATTAACATTCTCCCACCCATCCATATGCCTAAACATTATTTCTATTATTAGCATTCTGTTTCAGTATAATAATAATAATAATAAGCCCGCAGGGCAGCTTTGTTACGAAGCTGTTGGTGATTGGCGTCACCACGGACCCGAGTTCAGAGGGCACTTTACCATCTTAGCCCTCGCCTCTTGGCTTGCCTTCATTGGCGGGCTTCGAGTGAACAGCGCAAGAGCGGAACCTATGCGCCAGGGTGGAAGTGTAAAATGTCATAACGCCGGGGGTTCTACTAGGTGTACCACCGACGTCTAACGCCCCGCAGTCTCACCTCTCCGCACCCTTAGCCACTCTAGACAATGTTGCTGCTTGTCGCACCGTGCGTGCGGCCATTTGGGTGGCCCATTTAATGAGAGTGGCATGTCACCGTCTGCTAGATTTAAAGTTGTGAGATATTTTACATGCAGACGTCCGTTATCTCACCCCAATAGCCCCGTTATCCAGTCCACCAAATCCCATCCCCATAGCCCAAACCAACGTTCATCCTTTCCCGGCAATAGTTCTGCAGCTACCGGGGACTGTCCCCCAATGCATTTACATAGTGTGTTGGGGGATAGACCCCGGTAGGTGCATGCCATCTCACGTTTTAGAATAAACGGTACTTAAAAGGGCCTCTACATGTTGGCTTCGGCCCCATGCACGCCTCCCAAATGACTGGGTCCCTATGGACCCGAGATCTTTAAAGATGTACCAACATAATAATATAACACACGGCAAATTAGTACCAGATTCTAAAAAACTAAAAAAATAAAGCCTCAGCTCTCGAACTATAAATAATTATCTTTTAAAAAACTGTATTATTGGGGATTAATAGTTATTACCGTTTAAGACAAACAGGGTTTTTTTTAACCAAATGATAAGTAAACGTGGATTATTTAGTCTTACTTATAATCCCTGCTTAAGGAAGTGGTCTTTGCCTACTCCGATGGGGGGGAGACGTGACAGATATGTATGTATGTATCATTATCATCAGCCCTTTTAACGTCCCCACTACAGGGGCACGAGCCTCCTTTTAGGTCTATCTACACAGATCCAGGCCGTGCCCGGAACGTGTCTGGGCCGTGGCTCGTCAGGAGGGAAAACAATACGTCGTCATGACAACGTGTCCGGGAAAAAATATCATTTCATACATTTTCTATGGATTCTTTAACACACGTTGTCATGACGACGTATTGTTTTCCCTCCTGACGGGCCACGGCACGGACACGTTCCGGGCACGGCCCGGATCTGTGTACATATAAACCTTTTTAGTACGTTTCTGTTGTTTTTCATGACGTCACCAACCCTTTTTTCTAACTTTGTCTTAACAGGAGTAGAAAATAGATCGATGTGAGGAGGTTTGTTACTCTTTCACGCAAAAACCACTCAACCGATTTTAATGAAACTTTACAATATTGAAATGAAATGAAATGAAAATAATTTGATCTTGTAGGTTTTGACAACACTTAAGACGGGTCATTTTTAAAGTTAATGCTAGATTCGCAAGAGTGCAGTTTTCCCCAGAGAAGAACCTAGCAAGAAACTCTGTAGGGTTGCTCTTTTAATTTAAGTTATTGTACCTTGCACATCAGAATAACACAAAGGGTACATTCGTTGATATTGTGTAAGTTTTCTAAGATATGTACATAAATGCATACGAAATCGCGGGCAGACTCTACTTGTAGTAAGTTTAATACCTAAGTAGGTAACTTTATTTACTTTTTGAAGTCAATTATTTTTATAAGTCAAATAAAAGCCGAAACTAAAAAAAAACATTCTCATTTACATTTGTGTAAATAAACGGTTGACGCAAAACAAAAAAATATGTAGGTATGTATGTATTACCTACCTACATAGTTATCTTTCACGCCTTTTTTCATCAAGGTAAACAGAGTACACTTCCCTCCACTTGCTACGATACAAACATTCTCGTTACCAAAGTAGATTCGCATACAAAACCTGAAACGCGGTATCGAAGTTTTTCCCGCGCTGAGTATATAAGCAAATTCCAAAATCTTCCCCATCGAGGTAGACAGAGACTTCCCTCCACTTGCTACAATACAAACACATCTCTTTCACTTCATACACATTCATCAGTCTCCTCATACATGTACGTCGGTTTAGGGTACTCTTGACTTGGCTTTTCTTTAGCAAATTCCCGATTTGATCAAGATACGTTCGCCTTGACCTTCCCTACCAAATTAATTATTTCATCTACTCCAATGAGGAAGGAATATAAGGAGTTGCCCCATTTTTTTTTCATATACAAATGAGTTTATGACAGCGTGCCAAGGTTGCGCCAAGTTTTTCATAGTTTTCTTGGTAGATGATCTGTCAAACGATAAGTAGTACCGTACAAAAAGGTACCCATTTTGCGCCAGACCAGGGGCCGTATTCTTCTAATTACCAAATGAAAAATGGTGTCTCTCTAGAATGTGAATTGTATGATTTGACCCATTTTGGTATTCTCTTAACAGATAAGTTGACAGTGGACAACGATCGGCCGTACATTTTACTACTTTACGCTATAATCGGTAATCTACTCCGCAATGTCACATGAGTGGCAGTTCCAAACGGTATTCTTTTCGCTATTTGACAGTTGTTCTTTAATGGCATTTCGTTCGGTCGTTCGGCGTTCAGTCGTTCAGTCGTTCGGTCACCCAAACACTATTTCGGTGTTTTTTCGAAAATTTACGTGCAATTTATGCAAAAAATGCGTGTAAATCTTATACAAATAAATATTCTGTATTTTAAAGTATGTCTAAGCTTATTCTAGGTCGAAAAAATCAATCAATCGGTTGATCAATTTCTTTGAACAACAATTTTATTAAATATTGGCAACATCGACAACTAAATCCCTCGTCAAAGACAAAGCCCTCTAGAGACTACTAATCGACTATTAATCGTGGCACTTAAGAGAATACCAAATTTGTGACCTATTGCTGTAGAATGTGAATCTGGTGGCTATAGTTTGTCGCTTAACTTAATTTAGCGGAATTGCTACCCAGGCACGCAGATCCAGACGGTATGGCTCCTCCTTATATAATCTACTCTCACATTGTATATCTATTTATCAGTCGCCTCATACATGCACGTAAGTTTAAGATATTATGAATTAAATTAAAAAAAAAACATGTATTATCTTTTGTTTTATTTTATCGTTATTTATTTTTTATCGGAGTCAACGCTTATCTTAACCTAGGATTAATTAATAAACTATACCTACAGGTAAACTTCCTAGGTATTATCTTATTATAGTATCCTAGGTACCAGGGATGTTAGGGAGCTCCGTAACCGTAACCGAAAGTATCGGATATCCGATATAAAAAATCATCCGTAACCGAATCCGAAATAAAAGTTTCGCATAGTATCGGATAGGGGCGGAGCCTGATTGAGACACGTTATTTGTATTTTACTTTTGAAATTCCTTAAAAAATTAATATCCGTAACCGAAACTAACGGATAATCCGAAATAATTTATTATTCGTATCCGTAACCGTATCCGGTATAATAATCATTCCTAAATCCGTATCCAATCCGTATCCGAAATTTCATATCCATAACATCCCTACCTAGTAGGTACATACTAATATTATAAATGTCAATGTTTGTGCCGATGGATGGATGCATGTATGTTACTTATTCACGCAAAAACTACTGAATAGATTTTGATAAAATTTGGCAATATTGTAGCTTATTTAATAGAATAACACATAGGCTATATAATTTTTAAAATATGATTTTTTTTTCTAAGATATGACGATAAATCCGTACGAAGTCGCGGGCAGCCTCTAGTAAGCAAGCATATAAATATTGTATAACACGTCGGAAATATCTGCGGACCTGGCTAGATGACGTCATGCAACTCGTACGTACTCGTTACAGTACTGGATAGGCGAAAACGGGGGAAGCGCGGGGGAAAGCGCATTCCAGCGAGGTCCGCAGATATTTCCGACGTGTTGTACACACAAACACTCAGACTTAAGACAAACATCTCTGTACATCACAGTAATGTTTGTCGCTAGTGGGAATCGAACCCACGACTTATGGCGTGGCAAGGGCCACTCAACTAAGTCAACTGTCTAGTCAACATCTGAAAATAGGCATAATGACAAAAAAAAATTTTTGTCCATCACATAGATTATTTTAAAACATTCGACACGTATTTTTTCTTTTTTCTCTTAAACTAAAAATGACAAAGATACACTGGGTTAAATTTGCTCGTGACGTCACGCCTATGTACGATTTTTACCTAGGAGTGATGTCAATACCCCCGCTCCGTAACTTTGATGCTCTGTATCTTTGTATTTATTTATGTATTTGATCAGGTAAAAAATGTGTTTCAAATATTTTTTTAAAGGCTTAAAGACGGACTAATTATTTTTCGAATTTTTGAATGTAGTCATCATTCCTATTGTACACGTAGTGTACGAGCCTGCATTCAAATGTATGTGAGATACTTCGCAGTGACTAGTCTTCGAGACCTGCACGATACTTGAATCGCCTGTGCGTACCGTAATGGGAGAAAGGCCAGGGACCCAAGTCTGCTGATTTAAAATCTATAGCCTCAGTTTTGTGTCGGCAGTGACAATGGCATTTTTTGACACATTTGATATTATGACTGGGCAGAGGCGGCTCAGGATAGAAAAGCGTGGAGAAGGAGAAGAGAGGCCTTTGCTCAGCAGTGGGACACTAGATAAGGCTAGATAAGATAAGATTTGATATTCAGGGGGCTTAGCACGGCGTGCCACGACAATTATCTCACGTATGCTGTCCTTATCACATTTAAAACTATAGACAGAGACGTAAGCGTGACAAACGCATGACAACGTCTTGTCACGGAGTGCCATGCTAAGCTAGCTGGTCAACAATGGCTTACACTGATTGAGAGCAAATTTGTCAAAAAATGACATTGACACTCTGCCGACACATAACTGAGGCTATTATAAATTAGCAGATTTGGGCCCCAGCTAGTGTCAAGCCGCCTCTAGCATATTATTTGACCAATAGGGATGACGACTACATTCAAAAATTTAAAAAAGTAATTAGTCCGTCTTTTAGGCTATTAAAAAATATTTGAAACACATTTTTTCCTAATCAAATACTTACATAAATTAGTACAAAGATACAGAGCATCAACGTAACGGAGTGGGGGGTATTGACGTCACTCCTAGGTAAACAATCTTACTTAGGCGTGATGTCACGAGCAACTTTTACTCAGTGTATCTTTGTCATTTTTAGTTTAAGAGAAAAAGAAAAAATACGTGTCGAATATTTTAAAATCATCTATGTGATGAACTAAAAAAAATGTTTAAGTCATCATGCCTATACTAGGAGGTAACATACCATAATTCCATAACCTTATATCGTAAAACACAAGGTAGGTAAAACTAATTTATTTTTTACGATTTCGTTCTTTTTTTATTCACAAAAATGGTATCGTTCGTACTCAAATACACGAAGGAATAAAAAAATAAAATGTATTACATTCTCTTTTCAGGTTTTATATGTGAGTTAATTAAAATTGTATTGTCTTTTTTAAAGTTTTTTTTACTGACTTCGTACGAATTTATCATCCTATCCTGGAAATAATCATGATATCTTCAAATGATATACTTACCTACTTAGCTGATGTGGTATTTAAAGTCAAAAATCAAATCATTTTTATTTCATAGGCAAACTTAATCTTACACATCCCAGAAAAAAAAGAACAATAGAAAATCTATTGTGTCTGGGTTTATAATGGGTCAGTGGGATTAAAATTGCACTTTAACATTTTGATACTAATATTATATTTTTAAAAGCTAACGCTAGATTCGCAAGGTAGCAGTTTTCCCCAGAGAAGAATCTGCAAACCAGGAGCTCAAGTCTGCTAATTTAAAATACTTATTCTCAATTGTGTGTCAGCAGAGTCTCAATAAGAATGTCAATGTAGTTTTTTGACACATTTGGTCGCAATCAATGTAAGCCGTAGTTTAGCAGAATATCAAATAAGTATATTAAAAATGCCATTGACACTGTTCCAATACACAACTGAGGTTATTTTAAATTAGCAGACTTGGGCCCCTGTTAGGTTACTCTTTTAAAGTAAATTTTCTCTTTTTCAAAGGTTTAAGCATCTTCGCGGTGACATTCCAGACACCATTACATGACGACGAATCACCTGACATAGAAGATATCATAGACAAACTATTAGCGTCAGATAAGTTCGATAAACTAGCTGATAAAATAGCTGAAAAAGCAGCCGATAAAATAATAACATTACAATACAGTAGGGACGAAAAATATGTTGACAGAGCTCAGGAAGTAAAAGCAGAGGCGCATAAAAAAGAATCAGTTAAAGAAGAGAGTAAAGTAAAGAAAATCGTAGAAAGTTTTCCTAAAGAAGAATCTTTAGAGAGCAAAGAAAAGGCGCAAATTGATACGTTAGCCGCTATTCATAAATTTGAAGAGTTATCTTCTGAACCACTAAGTTTAAACTTTAAACATTTCAAAACTACAGTTTCGACCACTCGCACGACAAAACCGACGACAATCAAAGCGAAGACGAAATCTAGTAAAAAACCTAAACCTGCAAGTACACTACAACGAGTAACAATGCTTCATAGAGTAAGAGCTGAAGAAACGGATAAACAAACAGAATCAAATAGTAGCGACGAGGAGTCCAAAGAAGCTTCGTTAGACAAAGCTATAGCATCGCAAGAGAAGGCCAAAACTTCAGAGAAAACAAATGAAAGCAGTTCAAAAGAGAAATCAGACTCAGAGTCTATTGAAACTACAACGAAAAAGGTTAAGAAAACAACAAAAAAAGAAAAAGTTAAGAAAAGTAAAACGAAAGTGACCGAAACAACAACAACAACAACAACAACAACTGCGACGGAGAGTTCAGAAAGCGAAGCAGAAGTGACAACAAAAGCAAAATCAGTTGAAAACAAAGACGGAGAGAAGACAGACGATAACAAAATTGTAACGGAAGAGAAAGGGACAACTAATCATGATGAAGACGTCACAACTCGGAAGGATTATAGGCATATGATACGGCAAGAAAGTGGGAAGTACTACGCGTTCCAACAGTCGCCAGATTATGAAGAATATCACGAGAAATTAGCAAAGTTACTCAATAATGTAAATAGTAAAAATAAAAGGAGGCATGGTTGATTGAGAAATGTCGATTTTAATTATAATAACATTTATTTAAGAGATTAGTAGATTTATTAATGAAACAAAGAAAAAATAAGCAAAATTCAGGCTACACAGTCGTAAAAATATCCCCATTTCGAGTCAAAGTTGGTGGAAAAGTGCCAAGGATACTGGCAGCATTGCCACGCTGAATGGCCAGTGAAATACGTTGCACCAAAAATGACTCGACACGGGAATCTGAACTACGATTCCTAAAGCGGCGCCCCAGTTTCTTTATAAAAGTCTTGGCCTCACACCACACGCCTGAACATTCGACAGCAAAGGGCACAAAGTGATAACCGGTTTTGCAAATCTTGGTACTTCCGATTTTAATTTAGTTTTGAAAATTAAATATGTTTTTATTTATCAGTTTCTAACGGCCACCTGCGACTATGTCATATCAGATAACTCAGACAATACTTAACTTAAAATAGTCTAGGTGCTTATGTGTCATTACGATGTGCAAGTTACAATAATGTTTATTACATTTTGAGTATCATCAAAATCAACTTGGTCTATGAAACCAAAATAAATAATAGAAACATAGAATTAAATATTTACAGGAAAAATCTTCCAACGCGTTCCCACGAGGCAAAGTACCCAACAAGCTGACAGCATTACCTCTTTGGATAGCAATGCTTATCCTTTGGCTAAGGAAGCTGCCAGCTCCCGGAACACCCGAAGCCTCGCGTAGACACGTTGAAAGTTCCGACACTAGAATTTTGGCCTCTGGGCCCGAGGGTCCCAGAGTTTCAACCAAAACCTTATAACACACATATCTCAACAGATTTTATTAGTATTTGTATACAGTGATATTATCCCCGCGACACGACGCATAGAAATACGTGACATGACGATAATATCACCACGATTCTCTCGCTCGTGGAGTCAGCGCCTAATGGTCTGTCTACACATATCCGGGCCTTGCCCGAGACGTGGCCGGGCCGTGGTCCGTCAGGAGAGAAAACAATTCGTCGTCATGACAACCGGAGACGCCGTGCCCGGGACGTGTCCGGGCCGTGGCCCGTCAGGAGGGTAAACAATTCGTCGTCATGACAACCGGAGACGCCGTGCCCGAGACGTGTCCGGGCCGTGGCCCGTCAGGAGGGTAAACAATTCGTCGTCATGACAACCGGAGACGTTGTTTACGGCCCGGATCTGTGTAGATAGACCTTAAAACATTTTACCGTTTGATATGAAAAATGCTAACGGCGATATCATAACAAACGTCAAAATTGCTAGTGCGTAGAAGATTTAAATGATTAACGTAGGGTAGATACATACATAACGGTAAAGTAAATATTTTGCACATAAAGTAAACACAATGGATTAAGGATAAAAAAATATATATTTAAGTATATCCGTACCTAATTAATGCAGCTCAGTAAATAAACTATCTAAGTACCTACCTATATGTACAATATACCTCTTCAAATAGCAATTAATAACATTTACTGCTACATAATAAAATAACTAAGTATACCTAATAAATTATTATTATAGTACCTAACTGCTTTTAATAAAATAGACAATATATTTTTATGAAATTAGACTTGGTTAGTACTTAGGTACCTACTAGTAAGCTACTAGTAGATCATCATCATCGTCAATCTAAGATTATTACTCTTTTTTTGACGTGACAACGTCTTATAATTCGATGGAGCCGGCTGCACGCACGAAAAAATATGACTCATGCGGCGTTACCTCGCTCTGAGGCGTTCAATTTAAGGATTGAAGTGCAAGCGAGAGCGCGGATCGAGCGACAAAGAGGCACAATCGGCCGCGTTCGGCAGCATTAATGACGTTGTCACGTTCAACTATCGTCAGTAAACCGACTTTACAGACAACCGATTTTTTTTCTTCTTTATATTTGTAAAGTTTATTCATTTTAATAAGTAGTAAATCACAGTATTTATTTATTGCCTTGCTCTACTCTTCAGTCTTCCTAAACTAGTCCTACTCCCAAGGTTGTCTGGAAGAGATCACTTTTAGTGATAAGGCCGCCTTTGTGCACAATGTTATAGTTATAAGTTTTATTTGTATTTCTTTGTGTGCAATAAAGTATTTCTATCTATCTATCTTGTCGGTGGAGCTTCTTCTATTCCGTTCTGTTCTCCATTTTCCTTTTGACTTCTTAATACGACATAACTCCGGCGCTAGATAGATATATGTGTTATAAACATGCTACGTTCAAAATAAAATATACGGTCGAATTGAGAAACCTCCTCCTTTTTTAAAGTCGGTTAAAATAAATGAATAACAATCAGCCATTGGCCTTCTACTTTATTATAGTTATTTGGTACCGAGTGGACAACGGAAATTGACTGTTTGTCAGTGTTAAGAGTGATTGAAAGACTCGCCTGTCCGTCCAGTGGTAGGTACCTACTTGTAGGCACTGATTTCTTTTATTTATTTATTAATAGTTTATTGTTAGATGATAGTAGGTACTAGGTACATAGAGACGGAAAAAAAAGAGAAGTTATACAAAAGGTACAGCATATTTCTAAAAGAAATTGACAAGCAAAGGATGAAAATCTACTTCAAATGTAGGTAGGTATAGGTACATATATAGGTACTTAGTAAGTAAGTAAATCATTTATTCCAAATTCAGTTACAGTACATAATTAAAATAAACAAAACATAAAATAGCACCTTAAGGTGCGTCCAGATAGAGCGAATTGGCTCGCGCGGCAGCCTCAACGTTTTGCCTCGCGAGCGGCGCGCGCGAGCCAAAACGTTGAGGCAACCTAACACTGAGGCAATGCTCGCGAGGCAGACCGAGCCATCAGAATTCCTTGCGCATTCAAAATGGACAGCCACATTTCGAGTGCAACAATGACTTTGCTTGCTTATTTAGTAAGAAAAAAAGATATTAATGCAAATGAAACGACCAAGATACGATTTTATGGAATGATATTGTGTTTGATAACTAATAATTTCACACGTTTGTTAATGACTGAATTTCATCATTTGTGCTCGTCGCTGGTGGAAAAGGTTATGAAGCCTAACACTAATTTTAGGGATGCAATATGTGTTATGCCTCTAGTACACTATGGCCCAGCGCTGGGCCAGCGCTGGTCATCAGCGATGGTCACCAACGTGGTTGAACGCTAGTACACTATGGCCCAGCGCACTTAGTACTTGTAGATAAAATTCTAGAAGGCATCCGTGTTTGTTCTAAAGGCCAATTATATACCAACCTATTATATATGCACATTTACTAACTATGCTGAACGATCTCCGGGCAATCACAACAACCCAAAAGCAACCAATTCTTTCTTAAGTCGTGTTATACTACCTATCCAAAGGTTTTCTTTATATTTCTTTTAGCAAGAGCAAAAAACTCTTCCCTTGACAAAGATGGAAGTGATGATGCTGGTGGAATATATTAAAGCTTATCCAGTGCTATTCGTTTCTTAATAGAAAAAAAGCAAAGCCACCAATGCCACCAACAATCAACTCTAAGAAGCAACTTACATAAAACTTACAGCAAGCTTTAATTGTAATATTATTTTCTATGCTTTTTAAAACACATTTGAACATAATAATATTGTTCCAACCTGTCAGGCATATTTCGTAAATAAGATGGACGATGATTTCGTTTTTAAAATTTTATTGTTAGAAAATATGAGATATTGTTACAGAAAAATAATTAAAAACGAATTTTATTGCATTTTACTTTTATAGACTACGCTGAGGACATATTTCATGGAAGTTACTTCAAAATAATTTATTAAAGTTTGGCTCTATGATTTTTGATCCTTGCTTGTCCTGAATGGATAAATATAAAAAAGAAATATTGTATGTACTTATGTTAATGAATCAACTTTGCTCAAACGTTGATCAAGTACTCAAAGTATAATCGACACGATGTGTCTAAACGCACCCGCGAACACGACAGCACCGTCCACACTTCCCGAACAGCGCACGCTGAGGCACCCTGAGCGCGTCCATTCACGGCTCGACCCTGACGGTCGCTCGGCCGAGCCATCATGCGCCCGAATGGCCCTGAACACGTAAACACTGACCGAGCATTTGCCTCGCGAGGCAGCCGCGCATGCGCGTGTGGTCCCGAAGACCGAGTCAGAACCCACGGCACGACCCCGAGCGCCGTGCGGCCGAGCCATCATGCGCCCGAATGGCTCGGAGCACGTCCACACTGACCGAGCATTTGCCTCGCGAGGCAGCCGCGCATGCGCGTTCGCGTGCCGGACTCATCTGACAGCGCACGCCTCAGCCCTGAGCGCCGTTCGGGCGCATGATGGTTCGCCCGCTCGGCCATTTGCCTCGGCCGCTCGGCCATTTGGGCGAGCATTCGTGCGCCCGAACGGCCCTGAACACGTCCACACTGACCGAGCATCTGGCTCGCGAGGCTGCCGCGCGAGCCAATTCGCTCTATCTGGACGCACCTTTATGCTAAAAAAAAAACTTAGCCATTTTTTATTTTGCTCTGTGATTTTCATTAACTAATATTTTCTAGTAGGTACCTACCTGCCTAGTTTTAATGCTATCGAATAAGTATGTAGGGACATTTTGTCATCTCAACGACAATTTAGTAGGTAAGTAAGTAGACATTTACATTTACTCTCTTTTTGCATTAAGGATTTAAATAAATAAGTAACGTGGAAATGGGCATTTTCAAAAAAAGTGCCCCCCCTGGATTTTGACCGTGTCCACGAGTTTGAAGGTGAATTGTGAATTAATTTGAACACCTATTGATATTTTGAGGACTACATAGTATTTTTACATTATTTAACTTAAACTTTAAATCAATAAACCTTACGTAATTAACTTAATTTAAGAATTATGATCATTTGAAATAAAAAAGACAGCTGTTTTTGACAGGTCACACGGCTACCCAGCATCAAAACTATTGAATTTACCAAAAAAAATTCTTCCACATACCTGCTAATGTTTATGTCTACGTGTAGAAGAAAATGCCTTCTATCTCATCAAATCAAAATTATAAATGTAACTCTATTCATTTAAGCGTAAAATAGATTTTAATTTTGTCCTCAAAATCGAGTCGGACTGACAAGTCAGTACAGTGACGACCGAAATGGTATTAAATTTTATACTAAATCGATTTATGTTGTTAAAAATGGCAACATTATCTACAAAGGATCCCATCTGCCATTTTGAAATCGTTAATTTGTTGTCCATTGCCACGGGAGAAGCAAGTTTTGTTGGTGCTAGTCCCAGGTTACGTTTTTTGAGGTCAGGTTTGAATCATGTTATCTTATTTTTTTGTATACATCTTGACATAAAACTTTTTTAAATCGATTCATACATTATTTAGCTAACGTTTTTTGTATTTAGTTCACACAATTATTAATACATTTGGTTATAATTTGAATAAAAGTAAAATTTGGTGTGAAAATGTGACGTCAGTTTAGTGACTTTTAGTTCGTCACATATAGGTCTGACCACCAAAGTCACCAAACTGACGCCTAAGGCTAGGTCTACATAGTATGATATGACTTTTAGTAATTTTGTTATTTAAAATGAGTTTAATAATACGGTTCTGACACACATATATTTTTATTTTATTATTACGTTAAATACTATCACATATCTTCATAGACGACTGTCTTCCATTAACAAGCGGTAAGTTAATTTTATGTACCTTTATTAAAGGATATTGTTTTATTAGGTAATTATTGATAGCTAAATTAACTTTCTCAGGCGCGAACAGACGATAACAACTTCTACTGCAGTAAATTTGTGAAATTCTCAAAAGAAATTGATCCATATGTTCGTTGATTATTAATCCTTACCTTTTGTAAGGGACATATTTTTAAAATTTCAAAAAATCACGCCAATAAAAGTTGTTTGTTTTCACATACGCTATCATCTTTTAGATGTTTTGATTTCTAATTGGTTTCTAATAAAACAAACCCTACTTATATTATGAGTAAATGACAATATCGTATACCTACGCAAAAACCACTGAACCGATTTTAATGAAACTTTGCAATATAGATCAAAATACTATAGGATATCATTGTTTTCAGTTACGATGTCGCGCTAGATCGAAAGTTGTACTTTAATAATAATAATTGTTACCTAGAAGATCCTATTAGTTTAACAAAAGTTCAAGAGCTATACATATTAATCAAGTAGAGTATTTTTTTTATATAATTCGTTAACAGAAAATGGATTTTTTTTTATCATGTGTCCCTACCTTAAGAATTTTTGCTGTTTCAGTTTGGTGACTGTCACACTTTTTTTGGGTATATTTTACTCATTTATTCATTTGTTTCCAGTTTTCTGTTTAGTAATTATTCCTTATATTGCTTGTATTAGACACTCATTTAATAATTTAATAAATAACATTGATTAACTGCTTTCAAAACTATAAAAAAAGAAAAAAATTATATAGCAATAGCATCACTTGTCACCAAACTGAAAGTAAAACGTGATTTTTAGCTTAAAATACATTATTATAGCTTATTATTGTGTCTTTTTTAAATAATTTCATTAATTTAGAATCTCGTAAAACTAAAAATTAACTCAAAATGCTTTTAATTCTCAAATTAAAGCACTTTTGAAAAGTCATCAAACTGACCACTGTTTCACTATACTGTCCACTTTATTAATGTTTTTTACATAAAAATCCAGTAATATCTCTGGAACAAGCTATATTTTCTAATTTATAGGGCTTTTAAGAATATTTTAATATGAAAAATCTTTCAAAAAACGCATGTCTAAAAATAATGCTAAAATTTCCAACGGTGGGGCAAAAAAGTAAAAATGCCCAAATAACACATTATAATACTGGTATTAATAACCAGTACGTAGTAACAGTTACTAACAATGCCCAGCACTATTCTAGACAAGAATGCGCACAACGCACAACACTATAAAATTATTTTGGTTGGTCGAACTTCGGTCGGTTTCGGAACGCACGCAGCTCTGCTGGGTAAGTAAGTTTTTAATTAAAACTAGCTTACAAAATGGCCTTAAAAGCTTCTTATGAATGAAAATGTGTAGATAACAATTTGTTTTACCTAATAAATCTATTAGATGTGAAAAAAGTTGCGAAATTCATAAATTTTTAGAATGAAATACGAGCACGTACATAACCTCAAAATTTTGACAGCTCTTGATAAGAAAGAAGATTGCTTAACAAAAAGTGTATGACTTCGGTTAGACACTTTTTAATAAACGTAAGACTTAAAATTTTATTATTTATTTGGCCAAAATAAAATTTCTGTATTATTACTGAAGCATTTTTTTTTCTAAATATTTTTTGTACCTACCTAATATTCTACTCCCATATAGGATGCCTACTTTTTTGTGTCAGTACAGTACCTACCTATCTATCGTTTATGTCAGTTACAAGAAGAACTAGGTAGGTACCTACCTATAATATTAATATGGTCCTTTTTGAAATTGACAAAATTTTTAGAAAGGATAGCGTTACCTCCTAGCTAATGGATCGTTAATTTGAATGTCCATTTCCGCAACAAAGTTATCATTATTATTTGGAAGAAAGAATTAAATATCTATATTTACTATCCTGGCAACAAAAACACTTGCCGTGAGTTTTCTTACACAAATTGGTTGACTCAAATAAATTAATCTTCTTTTTGTTTTTTAAGATGACGCCATCACTCCACGATGTCATCTCACTATGAAACTATCGTCATCGGCCTGGGTGCTGCTGGTACGGCCGCAGCGACGACCCTCGCTCGAGCCGGTAGAAGAGTCTTGGCTTTGG
Organism: Anarsia innoxiella; assembly: GCA_947563765.1. Classification (NCBI taxonomy): domain Eukaryota; kingdom Metazoa; phylum Arthropoda; class Insecta; order Lepidoptera; family Gelechiidae; genus Anarsia; species Anarsia innoxiella. The sequence continues at coordinate 1,505,674 of OX387419.1, forward strand.
AGGCGGAGTCTCGTGTGGGGGGGAGAGTGCACTCGCTGGAGTTTGGTGAAGGAGTTGTTGAGTTGGGAGCTGAATGGTAAATAGTATTTTACTAATTTCTAGTTTTATAATTTTTTTACAATTTAGTATTTTTTCTTTAATTACAAATTGATTTTATGGCTTGATGTAATAAAATTAATGTAATATAGGCATTTTTGTCCCACCACGGCAAAGCTACAATATGCATAATTATGATATGCTCTCTATCGGGTATCAAAATCGGGTAACGATTTTATGGCGAACTATTGTCGAGGTTTATTTGCTTAAAATAAGTGTTTGCTTACTATTAAAAAAAAAATGTTCTTTAATATATATTTTTTAAGTTAAATATTACCTTTATTCTGATTACTAATATTAATTACAAAAAATTCTTTAATTTTTAGGATCCACGGCGAAGACCAAAACATAGTCTACGAGCAGGGGATCAAAAACAAACTTCCTATTATACCTCAAGGAGTAGATTTAATCACATACCGTTCAGATGGTACGAAACCAAACGATGACATCCAGAATCTCATCAATGAGTTGGTAGAACAGCAGCAGTGTGACGAAATGGAGCAGGCTGTGGAACCTGGGCCTTTTGGTGATTATGTTGCTAACCAGTAAGTAGTTATTGTTTCTAGTGCACTAAGCGCATGGCAAGCCGCCTGTCAGTGCAGCCACACCCTTAGTTACGTTAGGCAGGAGGACTATTTCGCAGTATAATTTAGTAGATCGTGGAACAACAAAATTCAATTAATTACCTTCTATACAGGGTGTAACAGAAAGGGGGTATCAAGCCGAAACACAGCGATAGTCCTCATGAAACTAAACAAATTTCCCCAAGGAATATGGGTCGTAACTTGAAAAAAAAATTCGCATCCCCATACAAAATGTCCGATCAGCTGATCGAGAAAGTATTGACGATCCAAAAATGTTTAGGCTTGTTAGTCTTTTTTGTGTGTCGTCTATACTATACTTAATACCTTCAAACGAAATAAAAAAAACATAGTACTTAAAGTATATCAATGCAATTTTTTTTTAAAGCGCTAGATGATGCTTTCTCCAGAAAATGATTTAACAAAAAACTTTTGTGTTGCTTTTTCCGCGTCATTGAATCAAAGTAACGATAAATCATATTCTGTTCCAGCATAAAACAGTACATCAAAAAGAAAAACCCGAAACTACTAGAAGACGCAGACTTTATAGACCAATTACTCGAATTCATGAATCTTCTAGTAAACAACCACAACGCTTCTAACAATTGGAATGATGTTTACACACATGAGAAATATACTCCTCTAGATGGCTATTTGTATATGAGCTGGCATAAATACGGATATAGGACTTATTTTGATATTTTATTAGTAAGTATTATTATTATATGCCAAAAGACCTCGCGGCAGACCACGAAAAAGGTGGCGACGTGAGCTGGATACCTTCTTGGATGTTTAGGCAGAGGCGGCCCAGGATAGAGAATCATGGACGACGAGGAGAGTGGCCTTTGCCCAGCAGACATGGCTAGATAAGATTATTATTGCAGTATTTAGTCATTTTTGTAGAAAAACTGAGCTTTAAGTCTTGTGATTACAATTCAAAACGACTTGTTATACTTACATATTTAGGAAAGGTCAAGTCAAGAGTACTTTAAGCCCACGTACATGTTGAGGCGATTGATGAATGTAGATGAATCGAAAGAAGTGGAGGGTAGTGGTTTCTGCCTATTCCGATGGGAGAAAGGCGTGGCTGATATGTATGTATATGTTATACTTTAGACTTTATTGTTTATTTATGAGTATCATTATGCATTTTCAGAATACCCATAACAAAGGACCAGGCTGGCCTACTCTAGATATAAAATTAAACACAGAAGTAAATCAAATAGTAATACCTAAAGAATCTACAGACAAAGTCGTAGTGAATTGCAAAAATGGAGACAGGTTTACGTCAAATAACGTCATTGTTACTGTTTCTCTTGGCGTTTTGAAAGAGAGGTAAGATGACAATTTGAGTAAGTAATTACATTCAGCGGCTGTTTCAGTATTTACAGATAAAATTCACCTGACAGGTATTTTATACTGGTCTCTGTCTAAAACCTCATGTTGTATGAAATAGATATTAGTTTATCTGTCAGTTAAATTTTATCTGGTAGGTAGTGAAACGGACACTCAGTCTTATAAAAAATACTTACAAGTATTTAAATAACTTTTATTAAGACTAAGTTGCATACTTGGCAAACTGGCCAGAGGCGGCCGGAGATAGGGAGGCATGGAAGAATGCGGGGGAGGCCTTTGCCCAGCAGTGGGACACAATAGGCTACTAAAAAAAAGACTAAGTTACGATTAGGTGTAATACAAAACAGATTGGTACTTTTATTATACATGGACAAAAGTTGTACAAAGCAAGTAGGTAACGATAAAGGACCAGGGACTCTTCGCTATTTGACAGTAGACAAAACCCTCTATAGACTACTAATCGACTACTAATCGACTATTAATCGTGGCACTTAAGAGAATACCAAATTTGTGACATATTGCTGTCGAATGTTTATCTGCTGGCTATAGTTTGGTAGCTTAACTTAATTTAGTGGAATTGCCACCCAGGCTTCATTGCTAGGTAGCAATATCTTAAAGGCAATTATTAGGAACTATAAGTTGTAGATAGTAATTACTTATACTCTATCCTTTAGTTTGATATAGCAACTAGGAATGTTTATTGAAATGAAATAAAATTTATTTATTGTTATAGATGCGGTACATGTAAGTAGATATTGATGTTTATATTTATTAAAGGCTGCCCACGACTTCGTACACATTTATCGTCCTATCTTGAAAAAAAATCATGATATCTCATAATAATATAGCCTATCTGTTATTTTCATATACAGGGTGTAACAGAAAGGGTATATAAAGCCGAAACACAGCGATAGTCCTCATGAAACTGAACAACTTTCCCCAAGGAACATGGGTCGTAACTCGATAAAATTTTTTGGATCGCCCATACTTACTCGATCAGCTGATCGGGCATTTTGTATGGGGAGGCGAAATTTTTTTTTGGAGTTACGACCCATGTTCCTTGGGGAAAGTTGTTCAGTTTCATGAGGACTATCGCTGTGTTTCGGCTTTATATACCCTTTCTGTTACACCCTGTATAAGCTACAATATTGCCAAATTACATTAAAATCTATTCAGTATTTTTTGCGAGAAAGAGTAACAAACATCCATCTATCCATCGGCATAAACATTGACATTAATTATAAATATTAGTAATTTATTTAACATTACAGACACAAAACGTTATTCAAACCAAATCTACCAGATACAAAAACAAAAGCAATTGAAAGGATATCAATGGGCGTAATGGATAAAATCCTGCTTTCTTTTGAAGAAATATGGTGGCCTTTAGACACAGCGTTCTTTGGTTTTCTGTGGAGGGGCGAGGATATAAAAAAAGTGGAAGAAAAGGACCGATGGACCACTAAAATCTTTGCTGCAAGTAGACCGATGGGCTCGAAAAATGTTTTGACTCTTTGGACTAGTGGTGATGTTGGAAAGTTTGTAAGTTATAAAAAATATTATTTACATTCTCATATATTTAAGTATTTTAATTAGAATACTTAAAATATTAGAATACTTAAAATACAATTCATACAAAAATAATAAAACAAAAATAAGTATTCTCATATATACATAAATGAATAAAGAATGAATGTGGATGATGCGAAAGAAGTGTGTTTGGATCGTAGCTTGTGGAGGGAAGTGGTCTCTGCCTACCTGGATGGGAAAGTGGCGTGTCGGATTATGTATATTATGTACCTATATTAATACTTCAACCATAACTTTTTTGGTAAACTTGATTTTAGATCCAATCTAATTGATGTATTTTTAAAGGTGGAAACCCTGCCAGAAGATGATGTAAAACAAAAATGCTGGGAGCTTCTTCAAAAGTTTATGGGAGCTGGTAAACAGATACCTAAACCCAGTGGGATAGTTAGGTAAATTGTATTTATTATATTTGTTTTAGATGATTTTTTAATTAGTCATTAAGTATTTGAAATAATGAAGATTTTTTTAGCTTTATGGTTGTTTTGACAGTCTCTGAGTCTTTTTGATCTTTCCTAAATTACAGTTCATTAGTTTACACTACAGGGGAACCAGTCTACTCTCATACGAGAGTGACTAGGCCGTAATCCACCGCTTGGCGGATTTTATATACACGTTATGATGGTACCTACATTAGAGTCATTTTTAATACTATTTTTCGGTAGCCAATTCCGAAAATATACCGCAAATCATTTTAAAAACTATTTTCGGAATTCTACGAAAGTCGAACTATTTTCGGCTTCTTGAAAAAAGGTACCTATTCGGAATTACCCTAATAATTGTTAACTTACATACTTAATATAAAACTTATATTATTCATCCACAGAACAAAATGGTATTCGAATCCGTTCACAAGAGGCAGCTATACATTCGACAGCGTTTATTGCGCGGATTACCCGAACGCGCGGGCGGATTTAGCCGAACCATTGACAGATGGGACAGGTCGGCCTCGAATCTTATTCGCTGGTGAAGCAACTCACGAAACTCATTTCTCCACTGTTCATGGAGCCGCTGAAACTGGGATTCGAGAGGCAATGCGGTTGCTGCCGGGGAATAGTAAAATATAATAGTTAAAGAACGAGAAAAAGATATTTATAGTAATGTTATTCTTCTTCTTCTTCTTATTTAAGAGCTAAGCTCTTGTCGGTGGAGCCTCTTCCATCCCTCCCTATTAATGTTATTATAGAGGTATAATATGTATTTTGAACCTACAAGAAGCATGTCAGGTCCACTCCTTCCCTACACGCTGGCCATCTATACGTACTTTTACTGTAAAGTAGAATATTCTAGTCTCTTCAGAAACCTATAGTGAAGATAAATATGTATTAACATTTAAGTTTCATAAGATCTTCGTCCGCGAACCCGAGACTCTTTAAAAGATAAATAAAACTTGAAATTAAAAGTATCTAGCTAGATATCTGTGCCAAATATATTTAATCTCATTTTTGAATGGATTTATGTTTAAAAATGATTAAAGAAGGTACTACAAGTACGTAGTAGCAATTAAAAAAATATTATGATCATAATATTATTAGATAGAAGCAAATTATATAGCAGCCAAATAAATATTTTTACAAATTAAAATGCTTTTTTCTTCATTTCACTAAACATTTGTTGATGGTGTTGCTGAAGTTATGTTTTTACATTTTTATTATGTCAGGTTATCAATTAAAAATCAACTGTCCGAAAAAAATAAAATAGTCCTCTTTTTTAATTTAAATTAACACAAAGTAATTATTTTACCAAGTATTTGGACAAATAAATAATCAGATATTTCAATTTGTAATTCAATAAACAAAAAAAAAGACACAATTGGCTGTATACATTTTTTACTTTGAATGAACGTTTTTAAAAACATGAGCATGAGTTTGACGTTGACATTGACATGTTTATGTTTTGAATTTTGTTATTCTCGTGTTCGGTTTCCGGTATTTCGTTCGTTTTGTGATAAATTAATAATTAATATCAAAATCAAAAAGGACTGCACTTTCTACCTGTCCCAATTAATCGCATTATTGATTTCTTACATGCACACATGTGCACTTATCTTTCAATCAAAATAAAGTATCTTTTTGTAGTTTCTATCTAATCTTTATCTATTTCGAATAAATTGGTTCCAAAATGACGAATCGTACCACATATTTAATAACTCCTAGTCACGATTGCGAAGCATTTCATAGAAATACGTCCTTTACAAACCAAATAATCAATTTAAACGGATTAAAAATACCATTTCTTTGGATAAAAACACTGGACGCTTTGAATTTCGCCAGTCCAAAAAGTTCCTTCTCTACAACATCAGTTCCCTTGCCGGAATTTAAAAAAATAATTAAAAAAGTTCAGCTGAAAAAAAGTCCGGTCGGTGCAAGCAAAGAGTTTTTAGTTGAAAAATGGCGGCAAAAGCATATGAAACTATTGTTATCGGCTTGGGAGCGGCTGGGGCAACTGCTGCGACTTTAGCCCAAGCTGGACAAAGAGTACTAGCTTTAGAAGCTGATAACAGGATTGGTGGACGAGTCTACACAAAGCCTTTTGGTGAAGGAGTTATTGAACTTGGTGCGGAATAGTATGTTGATAACTTTTTAATTAAGTAAAAAAAAATGTTATAGGTATTAGCTTGACTATTAAAATGGGTCGAGATTATTATTTTCATGTTTAGTATACTTAAATCAGGTTATTTAAAGAAAACAACTGTTTTAAAACTTATTAAAAATAATTAAATAATTAAAAATTATTATATAAACTACAGGCTGCCCATGACTTTGTACATAAATTAACATCATATTTTCAAAAAACTTACACAATCCTAAATTAATATAGCCTATGTCTTATTCTGATCTGTAATCTACAAGGAGATATCACACATCCTATAAGATTACAGTTTTCATTTTCATTTACAATAACTTTTTCATTTACAGTATGGAGAGAATAGAATAGTCATCATCATCATTTATTTATTTATTTAATTTTTAATTTCAGGCATCTAAGGCCCATATTGATACATAAAATACAATACAATTAAAATCTATGAATATTAAGAGCTATTTATTTAAGAGCCAGGCTCTTGTCGGTGGAGTAAACACCATCTTTGCCTTTACTCTGCCAGTAATTTCACTTCCTGATACGACACGACGCCAATCCTCTCTTTCACTTGAGTGAAGTAAGTACGTCTTGGTCTTCCTCTTCCTCTCTTACCCTCAATCTTTCCTTCAATGATGTTCTTTAAAAAAAAAAAAAAAAAATAAAGAAGAGGAGAGAAAAGTATGGAGATGAAAATTATAGTATGGAGAAAAAAAAAGTTGTCGGCCACTTATAAACTAACTCAATCAAAAGAGAAAAATATTATAAAATGATAGTATTTTGGAAAAAAATTCGGAAGTGATATACTTTCGGAGATATAGAACTTATAGTTTCATCAGTGGCCGCCAACTTTTCCTTTTTTTAAAACAATAGTATTTTGGACAAATGTAGAAAGTGATAGCTAAGTGATAGCGAATAGGGGATGTGTAGTCTAATTGATACCGAAAATTTTTACTATACCAATTAGGTTGGATGCTCTTTTTACTATACCAGACCCCATACAAATATGTTCGATGCCATTTTTTACCTTATCAAATACATAAATAAAGACAGAGCATCAAAGTTACGGAGTGGGGGGTTTGACGTCACTTCTAGGTAAAAATTTGTACTTGGGCGTGACGTGACGACGCGACTTCACGAGCAACTTTTACTCGTAAAGAAAAAATATATTACTAGACTAGGACTAAAAAAATGTTGTCCTCATCCATATTCTATTTCTTTATTTTGTCCACAGAACAAAGACATCGGCTACCCAACTCTAGATATAAAGCTAAACACAGAAGTTAAGGAGATCGAGTGGCCACAGAGTAAAGATGGCGTCGTGAGAGTATCTTGTAGTAACGGAGATGTGTATACAGCGCAGAGTGTTATTGTAACGGTGTCTGTTGGAGTACTGTAAGAGAGGTATCTTATCTTATACATAAGATGATGATTATGACGATGACTATGATGATGGATGACTATGACTATGATGACGACTATGATGACTATGACGTGATGACGAATATGACGATAATGACGATGATGTTGATGACGTAGATGATGAATATGACGATGATGATGACTATGACGATGACGTAGATGTTGACTATGATGATGATAATTACTACGCTGATGATAATACTAATATCAAACAAACATTTCAAGGCACACAACACTATTCAAACCAAATCTGCCACCTAAAAAGCAGTCATTGAAGCCATAACAATGGGATTGATGGACAAAATCGAAATAGCATTTGACAAAACGTGGTGGCCGCTAGATTTCATGTTCTATGCATTCCTTTGGGACGAAGAAGATAAAAAGAAGGTGCCAGCAGAAGATCTTTAGACTACGAAGATTTTTGCGGCCTCTAGACCAATGGGGTCTAATAATGTGATAACTATGTGGACCAGTCGGGAAATGGCGAAATTGGTGATGGTGTTTTGTTATTATAGCTCATTGTATACCATATTTTTTATTAGCCTTATGTGTCCCACTGCTGGGCGAAGGCCTCCCCCGCATTCCTCCATGCCTCCCTATCTCCGGCAACCTCTGGCCAGTTCTGCCAAGTATGCATCCAGATCGTCGCGCCATCTCCTCTTGGGCCGACCTCTACCTCTGTGGTCGTCGAGCGGCAACCAGTTGGTAGATATCTTGGCCCATCGATCTGGGTGCATACGGCAAAAATGTCCAGCCCAGTTCCATTTTATTGTTGCTAAAATCTTTATTTGACACTTTCAATGCCACAAAGTTAGAAAGAGACGGTATAATGTTTAATGCACTATTAACTTTAACGGATTATCATACAACTGAGTATTTACTTATCAGCCTTTTTAACGTCCCCACTACAGGGGCACGAGCCTACTCTCATACGAGAGTGATAAGGCTGGCCCATTGGTTGGCGGATTTCACATACACCTTCGAATTTCTTCTCTAGTGTATGCAGGTTTCTTCATGTTTTCCTTCACCGTTAACGAGCGGTAATCGAATATTCAATCCGTATATGAGAAGTCTCAGAGGTACAGGTTAGATCGAAACCGCGTCTCCAAGATTGGAGGCGGGCGTTCTACCAACTAGGCTACCGTTTGTATTTTTTTTATTTAACAGGTAGAAACATAGAAGAAGTGAAGACAAAATGCAGAGCGTTATTACAGAAGTTCATGGGAGGGAAGAATTTAGTGGTACCTGAACTTAATGCTATAGAACGGTGTGTAAATTCAATAGTTTAGTATTTTTCAGCTTTAGATATCGACTAACGAAAATGGCAATACATTTTTCTTATGTTAATTTTCAAATGTGGAACCCGTTAAAGAAAGACTGACGAATGGGTATGAATCGAAAGAAGTGTGTTTGTATCGTAGCAAGTGGAGGGAAGTCTCTGTCTACCTCGATGGGGAAGATTTTGGAATTTGCTTATATACTCAGCGCGGGAAAAACTTCGATACCGCGTTTCAGGTTTTGTATGTGAATCTACTTTGGTAACGAGAATGTTTGTATCGTAGCAAGTGGAGGGAAGTCTCTCTCTACCTCGATGGGGAAGATTTTGGAATTTGCTTATATACTCAGCGCGGGAAAAACTTCGATACCGCGTTTCAGGTTTTGTATGTGAATCTACTTTGGTAACGAGAATGTTTGTATCGTAGCAAGTGGAGGGAAGTCTCTGTTTACCTCGATGGGGAAGATTTGGAATTTGCTTATAAGTATACTCAGCGCGGGAAAAACTTCGATACCGCGTTTCAGGTTTTGTATGCGAATCTACTTTGGTAACGAGAATGTTTGTATCGTAGCAAGTGGAGGGAAGTCTCTGTCTACCTCGATGGGGAAGATTTTGGAATTTGCTTATAAGTATACTCAGCGCGGGAAAAACTTCGATACCGCGTTTCAGGTTTTGTATGCGAATCTACTTTGGTAACGAGAATGTTTGTATCGTAGCAAGTGGAGGGAAGTCTCTGTCTACCTCGATGGGGAAGATTTTGGAATTTGCTTATATACTCAGCGCGGGAAAAACTTCGATACCGCGTTTCAGGTTTTGTATGCGAATCTACTTTGGTAACGAGAATGTTTGTATCGTAGCAAGTGGAGGGAAGTCTCTGTCTACCTCGATGGGGAAGATTTTGGAATTTGCTTATATACTCAGCGCGGGAAAAACTTCGATACCGCGTTTCAGGTTTTGTATGCGAATCTACTTTGGTAACGAGAATGTTTGTATCGTAGCAAGTCGAGGGAAGTCTCTGTCTACCTCGATGGGGAAGAGGCGTTACAGATATGTATGTATGTGTACAATTTATTTCGCTATCAATCATTATCTGTCACCATACCTTCCCCATCGAGGTAGACAGAGACTACTTGATGACGTTCGCAGTACAATTTTTCAATGCTGCCAACATGGCGGCATAGGAACTATTTCATGAAACGCACTCTAACAATACAAATATTCTTCCCAAATAGTTCCCTATGGTACTCAAACCCGTACACCCGAAGTAGCTATACATACGACAGCATGAAATCTGCCTCTAACCCAACTGCGCGCGCAGATCTAGGTGCTCCCGTATTAGATTCCGCACAGGTATGTACTAAAGTTCATATACATTTATTACATTAAAGTAAAGTATTTAATGTTATTTATTTAAGATTTAAGATACATAAATCAATTTACAAAATAAAAAACCGGTCAAGTGCGAGTTGGGCTCGCGCAGGAAGGGTTCCGCAAACGGGATCCTATTACTGAGACCTTGGCTGTCCGTTTGTTACCAGGCTGTATCTCATGAACCGTTATAGCTAGACCGCTGAAATTTTCACAGATGATGTATTACCGTTGCCGCTATAACAACAAATATTAAAAATAGAAAAATAATAATAATTAAGTGAGGATCTCATGCAGCAAACCTCATTTTTGCCATCTTTTGGTACGGAACCTTTCGCGCGTGAGTTCGACTCGCACTTAGCCGGTTTTGTTTTCATTGACAGCTATTATTCTTTTTTCGTCATGTTTTTTTAAATAGACTTATCTGTCAGATAAATTTTATCTGTAATTGATGAAACAGTTTACAGTCTTCGAAATATCAAACCAGATACCTTTCCACACAGGTACCGCGCTTGTTGTTCGCTGGGGAAGCCACGCACGAACGTATGTTCTCTACTGTACACGGCGCGTCCGAGACAGCCAATAGATTGCTGCCGGAGAGAAAACTTCTTGAATAGATAAACGACAATTTTTTTAGTTTATCACTTAGATGATTTAAAAAAATTGGACACGTATTTTTGAGTAATTCATCATTTCGCACCCAAAAAACTCGCACCCAGGTTACCTTGCTTTTTTGGTTTAATTTGCATAACTGCGAGTTTTTTTTTGTGCGAGATGACGAATAACTCGCCTTAATCCTTTTTTCAGAAAATATTATTTTTTTATTAAATAATTTAGTATTACTTAGTATTAAAATTTCGATTCTTTTTGTATTACTACTTATGGTAATGAACATTGAAAACTTATAAATGTAACTAAAATATATTTCTGTAATTAATTATTTATTTTAAAATCATTAGTTGTTTTTTGGTGTTAATAAAAAAAAGTACATAACTATAATGGCCATGATGACTAAAAACTTTTTTTTAGTCAATCACATAGATTATTTTAAAATATTCGACACGTATTTTTTCTTTTTTCTCTTAAACTAAAAATGACAAAGATACACTGGGTTGAAGTTGCTCGTGACGCCACGCCTCAGTAGGATTTTTACCTAGGAGTGACGTCAATACCCCCCACTTCGTAACTTTGATGCTCTGTATCTTTGTATTTATTTATGTATTTGATCAGGTAAAAAATGTGTTTCAAATATTTTTTAATAGCCTAAAAGACGGACTTATTATTTTTTGAATTTTTGAATGTAGTCATCATCCCTATTATATTTTTACTGATAATTTATAGTAATGTACTGATTTACTACTCTACATTTATCCACTGATTATTGTATCAATTGTGATTGTTCAACCGCATATAAAAACTTATTGTTTAAACCTGTACCTAATCTTTTTATTGTCTTTTGAATTTTGTCAAACTTTTGTTTTATCATCGGAAAATATATTGAAATGTGATTTGAAGGAAAATATCTTTTTTTCATTAAAATTATTAACCAATTTACAACCCTTCTTCGTTAAGGACCACATCAGACAGCCGGTTGATCAGTGATTAATTAATAAAACACCTGTAATTAAGTCGAATTTGTCTATTTTTTATTTTAATACCTACTTACTTTAAAAATATTTTTTTAAAAAGAGAGAGAAAGAGAAGAGTTCTATATCTCCGAAGGTATGTCACTTTCGACATTTGTCCAAAATACTATCGTTTTATAATATTTTTCTGTATCGATTGACGTAAGTTTCATCAGTAGCCACCAACTTTTTTTTCTCTGTACCTACTATCTCGAACAGGGGATGCTTAGTGTAATTGATTCCGTTTTTTTACTATACCAGGCTCCATACAAATATGTTCGATGCCATTACTATACCAATTAGGTTGGATGCTCTTTAACTAACTGAAATTTCTTACCTGTCGCTGTTCAAAACGTCTTATGAAATGAACATAGGTTTATCTGTCATTTAAATTTTATCTGTATCTAAGTGGTAAAACGGGCACTTATATTAATAAAATTGAAACATAAAAAAAAACAAATATAAAATTTAGCCCCAACAACACACCGACCCCTAAAACCCAGTCGCACACGAGCCAGACCTCACAAAGGCAGTACCACGCGCGTCATAGTGCGAATTTCATTTCTCGTACACGTACTACGTTGCAGGCGTAAATTTATGTACCTTGTAGGGTAAGGGAGGCTGTTATGGACATGTATGAGGTCACAAAATACAAATCCTGCTAATATTATAGAATATGTCAATGTTTGTGCCGATGGATGGGTGGTTGGATGTGAGGATATTTGTTGCTTTTCCACGCTGAAATTACTGAACAGATATTGATGAAACTTGGCAATATAGTTGCTTTATTCTAATATTTGTGCAACATAGATTCTAATGTTTTCTTATTGATTTACGTAAATCTTAAGGTACGACGAGAAATGCGCACGAAGTCGCGGGACCTATTGTAATCTATGCCTGCTTGCTTATTGTACTTACTAAATTGCAGCAGTTCAAAGCCAAAATTTTATTCTAAATCAAAACTGATTTACCTACCTTTCGAAAGTTTTTTTTTTTCAAACTATAAACGAATGTTACCTAAACATAAATTAATCTCATTAACACATTAATAAATCAAAATACGAATATAAACCAAACCACTGCAAAAAAAAAACAAACCGACCGCAACTAACTCCCTTACCCTACTCCTCCGAATCCTGCAAACATATACAAACGTCCACCAAACATCCTAACACACTTAACCCTTCACAATAAAGCCCAAATTCCAACAACATCCCTCCACCCAAGCGCAAACCTAACATAGCTTTCAGGACGTAATATTATGCGGTTACTAAAACTTTATTTTGCAAGGAATAAGGTTGAGAATGAAGGTTGGGAATGGTTAAATAAGTTGGTAGTTAGGATGCGGCATTGGTGTATTCTAGAGTATAGGCTGTTTCTGGCAGTATGTATAATATTGTCGTGATATACAGTCGTTTCGGCGCGAAAAAGTTAAAATTCTTTGTTTTCAGTGGATTTTTAAACTATAACTAAATACATTTTGACTTTTCTTTTATTATTTCACTGCTTTTAGGCATTCATTTTAGTATATTTTTAATCGACTTCAAAGTATAAACAATCACGTAAAATTTTAATTCCTTTAAATTTTTAACTTTACTTTTAAATGATTATGTAATATCAACAATCTCAAGTTATTAATTATTTAGTGAACTCAGGATTAAAAAATAACGACTAAAATTAATTACTAAATTTAATTGGTTTTTAATATGAATGTTTTTTTTTTATAATTTCAAAAGTACCTAGTTGAAAATTGAATAGAAAATCAAAATCATGTCCTATATAAACTCAGTTTTTTAATAACCACGTAACTTTTGTTTAAGCTTTCTAAAATATTTATTCAAAACTTCTTTATCTCTTATATTTCTTTGTTTTTTATTTACTTTATTTGAACTTAATTCTATCACTCTTTTCACAATAATTACATTAATAAATTATACGAAAAGCGCCTGCAAAATACTTCTCCGCAAAACATTTTAAACTACTTTGCTAAATTATAATTTCAGGCACTGAATATAATTCTTTGTTAGACCCAAAACCGTAGCCTAAAACTGAAAACTGGCTTTCAAAAAGTGTTAGGTACCAAAATCTTACTATCAATTGCAAGAAAGCCCATTAAAAACAATCATCCATTAAGTAAAATACTGATTTGGCAACGAAATTTTAATGAAGCGATTTTAACTACTTACTACGCAACAAATTAAACTTGCAATTAAAAAGTGCAGTGGGATATAAACTGTATTGTGTGTTAGTGGACGTCCACTGCTGGACAAAAGCCTCCCCCAACTCCACAACGACCGGTCCTGCGCTGCCCACATCCATCGGCTTCCCGCGTGAGGACATATCATCATATCATCATAATGTATGGTGTGATTGCTGGCCAGAAGAGCAGTGGAGGGAAGACCAGGACTCCTCAAAGAGAACAGGTAGGTGTTTTAAAACAGGGTCCCAAGTCTGCTAAATTACAATATTCTGAGTTGTGTGTCGGCAGAGTGTCAATGAATTTTTTTTAACATATTGGGTCGCAATCTGTGTAAGCCATCGTTCGTTCGTTATCAGCCCATATATGTCCCCACCGAGGGGCACGAGCCTACTCTCATACAGAGAGTGATTAGGCCGTAATCCACCACGCTGGCCAAGTGCGGGTTGGCGGATTTCACATACACCTTCGAATTTCTTCTCTGGTGTATGCAGGTTTCCTCACGATGTTTTCCTTCAACGTTAGCACGTGGTAATCGAATAAATTGATCCGTACATGAGAAATAAACTCAGAGGTACGTGCCCGCACCAGGATTCGAACCCGCGCCCTCTGAGTTCGAGGCAAGCGTTCTACCAACTGGGCTACCACCGCTCTTTAAGCCATTGTTTAGTAGAATAGGTACCAAATGTGTCAAAAATGTCATTGACACTCTGCCGGCACACAACTGAGAATATATTGTAAATTAGAAGACTTGGGCCCCAGGATATTTGTTCTCCCAAGGCGCGTATTCATTGGCGAGCTGTAACTGTAACCGAATAGTTACAGTAATAAGGTTCTAGTTTGTACGCGTGTTACAGTAACCGTTTCATACTCCGCAAAAACCGACAATGGGCATGATGACAAAAAAAAATTTTTTAGCCATCACATAGATTATTTTAAAATATTCGACACGTATTTTTTCTTTTTTCTCTTAAACTAAAAATGACACAGATACACTGGGTTGAAGTTGCTCATGACATCAATAGGAGTGACGTCAATACCCCCCACTCCGTAACTTCGATGCTATGTATCTTTGTATTTATTTATGTATTTAATCAGGTAAAAAACGTGTTTCAAATATTTTTTAAATAGCCTAAAAGACGGACTATAATTATTTTTTGAATTTTCGAATGTAATCATTATCCCCATCGTCGGCTCGTTGCCGTAATCTGGTAATATGTTTATTATTCAAAAATATTTTATTCAAAGTAGGAAGGTACTCGTACCTATGTATTTAATTTACACATTTTGAAATCTTTTTTACATTTTACTACCTCTTGTAATTCGCGGGTAAGCGCCAAAACACACGGTGAAACGCAACTGCAACTCAAAAGTAACTAGCAGTTTCAGTTGCGTTGCAGTTGCGTTTCACTGTGTGTTCTGGGTCTAAGAAACAGCAAGAAGCCTAACGGCCAACATTTTCAAATAAAACTATTAAATCTCCTACGGACCTCACCAAAATCCACAAAAATAAGAAAAATAATGTCGTAGCTATTTCGTAGCGATGTGCTACGAACCGTCTACGAGTCACGTAGCAATGTCTACGAGCCAATTTGTCGTGACGACAGATTTAAGATTTGGCAAAGTTTATTACTGTATTTTTTATTTAAAACTACTTTAAAGACTGAATACGATTTTTGATTATTTCCTACATTTTTATATGTCTTAATTTATCTTTTCTGTTTTATTAACCGTTTTTAAATTAAAAGTAATTCAACGGAAAAGTGGAGGTGGTGCTCATTTCAGCTGAAGTTCTCTTTTATCAAAGCTTAATATATTTAAATCATTTAATCACAACATTTCAATTTAATCACCCCGAATAATCGATATTTAATGCTAATCAACATTTTATTTTTTAATTCAATTTGAAAATACACGTATCATACATTTAATTTTTTTTTTACTTTACATTTTATTTAACATTTTCGGGGGCTAAAATTAAAAAAAAACTTCTTTATTAAAAACTAGCTATTAGACCTTTTAAGACCCAGCTTTTATAAAGTAAGGAAGGCGTATGTTTTTAAGACTTTTTCTGCAATACATTACCTATCTAAAGCTTTGAGTATAGAATATATGTAAAAGGAGGTAAAATACCGTCTGGATCTGCGTGCCTGGTCTGGCGCAAAATGGCTACCTTTTTGTATGGAATTTCTTATCGTTTGACAGGTCATCTACCAAGAAAACTATAAAAAACTTGCGCCAACCTTGGCACGCTGTCATAAACTCATTTGTATATGAAAAAAATGGGGCCACTCTTTATATTCCTTCCTCATTGATCTAAAGTTTAAACCTTCTTTCTGCAACAGAGGTCGTCCGAATTATGATTGGATTTCTTGTCCAGACATAATATTATCTTTCTATCCTGGATCAAAGTAAAGCTTACTTGTTATTTCTTACAAAATCACCAAATATACAGCTAGCAATATATTATGAAATCTGCACCATAGAGATATTATTAAAAACCATTTAGAAACACACTTAACACATGCTACGTTGGTATCTACACACCAAAGCCGCCGGCTTTTTTAACAGCTACCATTCGTTTAACGTAAAGCCGCCGGTCTAGCACGGCGGCATGCCGGCGGCTTTGGTGTGTAGATAGCAAACGTATCACATGCAATCGTAGAAAGCATGCGATGCTATATGACGTGTGCGTGTGACAAGGTGTATTTCTAATCATAATATTTCTACTGGGTGTAACAGAAAGGGGGTATAATGCCGAAACACAGCGGTAGTCCTCATGAAACTGAACAACTTTCCCCAGGATATATGGGTCGTAACTCGAAAAAAATTTTGGATCGCCCATACTTACTCGATCAGCTGATCGGACATTTTGTATGGGGAGGTGTTTTTTTTTTTTTTTTAATTTCGACCCATGTTTCTTAAAGATAAAGATATTTATTTGCATTAGATATGGTATGACAAAGTTGTTATAACATATTGATTTGAGATTCACACATCTAGCCAGTTTTCATTAGCATGCAAATATAGGCTTTAAAAATATTGTCATTGTTATTAAATTAATTCTAAATTTATACTCCATCGAATTACGGTACACAATACACACAATTTTGAACATTATGCTCAGTGAATTCTTTTACTGAGTAAAAAACATGTTCCATTAGCCAACGCTTTAGATTTTTTTTAAATTGTACTCTATTTGCCGTTTTGAGATGATCCGGTATTTTATTCCATATAGTCTTGCACATAGCGTAAGAGTTCTTTTTAAACCTTGCACTTTTTGGGATTACGTCAAGAATTAATGCATTAGGTTTTCTGAGCGTCCGAGTCGTTGCATCTTTTGCAAGGGTGAACAGTTTTTTATTTTGCAGAACAAATAATGATGCTTCTATTATGAAGATACAGGGTAGAGGTAAGACACTTAAGGTTTTAAAAAAAGGTTTGCAAGATATGTCTGGGGCTATTCCTGCAATTGCTCTAATGCATTTCTTTTGGGCAATAAATGCTCTGTTCACTTCTGTACTGTTACCCCATATAATTACTCCGTATCTTAGTACTGATTCTATATAGGCAAAGTATGCTGTTATTGCCGCGTCTCTACTGGCTACTCTCTTCAGCTTACCCAAGGCATAAGAAAATCTATTAAGTTTATTACAGATGCGATCTATTTGAGATTTCCAATGTAGCCTATTATCAATATTAATACCTAAGAATATTGCACTTTTAGCATGTTTCAAATTTATATTATTATATTTTATATTCATATTGTCGATGTCATTAAAATTCATGAAATTAGTTTTATTAATATTAATATTAAGATTATTGTTATTAAGCCAATTAATTGTATTTAATATTACTTTATTTATTTCAATTTCGTGTTTATTTATGGATTGATTTTTCTGCGTTGAAATAATAATTGTAATGTCATCTGCAAATAAAATAGTTCTATAATGATTAATCCCTGTAATATCATTAATGTACAGCAAAAACAAGAGCGGACCAAGTACGCTTCCTTGAGGTACACCGAATTTATTAATCTTAGGTTCGGACTTATATGTTTTTAGGCACATATTTTCGTCAATGCCAGTAATCTCTACAGTTTGCGATCTATTTTCTAAGTAGGATTTGATCCAGCTGTATGCAGGCCCTCTCACACCAAAACTGTCCAACTTCCTCATCAGCAAATCATGAGACACAAAGTCAAACGCCTTTGACATGTCGAAATACAGTACTGTAACAAAATGGTTTTCATTAAGTTTATGTAGTATTTCATTAACCAAGTGAAACATAGCTAGTTTCGTGGATTTTTCCTTTTGAAAACCGTATTGATCATTTGTTATTATGTTGTATCTTGTGAGAAAGGATGACAGTTTACTGTGCATAACTTTTTCAAAGATTTTAGAGAATATAGGTATGAGAGTCACTGGTCTATAGTTATCCATCTTGTGTTTTTCTCCTTTTTTGTATAAAGGTTTAACAATACTTTTTTTTAACTTGTCTGGAAAAGTACCAGTTTGTATTGAAATGTTCACTAAGTAAGCTAAAACTTCACTAATCTCTTTTCTGCAAATTTTTACTATTCTTGTACATACTTTATCGTAACCCTCTGCATTTGTATTGTTTAGTGCTATTATATATTTTTCAATATCAGTCTTATCAATAGGTGTCACGTAGATGGTATTATTTATCGTATTCAGATTTGTGAATTTGCAAGATTTATTTTCGCTATTTGTTAAATTTATGAAATAATTATTAAATAAGTTTGATATTGCCATTGGGTCCTTAATAGTTTCATTGTTATAGATTAATTTACTTATATTTCTAGATAGATAGGTATTATTGATTTCTTGGTTAATAATTTGCCAAGTAGCTTTACTTTTATTCTTATTATTTAAAATATACCTATTGTTTACATTTCGTTTTGCCGTATCAATGCATTTTTTAAATATTTTATTGTATTTTTGGTACTTATTCTTGTTTTGCGTGTTACTGTGGATATAGTAAAAGTAGCGTAGTTTCCTTTTAGTAATACTGCACTGTCTTATTCCTTTGGTTATCCAGTTAATTTTGTATCTAGTTTTAATTTTAGTCTTGGTACTTGGAAAGCATAAGTTGTAGAGTAGACAAAATAGATCGTGAAATTCATTAAACGCTAGATTCGTATCTTTTTGATCCATAATTGTTTGGAAAGATAAACTTCTTAAATAAGATTGAAATAGCAAGATATTATCTTCTGTGTACATGCGTTTATATATATAAAATGTTTCTGGCGTGATTTTTGGTCCCTTAAGTTTAACATGTAGAAATTGAGCAGTATCGTGGTCGGAGAGAAAAAGTTGTCTAACAAATCCCTTCGCACATTTCATATTACTAATGATTAGATCGATGCACGATGACTTCCTCGTGGGTTCCGTTATATGTAAATTAAGATTGTAATTATTTAAAATGTCACGCAATCTTGATGATTCATGTTTATTTTGTATCATGTTTATGTTGAAATCGCCAGCTATTATTAGCTTACATTTTGAATATTTGTGTTGAATTTTATAAGCAAGCAGTTCAAAATTATCCAAAAATATGTCTAAATCTTGGGGAAAGTTGTTCAGTTTTATGAGGACTATCGCTGTTTTTCGGGATTATACCCCATTTCTGTTACACCCTGTATAGCACAGATTGTCATACTGCGCTGCGTTCGTGAGATCCACAGATCAGTCTATAATTATTGGTTTTATTAAACTGGGAAAAAATTATTAGGTCCCTTACTTTGCTTCCTTTGCTTCCACTAGCTCCTACCAATTCTATACTTTTAGACTTGTCTATGATCACTTATTGACTGATCAGAACCGTCAAAACAGACATTTCAAAAAGCAAAAAAGACTGCTTATAAGAAGTGTTATTTTGTTGTTTTTTTTCGCGTATGATGTAATATTGGAATACGGTTTCCGTGATATATTTATATTGAATTTTATATTAAAATTATTTGTGTTTTTTAGTAATTTAGTTAAAAAACTATGGATCTTGACGTACCTGGTCGAAGAACGCGCGTGAGTCGCTTTATCAACAACTTAAGCGATACTTTATTAATGTCGCAGAATGTAATAATATCAGGAATAACTGTGGTGTTCATTATGTACGTTTTAACTTGCGTAGACGTTATGCCGGACGGGACAAAAAACCCCGTCATTGTATTTTATACTGACAGAAATCTTCGCACAGGAAAACAGATATCTTGGCTTCCAAAAGCTAAGCAGACGACTTGCTACACATTTAAACTTGGTTTCATCTCCTGCGATATCTTTCCAGCTTCAAAATACCACGGGAATATATCCGGATACATATTCTACGCGCCGTTTATTGTTAACTTACCGGAACGAACTAAGAACAGTGTTTGGGGTATTATAAACGATCAATCGCCTAGAGAAGGGCTTGAGTTTCTGCATGAAAAGACTTGGAATTTGTTTAATTTTACTGCAACTTTTAGTCGGAATAGTGATGTACCTATTACCTTAACCTGGCTGAAATACATTAGTGTGATTACTAGTTCGAAGTTCTTCTACAATACCACAATGAAAGACAATTTTTTATTACAAATTGCGCCTGTATTATACCTCCAATCAGATTGTGACACTTTAACCGACAGAGATGGTTATGTAGAGAAACTCATGGAGTACATATCAATAGATTCTTACGGCAGCTGCCTTAATAACCGCGAATTTCCACGCGGCATGGATCTTTTCGCGATAGAGACCTTCCAAAACATGCATTTGGATGATTTATTACGATTCATAGGTAAATACAAATTCGTGATTGTAATAGAAGACTCTGTATGCCAAGATTATGTTTCTGAGATGCTTTGGCGAGTTATTAGTGCAGGTTCTGTGCCTATTTACTTCGGCGATCCAACCATACAAGATTGGTTACCGAATAACAATTCTGCTATTCTCCTGTCCGACTACCCAACACCTAAACTACTAAGCGATCATTTATATACTTTACTAAACGACGATAAGAAATACGAAGAATATTTGCAGCATAAAATAGAAGGAACGATAACAAATTTAAGGTTTTTTCATCTATACGGTAATGGTATGTTTGCATATAGTTTTGAAATGCTCTTAGAGAACTTCTATTGTCAAATATGTTCGGGAATTCATCATAAAGTTAAAAATCAAAGTGATTCGCATATAGCTAGTTTGGAACAGTATAATTGTTCGATGCCTATTTCAGCGTTAACACAAGTGTTGAATCCGAATAATTCGTTTGTCAATAAAATTGAGGAAGCTAAAAATAAATTTGGTTAATTTTTTTTCTACGTTTTTTCTCTTTTTTTCTCTCTCTATGTACTATCATCTTACAATAAACTGTTAAATAAATAAAAGAAAAGGGATGATTACTACATTCAAAAAATAATTAACGTCATGAGCAACTTTAACCCATTGTATGTGTGTCATTTTTAGTTTAAGAGAAAAAAAATACGTGTTGAATATTTTAAAATAATCTAAAAAAAATTTTTGTCATCATGCCTATTCTTATACTAGTTCTAAAACTAATATTACATTCAAGGAAATGTGGAAAGTTTAATATTTTTTAAT
Source organism: Anarsia innoxiella (assembly GCA_947563765.1). Classification (NCBI taxonomy): domain Eukaryota; kingdom Metazoa; phylum Arthropoda; class Insecta; order Lepidoptera; family Gelechiidae; genus Anarsia; species Anarsia innoxiella. Next base: position 1,527,354 of record OX387419.1, read on the forward strand.
ATAAAAAAAGTTATGAAAGTTTTCATACTTCCGAGGCTCTGTCGCAATGCAGGCTAAAGGGGATTTATATCACATGAATCAAACATTGCGGTGCGTATTTTGATATTTACATTACCAATGCGGTATTTACAAATAAAACATTGTTTAAAATACCAACGTGGTAAGTACATACATACATACATACATATCTGTCACGCCTCTCTCCCATTGGGGTAGGCAGAGACCACTTCCTTCCACTTGCTTCGATCCAAACACACCTCTTTCGCTTCATCCACACTCATCAGTCGCCTCATACATGCCCATCGGTTTAGGGTACTCTTGATTTGGCCTTTCTTTAGTAAGTCCCCGATTTGATCGAGGTACGTTCGTCTTGGCCTTCCCCTCCCAGCATTTCCATCCACTCTAAGTGTCCCACTAATATTACAAAACTAGCATTTAGTCTTATCTTAGTTGTTGTCCCACTGCTGGGCAAAGGCCTCTCTCCTCCTTTTCCACGATTCTCTATCCTGAGCCGCCGCCGAAAAAATAGATTTATAATAAAAAATGTTTAAATAGATCGTTAAACAAATACATTTCCACCCAAAATCGTTCGTTAAAAGTACCTAACTCAATCCATCTTTCTCTCCCAAATAAGTGAATATTTCAAACAAGTAAACACTTGTATGCCGCTGTAACAATTCTTTCAAATTATACGAAACATTAAGCTCGGTAAAGAGAGAACCATTTATCTTCAAAAGTAGATTTAAGCTTCGTTAAGACGCATACACATTAGTAAACTGTAACCGTAACCGTTTTATGCACTGTAACCAAAAATAATTAGTTTTCCGCTCGCAGCAGGTTCGCAAACCAGTAGGTGAACAACGCACTCACTGTTTTTTTGGTTACAGTAAGTTTTGGTTACAGTGAGTTTTTGGTTACAGTAAGTTTTGGTTACAGTAAGGGCATTTTAAGACTAGCGTTTTATACGCGCTTTAAAAAACCGCACACGCATATAGGGTGTAACAGAAAGGGGGTATCAAGCTGAAACACAGCGATAGTTCTCATGAAACTGAACAACTTTCCCCAAGGAACATGGGTGGTAACCGAAAAACAATTTTGGTTCGCCCATACTTACTCGATCAGCTGATCGGACATTTTGTATGGGGAGGCGAATTTTTTTTTTCTATTTACGACCCATGTTCCTTGGGGAAAGTTGTTCAGTTTCATGAGGACTATCGCTGTGTTTTGGCTTTATACCCCCTTTCTGTTACACCCAGTAAACGGGCGTATACACTCAAACCGGTGGTGTCATGTCAGTATCAACATGGACTATAGGTATACTACACAAGCTTAGAAGCGCGTTAACGCTCATACGAGTAAAAGCACAAGCTTTAAACAATCCTTCTTATCATCATGTCAGCTTATGGACGTTCACTGCCGGACAAAAGCCCCAAGGATCTCCACAACGACCGGTCTTGCGCTGCCCACATCCAACGGCTTCCAGCGGCTTTAACCTAGTCGTCAGTCCACCTTGTTGTCTTTCTTTCATAAATAATGTTTAAATAATGTTAAATTTTCTTATAAGTATAACATATAAAATGCTACTCTGAAAACGCCCTTACACAGCACTGTAACCAAAAAAAGATAGTGTGTGCGTTACTCGCTTGCTACTGGTTCGCGAACCTGCTGCGAGCGGAAAACCTATTATTTTTGGTTACTGTGCATGCTACGGTTAAGGTGGGTCCACACAGAGCGAGCAGCGTCGCGCGGCAACTGTTTAGCCAATTAATAGATGCCCCTAAGAACTACCCAACTCAATAGGATAGCGAGGTCTTACCTGACTGGCCAAACATCTGCCGCGCGAGGCTGCTCGCTCTGTTTGGACCCAACTTAACAGTTAAAGCTCGCTAATGAGTACGCGCCTTAACAAACAAAATACTATGTTACAAATGGTGTGAATTATCAGACAATGGTGCAAATGGTTATTATTGAATTAGAGGCTGCCCGCGATTTCGTATACATTTATCGGTATATCAAGGAAACTTACACATATTCGCATGTAACAATGGGGATGATGACTACATTCAAAAATTCAAAAAATAATTAGTCCCTCTTTTAGACTATTAAAAAATATTTCAAATAAATTTTTTACCTGATCAAATACATAAATAAATACAAAGATACAGAGCATCAAAGTTACGGAGTGGGGGTATAGACGTCACTCCTCGGTTAAAATCGTACCGAGGCGTGACGTCACGAGCAACTTCAACCCAGTGTATCTTTGTCATTTTTAGTTTAAGAGAAAAAAGAAAAAAATACGTGTTGAATATTTAAAAATAATCTATGTGATGGACTAAAAAATTTTTTTAGTCATCATGCCCATTTTCAAAGTCCTTTCATTTTCAAAGTTCTATATCTCCGAAAGTATATTATCATTTTCGACATTTGTCAAAAGTACTATCGTTTTATAATAATTTTCTCTATCGATTGACGTTAGTTACATCAGTGGCCGCCAACTTTCTCTCCATACTAGCTCGAATAGGGGATGTTGAGTGTAATTGATACCGAAAATTTTTACTATACCAACATGTTGAGATGCTCTTTACACAATATCACAAAATAATATAGTTGATGTGTTACTCTGATGTGCAAACTACAATATTGGAAAGTTACATTATAATCTGTTCAGTAGTTTTTGCGTAAGTTACCAACATTCTCGCGTCCATTGTCTGTATCAAAAAAATATTATGAATTTACTCGTTTATAAGTATAAACGAAGATTTTAACTAAAAGTGATCTAACTTGTTACACTAAGTTAAACCTAGTGCATGTTTAAAGCACTAAATTCCTAGTGCTTAAAATGATCTAGTCTAGATTTTCAGAGAAATCCTGTTAGTCTAGCTCCGCCTTTTCTATGTATTCCTTCCTAATACGTTTTCGAGGTTTTTTTGCTCGGTTAAATCGATTTGGAGTTATAACTCGGATGAGTTAACTTGACATCTGGCGCGACAGATATTTGTTTAAAGTATTGAGTGAAAATAATGTGTGGTTTTCATTTAAAGTTACTTCGCTACTTTTAGTGACACCTGCCATTCTAATTATGTAAGATTTTAAGAACATACTGATTGCGAACTAATGTGTCAAAAAATGCCATTGACGCTCTGCCGACACACAACTGAAGCTACTTTAAATTAGCAGACTTGTACCCTTGAAGTATGTAAAGAGGATAAACGAGAAACTTGCTCGCTAAGGCTCATAATACACGATGAAACGCAACTGAAACGAAACGTTTCAAACTGGTTGCGTCGTCGCTTCTAAAGAAGTCTATAGCAGAAACTTAGATACTCAAAAGTAACTAGCAGTTTCAGTTGCGTTGCAGTTGCGTTTCACCGTGTGTTCTGGGTCTGTTTGGCTTGAACTCACAGCCACAAACCAGCGTGAATACTAAAACAAGGATACAAGGATACAGTACGTGAGATGCATTTAATTTTATATTTTAGCACAACGTCAGACACTAAAATAAATATGGCTGCTTTTTTTTTTAAACAGTAGGCTTCAAAATGGCGCCTAATTTTTTAAACTTTGTCTCTACTTGTTCGTTTTAACTTTTCATCAATCTTTTTACGTCCCCGCTACAGGATCACGAGCCTACTCTCATACATAAGTATATTGATTTAAATATATTGTGTGTTATGTATCAATATGGGCCTTCAGTTGCCTAAAATAAATACATAAGTGATTAGACCGTAAAACACGCTGGCTTATAGAAGTTTGTCGGATTTCACATACACCTTCGAATTTCTTCTCTAGTGTATGCAGGTTTCTTCATGTTTTCCTTCACCGTTAGCGAGTGGTAATCAAATACTCATTTCGTACATGAGAAATTAATCTCAGAGGTACAGGTTAGATCGAAACCGCGTCGTCATGATTGGTCAAGAAGGTTACCGCTCGCTCTACCATACATATCTGTCACGTCTTTCCCCATCGAGGTAGACAGAGACTTCCCTCCACTTGCTACGATACAAACATTCTCGTTACCAAAGTAGATTCGCATACAAAACCTGAAACGCGGTATCAAAGTTTTTCCCGCGCTGAGTATATAAGCAAATTCCAAAATCTTCCCCATCGAGGTAGACAGAGACTTCCTTCGACTTGCTACGATACAAACACACTTCTTTCACTTAATTTCAATGCGTACATTGTAATCTAAAATAAAACTATCAATTTTAAATATATATATTTTTTTGTTAGCCAATAAGATCCCACTGCTGGCCAAAGGCCTCCCCCGCGACTTGCCATTTAACACGGTCTCCGGTAGCGACCCGCCATTCGCGTGAAAATGCATCCAGATCGTCTCTCCATCTTTTTCGAGGTCTACCTCGGCGTCTGTGACCATCTAGTGGCGCCCATTCTGTTGTTATTTTAAATATTTATATTTATTTGTTTAATATTTTTATTCGTCGAATATAATAAATTTTGTTTACAAGATGAATAAATAAACAAAGTTTTGATTCAGATTCGTACTGCTCATTTATAATTTTGAGTCTTGCTAACGAAGTGTAAAAAAACGTACAATTATATTGACTTTGTAATTTTTCGTTATACTTGACTGAGCTTGATAGCGAGAGCAAGTTTAAAAAATAGAAAGGAAAATTTATAAAAAAAATGTGGCTAAAATTTTAAAAAATAATAGTTATTTAAATTGTTAACCTCCTTTTCAAAATTGAAAAATATGAATTAAGTAAATTTAAGAAATTTTAACAAATAAAAACCCAAATTTTTAGAGTGTGTTTCATAGTATAGTTCCTATGCCGCCATGTTGGCAGCATTGAAAATTTGTACTGCGAAACACAATGAGGGTAATGAGGCAGTACAAATTTTAAATGCTGCTAACATGGCGGCGTAGGAAGTATTCTTTGTAACGCACTATCAGTTAAGATAACCTAAAAATTACGAATAAAAAGTAAAAAATACTTTTTTCTTTTTTGTGTCTGTCAAAAAAGTTTTTAGGTATAATATCACTTTTTTATACGCTGCGAGTAATAAAAAACTAAAAATGTTAACAACATACTTAATTATAGTGTTAATTTCTATAATACCTCAAGAGATTTGTGGATTTTTATCGAAAAATGGTAAGTTATGATTTTGCTGTGTTTTTTTTTTTATTTCGCTTTTTAACTTTAATTATTAAAACCGTTGGTCGTGGGTTCAATACAATACAAATATTCTTTATTGCACACAAAGATATAAGGTACAGACACAAACAAAAATATAAGAAGCAAAAGGCGGCCTTATTGCTAGGTAGCAATATCTTCCAGGCAACCAGTGTCTAGGGTTCGATACCCGCTATAGACAAACATTGAGATTTCCAGAGATGTTTGTCTTAAGTCTGGGTTTTTTAACTAAATATTTATGTCAGGTACTTTTAATACATTATATTATGTTTAAATAAGTTAGTAAGCTTTACTTCACTTGAAATGTGCCAATGGGCAAATGTACAATAAAAATTGCCATTAGAGATATGGATATTTTTTATTAATAATAATTAAAACAGCTTTCTCTTTCCTTTTTTTTTGTTTTTATGTTCTAATGGTATCTACACACCAAAGCCACCGGCTTTTTGACAGCTGCCATTCGTATGACGGCATGCCGGCGGCTTTGGTGTGTAGATAGTTTAAGGATCTAAGTTTTAGAGATATGTATTTTTTGTTTACTTAAGTACTATGTTTAAATTATCGATATTTTTTTCCAGATTGGAAAACAAGTTCAACAGCCCAAAGTTTCAAAGATGACTTTATAGTCGCTCCAAAAATCATCGAATCGACCACAACTGTTATTGGAAATACAACTTTAACACCTACCACGATGTTGCCATATAGAAAAATGGGGGTAGTACCAATTAAAAATAAAAAAGTAAAGAAGGAAAGAGCTAAAAGTGTTTGTGGTATTGATAATTCACCTACATTACCTGTTTATGAAGGCACAGGTTTTATTGAACGGTATCCATGGCTTGGGGTGTTATATTATCCTATAGGTAAGTAATTATAAGTTATGTAGCAATTAAGCAAACGACGGGCATGTATGAGAAGAAGCGAGCAAGTTTCGAGCGAGCGTGCGAGTGAGCGAGCGAGCACTACTGTAGCGAGTGGCCGCCACCGGCTGGCTACACATGTGCGGCGCCGCTATACAATTCATATGAAAAAGCGTGTTAAGTCGCCGTCACTAGCCACCGGTGGCTGTGGTCGGTGGCTCGTTTGCGCCGAGCCTAAAAGTCACCTTGTATTTCTTTGAGTATAAAATATAAAAGGAGGTGTCCGTCTGGATCTGCGTGCCTGGTCTGGCGCAAAATAGCTACCTTTTTGTATGGAATTTCTTATCTTTTGACAGGTCATCTACCAAGAAAACTATGATAATAGTTTTAAGATTGTATTTTTATTCTTTTATTTTTTATTCTTTAATTATTTTATTACACTTAATTTAGTTAGTTCGCACACAACACTATTGAATATCCACTCACTAAGTAAACATTATTTATGTTATATTTTGATACTCTGTGTTCGCTTTATTTTAAGTCCCTATGATATCCTGTTATTGGCTAAGATACACTATGTACTATAAATTATTACTTAAGCAATTTTTTTGTATAAACTTGCTGTTGGATATCTTTAATAGGTAAATAAAATAAAATAAAAACTTGCGCCAGCCTTGGCACGCTGTCATAAATTCTTTTGTCAAAATAAAATGGGGCCAAAAAAATGGCTCCTTATATTCTTTCCTCATTATATTACAGGAAATCATAGATTTGTGACCACTGTAGTACTGGTTGCTAAAGCAATAGTGATTGCTTCAGCAATGGAAATACATAAGATGCCCAAAAATAAATTTAGGTAAGTGAATAAAGTTATTTTTTATCTGTAAGTGGTGAAAATGCCCTTAATCACTATTTAGGGTTCCGTACTCAAAGGGTGAAAATGGGACCCTATTACTGAGACTCGGGTGTCCATCCGTCCGTCCATCTGTCCGCCTGTCTGTCTAACTATCTGCCTGTCTATCTGTCCGTCAGTCTGTCACCAGGCTGTATCTCGTGGACCGTTATAGCTAGGACGTTGAACTTTTCACAGATCATGTATTTATTACCGTTGCCGCTATAACAATATAATATACTAAAAATAGAATAATAATAATAAGTAAGGAGAGCTTCCATACAACAATAGTGTTTGCTTTTTGCCTTTTTTTGCTCGATATTTATAATGGCTACTGTTACACATTATTATTAGGCTATTGTTAACCTAGTGAATGGCACGTAACCTTACGTGCGCGAGTTCGACTCGTACTTGGTCGGTTTTTTGATTCGGATAGTTTCTTATTTCTTTATTATTGTTATTCCTAATTGTAAACTGTTTACAGAGCAAAGACTAGAGTGGTGCTAGGCGGGAACTGCTCACACACTTCTATCGGTATAAAGGAGTACACAATGCATCCGAACTATGGCGCATATACATCCAGTACTATTGCTCTTATACAACTTGATTTAAGAATTGCACATAAAGGATTAGGTAAGTGTTAGAACAGTGCTACAAGGATCTATTGGCACTTGAGTGACATTGTCAGGAGGGCGTGGGTATTGAATAAGACTCAAAATAGTGACAATTTATTTCCGCCGCGGTGGGGCGTGACCGCGGTCGCGGCTGGTCCGAATCATAACGTGTCGGCGCAAACGGGCCACCGACCACAGCCACCGGTAGTTGCCGCGCGCTACCGCCACAATGTCAGAAGCGAGCAAGTTTCAAGCGAGCGTGCGAGTGATATAGCGAGCAATATTGTAGCGAGTCCCCGCCACCGGCTACACGTATGCGGCGCCGCCATACAATTCATATGAAAAAGCGTGTTAGGTCGCCGTCGCTGGCCACCGGTGACTGTGGTCGGTCGCTCGTTTGCGCCATGCTTTAAGGTTGTTGGAAGATTGTATGCAAAAAATCCTCAATTCAGTCTTGTTCTACTAGTTTTTCTTTTATAATTATTTTTAATTTATTTCAGATATCCGACCGATATGTGCCCCACCAGCTGTAATAACTAGAGACGCCAAGTTTTACGCAATCGCCTTGAATGAAGGTAAGCTGAAATACTTATATAGGGTGTAACAAAAAGGGGGGTATAAAGCCGAAACACAGCGATAGTCCTCATGAAACTGAACAACTTTCCCCAAGGAACGAAAAAAAGTTTTTGATCGCCCATACTTACGTTCGGATCGGACATTTGATTAAGGGAGGCGAATTTTTTTTTTCGAGTTACTACACATGTTTCTTGAGGAAAGTTGTTCAGTGTCATGAGGACTATCGCTGTGTTTCGGAATTATACCCCAATTCTGTCACACCCAGTATTTATACTAAGTAATAATTATTGAATACTACCTGGCATGGCTGCCCGCGACTTATTTATTTATTTAACAGTTTATTGTAAGATGATAATACAAAGAATACGACTTCGTATGCATTTATCGTAATTGCTTGGAAAAAAATCATCATATTGTAAAATAATACAGCCTATATGTTGTTCTTATGTGCAGGCTACTATATTGCCAAGTTTTATCAAAATCAGTTCAGCAGTCGGGTCGAACTGCTTGAAGCAGTCCGTGTACGGCCGGCCCAAGTGACTTATTTATTTATCACTAGAGGCTGCCCGCGACTTCGTACGCATTTTATAGTAATTTCTTTGAAAAAATACGCAATATCTGCAAATAATATAGCCTATGTGTTATTTTGATGTCCAAACTAAGTTATTGTAAAATTTCATTTAAATCTGTTCAGTGGTTTTTACATGATGAAGTAACAAACATCCATCCATCGGCACAAACATTGACATTTATAATAACTTATTCCCCTTATTACAAAACTAGGTTAAAGATAGTCCGACGTTAGTTCGTTTAGTTTGACGTTTTGTCCATATGCGAAACGTCAAAAGAAACGAACTAACGTCGGACTATCTTTAAACCTCGTTTTTTAATAAGGGGTATAGGATTATAGGATGAAGTTTCAATCGTAGTTATAACATTCTAATGTAAGTTTAAAGTAAACGTAGCAAATAATTAAAATATTTCCAGATTGTGAGGACTCAAAGATAAAAATATACGAAATGGATCATGTACCCTTAGATAAATGTCAGCAATTTTATAGAAGGAATGGGGTGAGCATTTTAATATTTAGACATCTAAGGACACTCATAAGCGAGCTGTAATAGGCATGATGACTAAAAAATTTTTTTTAGACCATCACATAAATTATATTAAAATATTCGACACGTATTTTTTCTTTTTTCTCTTAAACTAAAAATGACAAAGATACACTGGGTTACGGTTTCTCGTGACGTCACGCCTAGGTACAATTTTTACCTAGGAGTGACGTCAACACCCCCCACTCCATAACTTTGATGCTCTGTAACTTTGTATTTATTTATGTATTTGATGAGGTAAAAGATGTGTTTCAAATATTTTTTTGTAACCTAAAAGACGGACTAATTATTTTTTTAATGTAGTCATCATCCCTATTGTAACCAAGCTCTTCGATTAAAAGGCTCTTCGTTTATCGCAGTTTTTAGATAATAATATTTTATTTAAAAATTGCGGCATTTTTTGTTGAAATACGAAAATACATATCTTTTACCCTCTTTCCCATCGACAGTCTACCTCGATCGGACTAATGAATGTATATGAATTGAAAGAGATGTGTTTGTATCGTACCAAGTGGAGGTCTACCTCGATGGGGGAGAAGCGTGATAGATATGTATGCCTTCCGAAGCCGACGTAGCTTCCAACCTTTAATGTTTTTTTTTTATTATTTATTATTAATTTACGTTCTTTATCTTTATCATTTAAATTTTTGTGAAATTTTTGTGAAATTTTTTTGTGTTGTTTAATTTTAAGTTACCTATGAATAAAGTATGTTAGAGTTTGATGAATAATTTGCAGTTGGACGTAAAATCGATGTGGCCGGCACATAGTGCGTGCGCTAGAGGAAGATTCGGCGGCCATTGCGTCTGGGGAGATGGCACTGTACTTACCGTACGGCACAGGGGGATGTGGCATTTGGTAATTATAAAGCGCGATGTTGTTTTATGTGTCCGCGCAAACGGCCACCGAAAGAAACACCTGTCGCGCGCTACCGCCATAATGTCAGAAGCGATCAAGTTTCGAGCGAGCGAGCACTATTGTAGCGAGTCGCTGCCACCGGCTACACGTGTGCGGCGCCGCCATACAATTCATATGAAAAAAACCGGCCAAGTGCGAGTCGGACTCGCGCACCGAGGGTTCCGTACAAACCTGCAAGGTTTACAAAGTTCGTTCATTACGACAATCGAGTCATAACTATGGTATTTTTATTGCAAAATGAAATTCATAACATTACAATGGGGAAAGATGGAGGAGCATAAATTTAAGACAAAGATCTCTTTATCGTTTAAGTAATCCTTTATTTTATATTAACACATATCATTTATCTATAATATAACTGAAACACTTATACTAGCCTTGCAGCAGACTTGCGAAAGTTCTTTTATTAAAGTTATTTATTTACTAAGTTTTTTAGTCACTATTTAGAAATCTGGTTCAAAAATATTAATTAAGTATTAAATTTGAACCAGACCTGTAAATGGTGACTGAAAAAGGTGTGAATAGTACCACATTGAACATTGAAGTTCGAAAAAACGTTATCAATAGTTGTACAACTTCGTGTAGTGCTACTGTTTATTAACGGAAACATGTTTATGGAGGAAAAATATGTGGAAATTCCATTTTGGGGATTCATTTTGGCAATTAGATCTAAGTATTTGATATGAATTTCAACTTGATAGCTCTACGCGTTCATGAGGAAAAAAGTAATAAGTTTATATTTATTAAAAAATATATATTTTGTAATGTAACTAAAAATTTAAGGTTTTCGGAATTTTTCCTTTATGTGTGGTATAAAACGTTGCTTCATGCCAAATTTCAAGATTCAAGGTCGACTGGAAGTACCCTTTAGGTTTTGATTCCCTTGCAAGTACTTGCGAGTTTCAAAATATGCAGCTTAAATTGCCGTTTCTTTTGATTGCGTTGACATAGAAGTTTGATTTTGCTACAGCTTAAAGGTATTATAGACCTGAGTATTTGGTATGAATTTCAATTTAATACCTCTACGCGTTTATGAGGAAATGGGTAGTAAGTTTAAGATTATTAAAAAAAAAAATATTTTGTGATGTAACTAAAAATTTATGGTTTTCGTAATTTTTCCTTTATCTATGCTATAAGACGTTGCTTCGTACCAAATTTCAAGATTCTGAGTTCACGGGAAGCACCCTGTAGGTTTTGATTCCCTTGCAAGTGTCGAAAATTTGCGGCATAAATGGCTGTATCTTTTGATTGCGTTGGCTTAGAAGTTTGATTTTTTCACAGCTTCAAGGGACAGTAGACCTGAGTAATTGATATAAATTTCAGCTTCATACCTCTACGCCTTCCTGAGAAAAAGGGTCTTGACAGACGGACGGACGGACGGACAGACGGACAACAAAGTGATCCTATAAGGGTTCCGTTTTTTCCTTTTGAGGTACGGAACCCTAAAAACGTGTTAGGTAGCCGTCGCTGGCCACCGGTGGCTGTGGTCGGTGGCCCGTTTGCATCAGTCATCATGCCCATTATATAGCAATTTTTGAATCAACTCTTCTATAAGAGACATACTCTACGGAATGTACTCTTTTACCTAATGGTATGTCCTCTGAACCTAATCTAAAATAGCCTCAGTTTTGTGTTGGCAAAGGATTTGTTCGTCATCTCGCACCCAAAACCTCGCACCCGGGTTTTTACCTTGCTTTTTTGCTTTGCTTTGCTTTGGTACGAGTTTTTTGGGTGCGAGATGACGAATAACTCCGGCCGAGTGCCAATGGCATTTTTTACACATTTGGTATTCGTATATTCGGTAAAATTTTTGAATGATTTCGAACTTGGTCCCATAGTAAAAGTTGTTTGTTATCACGAGTAGGTACATGATTTTTTATCGTTGACTAATTAAGTGTCGGCGCAAACGGGCCACCGACGGTGGCTGTCGCGCGCTACCGCCACAATGTCAGAAGCGAACAAGTTTCGAGCGAGCGTGCGAGTGAGTGAGCGAGCACTACTGTAGCGAGTCGCCGCCACCGGCTACACGTGTGCGGCGCCGCCATACAATTCATATGAAAAAACGTGTTAGGTAGCCGTCGCTGGCCACCGGTGGCTGTGGTCGGTGGCCCGTTTGCGCTAAGCCTTAGCGTTGCTCGCAGCGTCAGACGCATGCGAGATCTCCATACAAAATCGACGACTGCGAGCGACGCATAAAACAACAGCGCACTACACTAGCTTTAACCGCGGCTTTTTTTATTGCTGCTATTCGTATGACGTAAAGCCACCGGTCTAGCCCGGCGGCATGCCGGCGGCTTTGGTGTGTAGATAGCTTAATATTTTACTTACTGACTTACATATCATGCCCACAGGTGGGCTTTGGCGTGTTCGGCCCAGGCTGTGAAGCTCCCTCACGGTTCATAGACTACAGTATAACTAACAAATGGGTGAAGAAATCCATAGCTCGTATGGGCTCGCCATCTGTCACACAATTAGCCTTCGATAGTATCATAGTGAGGAGAATTCGTAAGTATTCCTTTCTTAGGGTTCCGTACCCAAAGGGTGAAAACGGGACCCAATTACTAAGACCCCAGAACACACGGGCAACTAGTTTGAAAAAATCAGCAATAGAGTAACTATTCTTATTTAATAAAAAGTTTTTTAATTTATTGAAAAAAAATGATTACTTATATAGGTACCTTTGGTTTCAGGAGATAATATCCAGAGGTTCGGTAAATGTGACGTAGAGGAAATAGAGCTTGAATTGTACACGGATAGCACGTATTATGCGCCAAGCGAAGCGCCGGAAGATGGAACTGTTGTGAGGTATAATGTACGTATTTATTAAGAGGATTGTGAGCCGATCGTGCGTGACGCGAATCTCCATACATTTGTGATAAAAATATTAATTCGGGCCATAATGTTTCCCAACCCCTAAACCTATTCGTAATTAGACAATTTTGGTATCATTTGATTCGAAAAACCTTAATCTAGGTTAGTACGTTTTAATTTTTTTGAAATTATGTTTAGTTTTTTACAAAAATCATTAAATACAAGAGGATATTTTAGGTCAAAAATGTCGATTTTTAGAAGCTCATAACTTTTGAAATCCTCAATATTTTCAAAAAATCGAAAGGTACAGACCTAGATTAAGGTTTACTAAATCAAATGATACCAAAATTGTTTAATTACGGATAGAATTTGGGGTTGGGAAACGTTATGGCCCGAAACAATATTTTTATCACAAATGTATGGAGATTCGCGCGGCGAGCGATCGACTCACAATCCTCTTAATCATAATCATAACCGTATTTATTGCTCTGCCACAAATTTACTAGAGGATGCCCGCAACTTAATATTATTATGTTTATGAAATCTTATATTATTATGTTTTTCTTCATTTATTTAACAATTCCTGTTTACAAAAATAAAAGTACAGGTCAACTTATCTCAAAATCAACTCATTAGGACATTCCTTCTTTGCCTGTACCCTTCAGTTGGTACTGTATATCTCGAAACGGACGAACGATAGGTACTTGGCTCCATAGGGACTTTTACTCAAGATACTATGGCCATGGCCCCAGTAGGCAAACTGTTAGCGGCCGACTAAGTGAGCCGCAAATTTGTGGCGAACTGAAAGACTTAGCTGCAAACTCAAATCAATGAAGTCACCGGTTTTGGTGGGAGTCGGCCGTTGTCTGAGATACTCAGCGCGCGTAACGCTGCAAACTGCGTACAGTGAGCGAAAACTAGCTGACTGTGGACACTCCATTTCAAATATATGGAAGGGCGTACGAAATCGATACGCCGCAAACTAGTCAGCCGCTAACAGTTTGCCTTCTGGGGCCACGGCCTAAGAGTTATCAAACGACGCATCACACATTGCTATCGGAGCGGTGTACCAGAGTTTTGCATTATTTTATCTAGTCATCGGTGTCCCACTGCTGGGCAAAGGCCTCTCTCCTCTTCTTCCATGATTCCCTCTGCCGCCTCTGCCAAGACATCCAAGATGGCGTCCAGCTCATCTCGCCACCTTTTTTGTGGTCTGTCGCGAGGTCTTTTGGCTGTTGGTTGCCATTGGGTTGCTGTGTTGCATCATCCTCACTTTTCTCTCTCTCTCTTTTTTTGGTTCTTTAAATTCATTATTATGTTTTTTTTTATAATTTTTACTTTGTGACGAATTCAAGTGTAAATTGAATGTTACCTACGAATACATTATTTATTTAACAGTTTATTGTAATATGATAGTACATAGAGACAAAAAAAAGAGAAGTTATACAAAAGGTACAGCATATGCGTATTATTTTTGAATTTGAATTCTTTTTTAATTGTTACCCATTGTCCACAGGTGACGATAGTAAGCGAAATAAATTATTCATGTATAATTTTCTCGGCGGCGGATCCAAGAACGGTGACAGTGCTTCATAAACCCAAGATCAGCTTGAACTTTTACTGCAGAACGGAACGAGCTCTCTGCTTTCAACCCGGTCAAGATATTATAGACTTTTACATAGAGATACAGTTTAAAAAAGATGTTGTGTTTAAGGTAAGTAAGTAAGGCCTAGAAGACACGGGGAAAGGCAACTGCAACTGCTTGCTACTTTTGAGTTGCATCGAAGTTTCTGCTATAGACTCCTTTAGAAAACCACACGCGATGCAACTAATCTGAAACGTTTGTCGGTTTTACAGTGTTACCAAAGTGCTTTAAGGATCTTTTGGCACGTGGCGGAGATCGTAACTAACGACTTCATCTTGTAAATTGTCATTATTTTCTGTAATTTATTCATCACACACGCCCTCCTGACGATGTCACTCAAGTGCTAAGATCTTTGTAGCACTATACAAGGTGGAACAGAAAGGGGGTATAAAGCCGAAACACAACGCTAGTCCTCATGAAACAGAACAACTTTCCCCATGGAACATAGGTCGTAACTCGAAAAAAAATTTTTGGATCCTCCATACTTTCTCGATCAGCTGATCGGACATTTTGTATGGGGAGGCAAAATTTTTTTTTCGAGTTACGACCCATGTTCCTTGGGAAAAGTTGTTCAGTTTCATAAGAACTATCGCTGTGCTTCGGCATTATACCCCCTTTCTGTTACATCCTGTATGTCTTTTTGATTCACATGTTTAATTATAAAATACAGAATGTTTATAAATTACTAGCTGTCCCGGCGAATTCGACCCGCCTTAGAATGAACTTTATTGTGTAGGAATAAAGTTCAAATTGACTCTACATTTTAGTAAGAAAACATTTGTATGGGAAACAGAAAAGGTCTGTTTTAGGGCTTTCCCGGCAATTATTCGAATTTTTCTCACTGTAAGAACCATCCTTGGACTTCAATGAACATTTTTAAAAAAGAATTAGCGAAATCGGTCCAGCCGTTCAGGCGTGATGCCGTGACAACGGAAAACGGGTTTCATTTTTATATGTATATAATATAATATATAATATATATAGATTGTTATTTAAAATAAGTTTTTTTTTCTCTTAACAGATGGTGGCGTATGGAAAAAAGCGATCTTCAATTGATGTAAAATTAGTGACCAAATACTTTAATATCAAGAAGCAACGTCCAGCTATTTACGGATAATTATTTATTAACACATTAGGCGCCCGTTTCACTATCTAAAGATAAAATTTATCTGACAGATATTTTATACCTGTCACTGTCTAAAACGGCATGATTTATGAAATAGTAGGGTTTATCCATCAGTTAAATTTTATCTGTAAGGGTCTGTTTCACAATAGATAAAATTTTAACTGACAGATAAACCTATGTCTACTTCATTAAACATGATGTTTTAGACAGTGACAGATATAAAATGTTACTAGTGATTATTAAACTGACAATTGAAAACCGGACCTTACAGATAAAATTTATTTATAGTAGAGATGGGCCGAGTACTCGGTTAATACTCGGTACTCGGCGTACTCGGCACTTTTTTCACTACTCGTAATCGGCCGAATAACTCGGTAAAAATGCCGAGTACTCGGTGCGAATAAATCTACCTTGCGCATTGGATCTGCTTGGTACATCATAGTCTAATTCCTTCTAATGGTACATATTATGGCTTTTACCCAGCTAGAGCAATGTTTTAAGCTGCTAAAACTATAATTATTTAGGAAAAAATTTCATAAACAGTGTTTCATCAAATTTTTACCTCCTAGACCTAGCGGTTTATTAATGTCATTCGAATAATTAGCGGGCTGCGGAGGGAGGGTAGTAACACCGTTTGCTCCCGAATTTGTTAGCGCGCAATTCTACCTACTTCAAGTATACCGAGTAACTCGGCCGAGTACTCGGCTCGGTAAACTTTAAACCGAGTAATACTCGGTACTCGGTTACTCGGTAAAACTGGTACTCGGCCCATCACTAATTTATAGGAATAATTTTATACCTGGCACTGTCTTAAACGTCATGTTTTATGAAATAAACATAGTTTTATCTGTCAGTTAAATTTTATCTGTAAGAGCCTGTTTAACCACCAACGGATAAAATTTAAGTAATGTGTCTATTTCATAAAACATAATGTTTTAAACAGAGATAGGTTTAAAATATCTGTCAGATAAATGTTATCTATAGGTAGTTAAACAGGTCCGAAGTGGTGAATCTCCTCACTAAGTATACATAATTTGAAGTAGCATGTGAGTCATACACGGAATTGGGTTCAAAATTGTGTTTCCTGTCCCTGATGATTAAGGATACTGGAGCAGCCAATCCTCAAAATGTTTATACAGGACAAAACTACATCGGGAACAGATTATGCGAAAGAAAATATCTCGCAATGTCCTTTACTTTCGGGAACAGGAGAGACATTTTTTGTTTTTTATGTCTGTATGACCCATATCTGTCCATAATATCACAAGCAAACCACAAAAAAGTGTCAAAAAGTAAAATAAAAAGCCTTTGTTAATTTTTCCCTTGTATTATTTTGTCCCTGTTGTTGAAGCCGGAATGAAGTGGTTATATTTTAGTCCCTCGCGAGTAGTTTACATCTCGCCGAGCG
Organism: Anarsia innoxiella; assembly: GCA_947563765.1. Taxonomy (NCBI): domain Eukaryota; kingdom Metazoa; phylum Arthropoda; class Insecta; order Lepidoptera; family Gelechiidae; genus Anarsia; species Anarsia innoxiella. The sequence goes on from OX387419.1 coordinate 1,544,467, forward strand.
ATATAACGTAACTTGTTGGCACCGCAAAACATGATTGCGCAAGGTATAACTTGTGCCGAGAAAAGTACTTAGGTACGCATTTTTACCCGTATCATTACCCGTTTCGTTTTATCCTTATTTTATAAAAAAGAGTTATTTTTCTCAGTTAAATTGTGCGGACCTCGATTACGTGATAGATAAGACAAGTCAGCGAGCGTGAAGATATTCCTGCATCGATATGGTTCTGCTGCATCAGCAATCACGTAGACTATCACGTCCGGACATATCATCGCGCGGCCAGCATCTTAGTATACAGGGTGTTACAGAACGGGTATATAAAGACAAAATACGGCGATAGTCCTCATGAAACTGAATAACTTTCCCCAAGGAACATGGGTCATAACTTGAAAAAAAGTTTTGGATCGCCCATACATACTCGATCAGCTGATCGGACATTTTGTATGGGGATTGAACATTTTTTTTCGAGTTACGACTCATGTTCTTTGGGGAAAGATGTTAAGTTTCATGAGAACTATCGCCCTGTTTCGGCTTTATACCCCCATTTTTGTTACACCTTGTAAAACATAACCCTCCTTCTAACGCAGTCGGTATAAAAAAAACATAAAATTGCCCTTCATTTTGACATAATGCGTTGCACACGTTGCGTACGTGAGAACAGTCTCTCTCTCTACTTTTATTTCACCATTGACCGAAAACTTTTTCACTCTAGGTGTACAATATTCTTAAATTCTACACAAAGAAGACTAATCTGCTCACATTCTAAGTACTTACAAATAAATAAATAAGTTTTCCTACACAAGACAGGGACTTATTCAAGATAAGATAAGATTGATATTCTGCTAAACTATTGCGACCAAATGTGTCAAAACTTACATTGACACTCTCAATGAAACTCTGCTGACACACAACTGAGGCTATTTTAAATTAGCAGACTTGGGCCCCTTGTTTCTTTTCGCTCATAACCCATCATACTGAGTACCTCCCTGTATATCACCAAGGGAGAGCTAACTCTGAGTACGTGCGAGTTAATATTAACCTGTAATCATGACTTTGCTTGCAGTTCTGATTAAGAGGAGGTAACACAGACACGTGTTATGTTAAATATTTACCTATAGTTTGTGGTGGGGATACTGAAGTATAAGATTTTTTTTAGTCTTATATGATTGACGAATGTGGATGAAGCGAAAGAAGTGTGTTTAGATTGTAGCTAGTGGAGGGTAGTAGTTAAGTAAATAAGACGACAAAGTTCATAAGACGACAAAGTAAATAAGACGACAAAGTATATAAGACGACAAAGTAAATAAGACGGCTAAGTACATAAGCAGGCAATGTAAATAAGACGACAAAGCATATAAGCAGACAGAGTAAATAAGACAATGAAGTATATAAGCAGAAAAAGTAAATAAGACAACAAAGTATATAAGACGACAAAGTAAATAAGACGACGAAGTATATAAGACGTCAAAGTACATAAGCAGACAAAGTAAATAAGGATGGATGATTTACTTAATTGCAAAGTTATTAACACATTGCCCGCTTATTGGGCATGCCCAATTTATCACTTTGTCCATAACATATAGTATAAGCAAATGGTAGGTGTGTAGTAGGCCACCTGCCAGATGGACCGACAACCTAGTGAATACCTCGGGGTCTTGTTGGATGCAAGTGGCAAAGAACCGTTCAGCTTGGAGAGCTAGTGGGGAGGCCTATGCTCAGCAGTGGGCAGCTATAGGCTGAAATGATGATGGTGAAAGCACACACTCACTTTGACTCACTCGACTCTCTCTCTCTTCCTCTGAGTATAGAATATATAAGGAGGAGCCATACAGTCTGGATCTGAGTGCCTGGTCTAGCGCAAAATGGCTACCTTTTTGTATGATATTTCTTATCTTGACAGGCCATCTACCAAGAAAACTATGAAGCACTTGGCGCAACCTTAGCATGCTGTCATTAACTCATTTGTATATGAAAAAAAAATGGGGCCACTCCTTATATTCTTTCCTCATTGTTCTCTTCATTTTCATCAGACTTTGACTCTACTTTTTTCACTTGACTCATTGACTATTTTTTCTTTTTTTACAGAATGCAGAAGAAAAAGCAGAAGCGAAGAAACGAGGGTTTAAGGAAAAAATCATGGAGTATGTGAAGAGAAGACTAAATCCACAGCCAGGTTAGAGATTAAACCATTTTGGATACTTTGGGGAAGATGGAAGGATGCAAAGCAGGTACAGTGCTACAAGGATCTATTGGCACTTGAGTGATATTGTCAGGAGGACGTGGGTGGTGAATAAATAACTCAAAATAATGGCAACCACCAAAATAATACAACACAGAAGAAATTTGAAGGTGTATGTGAAATCCGCCAACCCGCACTTGGCGTGGTGGATTACGGCCTAATCACTCTCTGTATGAGAGTAGGCTCGTGCCCCTCGGTGGGGACATATATGGGCTGATAAAGAAGAAGAATGACAATTTACAAGATGATATCGTTAGTTCCGATTTCCGACACGTGCCTAAAGATCCTTGTAGCACTGTATTTGGTATTTTGATAAACAATGGCTTACACTGATTACGACCAAATGTGTCAAAAAATGCCATTGACACACAATAGTCACACTACTGAGACTAAGGGCCGGTTTCAATATCTACGGATAATATTTATCTGTCAGATATTTTATACCTGTCTCTGTCTAAAACGTCAGGTTTTATGAAACAGACATAGGTTTATCTGTCAGTTAATTTTTTTCTGTAAAAGGTGATTCGGGCACTAAGTATATTAAATTATCAGACTTGGGCCCCTGTACTGTTAAACATTATTTATGAAAATTGACATAAAAAAATATTTATTACGCAGTGTAGCAAAGTGCTACGAAACTACTACGAAATTCGTAGCTCGTAGCCACCTCGTATTATAGCAATGTATTTAGTTCTGTACAGCGCCATCTCTAAGATGAATATAGAACTACGAAATACAGGGTTTCGTTATATTGTTGCCAAACATACGGAGATGTAGATAGTACACAAAATTTTACATAGATGGCACCAGTAATTTCGTTTTGGAAAAGTGTAATTCTTTCAGATTTCACAATTTTTTTGGCGGTTTTGTTTCGTTTCATGTTGTTTCTTTCTTGAAAGTGTATAAAACAGCGTCAAAAAGTTGGTATAGGTACTTAGGATCTTAGGTACCTACTTACTTAATTCTTCATCACCACAAACCCCAAGCTTTTTAGGTAGCCTAGATTCTGGCTAAGACCTAAAAATCTAGGCTTTGACGGCAGAGTGGTAAGTAATGATGTGAATTAAAAATGTAGCCTCACTTGACCTATTCGGTGTTACTTTTTAGTGATGGGCAAAAGTAACTATTATGTTATACTAGTTCTTTATATGAATTAATTAATTACTTTTGGTGATTTGCTAGAAAACTTTAAATAAAATACTCACTAAAACTAGAAATACCTATCGATCGTTTAAGTTTCTGTCCCTTTAAACAAAAAAAAACTAATTTTATAAAATACTTAGCTAGTAAAGGAACGATGGAAATTACGGCTTTTCATTATTTTTAGGTTAGAATAGATATTTGTAAAATCCTTTAACAAAGCTCTACGACCTCTTCACAAACAGTTGTAAGTACATCAGAATTGCGGCAGCACTATAAATCTAACGAGCACTATAGTGTAAAACAAGTGCTTATTATAATAATCACTTGTTTTTTATCCGAATAATTATTTGTATTTTTGTAGTGTTGAGCCTGAACAAAAATATAAAGCAATATTTTGGTGTTAGCCATTGAAATCGAATAAAAAGAATATGTAATATGACTATATAAATGTTAATAAAAAAACTGAAATAGGTCACGTGACTGTCGGGTCTGGGTATTTGTTCTATGGACTTTGACAGTTCTTCTTTAATCATATTCATCATAAATTTTAGAGCGTTTAAGTAAGATAATGCTTAGCAAATTTAATAGCTAGTACTAAGTAACAGTTACATCGACACACCCCTGCGTTTGGTTTATGCTCTGCTAGCAACTCAAACACGTTTCAAAGCGAACTTTTTCAATTGAAAACGAAACGCTGTGCTTGTTTACCTGTTTGTATTTACATAATTTACTTACCTTAAATTAACAGTATGGCAGTTTTTCGCGTTTAAAATCACAGTTAAAAATACTTAACTGTTTAGAACCCAACAGTATTATTGGCCTATTGGCGTGGTTGGTAATGACCCTGCTTGCAATGCCGCAGGTCGTGGGTTTGGTTTCTGCTAGAAAAAAATATTACTGTCATGTACATAGTTAATATGAATGTAATTAAAATAAACTACTTATACAGGGTGTAACAGAAAGGGGGTATCAAGGCGAAACACAGCGATAGTCCTCATGAAACTGAACAACTTTTCCCAAGGAACATGGGTCGTAACTCGAAAAAAAAATTTGGATCTCGAAATACTTACTCGATCAGCTGATCGGACATTTTGTAAGGGGAGGCGAATTTATTTTTTCAAGTTACGACCCACCCAGTTTCAAGAGGACTATCGCTGTGTTTCGGCTTGATACCCCCTTTCTGTTATACCCTGTATAGGTAGTGTCATAGAATAGATAAAAAATAACACAGAAAAAGTTCCAAAATCACTTACGAATAACATGAAATGCTAACCATAGCAATATCATCCACATTGTACCATAATCCACAATGTACGGAACCACGCTGGTCCGTACCCTCGCCACCATTAATCACTGAACGAGGAAAAACTTCACCCCAATGTACTAAGGTCTATTAATCTACTTTGACTTGAAACAAAGGTTAGCCATTAAGAGCTTATAGTTATTTAGTTATGAGAAATTGCTACAGTCCATAGTAGCGATGTGTCGTTATGGGTTTTTCAAATAACGCAACGGTAACGTTATTCCTCGGCGAATATCGTTGTCAAAACCATCTATTTTCAATAACCATCTATTTCCAGAACGACCGTTATGAAATACATTTTAAGTTGTAGGTATCACATTGTATTGGCTATTAATATCGAGTCTTAACGTTTCCGTGTATGTCAAATAATTTATTTATATGGTGAACTATTTATTTAGAATAGTCAGACATAAATCATGATGATGGATAGCTAGATAGCGGCTATTAGCTGTCAGAACAAATAGCAGGTTTCAAAAACGTCTGTCGCGAATAACGCCCATCGCTAGTCTATAGCAGGGATGGCCAAACGGTCGATCGCGACTGTAATTCCAGTAGATCGCGGCAACGCAAAAAATATATAAATACGTAAACCAGACCTCGCATCTAAACTAGTGGAAGATGCCCAGACGCAATACTCACACTAATATAAAGTTAAAAACTACCTAATTACTAAGAATAATTTGCACATTTGTCTTGTATCTCTTAATAAAATAAAAAATACTACATGATTGCGTACTGAACTATGCCGTTTCGTTTAAGATTTCAATAAGTATGTAATTGGTAAATCGCATAGGGATTCAATAGTAAATATTAGATCTTGGGGTCTAATAAAGTTTGCCACCCCTAGTCTATAGTCTATAGAATGGCTATACTAGAGGCTGCCCGAAACTTCTTACGCATTTATCGTCATATCTCGGAAAAAGTCATGATATTTTTTATATAGCCTATGTGTTTATTCTGATGTATACATGGGCGTAGCCACACTGGCGCAAGCTGGGGCACTTGCCCCACCCTGGGCCCAGGCTCTCATAAATAAAACTATAAAATTTGTCCTGTGTGTGAATGTTTATTTTCTGTACCTGAAAATATAAACCTCTCAAATTAAGAGATTAACTAGTTTGAGATTAACGGCTCAAGGTACAAAATATCGGAGGGCCCCCGCCCTCCCCCGGTGGATAGGTTGACTGCTGCCCCACCCTGAGCCCAAAGCTGGCTACTCTCCTGGATGTATAGTATTGCAAAGTTTCATCAAAATCTGTTTAGTAGTTTTTGCGAAAAAGAGTAACAAGCATACATCCATTCATCGATATTGTGTAGATACATTTTCTAAGATCTCTCTCTCTCTCTCTCTCTCTCTCTCTCTCATTCTGCTGAGTACTCAATTCTTTACTGCAAAATTTGACAGCTTACAGTGATCATAATGCACAATCATATTATACTATTACGCCCGTTATTAATAACCTATCCTGATCCGTTTTTACCAAATCGAGATTGAAAAAACAAAACACAATTGTCACTTGTGTACCAAAAACATGTCAAGAACACAATTGTGTTTTGTTTTTTCAATCTCGATTTGGTAAAAAACGGATCAGGATAGGTTATTAATAACGGGCGTTAGTCGAATTACTAAGATATGCCCTTTCAGTCGATCGTACATTTTTCTTTAATATTTTCCAAGCTCATAAGACATTTTTCGCTGACTAACCCGTTTCATTGTAAATGTTATATCAGATCACACCTCATTGGATCAGAATCCAATCCAATGGATACAATCCAATTTCCTTTACATAATCCAATCCAAATTAGTTTCTAAACTTTATAAAATCGTTGGTTGCGAAGACAGTATTTTTCGTTGTCGTTTTTGTATTATTTTTGTAAATAAGTACAAGGGCCCAAGTCTGCTAATTTAAAATAGCCTCTATAGGCATGATGACAAAAAAAATGTTTAGTCCATCACATAGATTTATTTTTAAATATCTGACACGTATTTTTTCTTTTTTCTCTTAAACTAAAAATGACAAAGATACACTGGGTTAAAGTTTCTCGTGACGTCATGCTTAATTTAACTAGGAGTGACGTCAATACCTCCCACTCCGTGACTTTGATGCTCTGTATCTTTGTAGTTATTTATGTATTTGATCAGGTAAAAAATGTGTTTCAAAATTATTTTATTAGCCTAAAAGACGGACTAATTATTTTTTGAATTTTTGAATGTAGTCATCATCCCTTTTGTGTGTCGGCAGTGTCAATTACATTCATTTTTGACACATTTGGTATTCTGCTAAACAATGGCTTACATTGCGACCAAATGTGTCAAAAAATGACATTGACACTCTGCCGACACACAACTGAGTATATATTAAATTTGCAGACTTGGGACCCTGGCCGCCTGCAACTTCGTACGCATTTTTCATCATAACTTGGAAAACTTACAAGATTCTAAAAAAAAAATATAGCCTATGTGTTAATCTGATGTGCAAGTTACAATATTATAAAGTTTCATTAGATTCTGTTTAGTAACAAACATCGTTTCATCCATCCATCGGCACAAACATTGACATATCTTCTTTATCAGCCCATATATGTCCCCACCGAGGGGCACGAGCCTGCTCTCTTACAGAGAGTGATTAGGCCATAATCCACCACGCTGGCTAAGTGCGGGTTGGCGGATTTCACATACACCTTCGAATTTCTTCTCTGGTGTATGCAGGTTTCCTCACGATGTTTTTCCTTCACCGTTGGCATATCTTATAACATATATTTATAATACGTGTTTTTTTTTAGTAGCTTATTGTGTCCCACTGTTGGGCAAAGGCCTCCCACACATTCTTCCATGCCTCCCTATCTCCGGCCGCCTCTAGCCAGTCTGTCAAGTATGCATCCAGATCGTCGCGCCATCTCCTCTTGTGCCGACCTCTACCTCTGTGGCCGTCGAAAGGCAACCAGTCGGTAGAAATCTTGGCCCATCGATCCGGGTGCATACGGCAAACATGTTCATTTATAATAGGTATATAATGTTATTAGAATAGCATTAAATCCTCGGCGTCTGTGACCGACCATCTAGTGGCGCCCATTCGTTTTTTTATTTAGGACCAACGGTCTGGATGCACAGAGACGACCGAAGTAGACCTCGAAAAAGATGGAGAGACGATTTTCACGGGAATGGCGGGTCGCTACTGGAGACCGTGTTAAATGGAAAGTCGCGAGGGAGGTCTTTGCCCAGCAGTGGGATCTTAATGACTAACAAAAAAAAACATTAAATCACTGTCAAAACCACAGTCAATACATGCGGTTAAAACTACTCACTCACTAATCTAATTTAATCTAGCAACTTGTCTCCCACTGCTGGGCAAAGGCCTCTCTTCTCATTTGCCATGACTTCCTGTCTCGAGTTTCCTCCACCCAGCTACTTAAGAAGGTGTCCAGCTCGTCCCGCCACCTGTTCCCCTCACTCACTAACCTAACTTTTTAATGAACGCCTATCTACGTCATATTTTATCGATTGTTTTTATTTTTAACTTGAACTATCAACAAAATTATCAAGCATATACATAACTAGAGACTGCCCGCGACTTCGTAAGCATTTATCGTCATATCTTTGAAAAAACACCAAATATCTACAAATAATATAGCCTATGTGTTATTCTGATATCCAAGCTAAGTTATTGTAAAATTTCATTAAAATCTGTTCAGTCGTTTTTCCGTACCAAAACATCCATCCATTCAACCATCCATCGGCACAAATATTGACATTTATAATACAGTTAAATAATTGTACTTCTATATAAAGATAGTGACATTTAAAGAAAAGTTTAAGTAGCAGGTATTAATATACTTATAAAATAGTATTAAGTCAGGTTGCACAGTGTTCGGCACAGTTGAGTGATTTTAACAGTGATTTCAAACGTGAGGAATTGACTTGATATAAAATTCAAAATTCAAAAATAATTTATTCGTAGGTAACATTAAATTTACACTTGAATTTGTCACAAAGTAAAAATTATAAAAAACAACATAATAATTAATAGAACCAAAAAAAAAGAAAAACATAACTATATATAGCCGAAATGCTAAATTCAATAAATAAAGAAGGTTTATCAACGTAGCCGATTAAATGTCGGCTGCAGACCCATTACTCTCTAACACTACATTTGTTGGGGCAATGTCGCTAACTGTTGAAATATAGTGCTGGAATAGGGGGTGTTTTCATGATAGGATCATTGCCAAAAGAATTGACTTAAGGCCAAAACACACTGGATGCGTGTGCGTAGACGCAAGCGGTGACAGTTCCATACATTACAACTCAGAGGTACGCATACGTCTGCGCATACGCATCCGGTGTGTTTTGGCCTTTATCAGGGGCCCAAGTCTACTAATTTACAATTTTCTCAGTTGTGTGTCGGCTGAATGTCAATTTTTTGACACAATTGGTCGCAATCAGTGTAGGTACAGTGCTACAAGGATCTATTGGCACTTGATTGACGTTGTCAGGAGGACGTGGATGGTGAATAAATAACGTCAAAATAATGACAATTTACAAGAAGATATCGTTAGTTGCGATTTTCGCCACGCGCCATAAGATGCTTATTGGGTGATTATTTTTAAAAATGACCATTTGGATAAAAAAGTTGTCCATACGCGATATTTTTTATTAAATATACTTTTAAGTATCAAAAAAGTACCTATTATTGTACAATGTTGTATTGTCAAGTAGAATTTAACAGTTTTATGTATTAAATATTACAATTAAAAAAATAATGCTTATTTTTTCTCGGTGGGTTCGGATGGTCCCTATACAAAATTATTTGTCCTCTTCACGAGATACGTTACAAAATTTGACCTAAAAAAGTTACTGGAACCTTTATTTAATTATGAGTGAATATATCGCCTAGACAACAGTGAAAGCGTATTTCTTCAGTATACATTATTTAATTTAAATAATTTTAAATATATATTTTTTACGTACAAAACATTGTCCGAAATTTTGTTCATTTTTGTTTATCATTTTTGTAACAATAAATCTGGTAATAATTAAAACTAGAAAAAGAAACACTTAACAGTTCAACGAGTCAATGGCACGCCAGAAACGAATTTGAATCGGTCATTTCGTTTACTGTGTGAAAAAATGCACGACGCGTGTTTTTTTGTCGACCGGAAAAATTCCAGTTTTAATTTTTCCATTTTGTGTTGTTTGCCAAAATACACAGGTAAGCGGCTCCTTTTTCATTAATTGTTTATTGAAATAGTTAATTATGTATCTTTATAAAAATGCAAGGTGGTTTCACTCATTGAGATTTCTGTTGGCATAAACTATTTGAGATTATTTTCAAACAATGTAGCTTCTTCATTTTTGTAACAATTTTTGATGACGTTACAAAAATGACGTAACAAAAATGAAGTAAAGCTGTAATCACATCGGTGACAATAATATGGACCACAAATTTAAACATTATAATCAGATCACCTTATTGTCTAACTCTGAGAAGTTATTGCGAAACTTTTCACACTTACCGTGTTTTCATTGTGTTTCTGACATAAATTTTTGTGTAGCTACGTTGGGATGTCGTTTTTCTTACATTTTTGATATTGATTTTTTTTTATATAAAACCTTATTATACCGAACAGTGTGACGTATTTAATTAGATAAAGGAAGATATGGTATAATTATATTCATTATTATTGCCGTTATTATACGTTTAAGATTGCTAGATCATCAAGGAATAATATTCTCGAAATGTATCTTGCATTGACTGACTTTAATTATAATTTTCTTTGATCCCTTTTTGTAGCGCTTCCTGATAAAAAAAAATACAATATGTGTTGATTATTGGTATTGTGTTTCAATTCATTACATGACATTTAATACATGAGTAAAAGATAAAGTGTGCATTGTGAGTAAGCCCTAATATTTCATTTTTGTTATTTTTTGTAACAAGTTTAATTTTTGTAACACTTTCATTTTTGTCACAATGGTCATTTAAAAAAATAATTACCCTATTAGCACTATAAGCCATTGTTTAGTAGATCACCAAATTATGGCAAAAAATGCCATTGACACCCTGCCGACACAACTGAGGCTATTTTAAGTAGACTTGGGCCCCTGTTCGATTACAGTTCGCAAATGAATATGCTCCTTTACTAGTAATACTTTAATCTCAAAAATGACGTCAATAGTTTTTCGAGTGGTTTGACAGTATTCTAAAGTCAGTTAGCAACGAGTATAGAATAATATACTCCTTATATAATATTATATAAGGAGGTGCCATACCGTCAGGATCTGCGTGCCTGGTCTGGCGTAAAATGGCTATCTTTTTGTATGGTACTACTTATCGTTTGACAGATCATCTACCAAGAAAACTATGAAAAACTCGCGCCAACCTTGGCACGCTGTCATAAACTCATCTGTATATGAAAAAAAATGTAGCACCTCCTTATATATTCTATATTCAAAGGTAAGCAAGAACACAGCAAAGTTCCACAACTATGCAACCCCCAAAACCCGTCGCGTCGTTTCTAAGTCGTGCAGTTTTTATTGGCAGCCATTTGTATCTGTCGCTACACCAGGCTGCAACATGTAGGTTGGCGGGTGCAAGTGCTAACAGGGCGTTTTGTAACATATAGGATATGTAGACGGATTTGTGTTTTATGCATTTCTGAGATGGAAATTAAAACTAGGGTGCGTTTCATAAAATTGTTTCAATGCCGCCATGTTGGCAGCATTGAAAATTTGTAGATTGCGTTTCACGAAAGAAGTCCCCCGGATATATTTGGAACTAAATTTGACAGGTGTATTTTCTCTATTTTCTGACCTTTTCCCTGATAGTAGGTAGAAAAACCCTTACTTATTTTAATAAAAATATACTTTTTACATAACAGAAATATAGGTAAATAGATATTTTTATCAAAATGTATACCAACCTACTTGTGGAATGACTAGGACACTCGAAGTATGCAATCATTAGTATTATTTTGATAAATTACAAATGACATTTAAATAATATAGCTAAAATTTGTACTCATAAATGGCAACATTGTCAATTTTGACGTGTTATACAGCGTCGCGGCTAGGGGACTTCTTTCGTGAAATGGACTCTACTGCGAAACTCAATGCGGATAATGTGGCAGTACAAATTTTATTACTATTACATGAAAATTATTTCATGAAACGTACTCTATTCCAGTACCAAGCCTGTTTTATTTTTTTTTACTCTTTCTCGCTAAAGCCACTGAACAGATTTCAATGAAATACATAGGCTACATAATTTTAAGATAATATTGTTATTAATTTGCCAAAAATGTGACAAAAATTAAAGATATTATTATGTTCATGTTCAAGATATGAAAATAAATGCTTACGAAGTCGCGGGCAGCCTCTAGTATTTGATAAATCTCAACTTACTACCCCACATTTTGATATGTCACATCATTAACTGCGTAAACTAGGGGCGTGACAGTTTGACAGGCACTTGTCAAAGTGACAGGTATTAGGGGTTGATTAATGACAATGAGGGCGGGCGGCGTCAGTGTTACATCTTACTAAAATATCTCGGGGCGGGCGGCGGCGGTTGTCTAAAGGTGCGTACAGACCATGTAACATGTTATTTAACTTGTGTTTTATAACACGTCCACACTATGTAACCTTGTTATTCAACATTGCAACATAAAATAATACTGTACACATTAGAATAATGCAATATAACAATGTTGTATAACCATTGTCGTTTGTCGTTCTTCAGTACAATCCACGCGATCAAAGTTATATAACATTGTTGTACATATCAATAACATGTTACTATACCATGTTTTATAACATTCAGTGTCCACATTATATAAAACATGTTATATAACAATGTTAAATAACATGTTATGTTACATGGTCTGTACGCACCTTAATGGATATTATCAGCTGATAAAGTATTATTTTATTTATCCACTGCTTCATTCACCATCCACAGATAAAATATATCTGACAGATATTTATATCTAATAATAATAAGCGGTGGTAGCCCAGTTGGTAGAACGCTTGCTTCGAACTCCGAGAGCGCGGGTTCGAATCCTGGCGCGGGCACGTACCTCTGAGTTTATTTCTCATGTACGGATCAATTTATTCGATTACCACTTGCTAACGGTGAAGGAAAACATCGTGAGGGAACCTGCATACACTAGAGAAGAAATTCGAAGGTGTATGTGAAATCCGCCAACTCGAGGGCCAGCCTGGTGGATTACGGCCTAATCACTCTCTGTATGAGAGTAGGCTCGTGCCCCTCGGTGGGGACATATATGGGCTGATAAAGAAAAAAAATATATATCTATCTCTATCTAAAACGTCATGTTTTTAAAAATAGGCATAGGTTTATCTGTAAGTTAAATTTTATCTGTAAGTTTTGAAATGGGCATTTAAATTCTGAACCGACGTGTATGTATGAGGCGACTGATGAATTTGGATGACGTGAAAGAGATTTGTTTGTATCGTAGCAAGTGAAGGGATGTCTCTGTCTACCTCGATGGGAGAGAGGCGTGACATAGGTATGTCAGTATGTTTCTAGTTGACATAGGTATGTTAGTATGTTTCTAGTTGACATAGGTATGTCAGTATGTTTCTAGTTGACATAGGTATGTCAGTATGTTTCTAGTTGACATAGGTATGTCAGTATGTTACTAGTTGACTTAGGTATGTCAGTATGTTTCTAGTAGACATAAGTATGTCAGTATGTTTCTAGTTGACATAGGTATGTCAGTACGTTTCTAGTTGACATAGGTATGTCAGTATGTTTCTAGTTGACATAGGTATGTCAGTATGTTTCTAGTTGACATAGGTATGTCAGTACGTTTCTAGTTGACATAGGTATGTCAGTATGTTTCTAGTTGACATAGGTATGTCAGTATGTTTCTAGTTGACATAGGTATGTCAGTATGTTTCTAGTTGACATAGGTATGTCAGTATATTTCTAGTTGATATCTTAGTAACAGATTCCAATCTGTTCAAGTAAATGGTATGAAGTCACAAGGATCTTTGGTAAAGATAGGCGTTCCACAAGGTTCCATATTAGGACCTTTTTTATTTCTAGCTTATATTAATGATTTGCCCCACATGGTTGAAAACCTAGCGAAAATTGTATTGTTTGCTGATGATACATCTTTAATTTTTAAAGTCGACAGGCGTGCCGTTAACTACGACTATGTAAATGATGTTCTTCGGCAGGTTCATGATTGGTTTACAATCAACAACCTTGTGTTAAATGCGAAAAAAACCAAATGCATTAAATTTAGCTTACCGGGCGTAGTATCGCGTAATAATAGTCATGTTATATTAAATAATGAAAAACTAGACTTTGTGGAACAGACAGTTTTCTTAGGGATTACAATCGACCAGAAGATACAATGGAGTCCCCATATTGGATCGCTATCTGGGAGGCTGAGCTCTGCAGCGTACGCCGTCAAAAAAATTAAGGAACTGACGGACATACCTACCGCAAGACTTGTTTATTTCAGCTATTTTCACAGTCTTATGTCCTACGGCCTGCTGCTGTGGGGTCGTGCCGCTGATATAGGTTCAATATTTGTTTTACAAAAAAGAGCTATAAGATCAATCTACGGACTCCGCTGTCGTGAATCCCTAAGGGAACTGTTCAAAACAATTAATATTATGACGGTGCCATGTCAATACATTTATGCAAACATTATGTATGTCAGACATAATCTACAATTATTTCAAACAAATAGTCAGCTGCATAACTTTAACACTAGGAATAGGAACAAATTAGTGTCAAACTGTTCTAGACTTGCAAAAATTAATAAATCATTTATGGGGCTCTGCGTGCAATACTATAATAAAATTCCCCAAGAAATTTTAGCATACTCAGAAAATAAATTTAAGTCTTTCATTAAAACCTGTCTATGCAAAAAGGCTTATTACAGATTAGATGAATATTTAAATGACCACCTTGCATGGAGTGTGGGGCGTACTGACCAGCTCCACAGGAATAGCTAATAACTGCAAAATTTGTTTGATTGTCAATGTTGCTGTGTTTATTACTTTGTTTAAATATTTTGCTCGTGTATTGTTTAAGTATTGTTTGTATTGTTTTGTTATCATTCTTAAAAGTTGTTGATTTGTTAAATGTTGTTTTGTAATGTTATTTTTGATACTGCAGCGCTTAATTAAGCTAATCATCGGGTTCAATAGTGTAACATGTCATGCTCGCTTGCGCCGCTGCAGCGGTGGCGCTGTGTGTCGGGTCTCCTACTTCCCTAAAATATGTGGAAGGGGTTGATGGCTGGCACATGCGTTGAGGCCTGTGTGAAGGTGCTGCTGTGGCGGCTGGTCATGTTATGCGGCTTCAACCTAGCTAAGAGCTTTACTTTTTAGCTATCTATTTACATCTTGTGGTTTGTTTGAATGCTGCAGGATCAAAGATTCATTTAGAGTCAATAATTGTTATAATGTAAATATGTAAACTGTAAGAATTGTAAAACTTTATTTGAAAAGAGCAACCCCACAGAGTTTCTTGCTAGGTTCTTCTCTGGGGGAAACTGCGCTTTGCGAATCTAGCACTAGCTTAAAAAAAGTATATTATAATAAGTAATGTAACGGTTTCAAGAGCATTTTTTGTGCCTATGAAATAAATATATTTTGACTTTGACTTTGACTTTGACATAGGTATGTCAGTATGTTTCTAATTCACGATTACCCAGTTGGAGCAACTGTCTCTTGCCGTTCCTTCTTCTCGGGTATAAAAATTGTGAAACGGTAGTAATTTTAAATAAAAAATACGTCAAAAAGCACAGATTTCAAAAAACGAATATGTGTGTAAGTATGTATGTATGTATGTATGTATGTAAGTGAAACGGGCACATAGCATGATAAAATTATCATTTAAATTAAATCCTGTTTCGAATGAAATATAGAACCCTGTAACAAGGTTGCAGGATTAGGACGGAACCCATTAGATTAAGGTATGTTTTAAATTAATTATACAAAGCTGTGGATATAACGCTAGTTAGCAACGTAATATGTGAGATAGCTAGTTAGTTGTACAATAGGCCGTTAGTTTTAATTACGCCTTAAATATTGTGTTTTATTGTTATGGTATCTACACACCAAAGCCGCCGGCTTTTTTGACAGCTGCCATTCGTATGACGTAAAGCCGCAGGCGGTTTTGGTGTGTAGACAGCATTAGAGGATGATAAAGAATAATGATTGAACATAACTCTGTAAAAACCGGTCAAGTGCGAGTCGGACTCGCGCAGGAAAGGTTCCGTACAATTCACTATTGATATCGCGCAAAAAAGGTAAAATATCACGTTTGTCGTATGGGAGGCCCCCTTAATTATTATTATTCTATTTTTAGTATTTGTTGTTATAGCGACAACGGTAATACATCATCTTTAAAAATTTCAACGCTTTAGCTATAATGGTTCATGAAATACAGCCTGATGACAGACGGACGAATAAAAAGACAGACAGACGGACAGCCAAGTTTCAGTAATAGGATCCCGTTTTCACTCTTTGGGTACGGAACCCTAAAAAATAGAAAACCAACGACATACTTACCTTGGTTTTTTTATAGTTAACTTATCATTAATTCTAAAGTCGTATTCAGCAACAGCCTGAAAATCCGTGTTAATAAGTCACAAACCTCATTTCTCTCTCAAAATATAAATAATCCCCTGGCATATACCAAAACGAGGCGGCCATTAAAATTAATGAAATATTTAATTAACTTAATGAAATTTAATTAAATCTTGTTGTATTGACGCACTAGTCGTGGCAACAGCTTGCTTTCTATTGTGCTGTGTTTACATTTGGACAGTTATTTAGTCGTAGTTAAGTTAATAGGCAAGTTTAGTATAGGTAATAAGTAAAGATCGAGCTAGTAATTCCATACATACTAACATATCTGTCATGCTGCTTACCCATAAAGGTAGACAGAGACCACTTCCCTCCACTTGGTACGATACAAACACACTTCCTTCGCTTCTTCCAAATTTAAGAGTCACCTCATAGATGCACGAACAGATTACCCAGGCTTAGCATACGTGCCGCGACAATTATCTCACGTCATGCTGTCCTTATCACATTTAAAACTATGGACAGAGACGTAAGCGTCACAAACCCATGACAACTTCTTGTCACGGAGTGTATGCTAAGCTAGCAAGTCTGCTTATTTAAAATAGCCTCAGTTGTATGTCGGCAGAGTGTCAATGGCATTTTTTGACACATTTGGTATCCTGCTAAACACTGATTGGGACCAAATGTGTCAAAACATGGCATTGACACTGTCACTGACATTCTGCTGACACACAACTGTGGCTATTTTAAATTAGCAGACTTGCGATTTAGAAAAGGATATGTATGTACTCGTCATAACAAACAACTTTTACTATGGGGCCGAGTACGAAATCATAATAAAATTTTCCTCCATAGTACTATCAGCTGATGTATTTTGTATGGGAGGTTATTTTTTTTTAATGATTTCAACCTTTGTCCCATAGTAAAAGTTGTTTGTTATTACGAGTACATGCATCCTTTTCGTCGCGTCGCGTCGTGTCGCGTCTCGTCGTGTCGTGAATTTATGTTTTGGCCCTGATAGGTAGGACCGTAGATGTTATTATTAATTGAAAATATCTCAGAATTCTCAACTTAATAGACTGCAAACGCTCCTCAAACGAGAGTAAATTTATATATTCCTGAAAGTAGGTCAAAGCATGTTTGGCGTTACGCAGTTTCTAACTTCGAAATAAAGTACATTTCAGAACTTTTCTTTTTATTTTATTAAACGATTCTTCCTTATAAATACATGCTTGTATTACTCAAAATTCAAAAAAATTTTATTCAAAAGATACACCTCGTAAGTACACTTTTTTATCTTTTTTAAATTCGTACTTTTTGACGTAATTTTTATTTAAAACTAGCTGTCCCGGCGAACTTCGTCCCGCCTTAGAATGAACTTTATTGTGTAGGAATAAAGTTCAAATTGACTCTACATTTTAGTAAGAAAACATTTGTATGGGAAAAAGAAAAGGTCTGTTTTAGGGCATTCCCGGCAATTATTCGAATTTTTCTCACCGTAAGAACCATCCTTGGATTTCAATGAACATTTTAAAAAAAGAATTAGCGAAATCGGTCCAGCCGTTCAGGCGTGATGCCGTGACAACGGAAAACGGGCTACATTTTTATATATATAGATTGGATTTCAATGAACATTTTAAAAAAAGAATTAGCGAAATCGGTCCAGCCGTTCAGGCGTGATGCCGTGACAACGGAAAACGGGCTACATTTTTATATATATATGTTACGGGCAATGTGATTAATGCGGGCAGTATGCATAATGCCCGGGCATTATGCATAATGCCCAGCTGTATTGGGCAATGTGATTAATTATGATCAAAACTGTGCTATTTATCACATTGCCCGGGCATTATGAATAATGCCCACAGACCATTGGGCAATTTGATAATAATAGTCCATTAACTTGATAATTGTAGGTTGCGATAATTCTAAAGTCGTCCAATTTTTGAAACGAAATTTTAGGTCATTGCTTTAGATAGAATTTAGGTTTCTGCATTTTTAACAACTAAGATTATTGAAGTAGAGTAAAAAAAATGATTTAGCATCTCATAATTATGTTATATTATTAAGTAATTCAACACAATTAAGTTTTAGAAACTTTACGTATGTGCTGCATAGGTACCTAAAGGAAAAAAAATGCTCATAATTTTGACATTTTAAGCATGTTTTATGTTTCTAATTTTAATAAAATAATGAGAATAAAAAAAATTAAAAATTGTAAAGACCCCCGACTAAAAAGTAACAAATAAAATGAGTTGTATTAAGTCAACTGAAAATCGCATAATATTTCATACAAATTGACAACTTTCGTGGGTTTTGAAAATGATGGAAATGAAAATGAAAATGAAAATTTCTGTAGATTAGGTTCGACAACCCTTAGGACGGGTCATTTTTTAAAGTTAATGCTAGATTCGCAAGAGTTCCAGAGAAGTACCTAGCAAGAAACTCTGTTGGGTTGCTCATTTCAATTTAAGTTTTACAAATTCTTAGGCTGAAACACAGAAACAAACATTAAAATTTACATTTCAATAGAGCTCAAATCAATAAACAAATAATAAAAAAATTGCCCCTGCAATATCCAGAACAAGGTATAGGTAAGTAAATGGGAAGCTGAAAACTGAAAGGCTTCCGCGTAGGTACATGACCGGCCATCACAGCAGCACCTTCACACAGGTCTCAACGCATGTGCCAGCCATCAACCTCTTCCACATATTTTAGGGATTTAAGAAGTATTTTAGAGAAGCCAGCGCATGTCACCTTTTGACCAATCAGAGTCCGGAATGGCCTAACCTAAACTAAAACTCAACTTAACCTATGAAGAAATGATGAGAATTTTAAGTTCCATAATACCTACACATTTATTTGACTTTCAGTTAGGTTTAGGTGAGATAAGGTTTCATTGTAAAATAAAAAAAGTACTGAAACAAGTTTATTATCACTCTGCCCAATAGGTGACGGGCATTATGCATAATGCCCGGGCAATTTGATTAATGGCAAAGTATTTATCACATTGCCCGCTTATATTGGGCATTATTCATAATGCCCGGGCATTATGCATAATGCCCAATTAATCACATTGCCCGTAACATATAGACTACTACCGTTTCACAATCTATAAAGGATGACTTTTAATTAGTGAACGATAGAAAAGGATATGCATGGACTCGTAATAACAAATAACTTTTACTATGGGACCAAGGTAGAAATCATTAAAAAAAAAATTAACCGCCATACAAAATACATCAGCTGATATTTTTTATGATTTCGTACTTGGCCCCATAGTAAAAGTTGTTTGTTATAACGAGTACATACACGTCCTTTTCTATCGTTCACTAATTTAAAGTCACCCCATAGGTATAGGTACCCGAGTGGAAGGAACGGCAATTATTATTTCTAACAAAAATGGCATTCTGGCATTTTATCTCACATTAAAAAGCTACCAAACTTTAAAACCGCGCGAAAACACGAGACTAAACGAGTTTTAAACCGGAATAACTGCTTCAAACTGGTTTTAGGTAGTTAGAACCGGTACTAACTTGTTTTCTAACGCCGCCTTTTGCAGTTTAGATCGTGTAATGTGAAGGAAATTGAGCAAGAAGGTTTTATTTGTAAGAATAAAGAACCGTTTCAACACGTACAGATATTTAAAATACGCAACCTTGGCACGCTGCCATAAACTCATTTGTATATGAAAAAAAAAATGGGGACACTCCTTATATTCCTTCCTCATTGCATTTTCTATGCAATCGACAACTTTACCGTACATACCATGGTATTTTTGTTTTTCCATTTTTTTTTTGTTATTTAACCAAGTAAATGTTTAAATAGGTAGTCCTTCTTTGCATTTTATGGTCTATCAACACAGATCCGGGCCGTGTTCTGGCCGTGTCCGGGACGTGTCAGGGAAAAATATCATTCCATACATTTTCTATGGATTCGTTCACACACGTTGTCATGACGACATATGTTCTTCCCTCCTGACGGGCCACGGCCCGGACACGTCCCGGGCACGGCCCGGATCTGTGTAGATAGACCTTTATAGTACAAATTACCTAAGTACTAACATTTTATTTTGTCCCATTTTTACCGGAAATTAAAACACCAAAATGAATTGTCGGCCCTCGAAAGCCTACTCATAATTCTTATTTTATTCCTAATGACTTTTTTTTTAAAGCTCAGAAACAAATGATACAAAATCCAGGTTTCCGTACGTACCAAGTCTGCTAATTTAAAATAGCTTCAGTTGCGTGTCGGCAGAGTGTCAATGGTATTTTTTGACACATTTGGTATTTTACTAAACAATGGCACATATAAGTTGGTCTGTCTGCAAAGACGGACCAACTTATATGTGAACTGATC
Organism: Anarsia innoxiella; assembly: GCA_947563765.1. Lineage (NCBI taxonomy): Eukaryota > Metazoa > Arthropoda > Insecta > Lepidoptera > Gelechiidae > Anarsia > Anarsia innoxiella. The sequence continues at coordinate 1,565,080 of OX387419.1, forward strand.
GACGGCGCTAGCAGTAATACAAAATTGTATTTCTACCAATCGCAGCAGTTCTGGAATTTGACATTTCCGTATTAGTGCCCGTAGTTACAATAACGGCCGGTTCACAGATAACTTCGTAGCTCTGTAAACTGATGATAAATGTGTCAAAAAATGACATTCATACTCTCATTGCCACTCTGCTGACACACAACTGACTGACTGACACAACAGACTTGGGCCCCAGTTCTGGAATATTCGCATATCAAAATGGCTTCCCACATAACAAACTACAATAAACATAAAATAAACAGAGTTTGTCTGTCTGTTTACGATGCTCTATAAATCTGCGTACCGTTTCATCAGTCCTTGTTTAATACTTGTTTCGTTTTATGGGTTTGCTTGAGTTCTTGTTACTCGTGTGGTTTGGTTACTAAAGTATAGGTATACAAGGTGACTTTAAATTAGTGAACGATAGAAAATAATATGCATGTACTCGTGATAACAAACAACTTTTACTATGGAACCAAGTTCGAAATCACAAAAAAAAATTGTTTCCCATACTATCAGCTGGTGCATTTTGTATGGGGGGGTTCAAAATTTTTTGAACGATTTCGACCTTGGTCCCGTAGTAAAAGTAGTTTGTTATCACGAGTACATGCATATCCTTTTCTATCGTTCACTAATTTAAAGTCACCCTATATTTATGTATTTTAGTTTTAGTTATTTTATTACCTACCTACATTATTACTTTTTGGTTACGTTCTAATTTTATAAATGTCAATGTTTGTGCCGATGGATGAATGGATGTTGTTTACTCTTTCACGCAAAAAACCACTGAACAGATTTTAATGAAACTTTACAATAGTGTAGTTTGTACATTAGAATAACATATAAATAAAAAATAAAAATAAATATTAGGGGACATTTCACACACGGTCACCTGACCCCAAACTAGGCAAATCCTGTACTATGAGTATCAGGGACTGATAAACATACATAGATAAATAAATAACACCCAGACACGGAACAAACATTTATGCTCATCACACAAATGTTTGTTAAGCGGCGGGGATCGAACCCGCGACCTGTGCGTACGAGGCAGACTTACTACCGACTACGCTAACTGGCCTGTCAAAAAAAATGATGAAAATAAATGATAAAATAAATGATGAAAAGGGCTTTGAAACCCGATAGTGCGTCAAGTTTGTAAACCCATTAGGTTTCAATAAAATATAATTGCCTCTAAAACAAATTAAACAAGCATTAGGCGAACTCCAATAAAACCGAATTGAAACTTAAATAATAAATTACTAAACAACAATTATAATCTAAAACGTATTGTTCATTTTACTTATTGTGATTTATGTCCGATAACAATACAAATAATATCAAAGGGCCTTTGTTTAAATCCTCGATAGCCCTGTTCAATAGGGATGATGACTACATTCAAAAATTCAAAAAATAATTAGTCCGTCTTTTAGGCTATTAAAAACAATTTGAAACACATTTTTTACCTGAACAAATACATAAATAAATACAAAGATACAGAGTATCAAAGTAACGGGGATATTAACGTCACTCCTCGGTTAAAATCGTACTGAGGAGTGACGTCACGAGCAACTTTAACCCAGTGTATCTTTGTCATTTTTAGTTTAAGAGAAAAAAGAAAAAATACGTGTCGAATATTTTAAAATAATATATGTGATGGATTTAAAAAATTTTTAGTCATCATGCTTATTTTGAATTAGTAGCGACCACTCGCGACTTCGTATGCAATTATAGTCATATCTTGGAAAACTTAGTGTTATTCAAGAGCCCGAATCTGATAATTTACAAAGGTCTCAGTTTTGTGTCGGCAGAGTGTCAATGGTATTTTTTGACTCATCTGGTCGCAACCAAACCATTGTTTAGCTGAATACCAAATGTGTCAAAAAATGCCATTAACATTGACACACAACTGAGATTTTGTAAATTAGCAGAGTTGGGCCCTGATACGACACAGCTTGTAGCCCTCTTTTATTTGATCTATATTCCAAATGAAATACATAAATAAACATTCCTATCCACTCTCGAATTACAAATATATTTTTTAAATCATCTTCAGCGGTAATTTGATGTAAATTGCTGGAATCTTATAAATATTAGAGATCGACGGAGAAACTCGAACCGCCAATTGTAGGGGTATATCACAATGAGGGGGGATGTGGGAAAGGACGTGTTGTATACTTTTTCGTGGGATCCGTATAGGTATGCGTTCTTATGATAATATCTACACACACCAAAACCGCCGGCTTTTTTGACAGATGCCATTCGTATGACGTAAAGCCGCCGGCCTAGCCCGATGGCATGCCGGCGGCTTTGGTGTGTAGATAGATAGCATTAAATTTATTTTCTTAGTCGTTGGCTTTTGAAGTTGAATGGACGATTGTTGCGCTTACTGGCAATTTTATTTATTTAAATATTTTTTTAAAAAGCGGTCGTAGCCCAGTTGGTAGAACGCTTGCCTCGTATTCCGAGGGCGCGGGTTCGAAACCTGGCGCGGGCACGTACCTTTGAGTTTATTTCTCATGTACGGATCAATTTATTCGATTACCACTTGCTAACGATGAAGGAAAACATCTTCTTCTCCCTTCTCTGGCTCCACTGAAAATCAGCGTCATGTCCCTGGCAACCATTGACATGACACTATGCTGAGTGGAGACCATTTTTCAGTCCATACCTATCTATCTTCTTTCTCATTCTTGTTTCTCCGTTCTATTTTTATGTTCAGTTTCAAGATTCTAAGTTTTAAGTTCCTTTCTTATTTTGTTTTGTGTTTAATTTTATTTTGTTTCTGTACTTAAGTACATTTATATTGGACTTGGAATAAATATTTACTTACTTACTTAAGTATATTAAAGTAAAGAGGCTGCCCGCACTTCGTACACATTTATCGTCATATCTTGGAAAAAAATCATGATATCGTAAAATGATATAGCCTATTTGTTAATCTGATGTGCAAGCTATAATATTGCCAAGTTTTATCAAAATCAATTCAGTAATTTTTGCGTGAAAGAGTAACAAACATCCATCCGTCTATCGGCACAAACATTGACATTTATAATTTTATTAGGATTAAAATGTAACTCAAATATTTAAGTTTCGTGTACTTTGACAAAAGTAAAAAGTAATAAAATATTTAGTTGAACTTTAAGCATACGTTACTAAAGCCCGGTTTTTCAATAGTCAGATAAATACTGACAGATAAACCTATTTCTATTTCATAAAACGTGACGTTTTAGACAGAGACAGGTATAAAATATACCTAAAAATAACTTTAAATGCTCTATCTACCTACACACATCCGGGCCGTGTCCGGGACGTGTCATAGAAAAAATATCATTCCATACATTTTCTACGGATTCGTTCACACACGTTGTCATGACGACGTATTGTTATCCCTTCTGACGGGCCACGGCTCGGACACGTCCCGGACACTGTGTAGATAGATTAACTGTTAATTGAAAGATCGGGCCTTAATTGCATTATTGAGTATAGAATTATTTTATCTCATCGTATTAAAATAAGTCTAATTCCAATATCCCCCCCTCGATATTTATGTAAATCAAATCTCCAACGATTAAGCGATTAAATACGACGTCGGCCTGCGGAACCCTAAATATGCGTAGTAATTTCGCGACGTCGAGCGTCGTGGCTGGCGCCTATTCGTCTCAAATATATGTAGAGTGGGGGGGGTCTTTATTGTAGTTCGGATATCATAAAACAAATGAGCGGTAACCTAGTTGGTAGAACGCCCGCCTCCAATCTTGGAGACGTGGTTTCGATCTAACCTGTACCTCTGACATTTATTTCCCATGTCTTCTTGGCTATACAGGTAGTGAACCGGCAGTAGTTTTAGATCAAAAAAGTGTAATGAATTTTGCCTATTTTTGAATAAAACACTTTTCATTCATTTTCATTTTCATGTACGGATTGAATATTCGATTACCACTCGCTAACGGTGAAGGAAAACATGAAGAAACCTGCATACACTAGAGAAGAAATTCGAAGACACTAGAAAAGAGCGTGGTGGATTACCTACGGCCTAATCACTCTCGTATGGTCTGGTATGGTATATGGTCTGGCGCAAAATGGCTACTTTTTGTATGGTACTACTTATCGTTTGCCAGGTCACCAAGAAAACTATGAGAAAACTGAAGCAAAATTGGCACGCTGTATATGAAATTTGTATATGAAAAAAAATGGGGCCACTCCTTATATTCTTTCCTCATTGTATGAGAGCATGACATTTTTGACATTTTATATTTGTCATTGTAAATCAAAAAACGAATCGGATAAAATGCATTTCTGCATTCTATTGATTTTGAAAGCTTTATTTTGCAATTGGCAGAATACACATATTGGCAGGTGCCATTAAAAAAAAAAATTAAAACACGTATTTCAGTAAATCCGTAAACGAATACAACACTAGCAAGGCCGAAAGGAAAACGTTGTATCGCAAATTAAATAAAAAAGGGATTTGTTACAAGATTATTTGGATTCCTACAGTTTATAAAGCTCCTTTTTTATTCTAAACATTTATTCATGTGGATTTGTATTCTTAAATACATAAACACTATCTATTCAAATATAATTGTTTTTGTTTAAATATAGAAATGGCTACTACTTACTTACCATTGTGAATAGGCATAATAACTAAAAAAATAATTAGTCCATCACATAGATCATTTTAAAATATTCGACACGTATTTTTTCTTTTTTCTCATAAACTAAAAATGACAAAGATACACAGGGTTAAAGTTGCTCGTGACGTCACGCCTAAGTAAGATTTTTACCTAGGAGTAACGTCAATACCCCCCACTCCATTACTTTGATGCTCTGTATCTTGGTATTTATTTATGCATTTGATCAAGTAAAAATGTGTTTCAAATATTTTTTAATAGCCTAAAAGACAGACTATTTATATTTTGAATTTTTGAATGTAGTCATCATCCCTATTCTGCCAATGTTGAGTGAAGGAAAGCTTAACTATAAATCATTTTCCAATTTACCAACCTATTTAAATGATGATTGCGGTTTCGGGTTAAGTCTGGAGCCCAGCAAGACTGCTAATTTAAAAAAGCCTCAGTTGTGTGTTGGCAGACTGTCAATGGCATTTTTTGACGCAAACATTTTTTGGCATTTTTTGACACACAAACAATGGCTGACTTTGTTTGCGACCAAATGTGTCAAAAAATACTAAATATTGACACTGCCGACACACAACTTCTCAGTTGTGTGTCGGCAGTGTCAATATTGTAAACAAGCAGAGTTAGGCCCCAGGTTCTAACTTCTCTTGTGTTGGTCCGGATTTTTGTCGGATGACAATTTTAATATAAATTCCGTCATTCGAAAAGTGTGAATAGCTACATAAATGTCCTGCCATTGGAGCTCACGATCCGTGGAAAATCTATGGCAAGAGGGGAAACCAAAGATTCTGGTTAATATCAGAGCATATTTGATGCGAATTATCGAATGTTTTATGTTTATACTAAAATAATATCGAAATAAGGTACATATAAAACCTACTTCAATATTATCGAGTTCTATTTTACCCAAACAAACATAAGTTGTAGTACATTATGCATAATTTACTTTCAAAACTCAATTTCGACATTTTCGTCCCGTTTTCAATACGAAGAAGTCCTTTCAGACCCTTTCTACCAGTCAATTTTAACTTATGCCCTTTTACAAGAACATTAACACGCATGCGTCAATTTCCCGCTCCTAGCTCAGTTTTACCTCGATCGCTGGCAAGGGCAATCGCGACATTCAGCCAGTTGCCAACAACCACCTGTTATAATACAAAAATAAATACTCTTTGTTCAATAAATTCGAACTCTTTTGACGACAATCTTCGTAGCGACAGGTAGGTTTTGATTTTTTAAATTGGGTCTTTTTTGTGGTCAACTTTTTTTGGGTTTTTTAAAGTACCAGATATTATTGATTAAATTATTAGACGATTTATTGCTTTGATTAAGTATGTGATTTAATTTTCGATAAAATTATAAATAAACTGAATGGAACACACTTTATTTTTCAAAAAGGTTTTAAAAGAAAGTTTTGATAAGTACCTAAGTAAGTAAATTATTTTGATTTTCCTAGTATTTATGGATTTATTATAAAAAAGGTGCATACTAAGAATCTATCTCTATTATCAAATTACTTTTTTACGCGATTTCGTAATTGACATTACTTCTTATTTCATTACATTACATCTTGACGAAAATTAAAAATAAATTGTATTACGCAGTCACGACGACGCGCTTTCTTAATTCCTATATTTTATGCAAAAAAAAACATTAAAATAGACTAAAAACATAAAAAATCAAAAAACATCGAAATAAATCACCTTGCTTATAATGTTTAACTGCTATAATGTGTTAATTTCTACATATAATGCATGCGTATTTGCGTTTATTTCTCCCTAAGACTAACCCAGTCAATTTCGCCCGGGGGCAAAATTATTCAATATACTTAGGTACTTATAGAGATGCGCCGAATATGGGTTTTGCCGAATAACGAATACCGAATACTATTCGATTTGAAACCCTACCGAACTAAATAGTTCGGCCGAACTATTCGGTTGTTCTTTCACACTAATTTTGATACAACAAATAGGTAAAGTAAAGCGCCTTTGACTGTCACTAGATAGATAGACTGTCACTAGATATAATAAGTGTCACTTATTAACTTATCTTTATTTTATCATCTACTAATAACTCTTGTAATACCTAGATGTGAAAATGAGGGTATAAGATAGACTGCTCCTTGGTGAAAAATAATTGTATATGAGGTTAATATCTTGTTTTATCAAGCAAATTATTACTAAACAAAATAAACGAATAAATGGTCATTTTAACCGAATATTCGGCCGAATACGAATATTCGGTTGAGGTGCCGAATATGCCGAATACCGTATTCGGCATATAGGTACTACTAATACTATTTTACTATTGTAAATGAATATTCGGCGCATCTATAGTACCTACCTACTTAAATTGACTTTCGTAGTAAACTTACTTATCTAAGCTAATAATAAAAAGCAGTTGCCAAAAAAAGAAAGGAACCAAAAATCTTAACTTTTTTTAAAAGAAGAAGTACTTATAACACGTCGGAAATATCTGCGGACCTCGCTGGAATGCGCTTTCCCCCGCGCTTCCCCCGTTTTCGCCTATCCAGTACTGTAACGAGTACGTACGAGTTGCATGACGTCATCAAGCCAGGTCCGCAGATATTTCCGACGTGTTATATTTGTATCGTAGCAAGTGGAAGGAAGTGGTCTCTGTCTACCTCGATGGGAGACAGGCGTGACAGACAAGTATGTATGGTAGTTTGTCAATTGATTAGTGTCATTGTCATATCTGTCAAAAAATTATTTTAACCACGCCAAAAACAAAACCGCCCGAGATTTGCGTCTCTCACACAGCAAACGCAAGTACAGTCAGTTAGTGTCAATAAGCTACTATTTAAATTGGCCACATCATATTTTATAGATGACATTACAAACATTTGTCATCGATACAGTATAATGTGACCAATTTAAAAAAGTAAGTTAGGGGGTTACTAATCCAAGTCTGCTAGTTTACCAACAGTTGTGTATCGGCAGAGTGTCAAATGTCAATGGCAAGACACATTTGGTCGCAATCAGTGTAAGCCATTGTTTACCAGAATACCAAATGTGTCAAAAAATGCCATTGACACTCTACCGACACACAACTGAAGCTATTTTAAATTATCAGACTTAGGGCTCCAGACTGTACGTTAACGCCTTTAGTTTTTTTTACTTATAAATGAAGATGTAGTAATATTACATTAAAGCCTCTTTTGATCCAGTTTATTGCGCCCTAGAGACTCCTTCGATCAAATTCACCCTCGGGCAAGATGGGTTTCATCTTTCATTGTAATTTTATTTCTATTACAGCGTGTAACAGAAAGGGGGTATAAAGCCGAAACAAAACGATAGTCCCCATGAAACTGAACAGCTTTTCTTGAGGAACATGGATCGTAACTCGAAAAAAAATTTTGAATCGCCCATACTTACTCGATCAGCTGATCGGATATTTTGTATGGGAAGGCGAATTCTTTTTTTTTTTTTTCAAATTACGACCTATGTTCCTTGGGGAAAGTTGTTCAATTTCATGGAGACTGTCGCTGTGTTTCGGCTTTATACCCCCTTTCTGTTACACGCAGTATTGTCTAGATATTTTCAAAGTTATATAAATGGAATGAATGAGGAATGATGAATGTGGATGAAATGAAAGAGGTGTGTTTGTATTGTAGCAAGTGGAAGGAAGTGGTCTCTGCCTACCCCAATGGGAGAGAGGCGTGACGTACATGTATGTATGTATTTTGAATAATATAGGTGTGTATTTATAAGAGAGAATCGTTTAACAAAATAAAAAGAAAAGTTTTGAAACGTTCTTTATTTTGAAGTTAGGATAGGTTAGGTAAGGTTAGGTTTATGCAGTTCATAACGCCAAACATGCTTCGACCAAACATTTATGTTCTATCTTTAAAATAATGCAATAAAAATATGTATTTTATCAAGCAACATTTTATTTCAGACAGAACAAAAGAAATTCTCGAGCATTTTTAAAATTGAAATCAATAAAATATTCGTACAAAAGACGTTGGCTTTTGTCTATTTCGTTTTGAATTCCGTCCGAATTTTAGAACGCTTTTGATAAGGAACAGTCGGGGAAAATAGAAGGAAATATAATATTTTTATAATGAAAATATACGGAACACTGCAAGGCACACTTTTCGTCAGTCACTCCGGTTTTTAATAAATTTAATTTAAACTAGAGGCTATCCGCGACTTCGTACGCATTATGTAAATGATATCTTAAAAATAATAAGTGCGATGTGCAAGCTACAATCCTGCCAAGTTTCACCAAAATCTATTCAGTAGTTTTTGCTTGAAAGAGTAACAAACATCCATCCATCGGCACAAACATTGACATTAATTTTTAATATACTAGAAGCTGCCCGCGACTTCGTACGCATTTGTCGGTATATCTTGGAAAATTTACAAAATATCTCAAAATAATATAGCCTATGTGTTATTCTGATGTAAAACCTACAATATTGCTAAGTTTTATCAAAATCTGTTTAGTAGTTTTTGCGTGAAAGAGTAACAAATCTACATCCATCTATCCATTCATTTTCCATTTTTAATATATGTAGAATAGAAAACCAAAAATGTGTTTATGCCTGAGATTTGTAAAACCTAAATTGAAAAGAGCAACCCTACAGAGTTTTTTGCTAGGTTCTTCTCTGGGGAAAACTGCACTCTTGCGAATCTAGCATTAACTTTTAAAAAATGACCCGTCCTAAGTGTTATCAAAACCTACGGGATTAAATGATTTTTCATTTCATTTCATTTCCATGCATTTCCCTTACAAACTGGAACCGAGCCATCAAACTTGAATCTCAAGAGAAATAAAAAAAAAGAAAACATTCATTTCCTTAAAAACTTTTCTCTAACTACACAACTTTGGAATTGAACGACGACGGTATGTTTGGAAACAATGGATTTCTGAGTTATTCAATTTTAATTCAGTTTTCTAATATTTTACCAACAGCAAGACTGCTAATTTAAAATAGCCTAAGTTGTGTGTCGGCAGAGTGTCAATGTCCAGACCACCATGTCTGCTAATTTAAAATAGCCTCAGTGGGGGAACAAATTTTTTTTATGATTTCTAGCTTGGTCCCATAGTAAAAGTTGTTTGTTATCACGAGTACATGCGTATCCTTTTCTATCGTTCAGTAATTTAAAGTTACTCTGTATATATTCTCGTAACTTCACATAACATTGGCAAAATCCACAAAAGAAGCCATTAAAATAACACTAGTCATTTCACCAAGCGTTTCTGCTAATTTAAAATAGCCACAGTTGTGTGTCTGCTGAGTGTCAATGGCATTTTTTACCAGATTTGGTCGCAATCAGTGTAAGCCATTGTTAAGCAGAATACCAAATGTGTCAAAAAATGCCATTGACACTCTGCCGACACACAACTGTGGCTATTTTAAATTAGCAGAAACGCTTGGTGAAATGACTAGTGTTTTTTAATGGCTACTTTTGTGGATTTTGCCAATGTAATGTGAAGTTACGAGAATATAATACAGGGTGACTTTAAATTAGTGAAAGATAGAAAAGGATATGCATGTACTCGTGATAACAAACAACTTTTACTATGTGACAAAGCTAGAAATCATAAAAAAAAATTGTTCCCCCATTGCTAGCTGATGCATTTTCTATGGGGAGTTCAAAATTAATTGAATGATTTCGAACTTGGTCGCATAGTAAAAGTGGTTTGTTATCACGAGTACATACATATCCTTTTCTATCGTTCACTAATGTAAAGTCACCGTATATTGTACTTTCTGCAACAAATTTTAAATAGATAACGTGGTTTTAATTTGAAATCCGGGTGCGCCATTAAAAACAGATTTCCGCTAAAATTATGTAAATGCGTTTCAAAAAACCTTTTTTAAATAAAAGGGACCAAATTGATATGCACTTCGCTTCGGCCATTTTTTATACAATTACACGTATACGTCAAAAAAAGAGTATTGATTTATATGCTGTGGTTAAAAGCCAAGACACACCGGTCGCGTATGCGTTGCGTATGCGTAGACGTATGCGTACCTGTGAGTTGTAATGTATGGAACTGTCACCGCTTGCGTAACGTAGGTGTCACATCGGGTTACACCGTAACTACGCGCGTGGCTACGCCGTGCTTACGTCTACGTTACGCATACGCATCCGGTGTGTTTCAGCCTAAAAGTGCTACAAGGATCTTTTGGCACGTGGCGAAAATAGGAACTAACGATATCATCTTGTAAATTATCATTATTTTGAGTTTTTTATTCACCACCCACGCCCTCATGACAATGTCACTCAAGTGCCAATAAATCCTTGTAGCACTATATGTACTTATGTGGTTATAAAATTGTTTGTGTTTATAAATGGTAAAACTTTATTTGAAAAGAGCAATCCAACAGGGGCCAAAGTCTGCTTATTAAAAATAGCCTCAGTTGTGTGTCGGCAGAGTGTCAATGGCATTTTTGACATATTTGGTATTCTGCTAAACGATGGCTTACACTGATTGCGACCAAATGTATCAAAAAGATGCCGACCTTGGCACGCTGTCATAAACTTATTAGTAAAGGCCAAAACACACCTAATGCGTATGCGTTGCGTATGCGTAGACGTATGCGTAGACGTATGCGTATTTCTGTATGGAACTGTCACCGCTTGCGTCTACGTCTACGTTACGCAAGCGGTCACAGTTCCATACATTACAACTCAGTGATACGCATACGCATCCGGTGTGTTTTGGCCTTAAATGAAAAAAAATGGGGCCACTCCTTATATTCTTTCCTCATTGGCTTACACTGATTGCGACCAAATGTGTCAAAAAATGACATTGACACTGCCGAAACAAAACTGAGACTATTTAAAATTAGCAGACTTGGACCCCTGGACTATCTGTTAAGGATATTGCAGACGTAGATGCGCCTACTAAATTACAGCATAGGTAGCTATGTTGGGTATATATATTTTTAGGGATAATAATTAGGTATAATATAGAAAATATGTACCTTTATACATGTGTAACTGTTTATAAGAATTGTAAAACTTTATTTGAAAAGAGCAACCTCACAGAGTTTCTTGCTAGGTTCTTCTCTGGGGGAAACTGCACCTTGCGAATCTAGCGCTAGCTTTAAAAAAAATTACCTTTATAATAATGTAACGGTTTCAAGAGCATTTTTTGTGCCTATGAAATAAATATATTTTTGACTTTGACTTATACACATAGAAGAACATTCAGCTTTCCGAACGTGAGGAACATAGGGCTCTCAGGCTCTTGGAACTATCTGTCAAAACGCGATTAAACCGCGAGTAAAAAGCGTGGGCGCGTTTTGGTAGCGGAATGAGAACGCGTACACTCTGTTGGCAACACCAACAAAACAGTAATTTTATATTTCATTTATGTAGCAACACTTTTTTCACTTCTCTAAAATTCCGCTCTGCTACGAATACGTGTGCTATGTAACTTTTGGTGTGTGATAACTAAGTGCAATATAAACTCAGTTCGTGCCAATACTTGAAGACTTTCATTTATTTAATAACCAGCCCCAAGATCTGCTGCCTACACACTCCGCAAACGCGCCTACGTCTGCAATGTCTTTTAATGTACCTCGGTTTAGGTCGCGCCACGTAAAAAGAACTTTAGAAACAATTGAAAGTCAAGTGTTCGCGCATGGGTTTACTTACGCTCGAAAGTACTAGGGCTATTTATCTTTTCATTCGTGAAAGAGTTTTTCGCACACGATTACGTATGTTGACTTATAGACTATACGAACATATAACAATGTTTTTTTTTTCTTTTTTCGAATATTTTTTTACATTTTTACACATTTTACACTAAATCCAATATTGATTGGTAGTTGTGTATTTTTTTTTTATTTATATTCCACCTTACTAATACTACTAATAATATTTTTCTTTCCTTTGTGCGTAAAACCATGACTGTAAATAAACACTTTTGTGCGCGATGGTATTTTAAAACAAATGTCAAACGTCAGACTCAAAAATCGTCTAATGCGCATCTGTCAGCTAGGGTTAATTTTACGTGGGGCGATAATGGCCGCTGAGTATACAAATTAACATTTGAATACCCAACATTTTGTTTAGCTGATTGATTCCCAAACGATCGCTTTGTTTGTTGTTTTCCCCTTGTTTAATGATGTTTTATACTGTAGGTACTAGGCACTGCCCGCGACTTTGTCCAGTTCAGAAATATATTTTTTTATTGATTGCAATCGGCAGCTAGTTTTTGCAAATAAATTATTTTCACTATGTTCCCGTTCATGTAATCACCAAAAACTTTTGCCCATCTCAGTAAAATAAACCATTAACCGACACAAATATAAATTCCCACGATTTTACACATTTGCACGCCACAAAACTAAATCAAAATAAATGTTGTTGTGATTTTATGTGTCACTTGTGTTGACAACATGACATTCTGTGAATTTTTACTCAATGTTTTTAATCCTTGACTTTTATATAACGAACTTTTTACATGTCCCTTCCTATAGACCCTCCTTCATCGCAAGGTTCGGTAGGGGAAACACTCTCTCTGAACGAAATCGTGAGATGTGATTTATGTCCTGGACCGAGGTTCTTTAAGGGAAAACGGGGCCTTAAGATACATTTGAGCAGGGTCCATAGGATCGCAGTACCTCCGCCAGTTAACCCGAGAAGAGTGAACCTAGATGTGGGTACAGCCGGCGACGGTCCAAGCATTGCCCCGCAGACGGGCCGGGAAGATGCCCCTCCCCCTGAGGTGCCCTGGTGGAGTCGATTGGCAGCCAACAAAAATAATATTCCCGTGGCCAAAAGAATACCGAGGGGGGCGAGATTTGCCGTTGCTGCTGCACTAAAAAAATGTATAGACGCTGCGGTTTCGAAGAATGACGTGGTTAGCTGGATGGAACTATTGACATTTTCTTACCGCACCCTGCATGCTTATCAGGATAAGCGCCTAACGTCTCTGACTAAGAAAATCAGATACAATTGTGAGCATCCACCATCCATGGACGATTGCTGTGCTTTTTCTTCAAAACCACGCAGGAATAACATTGTCAGGTCCATCGAGACTAAGATAAGCGATGGGGATCTAAAGGGTGCGTCTCAGTTACTCTTTTCTAGTGATTTCATGGCACCTGATTCTGCTGAAACGCGCCATGCACTTGAATCGAAACACCCCCCTCCTATGACCACTTCTCAACTACCAGAGTCACCTCCGCCCTCGACGGCCTGTATTACTGCGTCAGCGGAGGACGTTCAGATCGCATTAATGTCCTTCAAAAGTGGATCCGCAGCCGGTTTGGACGGTATCACCCCACAGCATCTAAAAGATTTAGTCGGATGTTTGACCGGAGACGTGGGGAAGGGCCTTTTGATGAGTCTAGTGACTCTAGTAAACTTAATGTTGTCGGGAGGGGTACATGAAGAGGTAACGGACCTGCTGTATGGGGCTAACCTCGTAGCGCTGAAGAAAAAAGATGGGGGCATTCGACCAATCGCAGTGGGAAACACCCTCCGCCGCCTTGTGTCTAAAATTTGCTGCAGAAAGTGTCTCCCCCTCCTGAACTCCATCTTTCAGACGAAGCAACTAGGCTGCGGTGTGAAAGGAGGTTGCGAGGCCGCCGTCCACGCCACAAGAGCTTTCTTGAAGTCCGGCAGTGGGGAGGTCTTACTTAAGGTCGATGTAAAAAACGCCTTTAACTCTATTGACCGAGGAGACCTGTTGCGTGCAGTCAAGGAGCATATTCCGTCAACATATCCGTATCTGTGGCAGTGTTACGGAGCGCCAACATCCGTCATTTATAGGAACCACCGTCTGAGTTCATCGACAGGCTGCCAGCAAGGTGATCCTCTAGGCCCAGCTCTATTTGCTCTCACGATCCACTCAGCCATTTCATCTTTGAATTCCAGCCTGAATGTTTGGTACCTGGATGATGGCACTCTAGGCGGTGATTCCGGAACTGTAGCTTCGGATCTGGCAACTGTTACGAATTCTTTCGCTGCCATGGGTTTGGAACTAAATTACTCCAAGTGTGAGCTATATGTGCACCCTTCAGTCGACCAACACAACAAAAATAATATTATTACAACCTCCAATGCGCTTGCTCCAAATATTAAAATTATTTCAAATGAGGAACTTCGTCTTTTGGGTGCCCAAATTTTGGAAGACGCTTTTCCTGGATATGTGCAGGAGCAGTTAAGCAAATTCCGCGCCAATTCAGATCGTCTATTCAAAATTAACGCACATATGGCTCTATTCATTTTAAAGTTTTGTTTGTTCGCTCCTAAATTTACTTACGTTTTGCGATGTACACCACTTTTCAAATTTCAGAATCTACTTCGGGTTATGGACTGCACGCTTATGGAGGTCTTAAAATCTCTGCTTAACTGTCGTTTGGATGAAGTGACGTGGAGTCAAGCTTCGCTCCCTGTACGCTTTGGTGGTTTAGGAATTCGAAAGGTGACATCAATTTCTTTGCCTGCCTTTTTGTCGTCCGCTCACGCTGCAAATCTCCTTACCGGTAGTATCTTAAACCCATCTATGGGTTCCGTGGAGATTTCAGGGTTAGCGGAGGCAATACAGGCCTGGCGAGAGGCTTGTCCCAATATCTCACTGCCTGTAACTTTAAATTCTCAAAGGCAATGGGATGAACCTCTTTGCAAAGGTGTTTTGCAGAATTTGGTGTCCAGCAGTCCCACCACAGTACAACGAGCGAGGCTTCTGGCTGTCTCCGAAAGAGAGTCAGGGTTGTGGCTCCAGGCGCTTCCTTCGGCGAACATAGGTACCCTTTTAGATAACCGCACTTTGTCCTTGGCGGTCGGGCTGCGTTTAGGTCTGAAGCTCAGCGAGCCCCACCAGTGCGTGTGTGGTGAGATGGTGGGTGAATTGGGACAACACGGCCTTTCCTGCCAAAGGAGCGCAGGGCGATTGTCACGTCATGCTGCCATCAATGACATTATCCGCAGGGCATTGGTTTCCGCTGGTGTTCCTTCAGCGCTGGAGCCCACTGGCTTAATGCGCTCCGATGGCAAAAGACCAGACGGTCTCACTTTGATGCCGTGGAAGATAGGAAAGTGCCTTGTATGGGACGCTACCTGCGTGGATACATTAGCTCCATCTCACCTGCCATCTACGTCACTGAGTGCTGGCGCGGCTGCAGCGGCAGCTGAAGGGCTCAAACGTCGCAAGTATGACGATATTACGCGCAACTATATCTTCGTGCCCTTCGCTGTCGAAACGCTTGGCCCCTGGGGCCATGAGGCAAAGTCCTTCCTGTCCGATATCTCGACGCGTCTCCGTGAAGCATCAGGCGATCCGAGAGCTGGCAGCTTTTTTGCTCAAAGAATAAGCATAGCTATTCAAAGAGGAAATGCTGCCAGCCTCTTGGGTACCATGAATCCCGGAGACGCTCTCGATGATATCTTCCTATTATAAGTGGGGTATCTATGAGGTTACCTATGTATAAATATTTATATAAATATGTATATAGTAGGTACTTAAGTAGCATAAGTTTGTATTATATTGTATTGTATTTATTTATTGTGTTGTACATTATGTAAATATTGATAAAGTATATATAAATTGTTCCTACTCTATAATATTACAATCTAGCTTTTAATTTCTAATAAGTAATTCAAATCTAACTTAAACTGCTTCAGAAATAATTGATTTGATTTTAGTACATCGTAATCCTAATCCTACTTCCTACTTATATTATAAATGACAATGTTTGTGCCGATGGATTAATGGATGTTTGTTACTTCATCACGCCAAAACTACTGAACAGATTTTGATGAAACTTCGCAATATTGTAGCTTGCACATCAGAATAACACATAGGCTATATTGTTTTGAGATATCATGATTATTTCCCAAGATATGGCGATAAATGCGTACGAAGTCGCAGGCAGCTACTAGTAAGTAATATAATACGAGCAATTAATTCCCTTGACTTTTATACGTACCGATAAATAGGTATTTATCGTCATATCTTGAAAAAACTACACAGTATCTTAAAATCATATAGCCTACCTATCTTTGTGTTATTCTAATGTGCAAGCTATACAATATTGTAAAGGTTCATTATAATCAGTTAATTGAGGTTTGCTTGACATTAACAAACATACTTACATCGATCCATCGGCACATTATTGACATTTATAATATTAGTAGAATAACAACATAGACATTTTTGAAAAAAAAAGGGTCATTTATAATATAATACAGCGATTGAAACTCTAAGGCCTAGAACACACGGCGAAACGCAACTGCAACTGCTAGTTACTTTTAAGTTGCATCTAAGTTTCTGCTATAGAAAACACACACAACGCAACTAGATTGAAACGTTTCAGATTATAGCTGAAACTTAGATGCAACTCAAAAGTAACTAGCAGTTGTAGTTGCGTTGCAGTTGCGTTTCCCCGTGTGTTCTGAGTCTAAGCAATACCCAGTTAAACAAATAAACTAACAACAGGATTTAATGAACGAAAGCTAATACAACTTTCTCACAACTAAAGTAATACCGCAGCTAATAAAATGGACTATTAATTTTCGTCTCTAGGGAGGAAAGGTGCTCATAATCATTAAAGTCTATCTACACAGATCCGGGCCGGCCGTAGCCCGTCAGGAGGGAAAACAATACGTCGTCATGACAACGTGTCCGGGTCGTGTCAGGGAAAAAATATCATTCCACACATTTTCTATGGATTCGTTCACACACGTTGTCATGACGACGTATTGTTTTCCCTCCTGACGGGCCACGGCCCGGACACGTCCCGGGCACGGCCCGGATCTGTGTAGATAGACCTTATTTTCGTCTCTAGGGACGAAAGATGCTCATAATCATTAATTAATAATCATAATGACTATGATAGTGAAAGAGGTGATAAAAGTTATGTTTTGAATAACTCTAAAATAGGGATGATGACTAAATTCAAAAAATAATTAGTCCGTCTTTTAGGCTATTAAAAATATTTAAATCACATTTTTTACCTGATCAAATACATAAATAAATACAAAGATACAGAGCATCAAAGTTACGGAGTGGGGGTTATTTACGTCACTCGTAGGTAAAAATCTTACTTAGGCGTGACGTAACGAGCAACTTTATCCCAGTGTATCTTTGTCAATTTTAGTTTTAGAGAGAAAAGAAAAAATACGTGTCGAATATTTTAAAATAATCTATGGATTGGATTCTATTATATCCTAGTATCATCATCAGCTCTTTTAACGACTTGACTTTTCCGAAAATGTACTCGATGTAGTTAAAAATAAAGTGTGTTCCAATTCACAACAAACAAATAATAAATTGAATTAAAAAATAAACAAACTTCAAACCGAATTCGAAATAAAGTTTTTAAACGTTTTTTTTTTCAGTCTATTTACGCACAGGCCACGGCTGCGTTCGGCCAAAACAAATTTTAATTGAAAAAGTTTCGGTGAAACATTTTTCGGGTCCGTCATGGGTGAGTAAACTAATAAACATGCATTAATTATTTTTTAATTAACCGCTCAGAAACAATAAGGGACGGACTGTGTTTATGAAATGTTTAGGGTATTTATTTTACTTATGTGTTTAGAATATGCTTTTATTATTTAACGAATATCAAGCAACATAATATACGAATGACATATCTTGGTTGTCTGGAAGAGATCACTTTTAGTGATAAGGCTAAGGCTAAGTTCTAAGTATTGCCTGCATTTCTTTGTGTACAATAAAGTATTTCTGTCCACGAGTATCTACGTTAATTATAAAAACTGTAATTTGACATCAACTAGATTAAGCCAAAACACACCGGATGCGTATTATTGCGTATGCGTAGACGTATGCGTACCTCTGAGTTGTAATGTATGGAACTGTCACCGCTTGCGTCTACGTCTACGTCTACGTTACGCATACGCAACGCAAACGCATCCGGTGTGTTTTGGCCTTTACAAATAAGTTTATGACAGCGTGCCAATGTCGGCATCTTTTTGATACATTTGGTCGCAATCGTTTTTTCTAAACTTAGGTCTCAAAAATTCTGATAAACTAATTTTAAAAACCTTACTCAAAGTATTCAGTTTTTAGGTCGTATTTTGTAGGTACCTAGAAGTACCTATAAGAGATATTTGTAGGTACAAACATTTACTTTCTATAGGTATATTTATGTAAGTATACAATAGCTGTTTTCTCAAACCGCAATGTTTACGAAGTAAACTCCACCCGCCACTATTCGACCGCTAACCCTTACTTGACTTGAGGCTGAATAAACTTGAGAAACCTACCACTATAGGAGCTATACAGGGTGGCAATCATTACTACTTATACAGGGTGTAACAGAAAGGAGGCCTCAAGCCGAAACACAGTGATAGTCCGCCTAAAAAAAAGCGGTGGTAGATAGATAGATAGATAGATAGATAGATAGAAATTCTTTATTGCACACAAAGAAATACAGATAAAACTTAAAACTAAAACATTGTGCGCAAAGGCGGCCTTATCACTAAAAGTGATCTCTTCCAGACAACCTTTGGAGTAGGACAAGTTAAGGAGCCCAGTAGTAGTGGTAGCCCAGTTGGTAGAACGCTTGCCTCGAACTCCGAGGACGCGGGTTCGAAACCTGGCGCGGGCACGTACCTCTGAGTTTATTTCTCATGTACGGATCAATTTATTCGATTACCACTTGCTAACAGTGAAGGAAAATATCGTGAGGAAACCTGCATACACTGGAGAAGAAATTTGATGAAGGTATCTATGTGAAATCGGTGTAACTATGATTACGGCTTAATCATTCTCGTGTGAGAGAAGGCTCGTGTATGACGTGTATCTGTAGTGGGTATTACAGGGGCAATGATAAAAAAATCATCATCATAATATTCATTTCGTCATTATTATATTCATTCAACAGCCAAAAGACCTCGCCGCAAACCACAAAAAAGGTGGCAAGATGAGCTGGACGCCTTCTTGGATGTCTGGACAGAGGCGGCCCAGGATAGGGAATCATGGAAGAAAAGGAGAGAGGCCTTTGCCCAGTAGTGGGACTCCGATGGCTAGATAAGAAGATAAGAATCATTATATTTAAAATACTTGTGGAGCATCCATTTAGGCCTAAAATACAGTTACTTCAAACAAAATTATAACTTTACAAACATTTTGAAAACAAATGCAAAAAGTTTTACAAAAGCGATCGCATTACGGCCAAGTGACGTCATTTCCAAAATGGCCGCCGGTGTACAAGATGGCGCGCGTTTATCATTGTAACTTTAACCGCAGGTTTTTACATGGTTAAATTATTGTAGGTACCTATTTAACTGACGATGGTTCCAAGTCTGCTAATTTAAAATAGCCTCAGTTTTGTGTCGGCAGAGTTTCAATGGAATTTTTTGCCACATTTGGCATTCTGGTAAACAATGGCTTGACACTGATTGCGACATTAAAAAATATACAATCAATTATTTAAATTATCTGGTAGAAAAATAGTTCTAGTACTATTTTCTATGAAAAAAAAAAGAACTAGTATAATCCGAAATCTTACGGACCGTAGCACTAAATTACATCGTAGACATTTGCTACGTGACTCGTAGCTGCCTCGTAGCACAGTGCTACGACATCGTTAGTTTGTGGTACGGTGACGTTTTTGTTAACTTAAAAGATTAATCTTTTAGTTGTAAATTTGATTCTAAAGTTTTTCTTGAAATAAGAGTACCTATAGTTAACTATTGAGTGTCAATGACATTTTTTGACACATTAAAGGCTGAAACACACCGGATGCTTATGCGTAAACGTAGACGTAAGCACGGCGGCGTAGCCCCGCGCGTAGTTGGGTAATTATTTTTTAAAATGACCATTTGGATGAAAAAAATTGTCCATACGCGATATTTTTTATTAAATATACTTTTAAGTATCAAATAAGTACCTATTATTGTACAATGTTGTATTGTCACGTCGACTTGTACGTTACGCAAGCGGTGACAGTTCCATACATTACAACGCAGAGGCACAGATTACCTAATAGTTACTACGTAACAGATACTTCACTCAGAAGAAAATATCCAATACCTACCGCTTTAACAGTGCGCAATAGCCCAACTGTCACGTCAGATACCACTGCATGCTAAAATGTGCCTAAATACTCAAGCGTATAGCTGTGATTGCTTCGCACCGCGCGATCCCGTAAAAACCGCGGGGCTGCCTCTTCGATAAAATTAAATTAACAAAACGTTTTGTGACGATGTTATTTAGAACTATGAATATGTTCCGACTTATATGGGGCAGTTTAAAATTATATCGTTTTTAATATATTTATTTTTAACATGTTTTTATTTTTAATTTTCAATGATTTTTTATCTTTCTAAATTCTCGGTTATTATTATATTTTTCATTAAAAAAACTTAATTAATAAAAATTATAAAACTTTAAAAACAAATAAAAAAGCGAATGGAACTATCAAAATTTGAACAACGTGCGAATACTTCGTTTTGACAGCCGCGCTTCGCTTGGTCCGCAAGCGGCCCGCTGAGCGGTAGGTATTTATAGCGCGCAAGTACATAGAGTGACGGAGGCCTGGCAGAGGTACGCATACGTCTACGCAAACGTTCCGTGTATGCATCCGGTGTGTTTTGGCCTTTAGTGTTCTACTAAACAATAGTTTACACTGATTGCGACCAAATGTCTCAAAAAAATAAGTACATTTACACTCTCATTGACACTCTGCCGACACATAACTGAGACTTTCTTAAATTAGCAGACTTGTGCCCCTGATACGACATAAGGTAGTCCCTCAAAAAGTACATTTACGCAATACATTTTATTTCGCACGTTTCTTTTTTCATCCATTAGTTTAACCTGAATTATGAACGAGCAAAAAGCGAGTGCAAATCAAAAATGATGTGAAAGTGCCGTGGCGTTGCTTGTGTTTGTATAACAGTGGAAATAAGCATTTCAAACCAGGAAGAAAGTGCTCATTTTTGAGGATTCCGTCCCCAAAAGGGAGAAAACGGGACCCTGTTACTAAGACTTGGCTGTCCGTCTGTCCGTCTGTCACCAGGCTGTATCTCATGAACCGTTATAGCTATGGCGTTGAAATTTTCACAAATGATGTATTACCGTTGCCGCTATAACAACAAATACTAAAAATAGAAGAATAATAATAATTAAGGGGGGCTTCTATATACAACAAACGTGATTTTTTGCTTTTTTGCTCGATATCAATAGTGAATGGTACGGAACCCTTCCTGCGCGCGTCCGACTCGCACTTGGCCGATTTTTACTAGGAAGAAACTGGGAAGGGGATATAGCTGAATAACTTACTTAACTGCATTCTATCCCCCTTATTACAAAACGAGTTTTAGAGACATTGCAGACGAGAGGCGTTTGCGGAGCGTACGCGGTTTTTTTTTCGCTACCAAAACGCGCCTACGCGTTTTACTCGCGTAGCGTTCGCGTTTTGACAGATAGTCCAAGAGCCTGAGAGCCCTATCTTCTTCACGTTCGGAAAGCTGAATGTTCTTCTATGTGTATACCCAACATAGGTATGCTGTAATTTAGTCTGAACTTCCTTAAATTCATACTTTTTTAGATTTTTCAAAGAAATAACTAAAATCTAAGATCAACGTGCTTTTGACGCAAATAAAAATAGTTATACTTAATTTTTAGTAATAAAGTCTTAATATGGCTAGTCTTTGTTACTACGTAGTTCCCGCAAAATCATTGAAAAAAACCCAATATTCTGCTATGATGCTATCATCGCCCTTTCTTGCTACTACTCCGCTCCTATCTGTAATGTGTCAAAACGCGCGCGTTTTGGTAGCGGAAAAAACGCGTACGCTCCACAAACGCGCCTACGTCTGCAATGTCTCAAATGTATTTAGGCCTTTGCCCAGCAGTGGGATATTTTAATTAAGTGAATGCAGTGTAGGGTAAACGAGCTGTTAACATTAAACACTTAATTAGTAAATAAATAAATAAATATTGATTGTTTTTAATTTGAAGTCGACTAAAAAATATAACACAACTTTGAAAAATCACTTCGAAATATAAAAGGTTTTTTCAATCATCCCCATTTACAGGGTGGACATAAAATATCACCTTTGCGTTCGTACCATAAATCTTTGAGGGTGTAAATTTTATTTTTTCCTCTCTCTCTCTTTGTAAAGTGTTTATCGCGTTACAAATTAAGTGTTGGCAACACTGCTGGCCGTGTTTTAAAATATTTATTATCGCCATGTTGGTGGCATTGGAAAGCCTTTGTTAAAATACCAATATTTTATTTTATCTTTTAGCATGTATGAGGCGACTGATGAGTGTGGATGATGCGAGAGAGGTGTGTTTGGATCGTAACAAGTGGAAGGAAGTGGTCTCTGCCTACCCCTATGGGAGAGAGGCGTGACGGATGTGTGTGTGTGTTTGTGTCGTGTCGTATCAGGTGCAACGGCGGATCCAGGGGGGGGTCATGGGGGTCATGACCCCCCCCCCTGAGCTGGGTCTAGCACTCAGATTAACCACTAATGAAAATAATAATTTTATTTATACGTTGTTAAGACGCCTCTTACAGACGCGACCGATAATTTGTGAGCATCTAAATGGGACGAAACATAATATAACCGCGTTAGAACGCCGCCTCAACGCAAGAATCGACAGTGGCGGCAAAGGCGTGGCGAGCGGCGCAGTCGTGTTTAAAATAAACGAAATACTATCTCCTTGATAACAACAAACAAAAAGCAATCAGTTTCCTTTAATCAATGACAGATACACGCGACTGTTGGTGGATTCAAAAATCACGAGGAACTGGCTACCCTGATACATACGACAATAAAACGCTCTTTATCGCACCGTCTCAATGCCGCCGTAACGCAAAATTTAAGCTTCAAAAAAGGGCCGCCTGCGCACCACTGCTGCCACTGCCGATTTAAACAAACTATAGCCACTGGCCCGACGGCCTTATTTGCTCGAAAATGCATGAAAATTCGGTCGCCGGCCTATGGCCGGCGGTTTTGTTGAGCTCACGCAGTTCGCAGTTGCGGCGTCGCAACGCGGTATGTGTTTCGGCCTTAACGCCTAGCAAGACGTAACCTCAATCGGAATCGGTACGACTAAAGTTCTTAGTTCTAAGTTGAAAAAATAAATTTCTTTATACGTGACCCCCCCTGGCGCTAAAGCTGGATCCGCCCTTGATCAGGTGACCCAGCATCTTTCCTCTCCTTTCAGCAATGGCCTTTAAAATGACTCTCCTCTCGCCCACTAATTGCATCTTTTGACTTGACATCTCAATACATGTAAATCAGCCTTAAGGTTCATAGCGACTTTATTTAAGTATCTACCTAGCATTTTTTTATTGTACAGCAGGTAGAGTTGAGCTTTTTTAATCGTGATCCAATTTTTTAAATAAATGCCGGTCGTTGTTTAATTTTGTATTTAGTTGAATGATTTTTACAGTGATTTTAACAAAAGGAACTGAATTACACATATCTACATTTTCTAATGCAACAAAGAGCATAGAATATTGTATAATATTTTACGAAAGAACTTTTTACTGCACGCCCAAATCCGTGACAAAATCCAATCACAAAAACCACTCTAAAAACACAACCATATAGACAATCTTGTAAAAATAAAAAAGGTAACCTCAACGACATAAAACCTCGCCCTTTTGATCCAAATAATATTAAGTGTAAGATTTTCGCGGGAAAATGTAAACCTATGAATATACAATCGCTAGAAACCGCTTTGGTGGCTCGAAATGGATCCAAAAATATATACAACTGGGGCCCAAGTCTGATAATTTACAATACACTGAAGTTACAATATTTTCAGTAGTGTGTCGGCAGAGTGTCAATGGCATTTTTTGACACATTTAGTCGCAATCAGTATAAGCCATTGTTTAGCACAGTGGTTTTCAAACTTCTCGATATCGCAACCCCTTTACGGGTTGAAAAATTTTGGCGACCCCCTTTTTTCTATACATATTTGTCAAGATTACGACTTTAATTCTGCAAAAAACCTCGACGGTTTTGATAGTAAGTACGAGGTCAGTTGATTACTCACAAAAATTGTGTTTTGATTGTACTTAGTAGAAAATTTTGCTATTTTCTCTTTGCTGGCGACCCCCCGAGTAGGGATTCGCGACCCCCGGGGGTCTCGACCCACAGTTTGAAAAACACTGGCTTAGCAGAATACCATTAAGCACAAGTGTGTGTATGTATATAAGGTGACTTTAAATTAGTGAAAGATAGAAAGGGATATGCATGTACTCGTGATAACAAACACCTTTTACTTTGGGGCCAAGTTCGAAATTACAAAAAAAAATTGGTCCCCGATACCATCAGCCGGTGCATTTTGTATGGCGAGTTCCAAATTTTTTGGATGATTTTGACCTTGGTCCCATAGTAAAAGTTGTTTGTAATCACGAGTACATGCATATCCTTTTCTATCGTTCACTAATTTAAAGTCATCCTATATAAATGTACCTATGTGTAATATATCTATGGTAAGAATAGATAAGTATATGACTTCTCTGGTTTATTTAGCTAATGTTCCCAAATCGTATACATTATTAATGTGTTGCTAAAAGCAACTACGACTTTGACGTAACATGAAACAGTACACAGTAGTGTAGTGAAATCAGAGCTCTTTAATGCTAGAAACAGAGTGGTCTTTCGTATGCAACGTACGTAATGCATTATGGCATCTGCTTTAAAGAAATAATGATTATAAAGCATTGCGTACTTATTTAAACCCAGAACACGAGGTAAAAAAAAATACCAACGGTCGAATTAAGAATCTCCTCCTTTTTTTTGAAGTCGGTTAAAAATGAAGTGGCATCTAATTCTTGAAATGAGAAACTAAGCGCCAAAACACACGGTGAAACGCAAATGCAACGCAACTGAAACGAAACGTTTCAAACTAGTTGCGTCGTGTGTGGTTTTCTAAGGATGTCTATAGCAGAAACTGCGATGCAACTCAAAAGTAACTAGCAGTTTCAGTTGCGTTGCAGTTGCGTTTCACGTGTGTTTTGGCGCTTAGTTTCTCATTTCAAGAATTAGACGCCACTTCATTTTTAACCGACTTCAAAAAAAAGGAGGAGGTTCTCAATTCGACCGCGCATATATATTTTTTTACAATTTTGTTTAAACATTTTGACTTCATATTAATATTTTGCTTGACACGTGTGACACTGGTTAATAATCCTACGAATATTATGAATTTCAATGTTTGTGCCGATGGATGGATGAATGTTTGTTACTATGTCACGCAAAAACTACTAAACAGATTTCGATGAAACTTTACAATAGTGTAGCTAGCACATCAGAATAACACTTTCTACTAATATTAAAAATGTCAATGTTTGTGCCGATGAATGGATGGATTTATGTGAAGATGTTTGTTACTCTTACACGCAATAACTACTGAACAGATTTTAATAAAATCTTAAACATAAAACATCGACATTATTTCGAGATATCATGACTTTTTTATTTTTTCCAAGATATGAGGATGGAGGCGTACGAAATCGCGGGCAGTCTGTAGTTCATTATATTCTAAGCGTCCTATTTATAGGCTATCGATATCGTACTTCTTGAAGGTCAATCGATGGTTCACACAGCACTATTTGACGGCATATCGGCAAAGGAACTAATCGAGTGATGGATTCGGCTTTATCGATCTTCTGTTACTAGTTATATTGGAGTAAAGGTCACCCTTTTTGTATTAAATATGTATTGTTATACGTGATTAGGATTGATATGCTGTCTGTAAAGTTTTATATACCACAAATCATGTACACAAATTCGCAGGTGTTCAAGGCACATGAAAACCTAAGGTTTTATCCATTTTACTGTAAGTTAGGTCAGGCACGTCCCGGATCTGGGTCTAACATTACATACATATCTGTCACGCCTCTTCCCCATCGAGGTAGACAGAGCCTTCCCTCCACTTGCTACGATACAAACATTCTCGTTACCAAAGTAGATTCGCATACAAAACCTGAAACGCGGTATCGAAGTTTTTCCCGCGCTGAGTATATAAGCAAATTCCAAAATCTTCCCCATCGAGGTAGACAGAGACTTCCCTCCACTTGCTACGATACAAACATTCTCGTTACCAAAGTAGATTCGCATACAAAACCTGAAACGCGGTATCGAAGTTTTTCCCGCGCTGAGTATATAAGCAAATTCCAAAATCTTCCCCATCGAGGTAGACAGAGACTTCCCTCCACTTGCTACGATACAAACATTCTCGTTACCAAAGTAGATTCGCATACAAAACCTGAAACGCGGTATCGAAGTTTTTCCCGCGCTGAGTATATAAGCAAATTCCAAAATCTTCCCCATCGAGGTAGACAGAGACTTCCCTCCACTTGCTACGATACAAACATTCTCGTTACCAAAGTAGATTTGCATACAAAACCTGAAACGCGGTATCGAAGTTTTTCCCGCGCTGAGTATATAAGCAAATTTCAAAATCTTCCCCATCGAGGTAGACAGAGACTTCCCTCCAGTTGCTACGATACAAACATTCTCGTTACCAAAGTAGATTCGCATACAAAACCTGAAACGCGGTATCGAAGTTTTCCCGCGCTGAGTATATAAATAAGCAAATTCCAAAATCTTCCCCATCGAGGTAGACAGAGACTTCCCTCCACTTGCTACGATACAAATATTCTCGTTACCAAAGTAGATTCGCATACAAAACCTGAAACGCGGTATCGAAGTTTTTCCCGCGCTGAGTATATAAGCAAATTCCAAAATCTTCCCCATCGAGGTAGACAGAGACTTCCCTCCACTTGCTACGATACAAACATTCTCGTTACCAAAGTAGATTCGCATACAAAACCTGAAACGCGGTATCGAAGTTTTTCCCGCGCTGAGTATATAAGCAAATTTCAAAATCTTCCCCATCGAGATAGACAGAGACTTCCCTCCACTTGCTACGACACAAACACACTTCTTTCCGTCATCCACATTCATGAGTCTCCTCATATTTCAGAGCAGTTTCTGATTAAACTTAGAAAGTCTCCGATGTGATGGATCATCTATTTTAGTAAAAGGACTGGAGAAAGGATGTTTGTCCCGATAGAGAGTAATTTAATATTGATGAATGGATGCTAGTATTTTAAAGTTACAGTTTTGGTTTATTTTTACACGCTTTATATTAGGCCCAAAACACGACACGACGTCGTGCGTCGTAAAACGATACGACACAATACGACGCGACGCGATACGACGTAGTACGACTTCGTGGATTTTCACGATGCGGCGTGAAAATCCATCGTGAAAATCCACGACGTCGTACAGCGTCGTACGAACGCGACACGTCGTGTCGCATCGCGTCGTGTCGCGTCGCGTTGGGTCGTGTCGCGTCGTGTCGTGAATTTATGTTTTAACCCTTAGCTTCACTTGTAACTAACTATATATGTAAACAAATCTTGGAATCTTAATTTGACCCACTTCCCGGTCTTCTAATAGGATGAAATTTTGCATACGCTCTGAGTTCTGGTGACAATACAATAATATGGTACTAATGAATGATGGAGCAAGTTTAGTGCGAGCTAAAGCGTGTTTTAGTTTTTTATACTACCTATTTTATTTAAACATTGTGTCGTCTTTTTCTGATTTGAGGTACAGAATGGGACAGCTATATTAACTTTAACAACATACTAGAAGCCGCTCGTGACTTCGTTCCCATTTATCGTCATATCTTGAATGAAAAATGTGACACTTCAAAATAAAATAGCTTATGTGATATTCTGATATATAAGCTACAATATTGCCAAATTTCATAAAAATTGTTCAGTAGTATTTGTGTGAAAGAGTAACGAACATCCATCCATCCATCGGCACACACATTGACATATATAATATCTGTAGGATATAAAACAAATTATCTTAAACTAATAAAGCATAGGTATATATGCTATTCTGATGTGCAAGCTACTATAATGCCAAACATCCCACAGAGAAAAAAGTGAAAAACTTTTTAGTTATCTGTGGTGAAAGTTAGAAGACTTTAGTAAAGAATAAAAGTAGGACACAATGCAAGATTTCTTCGGGTGATCCGAGAACTGGCAGCTTCCTCGGCCAAAGGATAAGCATTGCTATCCAAAGAGGTAATGCTGCCAGCTTGTTGGGTACTTTGCCTCGTGGGGACGCGTTGGAAGATATATTTTTCTTCTAAATATTTAATTCTATATTAGTATCATTTATTTTAATAAAATACCCCTTTTAAAGATTTCACTCATAATATTAAAACAGAATTATCTCCTCTCAATCCCCAATGATCACTCCCGTCCCCTGTCCCCCGCTTCCCCCTATATTACCTCAGAAACAATTGCCTGCCGTCTGTCAAAGGAACCCTTTTCAATATTGATCGATCCTTGTTTACATACAGCAGGGCTGGCCAACTTTATTAGACCCAAGATCTCCTATTTACTATTGAATCCCTGTGCGATCTACCAATTACATACTTATTGAAATCTTAATCGAAACAGCATAGTTCAGTACGCAATCATGTAGTATTTTTTATTTTATTAAGAGAGAAAAGATAGATGTGCAAATTATTCTTAGTAATTAGGTACTTTTTAACTTTATACCAGTGGGCATCTTCCACTAGTTTAGATGCGATGCGGTCCGGTTTACGTTTATATTTTTTGCCGTGCCACGATCTACTGGACTAACAGTCGCGATCGACCGTTTGGCCACCCTGACATACAGTATAGGTACCTATAACACAACAAAATGGGACGTAGTCAATATGTTTTATTTCGAAATGAACACGTAAAGGGTGACTTTAAATAAGTGAACGATAGAAAATGATAAACAACTTTTACTAAGGGGCCAAGTTCGAAATCATTAAAAAATTATTCCCCCATACTATCAGCTGGTGCATTTTGTAGGTATGGGAAGTTAAAATATTTTTGAATGATTTCGCACTTGGTCCCATAGTAAAAGTTATTTGTTATCACGAGTACATGCATATCCTTTTCTATCGTGCACTAATTAAAAGTTACCCTGTATACTGGGTGTAACAGAAAAGGGGTATAAAGCCGAAACACAGCGGTAGTCCTCATGAAACTGAACAACTTTCCCCAAGGAACACGAAAAAATTTCGCCTACCCATAAAAAATGTCCGATCAGCTGATACTACTAATGTAATAAAGGTGCGAAGTTGCGGGCTGCTTCTAGTTTGTCAATACAGAAAAAATAGGCACCTACTATCTTAAAAAAAAAAAGAATTTCCGTAACGCCACACCAAAGTATTAAAAACTTTTTACTAAAAATCTCTTTTGAACCACGAAACTCCCGGAACGAATCTCAAAAGTTACTCGCATCAGATAACTAGAATCTTTTGGTGTATACGCGTTTATATAAATGAGGTACCGAGGTGAGTCTGCGGTGTTACGGTACAATTAATTCAGCAAATCTTTTGGATAAAATTCTACTTAGAGTACGGTTTGAAAAAACAATTTGTTTTTTTTTTTTGTTTAGGGAGTTAAACTTACACATTGTAAAAGTAAAAGAGGGATTTTGGAAAAAACTAAGATTTGTTTTTTTTTTATTTTTGTAAGTTGGTTTTTTTTAAGCTATCGGTGATTCTGGGGCCTAAGTCTGCTAATTTAAATAGCCTCAGTTGTGAGTCGGCAGAGTTTCAATGGCATTTTTTGACGCATTTGGTATTCTGCTAAACAATGGCTTATTGAATAACTAGAAGCTGCCCGCGACTTTGTACGCATTTATCGTCATATCTTGGAAAATAATCATGATATCTCAAAATAATATAGCCTATGTGTTATTCTGATGTGCAAGCTACAATACTGCCAAGTTTCATCAAAAACTGCTTAGCGGTTTTTATATGATGAAGTAACAAACATCCATCGGCACAAACATTGACATTTATAATATTTATAGGATAGGATGCGACCAAATGTGTCAAAAAAATGCCATTGACACTCTGCCGATACACAACTGAGATTATTGTAAATTTGCAGATTTGATTGTTTTGCTAACTGTACAAAGTGAGAATCGCATAAAACATGAAACAAAGCGCATCAAAAGTAGTTTCTCTTGCAAAGTTTTAGAGTTTAATTTTATTTATCTTTGAACTTGTCGTTTTGTTGGTTCAGTAGAAAATGTTTTTTTTTAAGCAAACAATAGAAAATCTATATTTTAAAAGAAAAAGTATTTGTCTTGGAAGGTATAACAATCCTTTTCTTCTTCAATTAAAAAAATAATGACAATATACAAGATGATATCGTTAGTTTCGATTTCCGACACGTGCCAAAAGATCATTGTAGCACTGTATATGTCACTGTTTCTGTCAAAAAACCATAAACATGAATTTTTCACCACTGTGCCACACCGCATCGATCTTTGTTTAGTAATTCGAAAGCCGGTCACGTTTCCTGACCATGACGCCACAATACGTGACAGACAGACCGACAAATTCTGATTATTTATTAATATTTGATTACTATGTCGCCGTGACGAAGAAATAAGGTATAAGTTTTATATTTCTTATATTTGGTAAGATTTTTGGTACTCTAAGCGTCAAAACACACGGTGAAACGCAACTGCAACTGCTAGTCACTTTTGAGTTGCATCTAAGTTTCTGCTATAGACTTCCTTAGAAAACCACACACGACGCAACTAGATTGAAACGTTTCAGGTTAGTTGCATCGTGTGTGGTTTTCTAAAGTCAAAAGTAACTAGCAGTTGCAGTTGCGTTTCCCCCTGTGTTCTGGGCCTAATATTATAAATGTCAAAGTTTGTGCTGATGGATGTGAGGATCTTTATTACTCTTTCACGCGAAAACCACTGAACGGATTTTTATGAAACTTTACAATAATATGCTTGTACATCAGAATAACGGTAAGCTATTTTAGGATATTGTGTAAGATTTCCAAGATATGGTGTTAAATTCGTACGAAGTCGCGTGCGACTCTAGTATTTTTTTAGAGCTATGTTCCTGTCGATGGAGGTTCATTGACTATTTTATAAAAACACACTTTAGAAAAAAAGATATACAGGTAACAAATAGCATAAAACAAAGTCATTAAAAAATCTTTTTTTCATTATCTTAAACAGAAACCAAGAGAAATCTTATCTCTTAATCTAAAAGACTTATAAAAACAAAGTCGCCATTTTTTATTTAGACTTCCTTATTCCTTCATCTAATGCTACGGTGTAGCTCTTACGGCGTAGCATTTACTACGGCGTAGCGTTAAAGCTACGAATCGTAGCCGCGGGCTATAATACGGCGAAACGGAAATGTAAGCTCGTTTGTAACATTGCACATTTTTCTTTGGGATTTTCATTTCTGTCGGATTATTTCTTGGGGAGTAAGCTTTTGATATCGCAGCTTTGTGGTTGATATAGGGTGTTCCAAATGTGTGAATGAAGTTTATATTTTGGTTGAGATTTTTAGAAGGCTGTCTTGAAAATTGTGTAAGCTAGAGATTGTTAGGTATCATTACGTAAAGAGATGTTCTTGGGTCTCTAGATAAAAGTTGTCTGTTAACATGTCTCTAAGTGTAAGGTAATTTTACACATCAAAATATTAAATAAGCTATATTATTCTAAAATACTACTAAATACAAAATCTATATTAAATAATACAGATTTTGTATTTGGTTAATATTGTTTTAGTTGTATTTTTATATTTGAAAATTCAAATATTGATAAAATTTTACAAGATCGAAAACGCATACAGTTACTAGTCTAGTAATCCTCCAAAAATGGAAACACCTGTACATCATTTTAAACAAACAGAATTTTTAATTTTCCAGTAAAAAAAGTCCCGGAGTATTTCAACCGTACCTTTTTCGTAATTAGCGAACAGCAATACAATTCTATTGTTAGGCTTCAGCGCCTCGAGGCTGACATATTGCCTGCCTCGGTCGAGGCAGAGGCGGAGTGAGGACGAGAATTCATATTTCATTTAGTTTTATTCAATTCCTCATTTTACACAATTTAATAATAATAAACCGACGGGCATGTATGAGTCGACTGATGAGTGTGGATGAAGCGAAAGAGGTGTGTTTGGATCGTAGCAAGTGGAAGGAAGTGGTCTCTGCCTACCCCAATGGGAGAGAGGCGTGACGGATATGTATGTATGTATGTAATAATAATAAGAATCTTTATTGACATCAAGTCTAAACACATAAATGTTTTTAAGTTACAAAAATTAGTTTGAAAATGAGTTTTGGGTTTGATACAAAAATTATTTTTATTTTCTACTTTTAAGATGAGAATGCGAAAGGTTTTTTGCTAATTTTTTAAATGTTATTTTCTATTCCTCTGTTTTTATGCAAGTTTGATTCCAAAATTATCCTTTTTTCTATTTTTTATGAGATGAGAATCCGAAATTTAGGCCTCTTTCCTATCGAGGTAGGCAGAGACCACTTGCTACAATCCAAACATATTTTCTTTCTTTCCGTGCACTTATGAGGCGATTGATGAATGTGGATGAAGCGAAATAAGTGTGTGTATCCGTATTTAAATAAAAACCGGCCAAGTGCGAGTCGGTCTCGCGCAGGAAGGGTTCCGTACCATTCACTAAATAAGCATCGAGCAAAAAACCAAAAAATCACGTTTGTTGTATTGGAGCCCCCCCCCCTTTAATTATTATTATTATTCTATTTTTAGTATTTGTTGTTATAGCGGCAACGGTAATACATCATCTGTGAAAATTTCAACGCTCTAGCTATAACGGTTCATGAGATACAGCCTGGTGACAGACGGACAGACAGACAGACAGCCAAGTCTCAGTAATAGGGTCCCGTTTTCACCCTTTGGGTATGGAACC
Source organism: Anarsia innoxiella (assembly GCA_947563765.1). Taxonomy (NCBI): domain Eukaryota; kingdom Metazoa; phylum Arthropoda; class Insecta; order Lepidoptera; family Gelechiidae; genus Anarsia; species Anarsia innoxiella. The sequence goes on from OX387419.1 coordinate 1,598,478, forward strand.
CTAAAAAAGAGGAACAAAACTAATTTTGTTAACTTCTTCTCTCTTCTCTAAATACGTCCATGCTAGGGTAATCCACGCTTTACGCAAATTGTTTATGCGCCTCATTTTAACTCAGATGAAGCAGTAAAACTTTCTAGTTACGTTTTAGCGGTTAAACTTAAATTTAAGTTTGTTTAGTTGGCTTAGATTTAAATAGAGAGAACTTTGTTTTTGTAATGGCAAATGGAAAAAATAGCGGGTATTAATTAAGTAAGTAATTATTTAAAAAAGAGATCGATTTTATATTTATTTATTTATTGGAAAACCAACAGCTTCATTAAATACATTAGAAAATTATAAATTAACAGACGAGCCAATTACATTGCCATTATTATTATTTTTTATGACCATTTATTATTATTTTTTATGCCCAGCAGTGGGATCTTACTGGCTAACAAAAAAAAATGACTAAAAAGGCCAAAAATATCCGACATTAAGCATTCGCAACCGTTTCCATACATTGATCATGTTCAGAATATTACTAGGGAAGATGCGCAAGGCGGCAAACGTCATTGTCATCTGTCATTTTTTTTTATATTTTTAATTTTCTCTTGAGCAAAGGCATGATTAAAAAATAGTGAACTGTAAAAGTGGACTTACGACGTTTTAGAATGAGAAACTTTTAAATTAATAATTTCACACTGAAAATAGCCATAAAAAATTTCAAAAAAGTAGGGAATTTTTTTAATTGAATAAAGTTTCATATTATAGAATAAAAATAAGGTGTTAAAAAAACGTCTGGCATGGGGGGTGAATAAATAACGTCAAAATAATGAAAATTTACAAGATGATATCGTTAGTTCCGATTTCCGCCACGTGCCAAAATATCCTTGTAGCACTGTATGTCCACTGCATTACAACGTACTACATTATGTCAGTCACGTACCCTCAAACGATGAACGTAATCTACGTCACGTAGATACGTACAAGCGTGTAATGGCCGCGTCTTATGTTCAATTGACGTGGAATTACGTGGTTATTGTTGTTTGTGAATTTACCGTTGTTTTTTATTTGAATTGAATGTTCGTATTGTTTTTTGGGGTTCCGTACCAAAAGTACCAATAGGGCCTTTTCACCCTTTGCGTACGGACTCCTAAAAATCTTAGGAATAACTAAGGCTCGGACGTCCGTCTGTCCATCTGTCCGTTCGTCCGTCCGTCTGTCTGTCACCAGGCTGTATCTCATGAACCGTTACAGCTAGAACGTTGAAATTTTCACAAATGATGTATTACCGTTGCCGCTATAATAACAAATACTAAAAATAGAATAATAATAATAATTAAGAGAGGCTTCCATACAACAAAAGTGTTTTTTTTTTCCTTTCTAGCTCAATATCAATAATGGGTACCAAGTAGTAACCAAGTGACTGGTACGGAACCCTTCGCGAGTCCAACTCGCACTTGGCCGGTTTGTTTATTCTCGTTTCGTTTTCTGATTTATTTTTTCTGTTGTCGTCTTATTTTCATTCTGTTATATTCTTTTGTTATTCTTATTTTAGCTCGTGACAAACGTGTGGGATGACTTCACATCTTGGAAAATTTACATAAATTATGTTAAAATAATATACACGTACCTTGGAATACAAACATTATCTTTAAATAATATAGTTTGGTATTAATCTGGGGCCCAAGTCTCAGTTGTGTGTCGGCAGAGTGTCAATGAAATTTTTTTGACACATTTGGTATTCTGCTAAACAATGGCTTACACTGATTGCGACCAAATGTGTCAAAATTTTTTTACACTCTCATTGACTCTCTGCCGCAATGAGGAAGGAATAGGAATGACCGATTTTTTTTATATACAAATGAGTTTATGACAGCGTGCCAAGGTTGCGCTAAGTTTTTTCATAGTTTTTTTGGTAGATGACCTGTCAAACGATAAATAGTGCCGTACAAAAGTAGCCATTTTTCGCCAGACCATAGGCACGCAGATCCAGACGGTATGGCACCTCCTATATTCTATACTCAAAGCTCTGACGATACACAACTACAAATATTGTAAATTAGAAGACTTGTGCCATTGATGTGTAAGCTAAAATATTGTAAAGTTTGATTAAATCTGGGAACCAATTCCGCTAAATTAAGTTAAGCGACCAAACTATAGCCAACAGATTAACATTCTACAGTAACAGGTCACAAATTTGGTATTCTCTTAAGTGCCACGATTAATAGTCGATTAATAGTCTCTAGTGAGCTTTGTCTTTCATTTGTCCTTGACGAGGGATTTAGTTGTCGATGTTGGCAATATTTAATAAAATTATTGTTCGAAGAAATTGATCAACCGATTGATTGATTTTTTCGACCTAGAATAAGCTTAGACATACTTTAAAATACAGAATATTTATTTCTATAAGATTTAAATGCATTTTTTGCATAAATTGCACGTTAATTTTCGAAAAAACACCAAAACAGTGTTTGGGTGACCGAACGACTGAACGACCGAACGACCGAACGAAATGCCATTGGAGAACTACTGTCAAATAGCGAAGAGAATATCGTTTGGAACTGCCACTTATGTGACATTGCGGAGTAGAATACCGATTAAAGCGTAAAGTAATAAAATGTACGGCCGATAGTTGATCACTGTCAACTTATCTGTTAAGAGAATACCAAAATGGGTAAAATCTTACAATTCACATTCTAGAGAGACACCATTTTTCATTTGGTAATTAGTAGAATCCGGCCCCTGTTCAGTGGTTTTTGCATCCATCAGCACAGCACAAACATAAGTAGAATAATATTTTGACAAACATTTCTATAAAACGTGCTTAGCTTTTCTTTAGAAATGGGAACTACCATTATGCATTTTGCCAATTTCAAGTGACGTAAAGCTTTATTTAGAATTATTATGTCGGCGTGTTGGCGTCTCTTTGGTCGTAACATCAACCAAACTTCTTTAATATTGTCTGTGAAACGTCAAGTGATGATAGTTGTCACTGTCATTGCTTGGGAGTGGTCTATGCTTCATGTAATAGCGGATATGTGAACAATGTGAGCTGTGTGATCGAATGAACGTGGAGTGCAGAACTCTCCGCGTTTCACAAAGCGTACATCTAGTTAGGCAATAATTCGGATACGTAATGAACGCCTGATGGCGGATAGACAAGAATCCTGCTTTTCGCATGATATCCCGCTCGCCCATCCGTCATTGTATATTAATTACAAAGGTCTGGAAGAGATCACTTTTAGTGATAAGGCCGCCTTTGCGCACAATGTTATAGTTTCAAGTTTTGTCTGTGTCTCTTGTGTGCAATAAAGTATTTCTATCTATACAATACAATACAATACAAATATTCTTTATTGCACACAAAAATATAAAGTACAGACACAAACAAGAATATAAGAAGCAACATCCGGCCTTATTGCTAGGTAGCAATATCTTCCAGGCAACTTTAGGGTAAGAAAAAAAAATCTATCTATCTAGCTATATACCTACTATAAATACATACTATATAAATGAAGGTTTATCTACACAGATCCGGGCCGTGCCCGGGCCATGTCCGGGCCGTGGCCCGTCAGGAGGGAAAACAACACGTCTCGTCATGATAACGTGTGTGAACGAATCCGTAGAAAATACTGGTACTCTAAGGGCGCGAGTTCGAATCCTGGCGCGGGCACGTACCTCTGAGTTTATTTCTCATGTACGGATCAATTTATTCGATTACCACTTGCTAACGGTGAAGGAAAACATAGTGAGGAAACCTGCATACACTAGAGAAGAAATTCGAAGGTGTATGTGAGATCCGCCAACCCGCACTTGGCCAGCGTGGTGGATTACGGCCTAATCACTCCCTGTATGAGAGAAGGCTCGTGCCCCTCGGTGGGGACATATATGGGCTGATAAAGATAAAGATATTTTTTCCCTGACACGTCCCGGACACGGCCCGGATATGTGTAAATAGACTATTATACACACAAACACCCAGACTAAAGACAAACATCTCTTTTCATCACAGAAATGTCTGTCTCTTGTGGGAATCGAACCTGCGGCCAACGGCAGTGCAAGCTGGGTACATACAACGCCAAACGTGCTTCTTAACCCTTTACAACCGACTTGAAACGAAAGTGAGACTTGATTTCAAAAAATTCTGGCGCGTACGCAAATTAACTTTTCGGGACGCAATCGACTGCGATCGATCGTGCGACATTCCTTCTCTTAGAAAAAAAATACAACGGCCGCTTTCGGGAAAGTTTGAACCTGTCAGTAGCATTGAAGTGTCGTGAAGGAGGGCTGCGTTCTTTGGTGCTCGAAACCGTCCCGGTAAGTAATCTTTTAAAAGTAGATCTGATGCATTTCTTATAGTTTTTTTCTAGTGATTTACTTAAAAAAGTGTTGTTTTACAAGTATATGTACAAAATTAGAACCCAGCATGCTAAATTAGGCGTATATTGTGGTTCAAAGTTAAGGTCGCACGATAGTGTGGGTTGGGTGTTGCGCCGAAAAAATATATTCATGGTTTTTTATATGCAACTTAATTTTTTATGCTTGTATGATTGTCTTTTGTTATTTTTATGAAAACCCCTCATAAAATAACAATTTTTAGATATATTGGCAGATGGAAATGTCTCCGAAATAAAGGAATTCGACGAGAATGACGAAGAAATAGTGGCGCGAGATCAACTAAAGAGCAGTAATAGCTGATTCTTGTGAGTCCTCCGAAGAAGATGAGGCACCACCACCTCCAACACCATCTAGGAGAGGTAGGGGATCGATCAGAGTCAGGGCCAGATCAGTTAGTGCAAGAGGTAAGAGGCGTGTTACCGTGAGAGGCCTGGATACAGGAACAGAACGATGCTCTAATCTATATCACTTTTGCAGAATTGGCAATGAATTTAAAACAAGCAAGTTGGAGATAGCAAATTATAAGTCGATTTTTAGTTTAAAAATAAGACTGATGATTTTTTGTCAAAAAAAGCTTAATAACCTACGAAAAATTACATGTTTTTTAGTTTTTTAATAAAAATGTTGATTGTTATACCGTAATATTACATTAAATGTATGGGTAAATGATTTTAATAAACAACTGATCATAAAAAAATATGTTTACTTATTTCATTTTCATTTACTTCTGAAAATATATCTCCGAACTAGTCAAAACTAACATCTCGGGCTTCCTCCTAAGACCCACGATCGTGAGGGTAAGCTTACAGGAAACCAGAGACTTCAGGATTTTTTCCAACATTTTTTACATGATCCTTATGTAACCTTGAACAAGCCCTGTTGATTTTAAAAAAATCGAAGAAACTTTTTTAAGCCGGTTGTAAAGGGTTAAAAAATCCCTTTGGGTACCCCTTCGGGTACGGAACCCTAAAAAGAGCAAAGCTTTTGTTAAGCAACATCTCATCCATAGACAAGCGGATATCATTTAAAAGCTGGCAACATTCAAAAGCAGTGTTGCCATGAAAGAGCTATTCAACTCTTTCTCGCCCTTTCTCAGTCTACGAATGAATGGATTCAAAGAAAACGTGAAGCGTGATGGTTTATTTGGATGTACGAGTAAGGGTATGGCCACACTGTCAGGCTGCTTGCTAAGCGCCTAGTGCCTAGGGAGTAGCTAAGTAAAACGAACGTTCTGGAATGTATCGTCGCACTGCACGCTTGGTGCCTCGCTTAGCGCCTAGCTTGGCGTCTAGTGCGGTCCATCTCGCTTAGCACGCTTGGCGTCTAGTGCGGCCCGTCCCGCTTAGCACGCTTGGCGTCTAGTGCGGCCCGCCTGGCTTAGCACGCTTGGCGTCTAGTGCGGCCCGCCTGGCTTAGCACGCTTGGCGTCTAGTGCGGCCCGCCTGGCTTAGCACGCTTGGCGTCTAGTGCAAACGTCTCGATTAGCACGCTTGGCGTCTAGTGCGGCCGTCTCGCTTAGCACGCTTGGCGTCTAGTGCGGCCCGCCTCGCTTAGCACGCTTGGCGTCTAGTGCGGCCGTCTCGCTTAGCACGCTTGGCGTCTAGTGCGGCCGTCTCGCTTAGCACGCTTGGCGTCTAGTGCGGCCGTCTCGCTTAGCACGCTTGGCATTTAGTGCGGCCCGTCTTGCTTAGCACGCTTGGCACCTCGCTTAGCGCCTAGCTTGGCGCCTGGTGCGGCCAGTCGCGTTCATTCCAGAACGTTCGTTTTACTTAGCTACTCACTAGGTGACTCGCTAGGCGCTAGGCAATAATAATAATAAAATAGCAAGCCGCCTGTCAGTGCGGCCTTACCCTAAGGGCGTTTAGAACATGGCCAAGTGTGAAAGACTCTTTTCTAAAAGACTTGCTTGATTAAACAAGACTATTTATTTTAGCTGGTTAATAGAACTTTTAAAGGACGATTAGAACACGATCAAGTGTGAAAGACTCTTGTGTGAATGAAATGCTTGATTAAGCAAGAATATTTTTTTGAGCTGGTAAATACGACTTAGAATACGGCTAAGTGTGAAACTCTCTTGTGTGAATGAAATGCTTGATTGAGTTAGACTATTTTTCTTAGCTGGTTAATACGACTTTTAAAATGAAAGGTAAATCTTTAACGTTTTAATTTTGCATTTAAATATTAAGATATTTTATTAAATATATAGATACGAGGTAGACCCAGAACACACGGTGAAACGCAACTGCAACGCAACTGAAACGAAACGTTTCAAACTAGTTGCGTCGTGTCTGGTTTTCTAAAGAAGTCTATAGCAGAAACTTCGATGCAACTCAAAAGTGACTAGCAGTTTCAGTTGCGTTTTATTGTGTGTTCTGGGCCTTATGATTACTTTTTATCTGAATCGAGTCGGTAATTAAAGAAAGGCTTAGTCAGGAGTACCCTAAACCGACGCGCATGTATGAGGTGACTGATGAATGTATATGAAGTGAAAGAGGTGTGTTTGTATCGTAGCAAGTGGAGGGAAGTCTCTGTCTACCTCGATGGGAGAGAGGCGTGATAAATAATATATGTAGGCATAGTACCTATATGTTTTTATCGCTTCCCTCCACTTGCTACGATACAAACACACCTCTTTCACTTCATCCACATTCAGCAGTCGCCTCATATAGGGTGACTTTAAATTAGTGATAGATAGAAAAGGTAGAAAGCATGTACACGTGATAACAAACAACTTTTACTATAGGACCAAGGTCGCAATCATTCAATAATTTTTGAACTCCCCATACAAAATGCAACAGCTGATATTATGGGGGAACAATTTTTTTTATTGATTTCGATCTTGGCCCCATAGTAAAAGTTGTTTTTTATCACGTGTACATGCATATCCTTTTTTATTCGTTCACTAATTTAAAGTCACCCTATAGTATATGCACATCGGTCCACGCTATGGTTATAAATATATGTCGGAGATAACGTTCATGAAGGCTATTTTGGAATCATTTGCAAACTCTTTACTGCTAAAATGCAAGAACTGGCTTGTTTCTGACTGGTTGTTAGTTTGGCGCTTTCATATTTGAAATGCTGTCATGTATGATGGATTCTGTTTGGAATATCGGTCATGAAGGGACATCGGAAGACATCACGTACATCTTGTTATTTTATAACGTGATTGGAAACGACGCAATAAAGCTAGTTTGTTCAGTACACGCCCACTGTCTTATTTTAACTAAAAGCTTAAACGCCACTACTTATGACTCGTCGACATATATATATATATAACTTATTCCATAGGTACCAAGAATTAATTAAAATCGCTTCCAGCAAAATTTAATCTCACATGTCACATGTTAAACAAGACGTATATAAGTAGGTACGTACATAAAATCTACAAGAATTAATTTGACACTTTTGTTTATTAATTCCCATGTAACACAGGTTCCGAGTTAAGTATTCCACGTAGAAACGTGTCAAGTGGGTATTTTGTATAATAAATTTGAGTTTAAGGCCCGTATTAATAAATCGCTCTTGGGTCATACAGACATGAAAAACAAAAAATGTCTCTCCTGTTCCCAAAAGTTAAGGACACTGGGAGCTAATTTCTCAACTTAATGCATATCCGCATAATCTGTGCCCGATGTAGTTTTGGCCTGTATAAACATTTTGAGGATTGTCTGCTCCAGTATCCTTAAACATCAGGAACAGGGAAGACAATTTTGAACCTAATTCTGTGTATGACTCTCTTATACCTGAGTGCAAGCTTTTAATATACCACACTTAAGTTCTCCGTTAAGATTGTCAACTTATTTGAGTGAGCTCATATTAATAAATTAAACTTAAGATAATACTTAAGTGCGTGTTTGCTGAGTGCAGTCTGACCATGACTTGAGAGCGTATCAAACATGTCAAATATAAAATAAAATCAATATCGTAATCTTGAGATCGCTCTCAGCTGCTGATATCCTCTCAATATCAGACTATCTATTAATTAACGTCCATCTTGAGATGCTACCCTGATCTTGAGAGTGTGTCACCTGATAGCGCTCTTGAGATCGGTATTGAGAGCGATTTATTAATACGGGCCTAAGAGATGGCTGTGGATATTAGTTGTGTGAAAGAGTTTCGCTGAAGTTTTGGTTTCGGTTTTCGGCATAAAATCCGAATTTCTTTAATCAAGAGTACCCTAAACCGACGGGCATGTATGAGGCGACTGATGAGTGTGGATGAAGCGAAAGAGGTGTGTTTGGATCGTAACAAGTGGAAGGAAGTGGTCTCTGTCTAGCCCAATGGGAGAGAGGCGTGACGGATATGTATGTATGTTCTTTAATCGAAAATAAAATTTTACAAAAAAATAATTTGTTCAGGGCCCCAAGTCTGCTAATTTAAAATTAAAGAAAAAAAAACCTTTTTAAAAACAAGCTTTTATTATTTGTTTATAAAATGAACTAAAAAGTTAAAAATAAATTAACTCTAAAAAGAAATATAACACTTTGTAACTTGATTGTAACCTTTAACGACAAATAAGCGTCTTCGTCTAGGACAAAATAATTCCATATTGTACAAATTTATTTAATTTTAACACTAAAACTTTTCACCATACATAATTATTCAATCTCGTCCCCCCTCTTTATCATAGTCCCCATTTATAAATGAAAGCGTGTTACATTGTGATAGCTTGAGGAAAATGAGTATTTAATTAATACAACACAACATTTTTCTTTTTAATTTGTTAAATACAACATATAAGTTGTATTTAATTAATACATCACAACATTTTCCTCAGGCTATCACAATGTAACACGCTTTCATTTATAAATGGGGACTATGATAAAGAGGGGGGACGAGATTGAATAATTATGTATGGTGAAAAGTTTTAGTGTTAAAATTAAATAAATTTGTACAATATGGAATTATTTTGTCCTAGACGAAGACGCTTATTTGTCGTTAAAGGTTACAATCAAGTTACAAAGTGTTATATTTCTTTTTAGAGTTAATTTATTTTTAACTTTTTAGTTCATTTTATAAACAAATAATAAAAGCTTGTTTTTAAAAAGGTTTTTTTTTCTTTAATTTTATTTTTAACTTTTTAGTACCTCTATTTTTAATTCGAGATTTACTACGACGTAGTTCGCAGCGCGTAGCAGCGTTATTCCGTTATGAAGTCCGTAGTTGAGGTTGCGTCGTTTAATTACGGAGTTCCTATGGCCACCTTCCGGCTCCAACATCAGACCCTGGTTACCATATAGTATCAAAGTACTCGTCAAGACTAATCCAATGAGCCCTAACTAGATGGGGTTGCGTCGTTTAATTACGGAGTTCCTATTTCTACCTTCCGGCTCCATCATCAGACCCTGGTTACCATATATATAGTATCAAAGTACTCTACAAGAGTAATCCAATGAGCCCAAACTCGATAGGGTTGCATCGTTTAATTACGGAGTTCCTATGGCCACCTTCCAGTTTCATCATCAGACCCTGGTTACCATATAGTATCAAAGTACTCGTCAAGACTAATCCAATGAGCCCAAACTCGATAGGGTTGCATCGTTTAATTACGGAGTTCCTATGGCCACCTTCCAGTTCCATCATCAGACCCTGGTTACCATATAGTATCAAAGTACTCGTCAAGACTAATCCAATGAGCCCAAACTCGATAGGGTTGCATCGTTTAATTACGGAGTTCCTATGGCCACCTTCCAGTTCCATCATCAGACCCTGGTTACCATATAGTATCAAAGTACTCGTCAAGACTAATCCAATGAGCCCAAACTCGATAGGGTTGCATCGTTTAATTACGGAGTTCCTATGGCAACCTTCCGGCTCCATCATCAGACCCTGGTTACCATATAGTATCAAAGTACTCGTCAAGACTAATCCAATGAGCCCAAACTCGATAGGGTTGCATCGTTTAATTACGGAGTTCCTATGGCCACCTTCCGGCTCCATCATCAGACCCTGGTTACCATACAGTATCAAAGTACTTGTCAAGACGAATCTAATGAGCCCAAACTCGATAGGGTTGCATCATTTAATTACGGAGTTCCTATGGCCACCTTCCAGCTCCATCATCAGATCAGCTCCATGTTACCATAATATTGCATTGTCACGCGATATACATAAGCATGCAAAATTTCAGCTCAATCGGAAACTGGGAAGTGGATCAAATTTAAGTTGCAAGATTTGATTACAGACAACGGGACAGGTGAAAGTAAATAAAAGCTTGTAAAATAGCCTCATTGTGTGTCGGCAGAGTGTCAATGGCCTTTTTTTGACTCATTTGGTCGCAATCAATGTAAGCCATTGTTTAGTAGAATACCAAATGTGTCAAAAATACCATTGACACTCTGCCGACACACAACTGAGGCTATTTAAAATTAGCAGACTTGGACACCAGGATTTTTAGCTTAACCTCTCACCGCTTAACCTCCCACTGACCCATTATAAACCCAGACACAATAGATTTTCTATTGTTCTTTTTTTCTGGGGTGTGAAAGATTAATACAGATACATCCCTAAATTAATAAGAAACTAACGTCATGGTGTGTTCGACACAGATATCGCTATACGATGTCCAAATTAGCTGATTGCCTCTTTCCAAAGATAGATGCAGGTATATATTTTTATAACTATTTATTTATGTATTTGATCAGGTAAAAAATGTGTTTCCAATATTTTTTTATAGCCGAAAAGACGGACTAATTAAGTATAGTCATTTTTAAATGCAGTCTTTATCCCTATTACTCTCCTACCGTTACTACGTAGGTATAATAAATCCTAAATCAAAATTGAATTGTAAGTATTACTCACAAAACGTACAGGCAGCCATTGTGCGACCACACAAAGAGCTAATGTATCCGCGACGGGACTCGATAAATGTCGTTTATACTTTGTAAGGGAGGAATTACAGGCTTTGTGGGCTTTCTGGTTATTGGTTGAAGTTGTTCGGAAGAATTTGAGATTTAAATAATAAGATGTATCCATTTATTTATTTAATTTGATTATTTTGTTTTAATTTGGGCGCCACTTGATAATCACAGACGCCAAGATAGATAAAGATCCCACTGCTGGGCAAAGGCTTTCTCCGTGACATTCTATTCAATACGGTCTCCGGTAGCGTCCCGCCATTCCCGTAAAATGCTTCCAGCTTTTCGCGGTCTACCTCGGCAGCTGTGACCATAAAGTGGCGCCCATTCAGTTATTATTATGGCCCAACGATCTGGATCCATTCCATCATCCCGCCCAACTCCATTTTATGGTATCTACACACCGCCGCCGGCTTTTTTGACAGCTGCCAATCGTATGACGTAAAGCCGCAGGCCTAGCCCGGCAGCATGCCGGCGGCTTTGGTGTGTAGATAGCATTAATTTGGCAGGCTTTGTTGGCAACGTTAACGATTCCTGTCAAAGATCGCAATGTAGTAGTTAAACGTCAATAAAACTATTTTGTTTTCAGAGGAAGAATGCGAGGAGTCCATGTGTATGGGTGGCGCCCGTCACCGGCCGGAGACCCTCGGGGCACTGGCTAAGAGCACCCGGTTCACCACGCATGAGATCAAACTCATGTACCGCGGATTTAAACAGGTAAATACTAACCTAAGGGCATGTTTCACCATCGACATATTATTATAAAATCTGTCAGATATTTTTAAAGACAAAGATAAAGAATATTTATTGTCATAGATGCGGTACATGTTAGTAGATGTTAAAGTACATAGTATAATAATGTTTTAACACACCTTTAACCCAGTTTAACCGACATACAATAGGAATAAGATAACATGTTAATAACGTAATAATGTAAACAAATAAAAAAAATTATACTGGTCTCTGTCTAAAACGTCTTATTTTATGAAATAGACATAGGTTTATCTGTCAGTTACATTATCTGTAGATGACGAATTAGGCCCTAAATATTACTTCACTAGCTACTATTATTATACTGGTGGTAGCCCAGTTGGTAGAACGCTTGCCTCGAACTCCGAGGGCGCGGGTTCGAATCCTGGTGCGGGCACGTACCTCGTGAGTTTATTTCTCATGTACGGATCAATTTATTCGATTATAACTTGCTAACGGTGAAGGAAAACATCGTGAGGAAACCTGCATACACCAGAGAAGAAATTCGAAGGTGTATGTGAAATCCGCCAACCCGCACTTGTCCAGCGTGGTGGATTACGGCCTAATCACTCTCTGTATGAGAGTAGGCTCATGCCCCTCGGTGGGGACATATATGGGCTGCTATAGATAGATAGATAGTGTTTGCTTAAGTTTGAAAATAAGTTTAGAGAAGGAAAAGTGAGATGCATACATAGGTTACCTATCTGTCACGCCTCTTCCCAACAGAAGAGACGATGAATGTGGATGAAGTGTGTTTGTATCATGGCAAAGGGAAGTGGTCTATGTCTATCTCGATGGGAGAGAGGCGTGGTAGATATGTTGTTGTTGTTAGCCCATATATGTCCCCACCGAGGGGCACGAGCCTACTCTCATACAGAAGTGATTAGGCCGTAATCCACCACGCTGGCCAAGTAAGTATGTATGTATGTATTTTATGATAGATCTTCTATTCGTCAGATTCTCTTCTGTCAAGCTGTCTCTATGTAGAATAATTATTGAAAAGTTAATTTTAATGTTTGTATCTAAGTGTTTTTATCTTAGAATTTGTAATACCAAATTTGAAAAGAGCAACCCAACAGAGTTTCTTGCTAGATTCTTCTCTGGGGAAAACTGCACTCTTGCGAATCTAGCATTAACTTTTAAAAAATGACCCGTCTTATGTGATGTCAAACTCGTCCTACAAGATTAAATAAACATTTCATTTCATTTCATTTCATTTCAAACGTCCTTGTTTCAGGAGTGCCCATCAGGTGTAGTGGATGAGGAAGCGTTCAAACACATCTTCTCGCAGTTCTTTCCGCTTGGAGGTAAAGTACTTATAATTTAATTCAAGTGATTTTAAATATGTCGGTCACTATAGACCTTATTGGGCCAGCAACTACATATTACAGGTACATACTTAATTATGATTTTATATTATAAACATACTTAATGTAATTATTATGTTTGATTATCAGTCCTTTAGCGACTACGAATAAATTGTAATTCGTAGTTTCGCGGCAAAACGGAGCGATAAATTAATTAGACTCTTGTCGGTGGAGTGTCCACCATTTAGGCGTAACTTCTACCAGTGTTTTGACTTCTTGATACGCAATTTTCAGATGCCTCGCAGTATGCACACTATGTATTCAACACAATCAAACATAAGCAAAGCGGCAAAGTCAATTTCGAAGTAAGTAAATAAGTATTATAAAGCTCTATCTTATCTTTTATTTACTTATCTTCCGGGCCGTGGTTCGTAAGGAGGGAAAAACATACGTCGTCATGACAACGTGAACGAATCCATAGAAAATGTATGAAATGATATTTTTTCCCGGACACGTCCCGGACACGGCCCGGGGGTGTGTGGATATACCTAGATATTTATATTATAATAAATATTTGTGCCGATAGATGTGAGAATATTTGTCACTCTTTCACGCATAAACCACTGAACAGATTGTAATGAAACATTGCAATATCCTACTCATTTCATAAATGTCAATATTTGTGCCGATAGATGTGAATATGTTTGTCACTCTTTCACGCATAAACCACTGAACAGATTTCAATGAAACTTTACAATATTGTAGCTTGCACATAAAAATAACACATAGGCAAAATTATTTTAATTATATCGTGTAAGTTTTCTAAGATATGACGATAAATGCGAACGAAGTCACGGGCAGCAGCTAGTAGGCCATATTATTGTAAAGGTGCGTACAGACCATGTAACATGTTATTTAACTTGTGTTTTATAACACGTCCACACTATGTAACCTTGTTATTCAACATTGCAACATAAAATAATACTGTACACATTAGAATAACAATGCAATATAACAATGTTATATAACCATTGTCGTTTGTCGTTCTTCAGTACAATCCACGCGATCAAAGTTATATAACATTGTTGTACATATCAATAACATGTTACTATACCATGTTTTATAACATTCAGTGTCCACATTATGTAAAACATGTTATATAACAATGTTAAATAACATGTTATGTTACATGGTCTGTACGCACCTTTAGATATGTTTTAACATAAACTCAATGTCTTAAAACTGTTTTATTCACACCTATGTTACATGGTCTGTACGCACCTTTAGATATGTTTTAACATTAACTCAATGTCTTAAAACTGTTTTATTCACACCTATCTCCTTTCATTCTTAGTTTCTCTTTCTCCCTTCTCTGGTTCCGCTGAAAATCAGCGTCATGTCTCTGGGCAACCAGTGACATGACACATGCTGAGTGGAGACCATTTCCCAGTCTAACCTACCTATCTTCGTTCCGTTTTATTCTTCAAATTATTATTAGAGTAATAATACTTATGTTTTACAATTAAGTTATTTTATTTTGTTTTGTTTTTTTGTATTGACTGGGAATAAATATTTTCTTACTTACTTACTATGTCACGGGCAACCATTGTATTCTACTATTTCTTTCTATTAAACACTCAATGCCAAGGACAATGTTCTTTATAGCCGAGATTATAGTGTTGGCAGAGCTTCCGAATTTTTGTGGCTCCATTACAATGAAATACATCGGAAATATGGTTTTGACAGTTATTATATTAACCCCCAGTTACTTGAAAGGCTCATAAAGACTCGTACTCATTAGCGAACTGTAACTGTAAAGGTCTTTCTACACAGATTCGGGCCGTGCCCGGGACGTGTCTGGGCCGGGGCCCGTCAGGAGGGAAAACAATACGTCGTTATGACAAAGTGTCCGGTTGTCATAACGACGTATTGTTTTCCCTCCTGACGGGCCGTGGCCCGGACACGTCCCGGGCACGGCCCGGGCCTTTACCGTTGCATGCACTGTAACAAAAAAAAACATAGTTTGTAGGTAGGTTACGTATTTCGCGAGCCTGCGACGAACGCGACACGAGCGGCTTGCAGCGAGCTGACGATTGTCGGTTTTTACCGCGTATCAAAGGGTAACTGTAACACGCGTACACACTAGAACCTCGTTACTGTATCTGTTCGGTTACAGTTACAGCTAGCCAATGGATACGCGCCTTTGGGTGCAATGTATTATACAAGAGGACTTCGCTGACATGCTTTGACTGCTAGCGTACAATAAGTTTAACATTTCATTTTTTTCATCTTAAAAAAAGCTTTTATTTAAAATAAAGGCTGCCCGCGACTTCCTTCGCATTTATCGTCGTAACTTGGAAAAAAGTCCTGATATCTCAAAATAATATAGCCTTTGTGTTATTCTGATATATAAAGCTACAATATTGCCAAACATCAAAATCTATTCAGTAGTTTTTGCGTGAAAGAGTAACAAATAAGTAAATATCCATTCCTCCATCGACACAAACATTGACATTTATAACTTAATAGGCAGTTTATATTTATTTATTGCAATGTATGTAAGTATGTTAATTTTTTTCTTTTCCTTCATTTAATGTGAGTATATTCTTGGAAATAAAATATTTATCTTATGAAAATGAAAAGTGTTTATTCAAAAATAGGCAAAATTCATTACACTTTTTGATGTCACTTTTTTGATCTAAAATTACTGCCGATTCACTACCTGTATAGCCGAGAGGAAGAAAATGGCAAGAAACCTTCGGCACAGGGCCCTACGTTATGTCCAATACTTATACCTTTTTTTTTAAATGAACAGACTTATACAGTTACAGGTTGGTACTTAACTTGTTATCACAGTATATCACTTATCATTTCCACCTCAGGAATTCCTGGAGATACTCTCGCGCGTGGCCCGAGGGTCAGTGCAGGAGAAGCTATCCTGGGTGTTCGCCCTCTACGACGTGGATGGAGACGGTCGTATTTCCAGAGCGGAGATGCTGGCGGTTGTCCAGGCTATCTATGAGTTGCTGGGCCGAGGAGCCGCTCCACCGGTTCATAGTACAGCTGCTAAAGACCATGTTGATAGGATATTCCATGTAAGTTTCCTTCACCGTTTGTGGTAATCGAATATTCAATCCGTACATGAGAAATTAGGCCGTGGCCCCAGTAGGCAAACTGTTAGCGGCCGACTGAGTGAGCCGCAAATTTGTGGCGAACTAAAAGAGTTAGCTGTAAACTCAAATCAATGAAATCACCGGTTTTGGTGGGAGTCGGCCGCTGTCTGAGATAGTCAGCGCGCGTAACGCTGCAAACTGCGTACAGTGAGCGAAAACTAGCTGACTGTGGACACTCCATTTCAAATATATGGAAGGGCGTACTAAATCGATACGCCAAAAACTAGTCAGCCGCTAACAGTTTGTCTACTGGAGCCACGGCCTTAAGCTCAGAGGTGGGGATCGAAACCGCGTCTCCAAGATTGGAGGCGGACGTTCTATCAACTAACTTGTTCTTAACGTTCGAAACTATACAAAAAATTTCGATCTGCCCATACGAAACGCAACCCGCTGATAGTGCTGAATGTATGGGGAAAAAAGTTTTTTTTTATAATTTAGAAGTAACATACATACATATCCGTCCCGCCTCTCTCCCATTGGGGCAGGCAGAGAACACTTCCTGTCACTTGCTACGATCCATACACACCTCTTTCGCTTCATCCACACTCATCAGTCTCCTCATACATGCCCGTCGGTTTAGGGTAGTCTTGACTTGGCCTTTCTTGAGCAAGTCCCCAATTTGATCGAGGTACGTTCGTCTTGGCCTTCCCGTCCCAACATTTCCATCCACTCTTGCCTTGTATATCACTTTTGTTATCTTCTAATTAGAAGTAACAACAACAATCACAGTTATAGGTACTCACAGTTTAACTAGCTTCCTAAAAACACTATAATAAACTAAAACACTCTTTAGTTCGCACTAAACATGCTCCATCATAAGATCAGTTCGAAAGTATCATATTATTGTATTGAAATCAGAACTCAGAGCGTGTGCAAAATTTCATCCTATTCGAAGACCGGGAAGTGGGTCAAATTAAGAATCCAAAATTTGTTTACATACATAAGTAGTTAGTTAAAATGAAGCTAATATAAAGCGTGTAAAAAACAATCCATCTGTTAAACCTCAAACCCCCCCTCTTCCAGCTAATAGACACGAACGCAGACGGAGTGGTAACCCCTGATGAGCTGGCCCGTTGGTGCAGCCGTGACCCAGCACTGCTGCAGTCGCTGGACACATTGGATACCGTCTTGTGATCCTCAGCTGCTCCTGAGGAGCCAGAGTAAGTATTACATCATATCAGCTGGTGGATGTCCACTTCTGGACAAAAGCTTCCCTCGTCTCCACAATGACCGGTCCTGCGCTGCCCGCATCCAACGTCTTCCCGCGACTTTCACCAGGTCGTCGGTCCACCTTGTTGGAGGCCTACTGCGTCGTCCGGTGTGTGGTCGCACTCGAGAACCTTACTGCCCCATCGTCCATCGGTTCTGCGAGGAAAGTGCCCCGCCCACTGCCACTTAAGATTTGCGATTCTTTGAGTTATGTTAGTGACCTTGGTTCTTCTGCGGATCTCATCATTTCTGATGTGATCACATAGAGAAACTCCGAGCATAGCTCTCTCCATCGCCCTTTGGGTGACCTGTTATTTTGATGTCATTACGTAAATTAATGTGTCATCTATCTCTTTCCCCCACAGCCAAGACGACGCGCACCCGTCCTGCTCTAACGCCGCGCCTCCCGCCGCCCCCGCGCCGCCCACATCATCTCGGGGGCCGCCGCCGCCGGTTCCTGTACGAGCTAAAGCCATGGTATGTACAACATTGAGTGGACGATATTGGCGGATATGGTAGTTGATGTAGAAAGAACGCTCTAGCTATAACGGTTCATGAGATACAGTCTGGTCAGACAGACAGACAGACAGACACAACGGACAACCGAGCCATAGTAA
This sequence comes from Anarsia innoxiella, assembly GCA_947563765.1. Classification (NCBI taxonomy): domain Eukaryota; kingdom Metazoa; phylum Arthropoda; class Insecta; order Lepidoptera; family Gelechiidae; genus Anarsia; species Anarsia innoxiella. The sequence goes on from OX387419.1 coordinate 1,616,774, forward strand.
TAGGGTTCCGTTTTCACCCTTGTAGTACGGAACCCTAAAAAGCTGCTTTTCCTTTTATAAGTTGCTTTTCTTTTCTTTTCTTTTTTCTTTTCTAGGAATACTATAATCAGCAATGGGCAGTAGCTATATAGGCCGAGATAATGGTGATGTTTTAAGCTCTATTTTGTCTTAATTTCAGATAACAGAGGAGTCAGTGCGCAAAGTGAAAAGGCGAGCAAGACGGGCTTCATCACCAGCCACACATACGCGATAAATTCTATTTACTTTTTCTTTTAATAATCTTGTCAGGTTCAATTCCCACGGCGCGGCGCTGCCTAATAGTTACTCAGAAATTCAAAATCTATATTCTAAGACCCAGAACACACGGTGAAACGCAACTGCAACGCAACGAAACTGTTAGTTACTAACTAGTTTGAAACGTTTCGTTTCATTTGCGTTTCACCGTGTGTTTTGGCGCTAACCGTTAAAACGTGAAAGAATAAAATTAAATTTGATGTTTTCTACATCAAATTTAATTTTAGAATTTCGAAAACTCTTGCCAACATAACACAATCTACCTACTTGTTAAATTAAAAAAATATGTTTAACCAAAAAGTCCTCAAATACTTATGATATAACTAAAATCTAAATAAATAAGTTATTTTAGTAAATAGGTAAACTTAAAAAGCTAAAATAACATAATTTAGAAAAAATGCTAGAATTTCTATTTCTTAAAATTTACTTAACTTTTACCATATAAACAAAAACACGTAGAATTAATTTTAGTTATGAATTTTAAAAAAATAAGGTGGTCTCGGGTAAATGCGTCTTAAGGGGTAAATGCGACTTTTTTTAGCCTACTTCGTCTCACTGCTGGGCAAAAGCCTCTCCCATGCTTCTCCAAAGATTCCATTTATTGACTGCTTCTCACCAATCTTCCCTAAATGCGACTGTGAGATTTAAAAAAAACTATAAAATTCAAAATAGGAACCATAATTTTTGTGTGAAAGTTATTGTTAAAATAGTTCATTAAATTAATTAAAGAAGGATTTGGAACTACCTACAGACTGGCTATCTCGTCCCTTTCAAATCAATCTAAGAAAAAGGGACTGGTTGGCAACACCAACAAAGATTTAATAAAGGTTAGTTTGTCTATAATTTTTGTCTATGGAAAGTTGTACTTTCTGTTTCATACTTCAAATTAGTTACTTACCAACTTGGATCAGATTGACCTACAGTGTTCTCTATTGTAATATTTTTACCGTGCCAATATAGTGAATTCAAACCATAATTCTTCTCAACTACTCTACCAGCTGTCTAAAAAGGGACGACACTACAGTGTTGACTCTTTTTAATTTCTACTCGTTTTGGCCAGTCCGTACCTACTTAGCAAGTTGGAAATTTTTATCAAAGACGCATTTGCCCTTTTTATCATTCTATAAGTTAGTGTTTTTCAAACTGTGGGTAGCCGTACTCGGGGGGTCGCCAGCAAAGAGAAAATGGCAAAATTCTCAACTATGTACAATCAAAACACAATTTTTGTGTTTAACCAACTGACCTCGTATTTACTGTCAAAACCCTCGCGGTTTTGAGTAGAATGAAGGTTGTAATCATGACAAATAATGTATGACCCAATATAGAAAAGGGGGGTCGCAACTGCAACTGCAACATATGACAAGCAGTTTCAGTTGCGTTGCAGTTGCGTTTCACCGTGTGTTCTGGGTCTAAGGAGGTCGCGATATCAAAATGTTTGAAAACCACTGCTATAAGTAATATTAATTATTTATATTAAATTATTTAAATAGCTACTTATTAAATGTAACGATAAGCAATACATTGTGACAAACTGTCTTCTGTGACTTTAATGTTTTAACTATTTATAATTACTTAAGCTACAATCTTATAAACTTCTTTCTCATTTCTGGCCAAAAGAGGATCATTTCTGGCCAATAATTTGGGCCATTTCCGGCCGAAAAGAGGACTATTTCTGGCCAAAAAACAGGACTATATCTGGCCAAAAAATACAGCCATTTCCGGCCAAAAAGAGGATCATTTTTGGCCAAAAAACAGAACCAATTCCGGCCGAAAAGAGGATCATTTTTGGCCAAAAAACAGGACCATTTCTGGCCTAAAAGTGGATCATTTCTAGCCAAAAAACAGGACTATTTCTGGCCAAAAAGAGAATCATTTGTGGCCAAAATAGGACCATTTCTGGCCTAAACACGGATCATTTTTGGCCAAAACAAGACAATTGCTGGGCAAAAAGAGGCCCCGTTCCTGACCAAAAAGCCTACTTCTAGTCAAACCTTTTAGAATTGTAGTAGACTGTACTTAGTAGATATACAAGGTGACTTTAAATTAGTGAACGATAGAAAAGGATATGCATGTACTCGTGATAACAAACAACTTTTACTATGGAACCAAGGACGAAATCACAAAAAAGTTCTTCCCCAATACTATCAGCTGATGCATTTTGTATAGGGAGTTAAAAAAAATTGAATGATTTCGACCTTGGTCCCATAGTAAAAGTTGTTTGTTATCCTGAGTACATGCATATCCTTTTCTATCGTTCATTAATTTAAAGTCACCCTATATGAAATCCTATATAGATGAAATCTTTCAAAAATTCTTCCTTCATTTAAATCGCCTTACGTGATAGCTATACAAACTTTCCCTAATACTACCTATTTATTATTTAAATATATAAAAGATTCTAAATCTTACATATTAATATTTTATGTACCTTTTCCTAAATACCTACTTATCTAAATATATCTATAATTAATTGCATTTTATGACAAAAGTAGGTACCTATTTCATAATCTATCGCCTCTTCCCCAGGTAGACAGAGACTTCCCTCCACTTGCTACGATACAAACACACCTCTTTCACTTCATACACATTCATCAGTCACCTCATACATGAACGTTGGTCAAGAAGCGTAAGCGCCAAATCACACGGTGAAACGCAAATGCAACGCAACTGAAACTGTTACTTCAACTAGTTTGAAACGTTTCGTTTCAGTTGCGTCGTGTGTGGTTTTCTAAGTTTCTATATCAGAAACTGCGATGCAACTCAAAAGTAACTAGCAGTTTCAGTTGCGTTGCAGTTGCGTTTCACCGTGTGTTCTGGGTCTTACAGTAATACATACTTACTTACCTATCTATTACTGAATCGAAAACTTTAAAAAAGTAGGCACTAGATTCAATCACCGTTATTACAAATCGACTTTTAAGTATAGTTCTAGAACTATCATTTTTTGACGTTTTGTCTATAGCCGAAACGTCATTTATCAAATTGCCGTGCCCTAATCAGGGTCCACATTTGGTACTTTAAGTTGTTTATAAGATCTGTGAAAACCTGTGGAGTGCAATAAATGATTGAGTATTGAGTTAGTTCTAGAACTATTTACCTATATATAAAACTCGGGGAATAGGTTTAAATAGGTCGACTTTATTCTAAGTGTTGACCTAATAATACAGGGTGTAACAGAAAGAGGGTATAAAGCCGAAACACAGCGATAGTCCTCATGAAACTGAACAACTTTCCCCAAGGAACATGAGACGTAACTCGAAAAAAAAATTTCGCCTCCCCATTCAAAATGTCGAGTAAAAATCGAGTGATCCAAAAAAAAATTCCAATTACGAATTTCCTTAGGGAAAGTTGTACAGTTTCATGAGGACTATCGCTGTGTTTCGGCATTATACCCCCTTTCTGTTACAGTATAATATGAATAAGTGTAGGTACAATTCAAGAAGAAAATCGATATTTTTGTCATAAAATGCAATAAAATCTTAAACTAATATTAAAAACTATGGTGGAACACTTTCGAGGCAATACTTAATAGTATTAAGATTTAAAATAAATAATACTTTTATTGTTAGCAAAGTAAATATTTAAAAAAATTCTTCTACTCTTGTTGAAACACTAAATACTTATTAAAAATTAAATTATATTTAATTATATATTAAGATCTCATGACCAAATATCTGAATTCGTCTAAAAATTAGAATTAAATTATACCTAATTATTACTTACTTTAGCAATAGGGATGATGACTACATAAAAATTCAAAAAATAATTAGTCCGTCTTTTAGGCTATTAAAAAATATTTGAAACACATTTTTTACCTGATCAAATACCTACATAACATATAAAGATACAGAGCAACAAAGTTACTGAGTATTGACGTCACTCCTAGGTAAAAATCTTACTCAGGCATGACGTCACGAGCAACTTTAACCCAGTGTATCTTTGTCATTTTTAGTTTAAGAGAAAAAAGAAAAAATACGTGTCGAATATTTTAAAATAACCTATGCGATGGACTAAAAAATTTTTTTTAGTCATCATGCCTATTTGGCTTGAAGAGATATGCTATTTTCACTCTCTCTTTTCTCCTTATCAACCCTTTTAACGTCCCCACTACAGACACACGAGCCTACTCTCATACGAGAGCTAGCCCAGTGCTGTTTGGCGGATTTCACATACACCTTCGAATTTCTTCTCTAGTGTATGCAGTTTTCCTTACCTTCTCTTACCTTATACGAATGTAATTCGCTAGAGCGAGATACACTAAGTTCTTGAGTCTGTTGGGGCCGATGCACACTTGACGCATCGCAGCGCAGAGCATTTTTGATTGTCATATTATTATCGATATTTTTCTCATTATAATAATTATTCAAAATCAGTTCACACAACAAATGAGCATCGACGCATCGAAGCGACTACAAGCGAATTTTGTGTTAACTGATTTTGAATATTATTCTAATGAGAACAATGTCGATAATAATATGACATACAAAAATGCTCTGCGCTGCGTCAGGTGTGCGCTGGCCATAAGAATATCATTTGCTAGAGCGAGATAAGCTAAATTCTTGACTCTTGTCAAATGATACTTGACACACTATCTTTCTCGCTCAAACAAATAACGTTATCTAAGCAGATGTAAGAGATAGATATAGAAAAGTGTATATGCTTTTAATATAACCTAATTCTACTTTCATATGTTCCAAATTATTTTCCAATAATAATTTTATTATTAAGAAATAACTATTATTTTGAATATTGTCAACCAATTGTGGCATTATTTACAAAGTTTTTTATGTATTATTTATTTAACAGTTTATTGTAAGATGATAGTACATAGAGACAGAAAAAAGAGCAGTTATACAAAAGGTACAGCATATTTTTAAAAGTAATTTCTTCCTGCAGACCCCACAGGGAGAGAAGTGATAGCATGAAGGCAGGATAGTCATTTAACCTACAATAATTAGGTAACGTTAACATTAATTACGTTTTGTCTTTTATTTTAATAGGTAATTATGGTTTTTAAATAATCTTTGCTTAAAGAGTACCTTGGTTTTTGTTACTCATTAAAAGTAAATAAAAAAATCGGTTGTCTGTAAAGTCGGTTTACTGACGATAGTTGAACGTGACAACGTCATTAATGCTGCCGAACGCGGCCGATTGTGCCTCTTTGTCGCTCGATCCGCGCTCTCGCTTGCACTTCAATCCTTAAATTGAACGCCTCAGAGCAAGGTAACGCCGCATGAGTCATGTTTTTTCGTGCGTGCAGCCGGCTCCATCGAATTATAAGACGTTGTCACGTCAAAAGATTTTATTTTCTTTTAAATTGTAGTTAGCCATAAACTATGTTAATTTAAACAAAAATAAAAACCTTAAAGTATTGAAAATTTGATTTTTATTTTAGAAATAAACTTAATGTAGGTACACACATAAGTCTTCAAGTTGCCATTAAAAAAAACCGGCTAAGTGCGAGTCGGACTCGCGCAGGAAGGGTTCCGTACCATTCATTATTGATATCAAGCAAAAAAATCATGTTTGTATTATGGGAGCCCCCCTTAATTATTATTATTCTATTTTTAGTATTTGTTGTTATAGCGGCAATGGTAATACATCATCTGTGAAAATTTCAACGCTCTAGCTATAACGGTGCATGAGATACATTTTTCGAGTTATGACCCATGTTTCTTGGGGAAAGTTGTTTAGTTTCATGAGGACTATCGGTGTGTTTCGGCTTTATACCCCCTTTCTGTTACACCCTGTATAATTATGCTCATTTAAATGATCTAAGATAAAATGATTTATGTAACATGTCCCAAAGAAACCCCGCCAAAAATATCATAGATAATATATTTTTTACTTTTCTTTATACAATGTGACTTTAAATTAGTGAACGATAGAAAAGGATATGCATGTACTCGTGATAACAAACAACTTTTACTATGGGGTCAAGGTCGAAATCACAAAAAAAAATTGTTTCCCCCATACTATCAGCTGATGCATTTTGTACGGGGAGTTCAAAAATTATTGAATGATTTCGACCTTGGCCCCATAGTAAAAGTTGTTTGGTATCACGAGTACATGCATATCCTTTTCTATCGTTCACTAATTTAAAGTCACCTTATATTTCTATTCAACCATAATCAACAAAATTAAAATATTTACAAACTTAAACTACTTATTTACATTAATCCCTCGATATCCCATCGGGCGCAAAGGTGCCCATGACGCTCGCCACGTTGCCAGGTGCCACGTTGGATCAAAGGAGTGGCCCCATTTTTTTTTTCATATACAAATGAGTTTATGACAGCGTGCCGAGGTTGGCGCAAGTTTTTTATATTTTTTTTTGATAGATGACCTGTCAAACGATAAGAAATTCCATACAAAAAGGTAGCCATTTTGCGCCAGACCACGCAGATCCAGACGGTATGGCACCGCCTTATATTTTCTATAGGTACTCAAAGCGTTGGATGGCATGATTCTTTGCACCAGAAAAGACATCGAGCGAGGGTCTGCGTTGCTCTGGTAAAGCCACCGTCCCAGTTCTTCTATAAAAACTTTGGCATCTGCAATTCAACCTTATTAATTTCTGGGCGTGACTTCCGTTTCTTCCAATGGACGTTCTTCTTATGGCGATGCAAAGACTGGTGCGATTTGAAGTCTTTCAAACAATCATTGCATTTATGACGTTTGTTACCTGTTGGAAATTAAAAAACAAAGATTTTTAAATGTTCTCCGCGCTCTACGACTAGATACCGCTCAATTAATAAAAACACCGGCCAAGTGCGAGTCGGACTCGCGCAGGTAGGGTTCCGTACAATTCACTATTGATATCGCGCAAAAAAGGCAAAATAATGTTTGTTATTTTGCCTAGGTACGAAGTCATCTTATCTTATCTTATTTAGCCACTCGTGTCCCACTGCTGGGCAAAGGCCTCTCTCCTCATACGCCAAGACTTTCTGTCTCGAGCTTCCTCCGCCAGTCACCTACGCATTGGAAAAAGTTATAAGCTACAATAATGCCAAGATTCGTCAAAATCTAATCAGTAGTATTTGCGTGAAAGATTCACAGACATCCATCGGCACAAACATTGACATTTATAATATTAGTAGGATGTAATAAGAATTAAATAACTTACACATTGTCTCCGGATGAACGTTTTTTATATGTTGATAAACTAGTTGATGTGATTTAAAAGACCTGATGCATAGATCACAGATGTAATCCTTGTCTCCTGGAAATAAAGGCTGTTTTTGAGTAACTGTACAACCGGGTCTAGAAAAACTTATTCTAATTTAAAAAAAAGAAAAAAGGCAATATAGTGTCTTGCTAGATTCTTCTCTTGGGAAAATTGTTAACGCTAGATTCGCAAGTGAGAAGTTTTCCTCAGAGAAGAATCTAGCAAGAAACTCTGTTAGCTTGCTCTTTTTAAATTAAATTGTACAATTTTCATAGTTTATCGACTATTTGTCAGAAATTGACAACCATTCATCTCAAATTAGCCATTATTTATTATACATTCACGATTATTCATCACAAATTAGCTACTATATACATCAGCTTATGGACGTCCACTGCAGGACAAAAGCCTCCCGTAAGGATCTCCACAACGACCGGTCTTGCGTTGCCCACATCCAACGGCTTCCCGCGACTTTCACCAGGTCATCGGTCCACCTTGTTGGACTCATCAGAAATAAACAACTACTCATCACATATTCGCGACTATTCATTATAAATCAACAACTATTCGTCCCAATCACAACTATTCATAACAATTCACAACTATTCATCAAAAACCAACAACTATTCGTCCCAATAACAACTATTCATCACAAATCAGCAACTATTCATCAAAAATCAACAACTATTCGTCGCAATCACAACTATTCATCACAAATCAGCAACTATTCGTACCAATAACTACTATTCATCACAAATCAGCAACTATTCGTCCCAATCACAACTATTCATCACAATTAACAACTATTCATCACAAATCAACAATTCAATCATCACTTACCAAAAGAATGTACATTTCTAACATGGTCCTGCACGTATTTAGGGTTCGCGAAACTTTGTCCACAGAGCCCACATGCTACGGAACCCTGTTTCGATTCATGAACTTGTTTCATATGTTGGCCTAGAGTTATAGTTGACTTGAATATTTTATTACAGAGGTCACATGTGACTGTATCCTGTAAAATACAATACAATACAAATATTCTTTATTGCACAAAAAGATTATAAGGTACAGACACAAACAAGAATACAAGAAGCAACAGGCGGCCTTATTGCTAGGTAGCAATATCTTCCAGGCAACCTTAAAATAATAATGTTATTCTGTAAAAGTAAATGCTGTTAGATACTTACAATCCAGAAACAAAACCGTGTGCAGTAATTTTAGACCCAGAACACACGGGGAAACGCAATTGCAAACTGCAGCAGTTGCAGTTGCGTTGCAGGTGCGTTTTCCTGTGTGTTCTAGGCCGTACTGTTATACATTAAATGTTTAATAATAAATTATATATAAAATATTTTAAAAATAACAGAAACTTTCTCATAGTATCCTATATTTTAACTATGCACATTTTGTCCATGGGGTGGAAGCCTGGTGATCCATACCACAGGTTTAACCTAGCTTGGACACCAGTCTCCCACAACAAAAACTTTTACCTGTACCTATAACTTTACTGTACTGTCATTATATTGTTCTGGGAGAAATAAATAAACAGGGTGTTAGGAAAAGTATCACTTTCCTTTTAACCAGATATAGTGTTGGTGATGTAGAACACAATCCACGTTCTCTTGCTCTCTACGGGCGGCGAGCGCTCCCGACCGTACTTACTCGCTGAGAGTTGAATGACCTTTGCGTTAGAGCGCGCGAATCGCGTTATTAATAATTCATAATTAAAAATAGTAAAAAAAATTCTTCTACAAAAGTTCTACATCAGTAACACTATACCTGGTTAAAAGGAAAGTGATATTTTTCCTAACACCCTGTATTTATATATTTACTTATTTTTATTTTATTATACAGGTGACTTTAAATTAGTGAACAATAGAAAAGGGTATGCATGTACTCGTGATAACAAACAACATTTACTATGGGACCAAGGTCGAAATCGTTCAAAAATTTTTGAACTCCCCATACAATTTGCACCAGCTGATATATGGGGGAACAATTTTTTTTTGTGACACTCTGTATGAGAGTCTCTGTATGACTGTAATCACTCTCTGTATGAGAGTAGGCTCGTGCTCCTCGGTGGGGACATATATGGGCTAACAACAACAATTAAATTATTGATATTAATAATTATCTGATTTTGGCTCCAGGTAACTTACCAACGGTCTCTCATGTTCTATATTTGAATGTTCCCTTAAATCTTCAACCTCTATCAAACAGATAGGGCAGTATTTTAAATTCAATGCATCAGCTTCTAAAATCAATTGTCTTACGGTGCGTTTTTTATATTTTTTTGGTTCACATGAGTTTCTGTGTTTCAGCATTTCTTTTCTAGAAATCAAAATTTTTAGTTTTTAATTTAAAAGGCCCTATTTCACCATCTAACAGATGAAATTTATCTGACAGATGTTTTATACCTATCTCTGTCTAAATCTTCATGTTTTATGAAATAGACATAGGTTTATCTGACAATTAAATTTTTTTTAAATTAAAATTAGTTACAATAAGTGTCTTTCCTAACTGTGAAATGTAATTTAAATTGATTTTGGAATTGTTATTATTGAAAAAGATAATTAAAATAAACTCTAAGCTCATTAGTAACAATATGTAACAAGAGTAAATAGTAAAAACCGGCTAAGTGCGAGTCGGACTCGCGCAGGAGGGGTTCCGTACAATTCACTATTGATATCAAGCAAAAAAATCCTGTTTGTTGTATGGGAGCCCCCCTTAATTATTATTGTTATTCTATTTTTAGTATTTGTTGTTATAGCGGCAATGGTAATAAATCATTTGTGAAAATTTCAACGCTCTAGCTATAACGGTTCATGAGATACAGCCTGGTGATGGACGGACGAACGAACGGACAGACAGATATGGACAGCCAAGTCTCACTAATAGGGTCCAGTTTTCACCCTTTGGGTACGGAACCCTAAAAAATTAATAGAAATTCTTGAAAAAAAACACTTACCGTTCCTCAAATTCCTTTTGACATATCCAACATCTAAATAAAATATTCCTATACTTATGTACTTCTACCATGTGTGGCATTAAACTATCATTTGTTAGCTCTTCCAAACATAGGACACAGATTAATAAACCCGTGGTAGGGTCTACGGTTACTTCGGAGTCTGTAAACATGAATTTAGAGTAGGGTTTCCTGAAAAAATAAAAATGTCAAATGAAATCAAAAAAGGTTTTATTCCAAATTGGAACATTGGTAAATTGATAAGATGGATGGAAGGATGCAAGGATGTTAGTTACTCTTTCACACAAAAACTACTGAACAGATTTTGATGAAACTTGACAATATTGTAGTTTATTTATCAGAATAACACATAGGCTACCTATATTATTTTGAAATATTATTATTATTTTCTAAGATATGACTATAAATGCGTACGAAGTCGCGGGCAGCCTCTGGTATTATAGTCTATGTGTGCGCCGATGGATGGATCTTAGTTGCTCTTTCACACAAAAACTACTGAACAGATTTTGATGAAACTTAGCAATATTGTCACTTGCACATTTAAAATAGACTGTATATTATCTATTTTAAGATATTGTTTAAGTTTTCTAAGATTTGACGATAAATTCGAACGAAGTCGCGGGCAGCCTTATATTATAGCTTGCACATCAGAATAACACTTAAATATCATGATATTTTTCCAAGATATGACGCTAATGCGTACGAAGTCGCGGGCAGCCACTAGTCTAGTAGGTACATTATTTGTATAACCCGAATGCACGTCTCCAAGAAAAGAGAAAATTTTAAAAATCTTACTTGTTTACAGCGTTCAACTTTTGCCCTCGTTCGTCGTCCTCTTCATCTTCGGTTTCTATTTTCACAACAATATGATTTATATCGAAACTACTGCCTTCTAGAGGGTCAGCTTCCATTTTCGTTTATTTATTTGTTATTATGGCGACAAACAAAACACAAAAACAATAATAATTTGAAATTGAACGAACACCACTGCTCTTGCAATAAACAAACCTAGTGCAACTACGAGAACTCGAAGTTTATCACGATTGTTATTATGCCTCGCTTAAAATAAAACATTCAAAATTTAAGAACAAAAAGCTGAATAAATCAATAAAAACTTATGATTTATACTTGAATTTACATGAAAAAGCTGGATAAGAATTGCAAATCATAAAAAAATTACGTGTTATGATACACAGAAGTTAAAGAATGCTATGGCGAGTAAATGGTGAGTTACAAAAACAAGGTAGCTCTTTTGACAGTTTGTCTGTCAAAATTTTTAGTGATGTCAATATACACCACTTAAAAAAAGCAAATATTTATACTAGTTAATTTAAAAAAAAATGTCAAAAGTTAAAGATAAGCCGTAAATAGTGAAAAAAAACAACTTTTAGGTATTGTAATGTAGTTTTGATCTAATAAATAAATTTTAACTACATAGTTACAAATTTATTCTTTAAAAAAATAATATGAACGCCGTGACACCGATTTATTAAGAGCAAACGTAATGCTTATATCTCACTCCAAGGACATAGACTTTGTCAATGATATCACAAAGTAACAGAAAGTCCTCCTTATTTTGGAATTTGTGCATGGAACGCAGCGGCTTCCATTTTGAAAGGAATTTCTTGTCCGTGAAAAATGGATCCTGTGTTTGCACGTCGATTGGTTCGTCATCTATTGGTAATACCAACCTGAAAACGATATTAAGTAGATAACTTTTCTGAGTAAGCCGATTTATTAAAATAAATAAGACAAACTTAGAACAAAAAAATATTTACAGGAAAAAATATGTCTTCCAACGCGTCCCCATGAGGCAAAATATCCAACAAGCTAGCAGCATTACCTCTGGATGGCAGCGCTTATCCTTTGGTCAAGGAAGCTGCCAGCTCTTTACTTATATTCAAAATTATGAATATAAAGTAGATATATTAGTCGTGGTCACGTCTGCCGCATGTCGAACGATCTCTAGGCAATCACGACAACCCAATGGCAACTAACCGCCAAATCTCGCGGTAGACCACGGAAAAGGTGGCAAGATGAACTGGACCCCTTTATGAATGACTGGGCAGAGGCGACTCAGTATAGAGAATCGTGGAGAAGAGAAGCCTTTGCCCAGCAGTGGGACACTAATGGCTAGATAAGATATATAAGTCAGTGCATTTTTTACCTCATAGCGTGCAAAAACATCCGATGTGGCTTGTTGTCAGTAGTATTGCTATAAGTGTAGTCTCCAAGAATAATGTGACCAATGGAAGCGCAATGTACGCGCAACTGATGACGTCGACCTAGTAAAGTAGAGAAACAAGATATTTGATAAACAAATTCAAATAAATACGAGATGCGAAACATTTTGCGAATTAAAAAAAATATTTAAAGGAAAACATTGAGTGGAAACCTGTCTGTGAAATCCGCCAAGCGTGGTGGGTTACGGCTTAATCACTCTTGCATGAGAGTAGGCTCGTGCCCCTGCAGTGGAGACGTTAAAATGGCTGATAAGGAATATTTAACAATTGATAAAAATCTTACCCGTCACAGGTTTGAGAAGAACAACTGACACAGGATCGTTATCATAATATCCTAGTTCAAGTAAAAATAGACGTGTGTGGGCTTTACGTGGTAAAACACAAGTATTCGAAGATTCTGGAGTATGACTTGCCATCATTCTGTGGCTTGTCTTGGCTGTGATTGGATCCAAACCTTGAAATAAAAGACCAGATCAAAGATATTTTTTACATCAAACTAATGAAGCCAATAGAGTGCACTTCATGAAATAGTTCCTATGCCGCCATGTTGGCGGCATTGAAAATTTGTACTGCGAAACGTCATCAAGGGTAATGTGGCAGTGCAAATTTTCGATGCTGCCAACATGGCGGCATAGGAACTATTTCATGAAACGCACTCTAAGATAATTTGCATTTGTCAATACATATATTTGAAGTGTCTTACCCACATCATATTCAATGTCACTCAACTCATGCTGTACATGACCTCTAACCACAGCTAAATAATATTTCCTCGTTTCACGTTTCTCAAACAGTTTCCCAGCTTTTGCAGCCGAGTTTTTGTTTTTTGCTATACAAAGCACTCCACTTGTAGAGTAATCTAATCTTTGCACAAAATGTATTGGATTTACTGATGTTGATAAATGAGAATCACCAGATGCAATGTGATGTGTTACCGTATTCTGAAACAAAAGTAACAGTTACTAGTACTGAGTAACTAAGACGTACCTACTTACTTTTGCTAGATTCCCATCACTAGTATTTATTAATTTCATAACCTAAAATGTTTTTTTATGAAAGAAAAATGAATTGTTTATATCTAAAAGATTGTCTTACCTTTTCATTTTCATCTTCTGAGTTAATGTACATATCATAGGGCTTGTTTACTACAATAAAGTTATTACTTTCATACATAATTTCCACAGCCATTTTTCAATGTTTTGCTTTACCTACTTATTTTTTTTTAAATTAAGGTGGTTGGACTCCCGACTATGACTGTAACTTGGTGGAGCCTCTTTTAGAACATTTAAGTCTAAAACGCTTAGGAATAGAGATTATTGTACGTTGTGGTAAACAAGGTAAAACGTACCAAACTAGCGATTGCAGAGAATTTTGAATAAACCTGTCAACAAGTTCAGTGGCAACCTCAAGCAAAGACATGCTTATTTTTAGATTTTACTACATTACAATACTTTTTAAAATACCACTGATCAATTTTATTTAAAGAATTCAAACATATTCATATACATAATTTATGGATTTTTACGTTTTACTTGTTAATTACAATGATTTTTATTTATTTTAGACAATTTTAGAGCGTTTTTAGGTTTTTTCTGACGTTTTTGTCTGTCTGTATGTCAGCGTTAAATTGACAACTTCAGTAATTTTCTTTCTTTTCTTTCTGAATTTCTGACAGTCAAACAAAACACTCCACAAATAATCGTTTTTCCTCAGCGTTTTCCTATTTTATTTCCTTGTGTATCTAACCGAATTAACTTTGAACTAACCCCGTAAAACCTCTGTTTTATTCGTGGATTTATTTTATTAAGATTTTAGTACAAAAGAGGGTTTATTAAATCATGTTTTTTTTGTTAATTTGAACGCAGCAAGAACGCACTGCCAAATGTCATCGAACTAAACATTATCCGACCAAATGAAGAGGTTGAAATGTGTCTTTATTTGCGAACATTTCTTTTAACTTTTTACATCAGCTGGGTTATAATAAATTGTGTGATGGAGTGAAAAAACATTTTTTGCATTTAAAGTAAAAATAGTGAAAATGCGACGTTCTCAAAGCCATAGAATCAAGCCGGAAAGGCCGGAAACTTCGTCAGCATACACGAGGACCGAAGAGGAACATGATTTGGCGTATTACATACACGATAGGGTTGAGCTAATGCATCAAGTTTTTTCAGTGTTAAAAGCTAAAGATTTGAGAGCCATGGCTCCAGAATGCGTTAGAAGGCTGTCCGTTGATGATTTAGAGGAATTATGCACAGAAGAGGTGAGTTTTCATGTCATTTTGATAAAGAGACTAGGGCTAATGCCACTCCATTTCGACAGCCATAAAATTCGCGATGCACCTTGTTGGCATAGAAACGAAGTTCTGGCATCTCCAGAACAGTTGTTTAGGTCATATTCTGGACCTCAGCAGTTAATTAAAGGCTGAACATTATTAGAAACTGCCTGTCAGCAACTTCACACACAATGAACTTCAAATCTTAGAAAACTTACACAATATTTTAAAACAGTATGAACTATGCGTTAATTTGATGTGTAAGCTACAATATTGTTAAGTTTCATTGAAGTCTGTTCAGTGGTTTTCGCTTGAAAGAGTCACAAACATTGACATTAATAACATTACCACTTCTACTTAGGTCCGGCTTTTAAATAGGCAGATAAAATTTAATCGACAGATAGACCTATGCCTATTTCATAAAACATGACTTCTTAGACAGAGTTTACTGGCCTAAAATATCCCTAAGAAAAAAAACTGACAATTGAATAACTGGACCTTAGTCCTCAGTAGAAACAAAATACATACAAACATACATATCTGTCACGCCTCTCCCATTGGGGTAGGCAGAGACTACTTCCTTCCACTTGCCAAAGTACTCCAGTAGAAACAAAATAAAAAAATGACTATCCCTTCTCCAGCTACTAGGCATCAGTTCAAAGCGTCTCCTGGCTATCCTAGACGGTGCTGAGCCTCCATCAGACACGGACTCCTCCAGCGAGTCTCCAGACATGATGGAGACTATATCCCTGGACAGCATATCCTCGAATGAGGAGTTGTTGATGCAGGATAGTGGGAAGAAGAAGGTATTAAGTTGTAAAACTTTTTATTTATTTATTTATTTAAGATGTATAAAATAGAATACAGCTAAAACATAAATCTAATAAAACAATAGCTTAGGTCTAGGATGTAGAGTCCTTTTCACGAAAGAAGTCACCTAGCCGCGGCGCTGTATTTCATGTCAAAATTGATAATGTTGCCATTAATGAGTACAACATCTACCTATATTATGTTTATTTCATTTGTAATTTATTAAATAATATTATTTCCTGCATATTTCGACTGTTCTGGTCATTCCATGAGTAGGTTGGTATATATTTTGATAAAATTGTCTACTTAGCTATATTTCTGTTATGTATAAAGTGTATTTTTATTAAGATAAGTAAGGGGTTTTCTACCTTCTATCAGGGAAAAGGTCAGAAAATAGGGAAAATAGACCTGTCAAATTTAGTTCCAAAAATATCCAGGGGACTTCTTTCGTTAAAAGCACTCTACCCCTTCAAATACATATATATATATATATTTTTCAAATTTTTGACGAGGCTTCAACCACTGTAAGTGGCTATACCAGCCTCATGGGAGCATTCAATTATTTATAGATCAGGTTACAAAGCTTGGCTTAGGAAGCGATAAAGCGCCATCGCTCTGCTGCCCCTTCAAATATACACACATCATGGTTTAAGGTTTCTTCGAGTGCATATCGATAGCTTAAAAGAAAAAGAATAAAACATTATTATAAAAAACAAAATACAAAACATACACAACCATTATTTTACAACAAGTTTATCTTAGAAACTACTTTAGTAACAAACAAAACACAAAATTTCATCTATGGACATTGTTAACAGTCCAGGATAAAGATACCAGGAAGTGGATGAAAAATAGTGGCCATCTACAACTTCATATGCTGTTATTGTCATATCTTAGAAAAATCATACAATATTTTAAAATTAATTTGCCTATAGATAGATAGATAGATCATTTATTCACTGCACAGTACATAAATAACAGTTAAGAGTAAATTCAATTGATTACAAGCACACTTAATGATAAAATAAGGTGAACATTGTTACAAAATTGTGATGTGTGATTGCTTCATATCGTGTATTACTGTGACAGGGAAGAGGTTCTGACTCAGCGTAATGCTGCCTATGTGTTACTCTGATGTAGGTATAGCAACAATATTGTTTTTATTAAAATCTGATTAGTGGTATTTGCTGAAATAGTAACAAACATTCAATATCACAAAAACATTCTTCTTTTAAATCACTTCATCGAGGTCTTCTGTCAGCTTGAACACAAACATTGACATTAACAATACCACAATACTGAGGCTAGTTTCACCGCCTGCAGATAAAAAACTGACAGATATTTTATCACACTGTCTAAATTTTAGAATTTTTAGAATTTTAGAACATGATATTTTAGACTCTAAAACCTCATGTTTTATGAACTTGAAATATTATTTTCATAGTTTATCTGTCAGTTAATTTTTTTCTGTAAGTGTTGGAACAGGTCCAAGAATTTAATGAACACCACATTTCCAGCACAAACATAAGCACAAAGAAGGCAAAGCGAAGAAACGCAAGACGAAGAAGTCTACGGAGAAGGAGGAGGAGCCGGAGCGGTCGAAGGCGTCGCGAGCTGGTCTCACGGTCCTCGAGCTGCTGGAGTTACAGGCGAGAGCCAGGGCTATCAGAGCGCAGTTGCAGCAGGAGCAGGCTAAGAGTATGTACACTTTCAATTCAAAATACGTTTATTTCATAGGCACATACATGGGAAAATGTGATATAGGTACTAATTTTTTTTTGGAAAGCTAGCGCTAGGTTCGCAAGGTAGCCGTTTTAGCTAGGTAGCTTCGTATGCATTTATATCTTCTTTAGAGAACAAAAACAATATCTTAAAATTGATATGCAAGCTACAGTATTATAAAGTTTCATTGAAATCTGTTCAGTAGTATTTGCGTGAAACATTGATGTTAAGGGTGAGGCCAGACGAGCGTAATTTTGTGAGTCATGAGCTTTGAGTCGCGAGTTGCAGAATTTTGGCCGCAGAAATTCTACTGTATTCGGTTTTATGCAAAAATGCAATTGATGCCACTCAACGATGCAAAATGATTCAGTGGAACGTAAAGTAAGTATCGATCGGTAAAACACGTGACCCAAAAAATTACACTCGTTTAGCTTCAAACTTATAATATTAAAAGGATTTAGCTATGAAGAGCATTCAACCTAATTGGTATAATAAGAATTTTCGGTATCAATGTTCGCATGTAACAATTTTCAAAGTTCTTTCATTTTCAAAGTTCTATATCTCCGAAAGTATATCATTTTCGACATTTGTCCACAATAGGTAGGAAGGGTTTATAATATTTTTCTCTATCGATTGACGTTAGTTTCATTAGTGGCCGGTAACTTTATTTTCTCCATACTAGCTCGAATAGGGGATGTTGAGTGTAATTGATACCGAAAATTTTACTATACCAGGCTCCATACAAATATGTTCGATGCCATTTGATCTAATCCTCTACCTACTCAAAAAAAAAGTTATTGCCCTGAAACATTATGTACTTCTAATTTTTTATTTATTTATAATATATATATATATTTTTTTTTTTTTTAACAATACATTTAAAAGCTTAATCTACGGTAGCGGTTTCTTTATCTGTGTGCCTCTTGGCAAAGGCCTCCCCCAAACTCTTCCACTCTGCCCTTTGGCATGCCACTCTAGGCCATGTCCTGCCAGCTGTTTGTACTATCTCGTCCTCCCATCTTCTGTGGGGTCTTCCTTTTTTCCTCTTCTAATACTTCTAATAATCTTTTCTAAATGATTCCAGAACAAACGGAACCTCCAGTGGAATCGAGCCAGCACTCGCAGTCCACAGACGACAGTGAGGTGGAGATCAAGGAGGAGCCCGCTGAGGTCGTGGAGATCAGCTCTGAGGATGAGAAACCTGATATCCAGCAGTTGGGGAAAGGTTCGTGTCTGTTTTAATATCACTTTATCGGCAAAAACAGCTAGCCAATGGCTACCAACTGCCAAACGTCGTCGCGGCAGACCGCGGAAAAGGTGGCGGGACGAGCTGGATAGGATACCTTTTTGGGTACCTGGGCGGAGGAGGCTCGAGACAGAAAGTCATGGCGGATGAGGAGAGAGGCCTTTGCCCAGCAGTGGGACACGAGTGGGTAAATAAGAAGAAGGGAAATTAAAAAAACATTTACCCCACCGACAAGAGCCTGGCTCTAAAGTAAAAAAGAAAAAACGAACTTATTAAAGAGGTTTAAAGATTTTTTGTATGAAGCCTGGCCCTTAATCAAACCACCAAAAATTGATAAAAATCTCATAAAAAGTCAGGTTTCCGAGATATAGACTGTCTTCTATGGTCTATAGTCATACTATGGCGCCACAGTAAGTAAGCCAAATTCTCCAAACACTATTATGAAACATGTGTCACACCCACGGAAGTAGGTAAACTGAATAACAATTCAAATTCAAAATCAACAAAAAAGAGGTATCCTAGTGTTTTTTAGAATTAGAAAACTTTCTTAGCCGGAAGACGGCCAGCGCCGCCGAGGTAGGCCGAAGAAACGATGGCGAGACGACCTGAACACATTTAGGGAAGATTGGTTGGAGGCCGCCACCAACAGAAATGTGTGGAGAACCATGGGAGAGGCTTTTTCCCAGCAGTGGGACAACATAGGCTAGAAAAAAAAAAGAAACAACTTTCTAAGTATTAAAAAAAATCTTAAGTACAATTTTTTGTCTTACAGCCCTAACATCACCGAAAAAAACAGCTGAACAAGACAAAACAACAAACAACAAAGAAACAGAAACAAACAAAGAATCCAGCAAAAAGAAGAAGAAAGATAAAAGCAAGAAGAAAGATAAAGATAAACAAAGGAAAGATTCAACTGCAAGTAACCAATCAGAAAGCAATGCTAAAGTTACACAAGATAAAGCAGTGATAAATACTAACGATGAGAATTCAACAAATAATGAACCTAATAAAATAACTAAAAGAGTAAATAATTTAATTATAACAGTACCCCAACCTACGACCAGAAAAATTAAGTTAAATCGAAATAATGTGACTGTTTCGATTGCCAACAGGGCAGAAAGTGCTTCTTTCCTCGAAACACCACAACCTACACCAATTTCGTCAGTCGTAACTAAAATACCTACACCAGATCATCCAAAAAAGATAAGCAGCGTTGTTAACCGTCCAAAAACTACAGAAACTGAAAAGGAAAATGATGATACTGAAAAAGGAAAAGATAAAGAAGCAGCGAAAAAGACAAAAGATAAACTTAAAAAGAAACAAAAGAAGAAAGAGAAACGAAAGAGTGTTGATGAAGATCACGATGAGATTACTCTGCAGCTTTCCGATTCGGAAAAAATGGATTTGCTAGAGAATTTTGATAGAAAAGACTATGATGCTGTGTCTAGTACGAGCTCTGATTCTGAAAACAGTTCTTCTGATAGTGATGATACTAATAAAGGTGAAAATTTAGATACTAGTGATACTGTTATCAAAATTGATGACAATTCGCAATCGGAACTTAAAGAGAACAATGTTATAGATGATACTGCTGATAATAATCAGTGTGAGGTTGTAAATGATGATAAAATTGAAGGTACTAAAGAAAGTGTTTCTGAAGATAAAAATACCAATGAAACTATAGATATAGATTGCGAAAAAATAGATCCAGAAACAACAGGTAGTAATACTGATGATAATACAGACAAAAACGCAGAAAACAAACAAATAGAAGTCTCAGGTTATGTCGCTAAGCAAGATGATAACGGTATAGAAATTGCTGATATAGATGAAATACCTATTCAAGAGGAATTGGCTCAAGAATCTCAAGATGATGCTGATAAACTTGAAAACGTGGTTGAAAATTCTGAAAATTGCAATGATAGTATTCAAGAAAAGAATGTAGAAACTAATACTGGTAATGAAATAGAAGATATTGAGAAGAATAATGAAAATGTAGCTGTTATAGATGAAGCTACACAAGTAGAAGTTAGACAAGATGCAAATAATGAAAAGGAAATCTCAGAAGGTGAACTAACAGACCAAGAAAGCTCTGAAGTGGAAGCTTTTGATTTAAAACCTGAAGTGGTCTGCATATCAGATGACGAAGCACCAAAAAAGAAGAAAAAGAAAGATAAAAAGACTAAAAAAGAAAAGAAGAAGAAGTCGGATTTTCGGGAAAGCGCTGATCAAAACTTTTTTAGGAAAAACGTTGATAAAAACGAGCAAGATCATCCAGATAATGTTATTCTATCTGATAACGATGATGTTTATGAAATTCTAGAACTTTCTGATGATTCATCTTGTTATGAAGTTGAAGGAACTGTGTTATCCAAAGAACCAACAGCAGATGAAATTGCAACCCTCTCAGCTAAAATAGACGAATTAGAAAGAGAAGAACAAGCTAAAGCCGAGCAAGAAAAAGCAAAACTTGAAAGAACAGAGAAGATAAAAGATGTAAATACCACCGTACAGAAGGAAACAGAAGTAGAGAAAGAGAAAATTATTGAAAATGAAGTTAATGATGAGAATATAGAAAACATATCTTGGAAAGACAGATATTTAGACAGTAAAAAGGTTAAAAAGGTTCTCACAACGTCCAACATACTAAATGCAATGCGAAACAAAAATAAAGAACTAAAAAGAAAGATGGAAGAGTCCAAAAAGAAAGAAAAAGAATTAGAACAGCAGAAAGAATTAGAAAAGCAAAAAGAAGAAGAAAGAAAGAAATTAGAACAGAAAGTTGTAGAAGAGGGATCTATTGAGCAATTTAATACTTTGCAAGGTTCTACTAAATATGTAGACCCTGTGCCTGATCCAGAAGATATTCGAAAAGAAGCAGAAAATATCACAGAAGGAGAAAATAACACAGAAGTAACAAATAACGAAATGGACGTGGCTTTACCTCAAACGGTTGTCACGGGTGAAATGAAAAAAGATGCCAAGCAATTATTAAAAATGTACAAAAAACTATTAAAATACAATGACATGACGAAGCAAAAAGAACCTAATAAGAAGAAAGCTAAGAAAAAAAAGAAAAAGGAAAAAGATTGTGCAACTATAGTTGCAAATAGTGCATAAAATTATTCTATGAATTAACTATTTTAGTTATTAAGATACGTATTTTATTTGAAATATGAAATAAACACTTAGGAAACTACTTCACTAGTGTGTTTTCTTATTAATAAAGGGTACCCTAAGCAAATTCCTTCATACCGCTCTTCATCCAGTTTTAATTGCCAAACTCGTCCCGTTCGTCACTTCCTCAAGATTGCTTCATAATTTTATGCATGGATATTGGACGTTGTCATAAAAAGAAAAAAAAATAACTACGATTTATCTCCAAAGAACATACGTTTCGTTACGACCTAAAGGAAGTGTGTCGTCAATTCCTTTGCGTGAAACAAACTTCAAAATAAAAAACTAAAAATGTCAGTTTGACAAACAAAGAAAGAGACGCTTGGGCTTTGCTTGTTTTCCAATTTCATAATAAAACCTCGTAAAAATCACTTAAAAACATGAAAAGTTGATTCAAAAACGAAATAAATATTACTGTTGAATATTTATCTCGTTAAAAATGGATGATATATGTACTGCTTGTTTGTGTAGCGGCCGTAACTTGAATTACATCGGCGACACTGGTGTTTACGATATTTATACACAAATCCTAAGTGAAATACCGGTAAGTTCTACTTTATATCACTTAAATCTTTTCTATTTAATTTAATTTCTAAGATAAAAGTTCTGTTCCGCTCCAATTTGTAGAAAAAATCGGTAAAATTGTCACGATCAAATAACATTAGATTTGTGTACACAATGATGGCGAAGACAATAGAAAGTAATTACAATTCTTCAAGCAATGTTTATTTTAATATTTTTAACCAATATACGCTCTATCTATCAATAAAAGACTTAAAAAAGTCCGCATTCTCTAACCAAAAAGTCAAACTACATAACAAAGTTTAAGAGCTTTAATTCTGAAGCGTTGTTTATGATCCAGGTATACGATCTGTCTCAAATATGCGTGCGAGTATGCTGGGAATGCCGCGCCGCGTTACGCAGGTTCAATTCCTTCAAGAAACAGGTCAAGTCCTCGTATTCTGAGCTGCTGGAGTACTTACATCATGGAGACCAGGTTTGTATTTTAAAAGCCAACTGTTATTATGTATTCTGCCAGTGTCATGTAGATTTTTGTATATTAATTATTATATGACTGTAACAAGATGTATTCTTATGTATCAAGGTAGGTATTAGGTAATTAAATAACAAAAAATGATAATAATTTGAGAGACTTAAATTTAGTACCTATTTAATATGTACAAATTAATAAGTCTCAAGCACTCTAGGTGCTGCCCCAGTAATGAGATCCTACAAAATATATAAGGTGACTAAATTAGTGACCGATAGAAAAGGATATGCATGTACTTGTGATAACAAACAACTTTTATTATGGGGTCAAGTTAAAAATCACAAAAAGAAAATTGTTCCCCATACTATTAGCTGGTGCATTTTGTATGGAGAGTTCAACATTTTTTTTATGATTTCGAACTTGGTCCCATAGTAAAAGTTGTTTGTTATCACGAGTACATGCGTATCCTTTTCTATCGTTCACTAATTAAAAGTAACCTTATATGTAGAAGTTAAAAACACAATTTCAAAATAACTTTTCTCTTCCACAGACCCCAACAATACCAACCAAGCAGCCACATTTAAAAACACAAGAAGTTATATCAATATGTTATCCAGAAATTAAAATAGAAAAAGATTATTTAGATTTGGCCAATGACGATCCAACATTCAGCCAACCTTTGGCAAATATAGACCAAACTTTCGCCCAATCTTTGACCAATGTTGACCAGACTTTCGCCCAAACTTTGACCAGTGTTGACCAAACTTTCGCCCAATCTTTGACCAATGTTGACCAAGGATTTGACCAACCATTTGCTCAAAATGATGACAATTTAGAACCTAAAGAGGAAGAGCATTGTGAACCTGATACGTTTGCTAATGATCTGTCAGATTATGATGATCAGGATTTAAATGATGAATATAAAGATGAAAAAGTTATTATAAGGAAAAATAAGGTAAGAAAATAATCCTATTAATATTATAAATGTCAATGTAGTTTTTGAAATACCTAGTAGAGTGCGTTTCACGAAAGAAGTCTCCCGGATATTTTGAGGAACTAAATTTGACAGGTCCATTTTCCCTATTTTCTGACCTTTTCCCTGATAGTGGGTAGACAACCCCTTACTTATCATAATAAAAATATTCTTTTTACTTAACAGATAAGTAAATTGATATTTTATTAAAATGTATGCCAAACTACTCATAGAATGACCAGGACACTCGAAGTATGCAGGAAATAGTATTATTTAATAAATTACAAATGAAATAAACATAATATAGGTAGATGTTGTACTCATAAATGGCAACATTATCAATTTTGACATGATATGCAGTACCGTGGCTAGGGGACTTCTTTCGTGAAATCATCATCATCATGTCAGCTTATGGACGTCCACTGCTGGACAAAAGCCTCCCCCAAGGATCTCCACAACGACCGGTCTTGCGCTGCCCACATCCAACGGTTTCCAGCGACTTTGACCAAGTCGTCAGTCCACCTTGTTGGAGGCCTTCCTACACTGCGTCGTCCGGTGCGTGGTCGCCACTCGAGAACCTTTCTGCCCCATCGTCCATCGGTTCTACGAGTACTTTCGTGAAATAGACTATTAAACATCCATCCATCGGCACAAATATTGACATTTATATCCTTAGGAAGACATTAAACAGAACAATTATAATTTTACATATTACTAAATAAGGTGACTTTAAATTAGTGAACGATAGAAAAGGATATGCATGTACTTGTGATAACAAACAACTTTTACTATGGGGCCTAGTTCAAAATTGTTCCCCCATACTATCAGCTGATTCATTTTGTATGGGGAGTTCAAAATTTTTAGAATGATTTCGACCTTGGTACTATAGTAAAAGTTGTTTGTTATCAAGAGTATATGCATATCCTTTTCTATCGTTCACTATTTTTTTTTATTCTAGGTACAAATAATAAAACAATCAAAGAAAAAAGCCAAACAGAAAAATAAAGTGAAAATAAAATTAAAAAAGAAGAAAAATAAAACAAAATTAAAAAATAACGATGCTTGTTCAGAAAACGAATTACATTATGAGGAAAAGGGAGAGAGCTATGAGGAATCGAATAAGATAGAGGAGGATAGCAAATGTGATATTTATCAAGACAAAAGTGAAAATGAGATTGTTTCAAAGGTAATTAATAATATACTAATTAGTAATTATGAATATACTAATTATTAATTATCAATAGGTTTAAGGAGGAAACTGTTGCTCAGTCGGGTACAGTGACTCTCCATCGGTTTGTAAAGAAGGAAAATAGATACGGTTCATTTCTTTTGTACTTGCGCTTGCGCGTGCCAAACGCTTCCGACAAATGCAAAAGAGATAAACGTATCTTCTTTCCTTCTTTACAAACCGATGGTGAGTCACTGTACCCGACTGAGCAACTGTTTCCTCCTTAACCATATACTAATTAGTAATTATTAATATACTAGAGGCTGCCCGCAACTTCGTACGCATTTATCGTTATAACTTGGAAAAATCATGATATCTTAAAATAATTTGTTATTCATGGTTATTCTGATGTATAAACTACAATATTGTAAAGTTTCATCATAATCTGTTCAGTGATTTTTCCGTGAATAAACATTGACATTTATAATAATAAAATACAAGGACAGAATGAAAAAACGAATGACATAGACTCACAAATGAATCTTTTAGACCAGAATTGGACAGGCAATATTGTAAAGTTTTATCAAAATCTGTTCAGTGGTTATTATTACACAAAAGAGTAACCAACTATTGTAAAGTTTCATCAAAATCTGTTCAGTGGTTTCCACATGCAAGACAAACAAAATTAAATGTCAGCATGAAGTTTCACAAAGATTTTTTAACAACTTTAAAGAAATTATAATTATTTTTTATAAAAATTAAGCTACTATTTCAGATACCTGCAGATGTAAAAGTAACAAAAACTAGGTCTATAAAATTGCCTAAAGACCTAGACAATGATAAACCTACATGCCCTGAATGTGGAAAAGTGTTTAGTTCTAGAAAGACATTGAGATATCATTTGAAGTAAGTAAATGTAAATACTAAGCGCCAAAACACACGACGCAACTGAAACGAAACTTTTCAAACTAGTTGCGTCGTGTGTGGTTTTCTAAGGAGGTCTAGCAGAAACTGCGATGCAACTCAAAAGTAACTAGCAGTTTAAGTTGCGTTGCAGTTCGTTTCATCGTGTGTTCTGGGTCTGAGGCTGCGTTCACTTTGGCTGCGTTTTCGTACGACTAACTCGCCAGTCTGAGCGCTCCCAGTACTAAGGTCGGGATGATTCGTGCGTGTTCGTACGTATACGCACGAGTGAAATTCGTACGAAAACGCAGCCAAAGTGAACGCAGCATTAATCAGCCTTAATAAGCCCATTTTATTTTTAAATTAAATATACAGCGTGTAACAGAAAGGGTATATAAAGCTGAAACACAGTGATAGTCCTCATGAAACTGAACAACTTTCCCCAAGGAACATGGGTCGTAACTCGAAAAAAAAATTTCGCCTCCCCATACAAAATGCCCGATCAGCTGATCGAGTAAGTATGGGCGATCCAACAATTTTTTTCGAGTTACGACCCATGTTCCTTGGGGAAAGTTGTTCAGTTTCATGAGGACTATCACTGTGTTTCGGCTTTATATACCCTTTCTGTTACACCCTGTATATATTTTTTTATTCAAAACTAAGTACATTTTCTTCAAAGTGTTAAATAACACACAACTACATACACATATCTGTCACGCCTCTTACTCATCGAGGTTTACAGAGACCAAAGCAGAGACCATGTCTCTCTACTTGCTACGATCTTCCTCTTCCTCGCTTCCTCGCTTCTCCTTCCTCCTTTCTCATCTTCCTCTTTATCTACCTAATCTAATCTAATTTAGCCATTTGTGTCCCACTGCTGGGCAAAGGCCTCTCTCCTCTTCCGCCATGACTTTCGGTCTCGAGCTTCCTCCGCCCAGGTACTTAAGAAGGTTTCCAGCTCGTCCCGCCACCTTTTCCGTGGTCTGCCGCGACGCCGTTTGGCAATTGGTAGCCATTGGGTAGCTGTTTTAGCCCATAAGTCTTCTGGCATGCGGCAGACGTGGCCGGCCCAATCCCATTTCAGCCTGGCAGGTGTTTTTGCCACATCAGCAATACGCGTTTTAGAGCGCAGTATAGTGTTTCTTACCTTACATACAAAAAACACTATCTATATGTAAGCCTAGTTGTAGAACGCCCGCCTCCAATCTTGGAGACGCGGTTTCAATCTAACCTGTACCTCTGAGACTTCTCATGTACGGATTGAATATTCGATTACCACTCGCTAACGGTGAAGGAAAACATGAAGAAACCTGCATACACTAGAGAAGAAATTCGAAGGTGTATGTGAAATCAGCCAACATTGGGCCAGCGTGGTGGATTGCGGCCTAATCACTCTCGTATGAGAGTAGGCTCGTGTGTCTGTAGTGGGGACGTTAAAAGGGCTGATATAATAAAGGAAGGATATATAACTTGATTTTCAAAAGTCTAAAATCAGAATAAAACATCAAATATTTTATGGAAAATGAACTAATTTCCATACAATAAATAAAACATGGAAAATTAACAAATTGTTATTTAATTTTTCAGTGTGTTACACAACGGTAACAATCGCTACCCTTGCCCGCGGTGCGGGAAAGTATATCAGTGGAAGTCTAACCTTGGAAGACATATGAGGAGTCATAAGGTATATAATCCTACTAATATTATAAATGTCAATGTTTGTGCCGATGGATGGATGTCTGTTAAGTAAGGCTCGACCGAGACGTGGTTTTCGTTCTCGGCCGAGACCGAGACCGAGAATAAATTAATGTCTCGGCCGAGACCGAGAACCGAGACCGAGAATAGACGTAGCGTGGAAAAAACATTAAAACACTACATATTGTTTATAAAAAATAATGGTTTAAATCAAGTTTTAATAATCAAAGTTGAATAACATTATATTGTAACATAAAAAAGTATTTTTTACTAATACCTGATCAAATTTTGAATCAAACAAAATTTTGTCTCGGCCATGGCCGAGAGTATCGGCCAAATTGGGCCGAGAACCGAACCGAGATTCTCGGCTGGATTTTTGGCCCAGAATGCCGAGACCGAGATTTCGGTCGAGCCTTACTGTTAAGTACTCTTTCATGCAAAAGCTACTAAACATATTTTGATGAAATTTGGCAATATTGTAGCTTAGGTGTATACTCTGACTCTGGCATATGTTTCATTACTGGACAGTGACTTTTATGGGCCCAGTAAGTTGCATTATCGTTTTTGTTTAATAGTAATAAAATAATAATATTTTTAATTTCAAATTAAAATCTTAGCAGTTAGGATGTAACAAAAAATTTCGAACTGTCCATACAACAGCTGAAACTCATTTTTAAATGATTTCTTACTCGGTCCCGTGCATATCCTTTTCTATCGTTCACTATTGCGTCACCCTGTATGTATGTATATATGTTCCAGGCTAGAGACACAGGCGAATTATACTGCGCGACCTGTGACAAGAGATTCGCGTCCGTAGCTACGTATAGACAACATCTAAGTGGATCTAAGCAACATGTCTCTGAGAGCGAGTTTAAGTAAGCAGAGCTTTTTAATTTCAGCCCTTTTAACGTCCCCACTACAGGGGCACATGATACGACATAACTTCTATTCCCTCTTTTTAGGGTTCCGTACCCAATGGGTGAAAACGGGACCCTATTACTAAGACTTGGCCAGCTGTCTGTCTGTCTGTCTGTCTGTCACCAGGCTGTATCTCATGAACCGGTATAGCTATGGCGTTGAAATTTTCACAAATGATGTATTACTGTTGCCGCTATAGCAACAAATACTAAAAATATAATAATAATTAAGGGGGGTTCCCATGCAACAAACGCGTTTTTTTACCTTTTTGTGCTCGATATCAATAGTGAATGGTACGGAACCCTTCCTGCGCGGGTCCGACTCGCACTTGGCCAGTTTTTTTACTCGATATTAATGGCTACTGGTAGACATTATTAACCTAGTAAATGGTACGGAGTGGTACGTCGAGTCCGACTCGCAATTAGCCGGTATTTTTTTACTTTTTTTTGCTCGAAATTAATGATGACTACTGGTAGACATTATTATTAACCTAATAAATGGTACGGAATGGTACGGCGAGTCCGACTCGCACTTGGCCGGTTTTTTTATTCGTCCGTGGAAATGAAATGAAATGAAAAATCATTTATTCCTGTAGGTTTTGACAACACTTAGGACGGGTAATTTTTTTAAGTTAACACTAGTTTCGCAAGAGTGCAGTTTTCCCCAGAGAAGAACCTAGCAAGAAACTCTTTAGGGTTGTTTAAAATTGCGTGGTTACACGCATCCCCTCAAAACATCTTCTTCATATGCGCCTTATCTTCCAGTTACTCATGCAACGACTGCGGTAAGAAGTTCGTAAGTAAAACGCGATTACGTGATCACATCGACTGGGAGCATTTACAGAAGATTAAGTTTAAATGTCAGCTTTGTAATAAGGTAATAAACATACATACTTACATACATATCTGTCTAGCCTCCTCCACATCGAGGTAGACAGAGACTTCCCTCCACTTGCTACGATACAAACATTCTCGTTACCAAAGAAGATTCGCATACAAAACCTGAAACGCGGTATCGAAGTTTTTCCCGCGCTGAGTATATAAGCAAATTCCAAAATCTTCCCCATCGAGGTAGACAGAGACTTCCCTCCACTTGCTACGATACAAACAGTCTCGTTACCAAAGTAGATTCGCATACAAAACGTGAAACGCGGTATCGAAGTTTTTCCCGCGCTGAGTATATAAGTAAATTTCAAAATCTTCCCCATCGAGGTAAACAGAGACTTCCCTCCACTTGCTACGATACAAACATTCTCGTTACCAAAGTAGATTCGCATACAAAACCTGAAACGCGGTATCGAAGTTTTTCCCGCGCTGAGTATATAAGCAAATTCCAAAATCTTTCCCATCGAGGTAGACAGAGACTTCCCTCCACTTGCTACGATACAAACCTATTTCGCTTTATCCATATTCATCAGTCGCCTCAAAAATATTTTGTATTTTTTCCAATGTACAAAAATGTGAGCGCGGCCTAGTTCAATTACTCAAAATTATAATTACTTATACATACATTTATAATAATAATGCATTATAATTATATATTCATGCATTATATACCTTCCTATATAATTGTATACATAATTATTTAAAAAAATCTTTTTTGTTTCCAGCCATTCAAATGCCATACATCGTTATATGTACACATGAAGAATGTACATCGAGAGAAAGGACTGAAAGACAACTTATGTCACGTGTGCGGCAAGTCTTATCAGGTAAAATGTATATGACGAATACAGTTTAAACAAGTTAGTCGTGGGTTCGATTCCAGCTAGAGACATTTACATAACTGTGATGTACTTAAGTCTGGTTAAACATATATACATATCCATCTACATTACATCTAGAAGTACATAATTAATTTAGCAAACATTGACTGATTGTTGCATTTCTTTATTCCTTTATATTTACCTTTTTTTTTATTATTCAACTTCTTTAAGTACCTATACTGTCTTGTTCCACCACGTTTTGTATCGACTAGCATACATTTTCAGTGGATTATGGTCTAGTCCCAACTATTGTTAAATTATGTAACTCCTGTATGACTGTAATCTGTTATGTATGTTGAAATAAATAAGTAAATAAATCCGTCACGCTTCTCTCCCATTGAAGTAGGCAGAGACCACTTCCTTCCACTTGCCACGATCCAAACACACTTCTTTCGCTTCATCCACACTCATCAGTTATCTGTTTATTTGTTTGTATAATATTTATGTAGGTACTATGGGCCGGCGCACACCTGACGGAGCGCAGCGCAGATCATTTTTGATTGTCATATTATTATCGACATTGTTGTCATTAGAATAATATTCCAAATCAGTTAACACAACATTCGCTTGTAGTCGCTTCCATGTTCCGATGCTCATTTGTTGTGTTAATTGATTTTGAATATTATTCTAATGACAACAATGTCGATAATAATATGACAATTAAAAATGCGCTGCGCTCCGTCAGATCTGCGCCGGCCCTTATTCTGTTTTAAAAATATTTTCTTTTAAAAAAAGACAATCGACATTCCCATTAAATAATAGGTAGTTTAAAAAACTAAAACACGCTTTAGCTCGCAATAAACATGCTCCATCATTTATCAGTTCGAAAGTACCATATTATTGTATTGTCATCAGAACTCAGAGCGTGTGCTTTCATCCTATTCGAAGACCGGGAAGTGTCAAATTAAGATTCCAAGATTTGTTTACATACATAGTTACTTACAAGTGAAGCTAATATAAAGCGTGTAAAAATACCTACATTTCTTCCAGAACCGAGCGAAACTTCGCTATCACATCGTAGCTATGCATACAACAGAAACCCCGTACCAATGTACGCAATGTAACGCTGCGTTTGGTTGGTACTCTAGTTTATATCGGCATGTACGGGAGGTACATTATAAGGTATGATTTACATACATATCTCTTCCTAGATAAATATATAGGTACATAGCTATGCATACAACAGAGACCCCGTATCAATGTACGCAATGTAACGCTGCGTTTATCGGCATGTATGGGAGGTACATTATAAGGTATGATATACATACATATCTCTTCCTAGATAAATATATAGGTACATAGCTATGCATACAACAGAGACCCCGTATCAATGTACGCAATGTAACGCTGCGTTTATCGGCATGTACGGGTGGTACACTATAAGGTATGATATACATACATATCTCTTCCTAGATAAATATATAGGTACATAGCTATGCATACAACAGAGACCCCGTATCAATGTACGCAATGTAACGCTGCGTTTATCGGCATGTACGGGAGGTACATTATAAGGTATGATTTACATACATATCTCTTCCTAGATAAATATATAGGTACATAGCTATGCATACAACAGAGACCCCGTATCAATGTACGCAATGTAACGCTGCGTTTATCGGCATGTATGGGAGGTACATTATAAGGTATGATATACATACATATCTCTTCCTAGATAAATAAATAGGTACATAGCTATGCATACAACAGAGACCCCGTATCAATGTACTCAATGTAACTCTGCGTTTATCGGCATGTACGGGAGGTACATTATAAGGTATGATATACATACATATCTCTTCCTAGATAAATACATTGGTACATAGCTATGCATACAACAGAGACCCCGTATCAATGTACTCAATGTAACTCTGCGTTTATCGGCATGTACGGGTGGTACACTATAAGGTATGATATACATACATATCCCTTTCTAGATATACAGGGTGTAACAGAAAGGGTATATAAAGCCGAAACACACCGATAGTCCTCATGAAACTGAACAATACTTTCCCCAAGGAAAATGGGTCGTAACTCGAAAAAAAAATTTCGCCTCCCCATACAAAATGCCCGATCAGCTGATCGAGTAAGTATGGGCGATGCAAAAATTTTTTTCGAGTTACGACCCATGTTCCTTAGGGAAAGTTGTTCAGTTTCATGAGGACTATCGCTGTGTTTCGGCTTTATATACCCTTTCTGTTACACCTGTATAGGTATATATTTGTCACGCTTCTTTCCTGTAAGGGTAGGCAGAGACCACTATATTCTGCTTATATTATAAATGTCAATGTTTGTGCCGATGGATAGATAGATGGATGGTTGGATGTGAGGATATTTGTTCCTCTTTCTCGCAAAAACTACTGAACAGATTTTGATGAGACTTTACAATAACTTATACATCAGGATAACACATAGGCTATGTTATTTGCAGATATTTTATATTTTTTCGAAGATATGACGATAAATGCCTAACCTCTAGAAACAAATAATATTTTTTTCTTTCACAGATGAAACTCCAACCGAACAGAACATCGAAAAAGTCAAAGAAACGTCTCCCTGATTTAATAATGCACCCCCCGCACTTACCGCTGCCGTTTGCACCCCCGTTGGATCCTGGGGTACCATAGACGAACTAAATACCAGAGAGTGGGGTACCATAGACAAAAACTACCAGAGCGTAAAGAGGAAATGATGAAGTAAGAACATATATACAAACTGCCAGAGAGTAACTAATACAGGTGACTTTGAATTAGTGAACGATAGAAAAGGATATGCATGTACTTGTGATAACAAACAACTTTTACTATGGGACCTAGTTCAAAATCGTTTAAAAAAATTTGTTCTCCTTTACATTTAACACTATCAGCTGGTGCATTTTGTATGGGGAGTTCGACATTTTTGAATGATTTTGAACTTGGACCCATAGTAAAAGTTGTTTCTTATTGCAGCAGCAAAGTCTTGATAATAAAAACTCTTGTAATGTGTTGAATCTTCCTTTTTAATTCGATATTTTTAAATGACATAAAAAACAATTGGTAGAAAAAGCATAGACAATAGATACACTGACTGACAGTTAAGTATGGAACACAGCGAATTCAAATAAACAGTGTAGTACGCCAATCAGGCGCTAGATGGCGCAAAACTGGATTTGTTTACTGGGGCCGTCCATTAATCACGTGAGGTCGTTTTTCTCATTTTTTGACCCCCCCCCCCCCTCCTCCTGGTGATATGAGATGAGGTTTGGGACAATCCAAATGGATCACGTGTTTTTTTTTAAAGTTTATGTATATATATATATATACAGGGTTACTTTTTGGTCAGTCAATAATTTTTAACCACGTCATCAGTATCGATAATAGAACATATTTAGCGAATAAAAATCGTTTTTTTTTTTTTTAAATTATGTATTATTTATGATTCCGTTAATTCCTATAAATTGTGGAAATAAAGGGAAGGGGCGTGGCGCTAACGTAAACAATGCACTAATTGGCAACAGCGCGCACGCATCCTTCCGAGTTCCGCGCGCCGGCCGGCGTCGGCAGTGCGACCTTTGAACTCGTCGCGTGCGCGTCTCTTTGAATTTCGCCGACGACGCCCGGTCGCGTCCGTTTACGATGTAGGTACTCGAATAGAGAGTTTCTACGAGATGGTTCGGTGCTATTTTGATAGTGGGGAAAACACGGCACGTGCTCAGCTGATTTACGCGGAAGTGAGTGTCCCACGGCTGGGAAATGCCGGCATTATTGATCCGCGAGTACCTACTGTACACACCAAGTTAATTGTGGGGCGAAGTAAAACGTCGGGTTTACTTACGGGAGTCACAAACATACGATGAGCTCAAAGCAAGAATCGAAAGTGCTTTTGATGAACTAAGGAGTGAACGTTATTTACACAATTTACAAAATGTGACACTAAATGAGCAAAAACGTGCGAGACTGTGTGTGCAGCAAGAAGGTAGACATTTTGAACAATTGTTAAAATACGTGTAGGTAGTTTAATTTGATTAATTAGTTGTAGACGAGAAAAGGACTCCATTAATTAGGTATGTTGATCATTGATTTTAATTATTGTACATAGCGTTGATTCAAATTTTTTAAATACGCCAAAATTAAGAGAGAAAACATAATGCCTAATTTTTTTAAAGCAACATACCTAATAAAAGTAGAAAAGCCGCCCTTAACATGACTCTCCGACCCTTAGTTTTGACGGTCCTAAGCCCGTTAAAGTATGAAGGAAAAATTCGAATCATCTATCGTAATCTGAGGTCTAGATACCCAGTTTGGTTATTTTGAATTTGTTTACCTATCGGCTAATCGCTGCACGAAGCACGCGCACGGCTAGGTAGGTACTATCTAGTGCAAACTCAGTGCGCCAGACAAGATAAAGCTTACGCGAAAGAAAGAGATACGGGATACGGGCGGCTGAGTTTAGGTGGTTTAGCGTGCGACGGCGCCAGATCGCTCGTATTCGCGCGTCAGCTGGCCTGTGGCCATAAGTTACGTGAAAGTTTTGGCTACGTTTGGGGCCATTTATTTTGATTTTTTTGTTCCCCATGGGTACAAATAAAAAAACACGGGTCTTCTTAAATTCGATAACCATTACGTACGTTAAATTTATTGACTGTTGAAAAAGTAACCCTGTATATATATATACATTTTTAAAAAATTGCGTTTTGATTCGAAAAACATTTATATGTATTTGCTTTTTGACAAAAAATAAATGAAATTAATACACGTGATGTCTAACGAGACCACCCCCCTCGTGATGTTTTCCGTACCCCCTCCCCCCCTTTTGAGCCTCACGTGATTAATGGACGGCCCCACGGCGTAAACAGTTATCACGAATACATGCATATGGTTTTCTATCGTTCACTAATTAAAAGTAACCCAGTATAGGTATAGAGTATAGGTATAATAATGAAGTGAGAACAGTAGGCACATGTCGGAACACGGAATTTAGTTCATTTTCTTCAGTAATATGACGGAAATCATGTAAATTGTATACAAAACATCGAAATGAAATGAAATGAAAAGTGTTTTATTCAAAAATAGGCAAAATTCATTACACTTTTTTGATGTCACTTTTTTGAATCTAAAACTACTGCCTGTTCACTACCTGTATAGCCGAGAGGAAGAAAACGGCAAGAAACCTTCGGCACAGGGTCCTACGTTATGTGCAATATATCTTTTTTTTTACATCACTGACAGATATATGCTAATTCTTTAGTATTGCCATTTGATAAATTAATTAAATCTAAGTAGGTAATTAAATGTACTTAGTGAATATACAATTAAGGAATAAAATAAAAATCTTTTTATAATTATTACAATTATTTTATTTACCTAACATTATCATAATCATAACATTTTATTTACAATAGGTACTAGTATATTTATATAAATACAGCTCAAATATTATCAAACAACTTTAATTATGGAACCTAATTTTGTGTTTCCGCTAATCCAATTGTTTTTTATACCTGTCATAACATATGTATTTAATACAAGAAAGTAGGTACCTATTACTGAAGACTAGGCTGCATGGTCTCTGATCTTTGCCTGTCCTGAATGGACGAATTAAAAAAGTAGGTACCTATTTAACTTTTTTCTCCACTATCATACATTTGTCTAACAACTTTTAAAAGTTCTGATAAGTTCATACCAGTTTTGGCCGAAATTCCTATCACTTTCACTTCTTCACTATTATTTTTATCTTCTTCACTTATTCCACTTTCATGAGCATTTAAGTCGCTTTCACTTGCTTGTAAGTCACTTTGAACAGACTTTAAGTCAGTTTGACTCGACTTTAAGTCACTTTCACTCGCCTTTAAGTCACTTTCACGCAATTCATCACTTTTTAACTTGCCTATACTTTTTAAAACTTCATTTAAATCACTTTTGACATGTTCAAATCCTAATTTACCATCTTTTAAATCGATTTTGTTGACGACCACGCATTTAGGTCTGTGAGTTAATTGATTGCTGTATTGTCTTAGTTCATACATTAGTGATTCTAATTGTTGGAGTGGCTCGTTTGTGCCATCTAATAGATAAATTAGTCCTCTACATCTTTCCACGTGTTGTAGGAATTGGATACCTGTGAAAAAAAAGATTAGGTTTAAAATGGCATCGATCATATTTGTATGGAGCCTGGTATAGTAATAAAAACTGTATAAATTAGATCTTATTAATTATGAATTATTATCCCCTATTCGAGCTAGTATGGAGAAAAAAAAGTTGGCGGTCACTGATGAAACTAACGTCACTTTAGAAGATATTTTACTTTTTAGTTTGTAAGGAAACTAAGTTCCTAATTATTTGACCTTTTCGGTGTAACTTACCTAAACCATGATTCTTGTGCGAGCCGGGAATCAAACCCGGTAGATCCGCTAGCGCCACCTGCTCGTAGTCATCGTATGGTATCATACCTGTAATTAAACAGAATTTTATTCATAGGCATTTGATTATACTTTACCACAAAACATTATAAAAGTTGTTGTTGTTAACCCATACATGTCCCCACCGAGGGGCACGAGCCTACTCTCATACAGAGAGTGATTAGGCCGTAATCCACCATGCTGGCCATAAAAGTACCGCAAAAAATCAATTAGATTTGAAAATATAGTTTTTTTATCATTTAGTATCGCACTCGAGGTCCCACAGCTGGGCCTATACCCCACAGGCTAAAAAGTAGATACTTGTTTAACCGCCATTTACTTTTGATGTTAACTGACTTTTGAGTTGACTTAAAGTGACTTTTGATTTGCCGTACCTAAACTTTTAATTTGATGTAAAATTACTTGATTTGGCACAAAGTTACTTTTGACTTGACTTAAAGTGACTTTTGACTTGACTTAGTGACTTTTGACTTTACTTAAAGTGACTTTTGACTTGACTTATAGTGACTTTTGACTTGACTTAAAATTACTTTTGATTTGACTTAAAGTGACTTTTGATCTGACGTAAAGTGACTTGATCTGACGTAAAAGTGACTTTCGATTTGACGTTGACTTACTTTTGACTTGCTGTAAACTAATTTTTGATTTAACGTTCATAAATTGACTTAAACTGACCTTTGTCACACTCATATTACATATGTTTATTATTTACATAATTCAGTCTCATTACCATTTTTTTTTACATAAATCGACCTTGCTTCCCCAATATCACTTACCTATATGTGGTCGGAGCGTTGTAAAAGGATAGGGCGCAACATTAGGTCTGGCTCTCGTCACAGCTCTGAGCAGCGTGCTTTTCCCAGCGTTTGGGAAGCCGATCAGACCTATGTGGGCCATGGATCGCACTTCTAACGTGTAGGTATTGGTCTCGCCTTCCGCGCCTAGTTCTGCTATGTTTGGGGCCTGAGGAAATGATTGTTTTTTTTTTACAGCTTTTAAACATATAATATGTAGGTAGATATAGCAACAAAATATAATAATTGACAGCCAATTACAGTTTAACCAGGTCCATTCATTGTAGGTACTACCTATATGTAAGCACAGTATAATAAATAGTACCTACTTACCTACTATGTAAGTATGTATAATTTTATAAACATGTGTGCAAAAAAGATCTAAATTTAATTATAAAAAAGAAAAATGATTTTGCCTTTCAAGCTGTAATTTTAAGTGTTGTTTTATACCAATTAAAATGGCAGCAGTGGTGGGACAAAACTCTCCATATATTGGCTAACTTATTGTAATTGTTAAATTTAAATTTTAATGATTTTAGCATGGCTGTACAGGCCCAAGTGATTTTTGTCTACTTGTCTCTGCTCTGCTTATTAATTACTTATTCAAAACAAACAATTAGATATCCTTACCTGTTCAGTGTCAGTAAGAAAGAACTTGTTCCCCCTCCCTCCGGCGCCCCCCCGCGCCGCCACAAACATCACCCCCTCCGTGCTCAAATCACCGACTACACGGCCTGACTCGTCTTTTATTATTGTACCTAGGAAGAGATATTAATTTATTAATAAAAAAAATATTATATACATACTAATCTAAGTCATACATGTCAAAGTCGTAATAGACGCGCTCTTTAACGGTATCGCGATTTAATGGCAAAACAAGTGCTTGTGTTCCATAAACCATTGCCAAAGTGATCATCAATACCTGATTACTTCGTGATAGTGTTATCCAGAAGAAATTCCAACAACAAATACCTAAAATCAGTGAATAAAACCAACACCTGACAGTTCACACCTAAAGAAATTATATTACCTACCCTCTTTTTATTTTGTGCAACAACGGATTAAACGAAATGTCACCTGACATTTGGAATTGGGTTGCCAGCACAGTAAAATAAAAATCTACCAAAATCAAAACAAAACAAACCAAATAAAAAATAAATACAAAATGTCAACATCAAAAATTAATGACTCGAAAATTAAACACCTTACCCAACAAGTGTTTCATCGAGCCATGTTTGAACCTAGACCAAGATCAGCTTCGTTCAGCGAATGCCTCAACGGAGGACAAGATATTTTGGAACTTATAGATAGCCAATCTTCTGCTGTCATCCAGCCACCACCATGGCAAAAAGTACCAGTATCGAAGAAACGAAAAATAACCGACGACTCATCACCCCATGATCATGACATTAGGGAGTCAAACAATAGATACCTTGGTTTGCCTGTGGACCAAATAGAATACGACCCAAACCTCGCAAAACAGACGAATAAACCTCCACCCATCATACTATATGGAATTGAAGACGTGAATGAGCTGGCCATCCTTGTCCAATCTGTAATCCCGGCAACTGAATTTAAAATAAAAATTGTTAACAAGAACCATCTACGTCTAATGATTAATTCTGTCGACGAGTATAAAAAAGTTGTCGATCTAATTCGAGAAAAAGGACTCATTGGACATACTTTCACGAGAAAGGATACAAAGGCCTACAGATTCGTCATCAAGAATCTCCATCACACAACCCCGCATGATGCTATTGTGGAAGAGATAGAGAAAACTGGCAATAAAGTCAGAGGTGAAATTATAAACGCCAGATATGGCAAAGACAAAAGGCCCTCATATACGTTTTTTGTGAACTTGGAACCACACGTGAATAATAAAAACGTTAAAAACATTAAATACATCTTTCATCAACATGTTAAAATCGAAGAGCCAAAGAAGTCGAAAACTATAGTTCAATGCCAACGATGTCAGCAGTACGGCCACTCAAAGAACAATTGCATGAGACCGTATCGTTGCGTTAGATGTGGTGAAGGCCATAAAACCTCAGACTGTCCCAAAAAAGACAGAAATAGCCCAGCAAAGTGCGCATTATGTGATAGTGACCATCCTGCAAATTATAAGGGGTGTCAAGTATACCAAGAAATATTAGCAAGAAAAAAGAAACTAAATGGCAAACCAAGACTTCACATTCATCCTCCTACTAATAATGGAAACAATAATCCTGAGACTCAAGAAAGCAACACCATCACTGCTGAGACTACTGAAGAAATTATAGTCAGCCGGCCACAGAACCATGAGGAACCAAAGCGCCATAATAAAAGCTATGCGGATATCCTTAAAGAAAAACGTAATATAACGTCGCTTTATAATAAACCTAGTGATTTTAATCATAGTCAACAATCTCTCACTGTAGAACAACTCCTCATAAAGCAACAAGAAACAATTGATCTATTGATTGCTCGACTTGACAACATGATGACAATGCTCGCGATGATAATAAACAAACTCCATCACTAATGGCGTCTCTACGTATTGCAACTTGGAACATAAACGGACTATCACCGAATCTTCGGGAACTCGAGTTATTGATATCAGCTAACAAACTGGATGTCGTACTCATCTCTGAGTCACACGCCACACACAGGAGCTCGTATCGCATCAGTGGCTATCATATCTACTGCACTCCCCACCCAGACGGTGGTGCTCATGCCGGAACAGCTCTTGTGATCAAATCAAACTTAAAACATAGCTTACTCGAACCGTATTCCACGCCTCACATCCAGGCAACCGGTGTACGACTTGAAGATCGAGCGGGTCCCATCACTCTCTCGTCGATATACTCTCCCCCTAAACACAAAATATCGCATAATATGTACTCCGACTTCTTCAAAACACTGGGTACCAGATTTGTAACAGGAGGAGACTGGAACGCCAAACACACATTTTGGGGATCCAGACTGGTGACCACTAGAGGAACTCAATTAAAAAATTGTATAGATCTTCAACAGTTGCACCCCATCTCTGCTGGCGAGCCCACCTACTGGCCATCAGATCGAAACAAAGTACCTGACCTACTAGACTTCTTCGTTACCAAAGGCCTTTGTGAACAATACACAAGTATTGAGTCAAGCTTAGACGGATCATCAGACCACTCTCCCGTCATTCTAACTTTAAGCTCAACTCCCATAGTGCGGCAAAAACAAGCAGTTCTCTGCAATAGAAAGACGGACTGGGAGGGGTTCCGCAATTATCTCAGCGAAAACGTAAATCTAAGAATCCCTCTCAAAACAGCTGCTGACATTGAAGATAGCTGTAAATATATCACCAACTTAATTCAAAAAGCTGCGTGGATGCACACCCCATCATTAGAATGTCAGACCTCCAATACAATCATCCTGCCAATATTTATCAAAAAGAAAATTGCCGAAAAACGACGCCTCAGAAGGATCTGGCAGCAATCCCGGCATAGATCTGATCGCTCTAAACTAAACTCTGCTATAAAAGACCTAAGAGCAATACTTAAAGAACAATCTGAAAGCACTATAAGCGATACTATCAAGAAGATGTCACCATTGGGACGAGGAGAACACTCATTGTGGAAGGCTACCAAAAACCTAAACAAGCCCCAACAATCATTCCCTCCTATCAGAAATGCAACATCCTGGGCTAGGACCGATCAGGATAAGGCTGAAACTTTTGCGGCACATTTGGCTGAAGTATTCAAACCAAATGAAGGTTGTAATGAAGATCCCGAATTGGATGCCATTCTTGACCAAGACTTTCAGCTTTGTTTACCCATCAAGCCAACGTCACCAAGGGAGATAGCAAATATCATATCTACACTTGATCCCAAGAAAGCTCCAGGTTTTGACTTGATTACTCCACAAATTTTAAAGGAACTCCCAAAAAAATGCATCACGTTCTTGACTTGCCTTTTCAATGCCACTTTTCGCATCTCCTACTTTCCGAATCTATGGAAGGTATCCCAGATAATTATGATTCACAAAGAGGGCAAACCTCTCCATGAATGTTCATCATACAGGCCAATCAGTCTTACTCCTGTGCTGTCGAAGCTATGGGAGAGAGTTCTGAATAAACGCCTTAATGAAGACTTGGTAGAGAACGACATAATACCAGCCCACCAATTTGGCTTTCGCAAGTCCCACTCAACAGTAGAACAAGTACATCGCGTCTACCACACGATCCGTCAAAGCCTTGAAACCAAAAAGTATTGCTCCGCAGCATTCCTAGACGTGCAGCAAGCCTTTGATCGCGTCTGGCACAGAGGACTATTATGTAAAATCAAGGAGAAGTTGCCACACTCATACTTTCGGCTATTGGAATCCTACTTGGCTGAAAGAGTATTCCAAGTCAAACAAGGCGAAGCCCGTTCAACCTTATATCCCATTGAAGCCGGCGTTCCTCAAGGATCTGTCCTTGGCCCAGTCCTGTACAATATTTACACGTCAGATTTACCAGGCTCAGAGGATGTTACAGTTGGCACTTATGCAGATGATGTTGCCTTTCTTGCTGTGGACAGCGATCATAATGTAGCTAGTGCTAAGCTCCAACGCGTTCTCGACCAAACAACAAATTGGCTCAGAAAGTGGCGCATTAAGGCTAGTGCCCAAAAATCGAATCACATAACCTTCACACTCAGAAGAGAAACCAGTCCCACAGTACATCTCAATGACTCTGCCTTACCACAAACAAGCTGCGTTAAATATCTAGGCTTTCACCTAGACAGGCGATTAACCTGGCAGTCTCACATAAAGCATAAGAGAGATCAAGTGTCCCGCAAATTTAAAAACCTTTACTGGCTCATGGGCAGGAACTCTGTTCTATCCCTAGACAACAAACTATTGCTTTACAATGCCATCCTTAAACCTATTTGGACATATGGAATTGCCCTATGGGGAGTTGCTAGCAAGTCTAACATATCCTGTCTCCAACGAGTGCAAAACAGTATTTTCCGGAACATCACAAACGCTCCATGGTTTATCAGGAATACTGAAGTCCACGAGTACCTGAATATGCCTACTGTGTCCTCCGAAATAGAGCGATACAAACGACAGCACCTTGCCCGTCTTCAGCACCATCCCAACCATCTCGTCTCCGAGTTAATGAATGCCAATGTGGTGAAACGCCTTAAAAGAAACCATATACTTATACATGAGTAGATGCTGAGGCAGTGGCCTCCAATTCTACAAACGCCGTAACTCGCAGAACTTATCTGATTATAGTCTGGCGACTGATCGCAGATGTATTATAAAAAAAAAAAAAAAAATATACATACTAAAAAAAAATTTTTTTTTTTTAAATATATTTTGCCTATGTTTTTTTTAATAATAATTTAATGAGATGTTTAAATAGGGTTTAGGAACTGAGTGATAATAAAAACTGATCTATGCTACGATATGGGGATCCATGGACTATGAACAACTGATCCTTGAACAAACATTTATGTGAAAACGTGCCAAGTGCGAGTCAGACTCGTGCGCGAATGGTTCTGTACCGACAAAACCAAAAAAATTATGTTTGCATGTGAGCCACCCTTAATTATTATTATTATTCTATGCCTGGTGACAGATGGACAAACAGACCGCCAAGTCTCAGTAATAGGATCCTGTTTTCACCCTTTGGCTACGGAACCCTAAAAACCAATGCACAGATTTTAATGAAACTTTACAATATTCACAGAAGAACACTAGTTCGCTAGTTAATAAACCTTTTATTAATTTTCCATCCAATTATGGGGATCAGCCTGTAACAGCAACATAGAAATAATACAAAGGGCTCAGAACCAAATTCTAAAGCAAATTTCCAACTCGTCATGGTTCATCAGAATCTCCGAAATACACAAACACCTTAATGTAAATACTGTCAGGGAAGAAATTGAAACAGTCTGTCCCAATTACAAGGAAAGGCTTGCCAACCATCCGAACAGTCTGACCGTACAACTAATAACCTCTGAAAGGATCCGAAGACTCAAAAAACGGCGAATCCTGGACAATTTGGATTAGCATCATAAACATATAGAGCTAAACCTCACTGGAGGGACTGCTCTCATTGCCCTAAGATTCTTTCATCTCATCTGCTTATGATCGGACGATTGATTGCAAGATATTAAGGGAAAAAAAAAATCAGATTCCATAGATGCTCTCTTTCTTGCTCTGGTATAGTAGTGTAAATTAAATATTAAGATTTCAAACTTGGTCCCACAGTAAAAGTTGTTTGTTATCATGATATTCCTTTCTACCCTTCACTAATTAATTTATAACTTACCTAAAGGTACAGGAACAATGATATGATTAGCATTCTTCCCATTACAGTCTTTATTGAATCCCCTCTCTCCGTGTTTAGCTTGAATCACCTTGTGGCAGTGGTTTAAAGATTTCACTTTGTGGCTCGCCTGAAATATTAATAATGTTACAACTGGATGGACAGCATGGAGGCCTTTGCCTAGCAGAGGGACGTGATAGGCTGTAGGAAGATACCTTTGAG
This sequence comes from Anarsia innoxiella, assembly GCA_947563765.1. Classification (NCBI taxonomy): domain Eukaryota; kingdom Metazoa; phylum Arthropoda; class Insecta; order Lepidoptera; family Gelechiidae; genus Anarsia; species Anarsia innoxiella. Next base: position 1,660,810 of record OX387419.1, read on the forward strand.
TATAGAATATATAAGGAGGTGCCATACCGTTTGGATCTGCGTGCCTGGTCTGGCGCAAAATGGCTACCTTTTGTATGGAATTTCTTATCGTTTGACACTTCATCTACCAAGAAAACTATGAAAAACTTGCGCCAATCTTGGCACGCTGTAATAAACTCATTTGTATATGAAAAAAAATGGGGCCACTCCTTATATTGCTTCCTTATTGGAAGATACATACATATCCGTCAAGTCTCTCTCCAATTGGGGTATACAAGGCAAGATTGGAAGGAAATTTTGGAAGAGGAAAGCCAAGAATGTACGTCGATCAAATCAAGGTATGAAGACAAAAAAGAATGGGCTCCATTGACAAGAACATTACCTACCTACTATTAAAAATAAAACAAAGATATGACAGCAACTTATGTAGGTGTCTACGGAAGTAAGTTTCTATTTAGATGAAAAGATATTTTTTTTTTTTTAAATTGTCTAATTGCAGGACAGGCAAGGATCAAAGACTATACAGCCTAGACTACATTAATGATGAAATGAATGTTTATGAAGCGAAAGAGGTTTGTTAGGCTTTCTTTTTTTTTCTTAGCTTATTGTCTGTCTACCTTTATAGGAGAGGAAAGAAGTTTGTTTGGATCGTAGCATATTGTCGTTACAGGTACCTATTTAAGAAGGGAAGAAACATGAACTTTCTCTCATACCGTCAATTGCACAAAAATGGCATCAAATATATTTGTAAGGAGCCTGGTATAGTAAAATTTTCGGTATCAATTACACTACTCATCCCCTATTTGAGCTAGTACGGAGAAAAAAAAGTTGGCGGCCACTGATGAAACTGACGTCAATCGATAAAAAAAAATTACTTATAAAACGATTGTATTTAGGATAATTGTCAAAAGTGGTATACTTTCGGAGAAAATGTTTACTATACCAATTAGGTTGGATGCTCTTTACCGGGATGCAACTAACCTGAAAAATAACATGTCCCCCGTTCCCGCCGTCCCCGCCATCAGGCCCAGCGTGATCCTTACACCAAACACTCAAAAATGATATACATCCATCGCCGCCATTTCCGGCTGCAGCTCTAACTCTTTGCGAGTCTAAATAAAACTGTACCGTAGACCTGGTTGACTTGCCTTTTAAACTACGTAACGCTTTTGGCGCGTATTCTTGAGAAAAATTACGTGTTAATGGCTTTGATGGAGATATGAGAAGTTTTATTAGCGTTTTTCGTAACATTTTCGCGGTTTTCAGGAGTTTTTTGATGTAATTTTGGATTTTTTGAAGTTGGTTTTGAGGTTATGACAGTATTTTCGTTGAGTTGTGACTTCGAGTTGTGTTGGTTATGTTATTATGAGATGTCGTGTCGATATGTGTTATCGATATTTTTTTAGATTATGTGAAAGGATTTTGTTAATTTCTTTTTTTTATGTACCGGTCAATTGACTAATTAATTTAGATAAGCATAAAATTGTAAATAAAAGTCATCTGGAGATATCAGTTTTGTACAAGTTATCTACTCACTTTATTGTTTGTTCTTTTTATAATGTTTTCTTAGTTACAAAAACTTTATCTAGCATGGTGATAGTAAAAAAAAAATTCTTTGAAGGTACTTTGGGTTGGGTTGGGAGCCTAAGTTGGCAGTCTTACAATATCGATATTGTTTACATCGATATTATGATTTGTACATCCTTATTCGACTATTTTGACATTGCACTGTCAATTGCGTTTTGATATTGCCATGTACACTTCAATTCTTGATTAATATTTTTAATAGAAACTCTTATTTGACTTTTTTTTTCTACAAATTCAAATGTATTCACATGTACATATAGTTGTACAAACATTATTTTCGTACCATGCGAATACAGCTAATAACTTTTTAATAAATATTGGCTCTGGCGGCTCTGGCTGTAGATGCTTTGATTCCTTGGCCTTATGGAAGGTGGGATGCGGCGGCGGCGGCGGACGGACCTTTATAGGTGCGTACAGTACAGACCATGTAACATAACATGTTATTTAACATTGTTATATAACATGTTTAACATAATGTGGACACTGAATGTTAGAAAACATGGTTTAGTAACATGTTTTTGATATGTACAACAATGTTATATAATTTTAATCGCGTGGATTGTACTGAAGAACGACAAACGACAATGGTTATATGTATAACATTGTTATATTGCATTGTTATTCTAATGTGTACAGTATTATTTTATGTTGCAATGTTGAATAACAAGGTTACATAGTGTGGACGTGTTATAAAACACAAGTTAAATAACATGTTACATGGTCTGTACGCACCTTAAAAGCGCGGGAACTTTGTAGTTATATATCCGTGGTCGTTATTATTTATTAATTTAGTTCGATAACATTAGCTATTTTATTCTTCAATACTATCATTTTATTCAGTAAAGAAACAGAACCCAGTCCAAGTTTCCTTGTAGATTAAAAACAGGCACTGCTTTATGTACTTGGATCTACAGGGTGTAACAGAAAGGGGATATAATGCCGAAACACAGCGATAGTCCTCATGAAACTGAACAACTTTCCCCAAGGAACACGGGTAACTTCAAAAAAAATTTTTCAGCTGATCGAAAATTTTGTATGGTGAGGCGAAATTTTTTTTCGCGTTACGACTGCTGTTCCTTGGGGAAATTTGTTTAGTTTCATGAGGACTGAGGACTATCGCTGTGTTTCGGCATTTTATAACTTTTTTGTTACACCCTGTATTATTAAGGTAGGTGTAGTGTAATACACAGGAAAACCACACCTATGCTCTTTTTTGTTTTACGAAATAAAGAATTATTATTATTATTTAAGTGGTTATCCGCACTAGCTAGCTACTTACTTAGGTACCTACTTGTTTAAAATGTCTTGTTTTTGGTACAATTACCTATTTGCACCGAATTATCTTATCTTTACGCTCCGGAAATACTAAAACGCCTATAATATTGCTTGTTTTGTGTACCTATCTGATATTATTAGGTAAGTAGGTTAGTGGAGTGCCGTAAGGTTTATACCTCGGAATCCAGGGCCAGTCAATGAATCTTAATATAAACCTTGAAAATATGTTTTTAATAGTATATAGAAAAATGTTAAAAAAAAATTTCTCCCCGCTCTCAATTTTTTTTTTATTTTTTTTTTTTTTATTTAGCCTAATTCGTCCTACTGCTGGGCAAAAGCCTCTCCCATGCCTCTCCAAACACTCCTATTATTAGCTGCTTCCCACCAATCGTCCCTAAATGAGCGTAGGTCGTCACTCCATCGTTTTTTGGGCCTAAAATTATTATAAACAATTATTAATTTTTTGGAGTTTTCATTGATTTATATTAGTCAAAAGTCATATTTTAAAAAGAACAACTATTACAAACTTGAAAACTTGATCTTGGATCTTTAGGGACTGCAGGTATACCGATGCACCATTCAAATACTACCTGTTTTGGTCCATTAGACTATTTTGCTTTAAACAGCGACTTAGTTTTTGCCTTTATCACTCCCTATTTCTTAGTCAGGCTGAAAAACAAACGCCCTACTGGATTACTTCTCTTAACTACTCGATTTTGTCAATTTAACCACCTTAACTCAACTTCTAAGTTTTTAAAATAATCCGACTTAGGTAAGTCTTCGATGTCTAATACCCCGAATTTGTTGTTTTTGCAATACATGTTATACCATTCTGGATTCGGAATAGCACAAGGCAGTTTTTAAAAACATTTGTTCATTAAGTTCAGAGTAAATTTTTTTCGTGGCAGCTGCTCAAAGTCGAGCTATTGTTTTTGGAGAGAATTAAAATTAACTTTGACAGTTAATTTGTCGATGTTCCACTTTAATCATCAACGAATTGTTTTCGCCATATCATAAGTAACTATCGAAGAAGCCGTTAACATACTTTTCTTTTTAATTAATTGAATATTAATCGCTCTCTGATACAAAAACCATCAAAAAGTGGTTCTTTTTTCAAAAATCACTAAAACGGGTCTAACTCAATACTCATAAGACTTTTCTATGGGCATGTAAGGCTTATTTGATGCACCTTAAGTCCATCTACCTTCGCCTATAATCTATATCAGCGAGATCGACGACGACGACAATAATGTACAATTATAAATAAACACTTTTTCCCCCTTCCGCCTCTCATTTTTCAGTAAATTGTTGTTAAAAATTGTTGTAAATCGAGATCGGTCAAATTTTTTTTTTAACTTTTTTATTTGAGGTTTTAATAATGCAGTCTCATACTTGATATACCTACAGATTAAATGACTGGCCCTGGGTTCCGAGGTTTGACCATTTTTATGCCTTACGGCACTCTACTAGTGGGGCGCCGTTAGGTTAGGGAATCAATGAATCTTTTGCCCAGCAGTGGGACGAATTAGGCTAAAAAAAAAAAATTAAAAAAAAAAAATTAAAAAAAAAATTGAGAGCGGGGAGAATTTTTTTTTTAACATTTTTCTATAAACTATGAAAAACATGTTTTCAAGGTTTATATTAAGATTCATTGACTGGTCCTGGATTCCGAGGTTTGACCATTTTTATGCCTTACGGCACTCCACTAGGTACCTTTTTCCTAATTAAATACCTACAACTACCCATTCAGGTGATTTGTCCAAAATAAACCAATGACGCATAAACTACTGAACTGATTTTGATGAAACTTGATAATATTGCAGCATCAGAATTGTACCACTTACATACCTAGCTAGCCTATATTAAGCCTACACACTCGCCTATTTTCAGATAATATGATTTTTTTCTCTTAATAGGTAGGTAGGTTAGGTAGGTACCAGATACAGAAAAAAAAAGAAGTCGCGGGCAGCATATTAAGTAAGTAGAGCAAAATCTTCAACACCCGCATTAAAATTACAATAAAATAAGTAGGTAGGTACCTGAATCTACCTATCTCTAAGTAACAATATTTTCCTCAAACGTAGATTTCCATTTAACTGGAAGTGTTTCCAGGAAACAAAAAGATTTTAATGCTGTTTCATGATACGTGTGTGGATGGATGACTAATTTTGTGTGCGTAGGATTTTAAGAAACAGGAAACCAATGAGGAAGGAATATATGGAGTGGCCCCATTTTTTTTTTCATTTAAAAATGAGTTTATGACAGCGTGCCAAGTTTGCGGTAAGTTTTTCATAGTTTTCTTGGTAGATGACCTGTCAAACTTTAAGAAATACCATACAAAAAGACCAGACAAGCAGATCCAGACGTTATGGCTCCTCCTTTATATTCTAAGTATACTCAAAGCAGGAACTAGTTTGATAATTTTCCTCTTATAATATACCTAAGTACCTACCTAGGTATGAAGGTACTGTTAGTTTTGGTCGATATAATAAAAAAGTTGGCGGAAAGTTAATTTAGGAATTTTAATTGTTTTTTTAAAGTAGGAAGGATCATTACAAATTAAGTAGGTAGGTAATAAATACGATCATAAAATAAATAACAACAATTTAATAAAGAAAAAAATAAACAAAATAGGTCAGGCTACACAGTCGTAAAAAATATCCCCATCTCGAGTCAAAGTTGGTGGAAAAGTGCCAAGGATACTGGCAGCATTGCCAGTGAAATATGATGCACCAAAAATAAATTATAAGTATATTAAATATTTTAAAATAAGTACTTGAACTTTCTTTGAAATCAGTTTGGCGGCTTTTTTTCGAGAATGAGTAACAAACGACATAAATCTTTCGAATTTAAATACCTGTAATAATACTTATATGACGATGACTGACGCTGACAAATGTATTTAATTAATTCTATAAAATGATATATTAAAAGATACAAACACAACAAGGCAAAAAAACAAGTTCGTTACTATGTTGGAATCATAAAATGCTCGTATTGCTTGACCTTCAACGAAACGCAAATTCGACGCCATTTCGAATAGGTACACTGCTGTTTTTTCGATGGCGCGAAAAAAATAGTTGTTTTATTAACAAGAAATGGACGTAGATGAGAAAATAATTTGCGCGCTAAAGGACAAGGATCTATCTTCCTTATAAATAATAGTTTTGTTTTAGTATTCGAGTCAAATAGTCGTTTTTGTAGGATAAGTACTTTTGTTATTAAATAAAGTTTGATGTAAAATTGTGTTTCGTGATTTTAAAAAGTTGTGGTGCGTTTAAAAAAAATACAATAATAGGAATAATGTGAAAGTGTTATTCGTGAAATTCTTTTTAAAAAGTAACTTGATGTACCTACTTACTTATTTATTTTCGTAAAAAAGAAAAAATCATTAAAGAAGTGAACTTTTGTGACATCAATTTCTCCGTTTCGCGCTTTTTGGCAGAAAGGACGGGATATCAAAAATCCCTACCTACTTACCTACATTTTTCAGTGTTTCTTCTGATGACTTTATGAATGACAGTGATTAGCGTTAAATAAACAATTAAATAGCTAAACCAAACATGTCAATCGAAATCAAAATATTCTTTGAAATGATAATTTTGACTTTATTTAACTTTCGGAGTGACATAAAAGTGTTTAAATCATTTTGAATAAATTAATATAAAAATAATGGAAGTGCGAAAAACAGTTTTGTTAATGATTTTAGTGTATTTTGGAAAAAGTCTAGCGGAAGTTCCTGATTCAAGTAAGTTTCTCTTTTTTCAATCAAATCCCTTTAAGTAGTTGCATAAAAGGCTTATTAAGTTAATAATCCATTAAACTCTTATTCTGATATTTGTCATATTTTTTTTACAAAGTGACAGTGATAAAGTGATACAAAGTGACAGCTATAGATGAAATGAGCATTTGTTGCAGGATAGATTGTTAGAGTTAACTAGTCATTAAAATTAAGCCATCTTCTTTTTGGCAGTATTAACTTTTGTATCGCACCTACCAACAAACATTCTGCCAACGTCAAGTCAAGTAATATCTTTTATTTACCTACTTAATTTTTCAGATGACACAACCACAGCAACATGGAACTGCAACTCAACAAAACTAATACCATCAAACATAAATCATTTAATAATAATCTGTAACGAAAGAAATCAAATACCTTATTCCAATTACTTATTTAAATATGGCAACACTACAGGCAACATTCAAAAACTAACTTTAAAAATAGGTTCGAATTTTACGAAATTAAATTCTACGCATTTTTCAAATTTGAATATGGAATATTTGACCGTTAGTTATATTTATGAGAATAAAACAGGCAATGAAAGCTTGTTGCAAATAAATAGTGATGTTTTGTATAATTTAGGTGAAGTTAAAAGTTTAGAATTTAATAATGTTATGTTTTATAATGAGAAGGCGATTGGAGAAGATAAAGGTGAGTGGCGATATCATTTAAAGCGCGGAACACACATGGTACGGTCTAGTGCAGTGTTTTTCAAACTGTGGGTCGCGACCCCCAGGGGGGTAGCGAAGCCCTACTCGGGGGGTCGCCAGCAAAGAGAAAATGGCAAAATTCTCAACGAAGAAATGAAACGAAAATCATTTAATCCTGTAGGTTTTGACAACACTTAGGACGGATCATTTTTTAAAGTTAATGCTAGATTCGCAAGAGTGCAGTTTTCCCCAGAGAAGAACCTAGCAAGAAACTCTGTAGGGTTGCTCTTTTCGATTTAAGTTTTACAAATCTCAGGCATAAACACAGAAACATATAATAAAATTAATATTTCAAAAGAGCTATCCATAAATAATAAATAATAAAAATTTGACCCCGCAATATCCAGGAAAAAGTAAGGTAAGTAAATGGGAAACAGAGAAGTGAAAGGCTTAGTTTGATAGGATCTGCATGACATGACCGGCCATCACAGCAGCACCTTCACACAGGTCTCAACGCATGTGCCAGCCATCAGCCCCTTCCACATATTTAAGGGAAGTAGGAGACCCGACACACAGCGCCACCACTGCACGAAGTACAATCAAAACACAATGTTTGTGATTAACCAACTGACCTCGTACTTACTATCATAACCCTCGCGGTTTTTTGCAGAATTAAAGTCGTAATCTTGACAAATAGTGTATGTAAGTATTGGTACTTAGACTGAATTTTGGCGACCCCCTTTTATTGGTAAAAGGGGGTCGCCAAAACTTTTTTAACCCGTAAAGGGGTAGCGGTACCAAAAAGTTTGAAAACCACTGGTCTAGTGTATTCGCCCATACTAACTGAATTGGATTAGTACGTATAGTCGAATCCCCTATACCTATACCGTACTCTATGCTGAATGTTTTACACTACTTATTTAATTACGAGTAGGTACCTATTTAAACTCGTATTTTAACTACCTACTTAGGTTAGACTAGATACCTATGGGTGTCTGGGTGTTATATATTTATCTATGTATGTTTATCAGTCCCTGATACCCATGGTACAGGATTTGCCTAGTTTGGGGTCAGGTGACCGTGTGTGAAATGTCCCCCAATATTTATTATTTATTTACCTATGTAGGTAATCTATTAATCATCTTACTAATATTATAAATATCAATTTTTTGCCGAATGGATGGAGACAAGACGATGTTTGTTACTCTTTCACGCAAAAACCACTGAACAGATTTTAATTAAACTTCACATAAAAAAGAGTTGCTAAAGAAATTCCAATGTCAGGAGTTTTAAATACCTGGTTTTTTTTCAGAACCATCATGCTTTATAGAAAAACTAAACATGACTCGGAGCAACCCACGCTACGTACCTAAAGGTTGGCTAGCACCGTGCAAGAAGTTAAAACATCTTATTATTACCAAGATGAGACAGAGATATGGTACTAAAGAAGTTAGAAGGAATGTGTTGTCGGGTATGTATGTATGCTGCAGGTAACTTTTTATCACAAATGCAGATGGGACTGAAAATGGCATTTTCTGGTACACAATATTCCAATTTTTTTTAAAAAAAGTTGGGAAATCGACAATAAAGAACACCAAAATTCTGGGGCCTAAGTCTGCTAATTTAAAATCGCCTCGGTTGTGTGTCAGCAGCGTGTTAATGGCAGTTTTTGAAACTAATCGTAATTACTAATCAAGTAATCAAGCCATTATTGTTTAGCAGAATACCAAATGTGTTAAAAAATGCCATTGACACTGCCGACTCACAACTGAGGTTATTTTAAATTAGCAGACTTGGGCCCCTGGAGGCTTGTGATGCAGCACATGACATTTCAGTTTTTGTTTTTAGCCAGTACCTACAGTAGTACCATGAAAATATGTTACAACATCTTAATTATAAATTAATTATAATAGTCTGGGGTGCCGCCTTAGGGATCATAGTTCAGATCCCCGTGTCGAGTCATTTTTGGTGCAACGTATTTCACTGGCCATCCAGCGTGGCAATGCTGCTAGCATTCTTGGCACTTTTCCACCAAATTTGACTCGAGATGGGGATATTTTTTACGATTGTGTGGTCTGATTTTGTGTATTTTTTCTTTATTTATCATAATTTTAGTCGTTATTTTTTGCCTAAATTTTAATAGTTTAATATTACAAGTTTTGTAAATATTCTAATAAACACCCACTAAACAAAAAAAAAAAAATTAGCCTACCTATTCTTTATTTCTATATTATTTGTTTTCAGGTCTAAAATCCCTAACAGATCTAGAAATTCGTGGATGCTACATAGAGGATTTAAACGATGAATTAGAAGGCCTAGATAACCTAAGAAGACTAGATGTATCTCATAATCAAATACATTACGTTCTAACTACTACGTAAGTGAACTCTGACAGCTGCGCGGGCGCCGGCGGCGCACACGTTTAAGAAGACTGTAGAGTAGAGCGTGGCATAAATAGATAAATCATCATCATGTTAATCATTATCATCTTAACTTAATCATCTTGCATCTACAGGGTGTAACAGAAAGGGGGTATAATGCCGAAACACAGTGATAGTCCTCATGGAACTGAACAACTTTCCCCAAGGAACATGGGTCGTAACTCGAAAAAAATTTTTGAATCACCCATACTCGTACTTACTCGATCAGCTGATCGGACATTTTGCATGGGGAGGCAAATTTTTTTTCGAGGTACGACCAATGTTCCTTGGGAAAATGAATGTGTTCAGGTTCATGAGGACTATCGCCCCTTTCTGTTACACCCTGTAGGTAAAGTGGACACGTTAAAAAGGATGATAAGGAACCGCAGATGCTGAGCCGGCGCAATCCTGATGGAGCGCACACCCATTTTTGATGTCATATTATTGTCGACATTGTTCTCATTAGAATAATATTCAAAATCAGTTGAGACAACAGTGTGGTAAACAGGTGTAACAGAAAGGGGGTTTCTGTAACGCCCTGTAGATGCACGATGATTAAGTTAAGATGATGATTTATCTATTTACGCCACGCTTTACAGTCTTCTTAAACGTGTCCTATTCCAAAGGTTGTCTGGAAGAGATCACTTTTAGTGAAAAGGCTGCCTTTGCGCACAATGTTATAGTTTTAATTGCCTCTATCTATTTGTGTGCAATAAAGTATTTCTACCTATTTATACTATCTATCTATGATGATGATGGTGATGATGATGGTTGTGGTGGTGATGATGATGATCATGATGATGATGATGAACAAATTTTTTTTCCAGCATCCTCCCCTCTCTCCGCGAACTAGACCTGTCTCACAACCACATATACAGTAGCGCCCTCTTTGCCGCTGGTGTAGTCAAACAACCGAGTCTCAGATCTGTATCGTTAGACTATAATACTATCTTAGACATTTGTGATAGTTTGGGATACAGGTTTACTGTGGAAGATCAGCCTGGTAAGTCATAAAATCAATTTTTTTTAAGGCTAAGGGCCTGGGGCCCAAGTCAGCTAATGGGGATGATGACTACATTCGAAAATTCAGAAAATAATTAGTCCGTCTTTTAGGCTATTAAAAAAAAAAAAAAGTGTCGGCGCAAACGGGCCACCGACCACAGCCACCGGTGGCTGTCACGCGCTACCGCCACAATGTCAGAAGCGAGCAAGTTTCGAGCGAGCGTGCGAGTGAGCGAGCGAGCACTACTATAGCTAGTCGCCGCCACCGGCTACACGTGTGCGCCGCCGTCATACAATTCATATGAAAAAGCGTGTTAGGTCGCCATCGCTGGCCACCGGTGGCTGTGATCAGTGGCTCGTTTGTGCAATGCCTAAACCTGGATTCCTCATTCCAGCATGGGCGGAACCAGTCCAAGGTCAGGAGTTAAACCTGCCTTCCATAAACAGGTTCTCTCTTCGAGGTACAATCACTGCAAACATGTGTTTCGGTAATATGATCATGGACTCGTTGGAGTACTTCGATTTGAGTGACAGCAAGATATCTGTGTTTCATGTGAGTTTTATAATACTTACATACATATCTGTCACGCTTCTTTCCCATCGAGGTAGACAGAGACCACTTTCCTTCACTTGCTACAATACAAACATAACTCTTTAGACGGGCGGACCGACGGACGGACAGACGGACAGACGGACAGACGGACAGACGGACAGACGGACAGACGGACAGACGGACAGACGGACAGACGGACAGACGGACAGACGGACAGACGGACAGACGGACAGACGGACAGACGGACAGACGGACAGACGGACAGACGGACAGACGGACAGACGGACAGACGGACAGACGGACAGACGGACAGACGGACAGACGGACAGACGGACAGACGGACAGACGGACAGACGGACAGACGGACAGACGGACAGACGGACAGACGCACAGACGCACAGACGCACAGACGCACAGACGCACAGACGCACAGACGCACAGACGCACAGACGCACAGACGCACAGACGCACAGACGGACAGACGGACGTACCAGAGACCGGGGTGGCCGAATCTCAGTAATAGGTTCCCGATTTCACTCTTTGGATACGGAACCCCAAAAAATATTTTCAAAAATAGGCAATACAAAATTACCTACATATCTGATACCAATCATAAAGTAGGTTAACTAAATTATATTTTTTTTTCAGTTCGGAGCCCTCCCAAAAACGAAACGCAGACGTTTAGAAGTGAACGTATCAGGGTGTCCTATAAATGATATACCAGGGGAATCATTTACCGAGACGCATTATAGAGAATTGAATCAAGTGAGTAAAAACAAACATAGGTGTTTCAGACTGTAGGGTTAAGGAGGAAACAGTTGCTCACTCGGGTACAGTGACTCACCTTCGGTTTGTAAGGCCGTGGCCCCAGTAGGTAAACTGTTAGCGGCTGACTAGTTTGCGGCGTATCTATTTAGTACGCCCTTCCATTTATTTGAAATGGAGTGTCCACAGTCAGCTAGTTTTCGCTCACTGTACGCAGTTTGCAGCGTTACGCGCGCTGACTATCTCAGACAGCGGCCGACTCCCACCAACACCGGTGATTTCATTGATTTGAGTTTGCAGCTAACTCTTTCAGTTCACTCAGCCGGCCGCTAACAGTTTGCCTACTGGGGCCACGGCCTAAAGAAGGAAAAAAGATATGTTCATCATTTTTGCACTTTTCAGAAGTGTTCGGTACGCGGTATCAAATAGTGCAAAAGAGATGAATGTATCTCTTTTCCTTCTTTACAAACCGAAACTGTTTCCTCCTTAACCATCCTATTAATATTTATGTTTGTGCCGAAAAATATAACTCTTTCACGTTTCTCCGCGAGCGCCATCTAACAGGGGCCCAAGTCTGCTAAACGGCTCGCTAATGATTTCACGCCCTAAGTCAACAATATGCGATGGATCCTCCTTAGACATGAGCCGACCCTTAAAAAAATTGGTTGTCTGTGTAAAGTCGGTTTACGGCTTCCAACGGACGGTAGATTGACCTGACAACGTCAAACTTAGTATAATCACAGAGCACCCCCTAATAGAGCCCGAATCATTACAATTTTATTCGAAACAAAACTCACAACTTTAGGCGGCAAGAATGAAGTGCGGGGGACGTGACAACTATGCTGTGATTTGCTGAATCAAGGTCAACGCATCGCTTAGAGATGTGCCGTGACGACAGTTAGGTTTATCGATAAAACATTTACATAAGTGTGTTACATTTTTTATTGTTGAACAATTCGATGTTATAACAAAATTAAATAATTAGAGAGGTTAAGTTAAAATTGCATGACAATTGACGACACTTACCGGTAAAATTAATTTGAAAATAAATACATGCTTCCGAAAACTGAATTTCAGTGTCCCAAATAACCCAAAACTAGGTTATTATTTAGAAACTTCTAATAAATATGCTGTACCTTTTTTGCTCAGGACATTTAGAAAATCTTTAAAAGAAAACAAACACTAACTTTATTCTATTATTTGCGATGATAGGTAATAAAAAAATATCGAAGTACTGTTCTTTACATAAGTATTAATAATAATTATAAGTTATTTTTTATCTACATCTCATCTCAACAAAAAGTGTATATTATTATTGTATTTGATAAAATAAATCGATTACATTCAGTCGATAAATTTGTTACAACTCTAGTACTGAAATTTCGGAAACGAAAAAGGATAAACATAGTAATTAGCATAATGATAGAAAGGGATGTAGGCAAATCAAAATTTGTTGTCCAGTGTAACATGAACTCCGCGTAATATAAAACAAAAATTGTTTATACTTATCGGTGAAAAGTTATTCCATTTTTCTTAAAGCAAGATGTCCCAGAATTTTTCCCGTACCATTTCACAGAACACACTGTCATTTTATTACGCTTTAAAGCAAAATAAGAGCCATGTAAATTGCGAAAAAGCTTGTGCGTACGGATGTGACAGCTGGTCAGTACTGACTTGAATGACATAGTTCGCTTTGCTACATCTGCCGAAAAAGACATATGTACGGTGCACGTCTATTGCCTTGCAAGTACACTCTATTAGGGGGTGCTCTGTGAGTATAATCTTGTACCGTCTGGATCTACGTGCAAGGTCTGACGCAAAATGGCTACCTTTTCGTATGTTATTTCTTATCGTTTGACAGGTCATCTACCAAGAAAACTATGAAAAACTTGGCGCAATCTTGGCACGCTGTAATAAACTCATTTGTATATGAAAAAAAAAGTGGCATCTCCTTATATATTCTATACTCAAAGACAGCCCGTAGTATCAAGTTTTTAGACACGTCAAAATAAAAAAATAATCCACAGTGTCCTTTTGTTCCAGACTCTCCTAATAACAGGTTTAAACCTAACTCTAGACTGCGAGTGCTCAGGCTATCTCTATCTATGGAAAGCAGTAAAAGAGAGACGGGTGGTGTTGGACACCGCGCTATGCGCTAACGGGCTGGCGATATCACAGCTGACGGAGTCGGCGTTGCATTGTCACAAGAGTCAACTGGGGCCGTGTTTGAGTACTACTTATTGGGAGGTGGGTTTCAGTAATTAAGTATATTATTATTTATTGATAATAGGCATGATGACCAAAAAAATTTTTTTAGTCCATCACAGATTATTTTAAAATACTCGACACGTATCTTTTCTTTTTTCTCATAAATTAAAAATGACAAAGATAGGTACACTGGGTTAAAATTGCTCGTGACGTCACGCCTAAGTAAGGTTTTTACCTAGGAGTGACGTCAATACCCCCCCCCCACTCCGTAACTTTGATGCTCTGTATCTTTGTATTTATTTATGTATTTGATCAGGTAAAAAATGTGTTTCAAATATTTTTTAAAGCCTAAAAGATGGACAAATTATTTTTTGAATTTTTAAATGTAGACATCATCGCTATTAATTTAAGGAAGAATAACGACAAAGCCGCTTACCATTTAGATCTTCATAAAAAATATATTTTTTATGGCTTGTTCGTACCTTAAGGCACGTACTCATGAGCGGGCTGTAACCGTAACCGTTTCAGGTACTGTAACCAAAAAATATAGGGTGTGCGCTCGCAACAGGTTCACGAACCATGACCAAATGACGTTCTCACAATGTTCTTTGTTTTACATCATGCAACAGTAGTTACAGCTCGCCAAACAAAATTGTTTTTATCACAGAAGAACGCAACAGACATGACATGTAACGGCACCCTCCGCGCTATCCCACACCAAGTTGGTCTGAGGAAGCTGTACGCGGCTGGTAACCAAGTGGAGAATGTTACTGCTGAGGATATACCAAATACTTTGATTGTAAGTACAATATTTCATGTAGGCTCACTTTAAGGCCCGGCTTTTCAATAGTCAGATAAAAAACTATCAGATAAACCTATTTCTGTTTCATAAAACATGACATTAAAGGCCATAACCACCGGATGCGTAGGTATACGTTACGCAAGCGGTGACAGTTCCATACATTACAACTCAGAGGTACGCATACGTCTACGCATACGCAACGCATACGCATCCGGTGTGCCTTTAGACAGCGACAGGTATAAAACATATACCTAAATAAAACACCTATCTCCTCCTGGAATAGTGAGGGAAGTATGTTTAGATCGTGGCAAGTGGTCTCTGCTTGATGGGAAAGAGACGGGACAGATATGTATGTAATTTTGTATTAATATCTTCAGTTTTGTTTTCTTTTTATAATTTTAACTTTTTTAACTACCTACGAATAAACTATTTTTGAACTTCCAGTACTTAGACCTATCAAAGAATCACATAGCTCGAATGTCGGAGAGCGCCGTCAAGCGTCTATTCCAGAACAAAGACATGCAGATACGTTTGCTGGGTAACCCTATAGTATGTGACTGTGATAACCGACCTATGATAGAGGGACTTATGGATCATTATACGCAGGTGGGTATCTTAGTACCTAATACAGTAAATGACAATGTTTGTGCTGGATAGATGAATGGATAGATGGATAGATACATGAATGGATGGATAGATAGATGAATGGATGGATAGATAAATGAATGAATGGATAGATGAATGGATGGATAGATGGATGGATGGATAGATGGATGGATAGATGGATGGATAGATGGATGGATGGATAGATAGATGAATGGATGGATGGATGGATGAATAGATAGATGAATGGATGGATAGATGGATGGATGGATGGATGGATGGATGGATAGATGGATAGATGGATGGATAGATGAATGGATGGACAGATAGATGGATGGACAGATAGATGGATGGACAGATAGATGGATGGACAGATAGATGGATGGACAGATAGATGGATGGACAGATAGATGGATGGGCAGATAGATGGATGGACAGATAGATGGATGGACAGATAGATGGATGGACAGATAGATGGATGGACAGATAGATGGATGGACAGATAGATGGATGGACAGATAGATGGATGGACAGATAGATAGATGGACAGATAGATGGATGGACGGGTTGTTGGATGAATGGATATGAAGACGTTAGAAACTTCACAATATTACCTATAGCTTGCAAATCAGAATAACAAAAAGGATAGGTAGGTATATTAGATAGAAGCAGTCCGCGATTTCGTCCTAGAAAGCTTTTTTTCAGCATTTTTTTTTACTTCGTATTTATTTCAGGTATTAGATTACCCCTACCTAATGTGCATAGACGATAAACGTTACATAAAAGATGTAGTACCCGAGGACCTTTGCTTTACAACTAGCAGAACTTTTACTACGGGACTCGTGACGGCTGCGGGGGCCATAGTGGGAGTCGTTGCGCTTTTCGGTGGACTGTATTATCGATATGGACAGGCAATTAAGGTAAGTTTCAAATATACATACATACATATCCGTCACGCCTCTTTCCAGGGGCCCAAGTCAGCTAATTTAAAATAGCCTCAGTTGTATGTCGGCAGAGTGTCAATGGCATTTTTTGACACATTTGGTATTCTGCTAAACAATGGCTTACACTGGTTGCAACCAAATGTGTAAAAAATGCCATTGACACTGCCGACTTGGGTCCCAAGTTGGCAGAGACCACTTCCCTCCGCTTGCTACTATTCAAACACACTTAATTCCTGCAACCGTAACACTGTAACCAAAACAACATAGTGTGTACATTCGCTAATGCGGTAACCTGCTGCAATCGCACGTCCTTTGTTTTTTGGTTACAGCGCATGCTACGGTTTCGGTTACAGCTAATGTGTACGCTCCTTTAGGTACTTATGACCTTTTCTTTTCAGGTATTCCTCTTCTCTCGCGGCTACTGCTTATTCTGCATAAAAGAAGACGAATTAGACGCCGACCGTCCTTTCGATGCGTTCGTCTCTTTCTCTCACAAAGACGAGCAATTCGTTAACGAACATCTTTTACCCGGGTTAGAAAGAGAGCCATATAGTTACAAGCTTTGCGTCCACTATCGGAACTGGGTAGCTGGAGATTTAATACCAACACAAATAAATAATTCAGTTGATCAATCTAAGAAAACAATAATAGTGCTGTCGAAAAACTTTATCGATTCAGTTTGGGGGTTGTTAGAGTTTAGAACAGCACATCTAAGTGCTTTAAAAGACGGTCGAGCTAGAGTTATAATAATAATATTAGATGATTTAAAAGAGAATGATTTAGGTGGCGAATTGCGAAGTTATTTACGTACGAATACGTACGTGAAATGGGGTGACCCGTATTTTTGGGACAAACTGCGTTTCGCGTTGCCTCATCGTAGGAATTTGAATGAAACCCCCACTTTGATGGTGAATAATGAAGGGGGTTATTTAAACAGTGGTTCTACAGATTCGGCGATAGAAATGGATAGGTTTGGTAGTGAGTAAGATTGCTCAGACTCGCACCCAGTCAGGGGGCTTAGCACGGCATGCCGCGACAATTATCTCACGTCATGCTCTCCTTATCACATTTAAAACTATAGACAGAGACGTAAGCGTGACAAACCCATGACAACGTCTTGTCACGGAGTGTATGCTAAGCTAGCTGATCGCTCCTATAGTACCACATGTACACCATGAATGCAATAAATGATATGACGATGACTATAGTACTTCTAAGGTCGGGATTAAGTATTAGTGCGTGTTCGTACGTATTCGCACGAGTGAAATTCGTACGAAAACGCAGCCAAAGTGAGCGCAGACTTAGACACAGAATATTCGATTACCACTCGCTAACGGTGAAGGAAAACATCGTGAGGAAACCTGCATGCACTAGAGAAGAAATTCAAAGATGTACTTATGTGAAATCCGTGACTCACGCGGTGAAAAATGGCTGTGGGACCTATCGATAGGGCCTAATGCCAACAGGAGGAGCCATACCGTCAGTATCTGCGTGCCTGGTCTGGCGCAAAATGGCTACCTTTTTGTATGGCACTACTTATCGTTTGACAGGTCATCTACCAAGAAAACTATGAAAAACTTGGCGCAACTTGGCACGCTGTCATAAACTCATTTGTAGAAGAAAAAAAATGGGGAACTCCTTATATTCTTTCTTCATTGGTTTTACTTATGTCAAAAACTGTCAATCAAACTAAATTGACAGAAAAATACTTTACTGTCAAATATTGATACAAATCGTGTGACAAAAAACAAACAGCAATTAAGTGTTTACAAATTTAATTGCAAATATATAATTATAATTGAATCCTAATTAATTCAACAAAATGTTCGCATGTTTGCTCATTTCATTAATGGTTTTGTGTTACGCGGGATTGCTTATTGTGTTTGAACTACTTTATATTGAATCTTAAGGATATAAGACGACAACATTTCCTCGAGCATTCCGGTGTACTGTAACGTTCGTGCGAATGCTCGGCGTTATGTTACAGGTAAATGCTCGCAGCGAGTTTGCATTTTAACAACAGCGCATCCCCCCCCCCTTGTACAAAAAGGTTCTACGAAATGTTACACTAACATGCTCGTTGGCTTGTAGAATAGGCTGTAAGAAAGAGCCGAGCGTGCTCGACGTTTTGTTCGTAGAGGGGTGATACATGACAACATATCATACAGCGGCTCGTTGTAATCTATATCATACATTCTTAGAAGGATAGAAGCCTGCAGATATAATGGGAATCTTTTTGAAGCTTTGGTTAATCAATTCCTAGCTTAATTTCTCATATTATGATGAAGATTGAATGAATACTTGTCGATGATGGAAAAGTTGAGATTTGAAGGTATTTGTGAAGTCCACTAAACCGTATTGGGACAGCGTGGTGGATTGCGGCCATAACTTTAATGTTATTATTGTGTTATTTTACCAAATAAATGATAAGATTTTAATATTTTTCTTTTTATACATAAAAGAACTTTTTATATAGTGGTTAAAATGTTTAAAATTAAAAAATGTTTTTATGATGTCAATGCTACAATACCTATATTAAGATCCACAGACTCGCATTGGGTCAGCAACGTGGTGGATTACGGCCTAATCACTCTCGTATGAGAGTAGGCTCGTGCCCCGGTAGTGGGGACGTAAAAGAGCCTGATGATGATAGGTTAGTATTTTGTGTGAAAGAGTACCTACCTAACAATTCATTGGTAGATATTAACCTATCCTATTTAGGTAATCCATACTAATATTATAAATGCGAAAGTAACTCTGTCTGTCTGTCTCGCTTTCACGCTAAAACGGCTGAACCGATTAAAACGAAATTTGGCACACAGATAGGCTATAGCCTGAGAAAGAACATAGGCTACTTTTGATTTCAATAGCGCAAGTTAAGCAAACGCGACGCGAGCGCCGCCAAACTCAGTATTCCACGCGGACGAAGTCGCTGGTACAGCTAGTAAATAATAAATAGGGACCCTAAAAAGACTTGCTTGTATGAAACTGATGAATGTGGATGAAGTGAAAGAGGTGTGTTTGTATCGTAGCAAGTGGAGGGAAGTCTATATACCTCGATGGGGAAGAGACGTGACAGATATGTATGTACGAGTACCTAAATGTATTTTTTTTCTCCTGTCCCTAGTAATATATTAATTGGCTGAGTGGCGCAGAGTGTTGTACAGCCTAGTTTGCGAGTTTGAGGATCAGCGTAAAGCAGGACACCTGCTGCCATCACATATCAATAATTATGTCAACGGCGTTCTTACGTGCCCAAAATCTGCACGGAACTTTGCCTAAAAGATATAGTAACATAACCCAAATCGGTCAGATAGTGATATTAATTATTATTTTAAGCACAAAGGTTTTCAATATTAAGTAAGTAAACATCTTTTATTATCAAGGAAACATTAAAAAAGAAACACAATAATTTTAAAATATCTCACATTTATTCTTTTCAATACAAAAATTAACTTTTTAAAACTACTATTTACACATGATTCATCATTCAGTGAAGACAGCGCCTTAGGCCCACTTGCGCAGCCAAATAAACCCGGAGTTAGCTACTAATACAGGGTTAAGTCAATATACATCAATACAAACTAATAATTTAACCCTGTGTTAGCAGCTAACTCCGGGTTTATTTGGCTGCGCAAGTGGGCCTTAGTAATTGAATTTTAGTACATTTTTAACTTAACTAGTTTTCGTAATACAAAATGTTTCAGTAAAGCACACATAAATCATAAACGGATGCCCTCATATTTGAAGGCGCTAAGAGCTATTTTGGAATGATGTTGATTTTTTTTTTTAAGTAGTGAAGCTTGCCTTAAATGGCCTGATTTAAAAAATAAATGGCATCGAACATATTTGTATGGAGCCTGATATAGTAAAAAAACGGTATCAATTAGACTCAACATCCCCTATTATTTGAGCTAGTATGGAGAAAAAAAAGTTGGCGGCTACTGATGAAACTAACGTCAATCGATAGAGAAAAATATTATAAAACGATAGTATTTTGGACAAATGTCGAAAGTGATATACTTTCGGAGATATAGAACTTTGAAAATGTTCGCATGTAACAATTTTCAAAGTTCTTTCATTTTCTCCATAGTAGCTCGAATATGGGGATGTTGAGTGTAATTGATACCGAAAATTTTTACTATACCAATTAGGTTGGATGCTCTTTTCCTTTTTCTTTTGAGTCTCAATCATTTAATAATAGGTAGGTAGGTAGACCACGGAAAAGGTGGCGAGATGAACTGGACACTTTCGCGAACGACCAGGCAGAGGCGGCTCAGGATAGAAAATCGTGGAGAAGGAGGAGAGAGGCCTTTGCCCAGCAGTGGGACACTAGATAAGGTAGGTACATATTCCACTTCCACTTCACAGTATTCCATACCTTGTTTCTAAGGTTTATCAATATCAGCTTAACTCATTAACTAATACTAAAGCAAATTAAACTTAACATAACTTATAAATAAATACTACCTATAATGCATCGACTCGACTTATCTGAAACATACTTGAACAAAATCTAAGGGCCACTTTCACCACTCATAGATAAACAACTGACAGATAAACCTGTCTATAACATGAAACATGACGTTTGTCTATCTACACACATCCGGGCCGAGTCCGGGACGTGTTAGAAAAAATATAATTCCATACATTTTCTATGGATTCGTTCTCACACGTTATAATGACGACGTATTTGTGCCCCTCCTGACAGGCCACGGCCCGATCACGGCCCGGATGTGTGATCTTTAGACAGTGACAGGTAAATATCAAATATCCCTAGGATTTTTTTTTTTCTGTAACTGGTTAAACCGGCCCTGATTATTGATATTTGTTTACTTAAATCATTTGGGTTATACTTTAAATACAGTCATTTAGCACGTGACTATCAAAAAGTATTAACTGACAGAGATTGTCAGACAAAATAAGTCCATATTAATGTTCACAGACGTTAACAAATCGCTTGGACGAGTAGGTCTATCTACACAGATCCGGGACATGTCAGGGAAAAAATATAATTCCATCCGTTTTCTATGGATTCGTTCACACACGTTGTCATGAAGACGTACTGTTTTCCCTCCTGATGGGCCACGGCCCGGATCTGTGTAGACCTGGGGCACTCTTACTGCATTCTAGTAATTATGTTCCGACATTTAATTATGCTTAGTATACTGCATTAATTACATAAAAAAAACTTAAAAGAAAAAAAAACAAAACGCATATTAAATGCCATGAAAACTTACAGTTAACTTAAAAAACATTTCTTATGTACTAAATAAAAAGGAATTACATAATTATTTCGTTCTCACAATTGTTAAAAATAGAATAACTATACAATAATAACCTAATATTAATAGGTTTTAAGTTTCGAATAATAACGGAACTATCAAGTCACCATCTTTGATTTTAGCAAAACTGCGTTACGTACGAACTTCACTTCCTATGATTTGAGACAGTCAATTCTTGCACATTGGGAATTATTTTTGTCTCTCTTTGACGCATACGTATGAAAGGTGAGATAGACAGAGAGGGATATATTTCCCAATGTGTACCTACTACAAGTTGCTGCTACAAACTTCATTAATTTGACAATTGCTACGTGAAGTTAGCTGCATTCGTTATTTAATTATTTTAAGGTTAAAAGTATTAATTATAAATACCCAGTTTCAGAAACCATCAAAAATGTTTATCTATTGAACATGTTTCTGTCCTCTTCTGATTATTAACAAACGAAAGAGTCAGTGGTTTAACAGAGCTGTGTTCAACAGGTCTACAAGTCTGCTAATTTAAAATAGACTCAGTTGTATGTCGACAGTGTCAATGGCATTTTTGAGACATTTGGTATTCTGCTAAACAATGGCTTACAATGATTGCGACCAAACGAGTCAAAAATACCATTGACTGACACTGCCGACACACAACTGTAAATTAGCAGACTTGGGCTAGACGTTTATCGGGTCATGCGTTAGCTTATGTTACGGTGGGTTAAGGCAGTATGGTTCTTAAAATTACGAAATTAGATTACAATTACATATTGAGTATCAAAAATTCATTAGCATTTTTCTCTTAGAATAAATTTTGAAACAGACTCGTCCCACACACATAACATGGGATAGTTTTGCGTGTAACAACAAGTGTGCTTCTAATAATGTTATTTCTAAACAGCAGATGTCATAATATATTGCGTACTTTGCGTTGTGATCAGGGGCCAAAGTCTGCTAATTTTCAATACCTATTTTCAGTTGTGTGTCGGCAGAGTCAATTACATGTTTTGACACTTTTGGACGCAATCAGTGTAAGCCATTGTTTAGCAGAATACCAAATGTGTCATAAATGCCATTGACACTGTCGACATACAACTGAGGCTATTTTAAATTAGCCGACTTGGGCCCCCAACTGTCTCTAGCTTTAGGTGCAGGTTTTTCTGATGATTAAGGATATTGATGCATTTAATCATCCAATTGTTTGTTCCTTATATCTGCCTGACCATTGTGTCTATAGAACCCTTTACTATAAAACACGGACAGACAATCTGTCATTTATGTCCGCTTGTTAACTTTTATACGCTTTAACCCTTAAACAGGCCCCGTGTGCACTGGCATTAATATGCTGTACCTTTTGTATAACTTCTCTTTTTTTTCTGTCTCTATGTACTATCATCTTACAATAAACTGTTAAATAAATAAATAAATAAAACATATTTTTAAATATGGTGGGGTCTTAATTTTTACATGTACAATGTATACCTAAGATCTGTTTCTAATAAATAATAAAATAAGGTAAAAAAAAAGTGGTCGTATTATGCACAATGCCTGTTGAGGAGCTTTCTGACGTTTCATAATTTATTTCCATTATCCATATTTATAATTAGGAACTGCATAGTTTGAACTTTGATCTCTTTACTGATAACAGGCAAAGACACAACCCAAAATCACTTTATACAATTGTGTATACGAAAATATCCGATACATTAGAAAAAAAAATGGAAAATGAAATAAATTTTAATGATACAGAAACGCTGTTTGAAATTGTAAGTTTTTTATATTAATCATTTCGTAAGGAGTCTTTACCAGCCGCGTGCCGTGTGATATTAATGAAATGAAAATACTTACATGTGTGTTACTTTTCAGATTAATATGTTCAAAGAAAAAATATTATTACTACCGATTCCCACCAGGATGGCTGTGGAAATATTTATCGACGCTTTGCCTAGAATGGATATATCATTATCGGAAGAAAACATTGCACAAATTGATAGATGTTTGAAATGTGGTCTTGCAACGGAATTTTTTTATTGCCGACGTGGTACTGCGGAAATAAATGAACTTTTTTGTAGAAACTGTGGCGGTGCCATTTTTTTAACCTTAGATTAAATTAATTTTTTTGTACGCTAATAATGTTATTTATGTTTAAAAAAAAGGATAATTTAATTTTTGTTATGTTAAAAAAACGTAGTATGTCATTTTTGTTATGTTAAAAAAACGTAGTATGTCATTTTTGTTATGTTAAAAAAACGTAGTTGGTTATTTTTATGTTAAAAAAACGTAGTATGTTATTTTAGTTATTAATGATTAAAAACGTAGAATGTTATTTTTATAAAAAAAAATACAATTATATTTTAATTTCAAAATTTATTAATTATGTGTATTTTATTATGTATAATGGAAACAGTGTCCATGTCATACCACTGCCAGACGGGCATAGGGCATATAATGACCACTTTCTTTGAATAATGATTTTTCCTAAAATGAAATGTTTAGTTAAAAATGTTTAGCTTCATACGAAAGATACAAATATTGCTAATCAAATAAAGGTTTAATCAATTAAAAAAAAAACAAAAATCACTATAAAACTCCAATTACCTAGGTGGTCGATAAATCGTACTATGCCTGATTAAGGGTTAAAATAGGCAGTGCAGTCAAATTAAAAATCAGTCTATTTACCTAATAAGTACACGTCTTTATCACCACTCTTATTCAGCTCATCTTCAAAACTCGTATCTACATTCATTTCTTCATTATCTGTACAGTTCTTTTCATCTACAACCATTTCTGTAGAACCGTCACTTGTTGTAGTTATCAATTTAGATTGCAACCTATCTGTTCCATAATATATATCAATTTTCGGTGTACCATTATGTAGGATATTTGGATGATATTCCTCTATGAGCACGTTTTCAGGCTTGAATCCTGCCGTGTGGTGTTTCGCTATGTGATTGTGTAAAGAATTTATGATCATAAATTGATATCCGCATAATTTACACTCGATATAGTTCTTAGGATGAATTGGATCGTGTTTTTTGACATGTTTGTAGCAAATCTTCTGTGTTAAGAAGCATACGTTGCAGTCGCTGCATTTGTATAGTTTTATTAAGGCGCTATCTCCAGTTGTTTTATTTTTAGAGTTCGTATCAGCTGTTTTTATGGCTGGGTCTGTTTTAGAAGAAATAATTGCAATAGGATCGCTAGATTCTTGTGAATTTTCATCTATTGTATCTGTATCTACATTTAATTCAACGTTCTGTACGTGTTTGAGGTTCTTCTTGGTTTTTATTGTCACTTGATTAAGGTTTAGCTTAGGCGTTTCAGATTTACTTGTTCCTGGATTAGAAATGTTAATATCTGAGTTTTTCTCAATTTTTGGTTTATCATTATCAGCAATTGATGACGCAGTTTCTTTTACACTAGAACTTGCCACAATTTTGATATTCAATTTAGCCTTTTTGTTGGCGTATTTCTTCACAGGTATCGGAGAGTCAGCAATTGAGTTTACGTCGACAAAACTTGGCATGCTACTATCGTCCTGGCTGTCCATAGATTCGGTTATGCTTCCACAGTCTTCGTTGCTACTTACGCAGAAATGTGCAGCAGATAAATTAAGTTTATCATGATGGACGAACACATGAGTGGGCAGATGTGTAATCGCGAAATCGTAGCCACAGAAACTGCATTTAGATTTCTGTTCTTTATGTTTAGAATGTGACGTATGCCAATCTAAAGTCTTTTTAGTTAAGAAATGTATACCGCAATCGCTACATTTATACAGCTTACTTGTGTACAGATCTGTGTTTAACGTGGAGATTTCTTTCGTCAATTCTTTAGGTTCTTCAATGCTTTCATTTGCGTCTGAAACATCATCGACACTATTAGTGTCATTCATTTTCTTAACTACATCACTTCCAGCTACTACCTCATCTTTAGCATTCAAAATGCACAAATCTTCTCTCTTCAGGTTGTATAGTCTGTGGTGAATACTCAAATGGCTGTTCAGGCCTTTGGGTTTGAAGTCGTAATTGCAAATAGCGCACGTAACTACAGCAGACGAGCAGGAATGCTGCTCTAGGGAATACAGCGTCATGCAATTCACTTTACACACTTCACATTGGTACAAATAATTGTCATAGTTCGAATGCACAACGATGTTCAGATCTTGCTTCGATAGCTTCAGCTTTTCGTGATGCAATTCGATGTGTTTCTGCAAAGCTAAGGAATAGAACTCCAAAGAGCATATCGGACATGTTTGCGTTTTCCTTTGATTGCATAAGCGCTTCCGTAGATGTGACAATGATGTGGCACTGGTTACGAAGTGCGTAAAACACGTCCCGCATTGGTAGACCGTGTTTTGCAACTTTGCATCGATAATTTTGTTTGCGTTTATCGGCTTTTGAAGCGAAGAATTTGAGGATTCTATAGATACGTTCGATTGTTCATTGACTTCCATAGAATCATTTGTAATATTACTAATTGAATCTTCTTTCATATCCACATCAGTAGTCATTTCATCATTGGCTTCATAAGTATTTTTATCTAATATTCTCAATTTCTTTCCAACGCTTTCAATTACTAGATATTCTTCGCCTAAATCTTTTAAAATTGCATGAGTCGCTTCATGTTTCTTACTTAGAACCTTAAATTTGAATCCACAAGAGTCGCATTTCTGTAAGCAGTTAAGGTTCTTGGACGCGCATGTTAATGTATCTTCTACATGGAGTTCCATCATGCGAAGCGTGTGGAAACCTGTTCGACATTTGTTGCATGTAAACATGAATTTGTGTACAACTTGATTGTTGTGTAGTAAAGTGGGTAAAACTAAGAAGTTTTCTTTAGTTAGGTTTGGATTTGCAATGTGGAGCTCCATGTGCTTAGTAAGGTTTTTCGATGGGAATATAAAATCACATATTTCGCATTTAGCTGTCTTAACGGTTTCATTACCTCTGTGAACTCGTATTAAATGACCGTCTATACCGCCGTCTGTCAAGAAATTACAACCACATTCACATTGGAAGAGAACGTGATCAAATTCAAACATTTTTGAATCGGAATTGGCAATTTCATCTTCACGTACATCTTCGTGCTTCAATGATATTGATTCCTCGTCTATAACCTTTTCAGTATCTTCGCGAGGCTCTGTCGAATCAGTTTCATCTTCTATTTCTGGCTTATCCGGGTTGAACAATATAACTTTGATATCAGCCTTTGTCAGTTTCATTTTAACATGGTGAATATATTTGTGTTTGTCTATACTGTACGTTGTAAACAAGTGTCCACAATCATCGCATTTGACTGTACTCATTGTGGCACATCCGAGCTTGTGATTTTCAACATATCTCGGTTTTAATACGCAAAGCTTACAAACTTTACATTTGTATATTTTCTCCGAAAACATATTTATATTAATGGTCCTTAGTTGTTTTTTAGAAATCCGATAATGCGAAGGAATTCTTTTGGTTTTGATTTTTGTTGTGACTGTATTCTTTTTTGGCAAAGCTTTCTCAGTCAGTTCGTTTTGTGCCCTTTTTTCTGAAACTGCAGATTTTTCAGCAGCTTCAGTTGGCTTGACGACAAGAATTCTAAAATCAGCCTGTTTATATTTAGCAACGTTATGGTGGAAATGTATATGCTTTCTTAAAGAAACAGGCATGAAGTTCAATTTGCAGAATTGACAACTTTGCACTTTTTCTAATTGATGGTTGAGCTGGAAATGATACGCGAGCCCGTCTCTTGATAGGTAATACACTTCACATTTGTAACATTTGAACAGAGGGGGGTTTTTCAATTTCTGCGACTGAGTCGGAATATTGGCGGCCACAGCTTGGGCCTTATTGGGACTATTTTTATTAGAACTTAGACCTTTAGGACTAGTCAACAAGCGTTTCAACACCGAACTATCCCTCCGCGATTCTCTTCCATCGCTTACCTCGATAATATCGAAAATAGTATTCTTGTCATTACTATGATGCGTACATAGATGTGTTACAAGTTGCGTAGTGTCGAACAACCTCTCGCATTTGCTGCAATGCTCTTTCGTGATTTCAACACCAGATTTGCAGACTCTCAGATGCCGTTCTGCTGCAGGAGATGTCGTGAAATGCAGGCCACAATCACATTTATACAGTTTCACTCTAACTTTGTCAGTATCAATACTTTGATCATTCTCTCCTGTTGGAGTAAAAGGTGTTATTTTGACATACTTCTTACAAAGCCTAGGGAATCTCGTGTGATGATTTAAGTGCTTTTTGTAAGCCTTTTTATTGAAATACAATTGACATTTAGTGCATAACACGAGATCGGGATTGTCAGGACATCTATGTTTCGTAGTTTTGTATTTAATACAACTCTTGCAAGAGGTACACACGTGGAAATGGAATCTGCTTGCAACACGAATGTTTTGGTCTCTTAATACTCGGTTAAACGATTCATCCCCATCTTCATTAAAGTATACTACTCGGAATTCGTCCGTAGTTTCATGATGGGCCTCGTGGTCGTTTTTGCCTTTTATTGTAGCGAATAGAATACCACACACTTCACAAGGTAGCCCTGAACTTACATAGCAAGCTAGGGCGTAGTGGCTAGCAACAGCGCGCGGGTGTATATACATATTACATTGCTTACAGGAGTACAGCGTTGTTTCTGGTGCACCATCTTTCACAATTCTCATCTTAACAGTTTTGGTATGCGCATAAATGCTTCTAGACTCAATTTGTTCAGCTTGCGTCCTGTCTAGCGTGTTAAAAACATCATTCCAATTAGCTTTGAATAGTTTCAACTGATCGTATTTTAAAACTTTAAAAGAACTCGCGTTTATAGTGTTATTGTGAGCATGTAAGTCTTTGTGCTTCTCAAAACAAACGCTATCGAATTTCAAGTTGCAGATTTCGCAGTTTTTAACAATGACGTCGTAGTTTTCCATGTTGTTGAAGTGTTTTTGTGAATGTTCGACCGCTGTGTCGTAGTTATCACACGTTATGTCGCAAGTAACGCATAGGTATAGTATGTTCCACGTATTTGTGAGCATTTCATACTTTTTGAGAAGTTCCGGTAGCCCAGTATACGTCGTAGATTGTTTTACAGGCATATTAGACGGTGTTGGAGTTTTAGGCGTTCCGTATTCGTGAAACTTCACATGCAGTTTCAACGCCATATCGCTAAATTTCAATTTACAGTATTTACAAGTCTTCTGAGCATCTGAGCAGCTGTGTGCCTTAACCGCTTTACGTTTGCAGAAATGGACTTTGCATTTTGTACATCTCGGGTAAATTGGAATAGGCGGGTTAATCTTCTTGTTTTCTTCAACCGTATAGAAAGACATGTCTGAAAGCTTCATCTTCGGATTTTGGGCGTGGAATTCCATGTGTCGTTTCATCGAGATCATGATCCCGCAGATATTGCAAATGCATTTCCCTTCTAGCTGTCTGCATTCCCCACTCGCGTGTAACTGTCTATACCTCAGCGTATGTGTATAACTCTTACATCTGTGACAGTAGTATACCACATTATCCATCTTTGCTCTTTTAGGAGTAGCTTCCGATATTGATTCTTTAGCCTTTCTTTTAAGTGGTTCTTTAATTTCTTCATTAGATTCATCGATAATCTTTTCGAAATTAACGAGGATGAGTTCGTTTGTCATAGGCCCTAGCATGAGATGGCGTTTTTTATGATCTTCGACACAAGATATGTGAATATTGAAATTGCATATTTTGCATTTGACACCACTGCCGCAAATGCCGCTGGTAACATGATTAGAAAAGTTCTTTTCGTACAAATATGTGGAACAATCCGGGCATTTATTTAACACTTTTCCATACATATTTTCGTCGCACGTATTTATAGTGAATCGCTCGGAGTATTTGTGTTGTAAGGTATGAATTGTTCTGTCTTCAATATCGAAATGGAGACTACATGACTTGCATTTATAGGTCTTATTTGATGTCCCTTTTAAGCAAGACTTCGGATGGACATACGCTGAAGTACATGAAGTGAAATGTACATGGCATTGGGAACATTTGAATAAAACAGATTTTGGTACACAAATCACGTTTACATCAATATTCATCTTTTCCGGACTTTTAATCTTATTGAGCGGTTCATTTTGAGATTTCGACAAAGGTCTGGAGATTAAAGCAGATTTTTTCACTGTTAAACTAGGGGCGGGTCCTGACACGACAACGCTTTTAAATATACTTATATTTTTCAAATGAGGATGTTTCACTAATCTATGGTTTCTCGCATCATCGTATTTATGAAAGACACTATTGCAAATTCTACAGTGGTATTGATATACTTTTTGTGGTGGATTTTTAGATGCTATCTTAGTTTTGGCTTTCAAATCAACTTCAGAAGCACTAGGTCTTAAACGACAACGACTTATATGGACATTATACGATTTAGAATACGATGTGTGTGCATTGCAGTAGACACACTTTGGATTGAACGGTTTAAAATTAAATCTGGCTACGTTTCTTGAGTGTATGTCGAACATATGACAGATATAAGTCATTTTCTTTTTGAAATATCGATAACACACTTCGCATTGTAATAACAACCCCTCTTTTACATTCTCCGTTTCAATTTCCTGCTTAACTTCAGTTTTAACTGGAACTTTAACTGTTGGTTTAACTAGTAACTTCTGTGGTTTAATTTCCTTTTGAGTTTTATTTTTATCAGCTGTTAAATTCTCGTATAGATGATTGATTAAGCTATTCGAGTCAGGAAACATTTTATTGCAATGGTTGCAATACTTTTCCGTGGAAACCTCTTTGCTTTTGCCTTTCGCTGTAGATTTGATAGCTTTATTGGTCTCTACTGCGACAAGAAACGAGTGGGCGGCCATTTTGTGAGCATGTAAGGTGTTTGTTGTCGGAAATAGTATTTCGCACTCTTTGCAATAGCACGCGCTTCGTTCTAAAATCGGCCCCCAATCTGTTAACACCACAGATGATTCCTTTATATCATAATCAGCCTCTGAGCTCTCTGATACTGTTCTTTCATTAGCTTTAAAATGTGTAGTGACAGCATCAGAACAAGGTTTGCTACCTAATATGAGCACTGATGGATGTTCTTTTATCTCATCATTATCATGATGATCATTTTCATTTAAATGATCATTATCAAAATCATCATTTTCTGTCATATTCTGATCATAATGTTCATCAAAGTCTGCAATTTCTTGCTTAATAGGTCTTACTGCAAACGCAAGCGACTCACCGTTGGGGATCTCTTCAGTGGTCTTCGAGCTGGTGGAAGGTTTGCTTCCAAGAATGATCTTATTGCGGTAACATGTGTATTCTTCGTCAGGGTCTGCTGAACCTGGATCTTCCTCATGGATGTCCATTGGCCGATCTGCAAGGTTATGAGGTGGTTGTTGATACATAAGGATGATGATGACGATGATGATGACTACATTAAAATAATGGTATTATGTTTAGTCCGTCTGTTAGACTGTTTGAATATATTGGACTAACTAATGGACTAAATATATTTAAGGACTAATTATAATAAATAAACAAAAATACTAGGTAATAAAAGGTGTAAGTGGTCTCTGTCTACCCGCAATGGGAAAGAGGGTTGAGAGATATGTATGTAACTATGTATGTATAAAAATAAAGAAATTCATTACAAGTAGAAATGGAAACCCTCATTACCGTCATAGTTATCATCAGGCACTTCAATCTTGATCCGAGTGAGGTCAGGGAAGATGGTTCTGATCTTCGGATGCTCCAGCACATCGTGCTCCTCAATGTCAATGTCGTCTTCCATGTTGAGCTGCTGGAATGGAAATTATCTTCATCAGCATATTTGAGAAGAATGATGAATGTGGATGAACTGAAAGAAGTGTGTTTGGATCGTAGCAAGTTGAGGGAGGTCTCTGCCTACCTAGATGGGAGAGAGACATATGTTTGGATAGTAGCAAGTGGAAGGAGGTCTCTGCCTACCTCGATGGGAGAGAGGAGTGACGATGTATTATGTTGAGAAGAAAACCATCATAAGACTTCAGAAGGCTGTGAAAGACCTGGTTAATACCTAATAATTCCTGCAATAAGGTTTGGTATGACACTTTCTCACTATAGCTATGTGTCTTGTATTAGACAAGAGACAAGAACAGTCTGAGGGAAAGTGACATGGGCATTTTTGCAGGAACTGTGCTAGATATCAGCAGGGCAATGATCTGTAGAATTCTAAAGTATTTTCGTCTCTGTCTTAAGTATACTAGTGACAAGAACAGTACGATGTGAGAAAGCGACAGCTAATCTGAAGTGATTTTCTTACGAGAATCGAAGATTCCTTTTTACTATACTTAGATCTGATTTGGATCTAATACTTCCCGTTTGAAACCTGTCTTTACGGTATTGTGTAACTGACTTACTTTTTTAGTCGTCTTCGTGTGTATAAATGAATGTAGAATTGCTTTAGAAAGTCGTTTTTTTTGGACAATAACTGCCAAATGCTTACCCAAGCCAAATATTGGATCGTAGTCTTGTTATTGGCAGTATAGTTCCAGTAGAAATATACAATAAATAAACGCAAAGTAAGCGATTTTTTACACGTTACCCTAATTATTTGGGTTAGAACAATCAAATACACTTACTGTCAATATTTCATTGTAATTCCATGTAAGAAACGAATAAATAGGTTGTTTCTATGAAGTAAAACGATAATTTCATTTAAAATCAACAGAAAATCCGCTGAAAATAATGAAATTCAATAAAAACATTGAATTTTTTCTTGGAAAAGCAACTTTTTGATTTTTTTTGCCACAGATAACGAACGAAATGTTAACGGAATATGAAACGAGAAATGGCTACTATACAGCCTATTTTAAATTTATTTTTATATTAAGTAATTCTTTGTATTTTTGACAATATGAAAATTTTATATACCGAAACCACATTATATGCAAGTGAAATGTACAGTACACTACAAACAAGAATCTATTGTACATTAGTAACTTGTTATTCATTTACAGATTTTTCTCTGGTTGTAATTTTTTTCCTACCAAGCTTTTATCTAATTAGATGGCCTGGCAACATTCTAACAATTTTGACACATGTCAAAATCATGGCAATGTGTTGCTAGTTTAGTAACACGTCTGCTAAAACTAGCAATTTTGTATAATTATTTCGGAATGCATTTCACAACAGTCATAGAAAGGTCATCACGTAATAAAAGCTTATACTTAAAGATTTTCAAATTAAGTTCTTACTTCAAACTGTGTGACAGTGTGACAAAGAGGCAAGACCGTATTTAGCAAAATATCATCGACATTTTGAAGCAAGAACAGCAAAACGGAGTCATTTGTACTGGCAACATTTAGAGACAAACGTCACTGTCAAAGAGCTGTCAAGTCAATATTTGGCGCGAATTTATCGCACATTTTTATTTCACGATTTTCTTTTATTTTTATTTATTTTGATGTAATTTCGTAAATTTAATACATAAACTTAAATATAAGGACAACACATAAAGGAACTGT
Source organism: Anarsia innoxiella (assembly GCA_947563765.1). Classification (NCBI taxonomy): domain Eukaryota; kingdom Metazoa; phylum Arthropoda; class Insecta; order Lepidoptera; family Gelechiidae; genus Anarsia; species Anarsia innoxiella. The sequence continues at coordinate 1,694,128 of OX387419.1, forward strand.
TATTATAATGGCGCGGACGAAAGCTTCAGTGGGAGCAAAAGGTAAGACTCAACATTGTAATCTGTTAATGGAAATTGTATTCAAATTCATTGTTGTAAAAGCATTGTAAGTAGTCTAATAGCCTTTCTCCGTAGTTTTCAACTAAATAGGCTTTTATTTGTCATTATCATAATCATAATCATATTTATTGCTCTTCCACAAAGTTACAATTATTATATTATCATCATATCAACCAGAAAATGTTATCTACGGAAAATAAATATTTTTATAGTATGATACAATGCTAACTAATAGTTGTCTATTATTTATTAACGTGTTTCATTAACTGTATTAATGGCTATAGCTAAACTAGAGTTCTAACATCTCTATTTAGATTTAGGGAAGATGAAACCTTTGTACTGTTTCTGTCTTTTGTAGTTATTTCTCATCTTTGCTTTTTTTGCAGTATCTTCAGGTAAAAGCAGTAAGGCGCGTTGCAGCGCCCCACCTCCTTCTAGTGGAAGCTCAGGTAGGTAATTATTGAGATTCATTCTTCTTTGTTTTATCAATTATTTATATCAAAATCATTCTTTTTTATAAGTCTGTTAAATCCCACTGCTGGGCAAAGGCCTCACGAATTTAGGACTGACAGAAGAACAGCTTCTAGCCTAGCTTATCATTACTTAGACATGCTGAGTCTAGACTGTTGTGCCCTTATAGTGTAAATGTATAGAATGTTTAATATTTTAAGTACCTACATGTTGTATGTTTACCTACCTAACACTCATTTTAAACCAACTTCAAAAAAGGAGGATGTTTCTTAATTTGACCGTATAATTTTTAATATGTATTTTTGTTACAAGAGTTCGAATAAATTTATTTTTTCTCTCTTTCCATCATCACAGGTTCAAGCAGCAGAGATCGTTCATCATCCCGCAGTACTGGAGGTGGCGGGAACCCGGTGTGTCCACGAGAGACTCCAAAGTGGCAGCGACCTATCACCAACTTCTTTATTGGGAGACAGCCCAGCCAGGGCAGCGAAGGGAGTGATGATGATGAAGCCAAAGGTTGGTGTCATGTAATACACATTAATTGCATCATCATTAAGTACATTCATCATGTAGCCACATTGCATTATGGACTCTGTTAAATTAAAAGGCACCCTAAATAAAAGAGAGGAGGCTTCTCTTCTTTATTTTATTTTATTTTTACTTATTTACATTTATTTATTTTTTAATTTCCTTATATGAGTACTACACAGAAAATTGCCCCAAAATCTGTATTATAATATCTATATATTGCAGCATCAAACTTCAAACTATACAACACTAACTAGACTTCTACTACCTTTTTCTATTTCTATAATTTGTATAAACTTCAGTAATTTGAGCACTTTTTCTAAACTTCTTTTTTTAATCCCAGCAACAAACTCAAAACCGAAACGCAACATAATCCACTCTGATGATGAAGAGGCTCCAGGAGACGTGGAACAACCACACCAGGACCCCACAGATGGCGAACCACCTACCAATAAGGAATTAGATGAAACCATAGAATTAGAGCCTCTAACTGGTGAAGATAGTCATAAAATTGAAGAATATTACCCAAAAAATGGGGTAAAAGGTAAAGGTAAGGGTAAGAAAACGAATAAAGAAAATATAAGTGTTAATGAAAATGATGTAAGTATGAATGGAAAGAGAAAATCTGTTAAAAGGGATTTAGAAGATAGTGAAAATGAACAAGTTAGTAAAAAAATTAAAGTTAATTAGTTTTTACATTTTTAAATAAGTATTTAATTGTTTTAAGATGTTGAGTTAAGAAAGAATTGCCAATTACCATTGTTATTAGAGATGCGTTGAATATTCGGCAAAACCTTTGAGTATAGAATATATAAGGAGGTGCCATACCGTCTGGATCTGCGTGCCTGGTCTAGCGCAAAATGGCTACTTTTTGTATGGTATTTCTTATCGTTTGACTGGTCAGCTACCAAGAAAACTATGAGAAACTTGATGCAACCTTGGCACCCTGTCATAATCTCATTTGTATATGAAAAGAAAATGGGGCCACTCCTTATATTCCTTCCTCATTGGGCAGAACCCATATATGGCGCTTCTCTAAAGTGTTATCATTCCACTTTAAGTACAAAAAAAATGGACTATTCATGTGATATGTATGTATATATGAGGATGCCTCTATGGGGGAATAGCCTGCATCACCTTGCTTCATTACAACTATTTTTTTTTCACTATCAGCTGTTTCTGACATACTTTTTAGTTTAATAGGTAAAATCTGTACAGAGAGCTTAAACTAAAATGTAAAAGTGAAATATTTTTGAATTTTGTAATTCGCTGGATGAAATCTCATGAAATCATGTTGTTTTAATATGTATTTGCTGATTACTACTATTTCTAAGTGCCTAAACATGTACAAAAAAACTGGGTTATACATTTTTATTTTTTTTATATCTGCAAAACTTTTGCAGATATAAAAAAATTAAAAATATGTCTTCTGTTCTCAAAAATTTGAGACAGAAAGCCTATTTCTGAACATGAAGTATATTTGCATAATCTATGTCACTTTCATAAACATTTTGAGGATTAGTTACCTCAATATTAGGAACACGAAAGACAATATTGAACCAAATTTTTTGTATATAACTCGACTATAACTTGTGTTGTATTTGAAAAAATAAAAAAAGAATATAGGTACATCCAATTCATTTTTTCTTTGCACTACTTACTTTTCCCATACCTTAACAACTCCCACTATAGGGACACGAGCCTACTCTCATACGAGAGCGATAAGGCTGTAATCCACCACCCTGGTCCTTCGAATTTCTTTAAAGGAACATACTTTAAGTTATTTATTCATCAAAAAGTGTTTTCATATTGAAATAATTATTTTTAGATTGTCTAGTAATTTAGTTTGACAAGAAATGAGTCATTATTATTGTAACCACTTTTCAAGCAATATTTCATTCAATAAAATACCTTTTTAATCAATAGAATAATAAATAAAAGATAATGTTGAATATTATAGATTTTATTAGTCTATTAAAAAACCTTCTATAATAACATAATACATTAAAATGTAGAAAATTGGAAAAACTGTAAAAACTACATTCGGGTACAAACTCTATTTTCTTCTAATTTTGAGGTTAAATTTCAGTATTGGATTAAATGACATCAAAATATAAAGGATTATATTTTTTACGATAACTATTACATAATTATTTTTAGTAAAAGTGGTATTTAAAAGCTAAACAATTAGGCCGTGGCCCCAGTAGGCAAACTGTTAGCGGCCGACTGAGTGAGCCGCAAAGTGGGGAACTGAAATTTGAGTTAGCTGCAAACTCAAATCAATGAAATCACCGGTTTTGGTGGGAGTCGGCCGCTGTCTGAGATAGTCAGCGCGCGTAACGCTGCAAACTGCGTACAGTGAGCGAAAACTAGCTGACTGTGGACACTCCATTTCAAATATATGGAAGGGCGTACTAAATCGATACGCCGCAAACTAGTCAGCCGCTAACAGTTTGCCTACTGGGGCCACGGCCTTATATTCCAAGAATAAAAATAAACTTCATAAAATTAAAAAAGTAAAAAAGCCGCCATGTTTCCACAATCATCAGTGTTGCCAATTTAATACATGATTATTGCACTTAAATTTCTAAATCCTGAGAGGTTATCTCATATAGGTCCCGCCATATTTCTTTCCTTCGCTTCGCCATGCTATGAAATATGAAACCTTCAATAAAGTTACCGGGACCTACTACCAAATGTTTAGTTAAACAATTTCATTATGTTTTTTTTTTCATTTTGGCAAGTAAATTTTTTTTAATAATAAAAATATATAAATATTAAATGCCTATTTGCAAGAAAGGTCGATTAGGTCGCGCCCTTACACCTATAGCTGTCTCTGTCATTGTCAAAAAATCAGAATAAGACGGCACGATGTTTAATGGATTAGGTATTACAGTGCTACAAGGATCTTTTGGCACGCGGCGGTAATGAGAACTAACGATATTATCTTGTAAATGGGGAAGATGCGATATTTTTATTTTTGTGTTTATTTCAAAGAACTCCATGTATAATAGACAACAAGTATATTAAAAAATGAAAAGACTGTAATTTACTGCAAAAAATGGGGTTTAAAATTGTCAATTTGAATTTTCGCGCGAAAACGGATCTATAGTTCGTTTGACGTCACTCCTGTCTGTCACGTACTATACATCCTCTATGTATTTTATACTTTTGCATTTTTCTCGACTAACGAGACATTTTTTTGTAATAATTTAAAATGGACTATCCATCAACATCAGGCGATCATAACTATACTATAGATACTCCGAAAAAAAGCCGTGTTGACGTATGTTTTGTGGCAATGTGTCCATCTACTTCAAAGCAGTTTCCAAATAAATTGTTTTTGACTGGACCTTCTGACCCAAAACTGCGAAAAAAGTGGTTTCAAGCTGTGAAGAGGAATGACAATTATTCCCCAAAGACCATCATTCGATGCTGTGAAGACCACTTTGACGTAAGTCGGCGGATATATTTGATAAAAGCTTAGTTTAATCTGCTTGTATGCAAAAGAAACATAGTTATTATACCTACCTAATTACTTATCCAAACTTGTCAATGACTTTTGAATGAATGAAATACAAATTTAACTAATGATTTACACATACCGTAGTAGTTTAGTCCCTTTCATTTTTATTCAAAAAACGCAATTAATTCTCGTTTTAATGTTCACTTTTTTACTACAACTATAACCTCAAATACGTTGTCATAACAGGAGTGACGTCACTGAACGCTGATGGGTGTTTTAAATCCGTTCCGTTTCAAGCTACTTTTAATTCGTAATTATTGTTGAAAAACAACATTATATAAAATATAAACCTTGCAGTGGCCCTTCTTTTATATATTTTTAACATTTTAATAACAAAATTTTCATAAATATTGTATTTGCATCTTCCCCATTGTCATTATTTTGACGTTATTTATTCACCACCCACGTCCTCCTGACAATGTCACTCAAGTGCCAATAGATCCTTGTAGCACTGTACCTTAATGAGCCCCTAGGGGGTATAAGTATCATATTAATTAACTTAATTCTAAAGTTTCGGTTAAAAAAAGGTATACATTTTGTAACTACTTACAGTTAATACTTTTTAAATCTTATATTGGATATATATTTAATTTTATACGTTAAATTCGTTACAAAAAAGAAAAATTTGGTACTATAAGTTGTTTATAAGATCTGTAAAAAACCTGTGGAGTGCAATAAATGATTTATTGAAATTATTTGAAATGTGTTTGAATCGTAGCAAGTGGGGAGGGAAGTAGTCTCTGCCTATCCCGATAGGAGAGCGATGTGCGAGATATGTTTGTTTAAGTATGTAAAAAAGTTAGAACAGAAAAACAAATTGAATTTTTTTCCAGAAAAGCCACAGGACAAAATGGCCGTAAAAATACAGTTTTTTTTTACTTTTATTCATTTGCAACAGTACTATCATTAGATATGATGTTGTCGCAATGCAAAATACACAATGTTACCTATACTTAGCTGCTTCTTTCTCGAAAAATAATGTTATTTTTCAATAAAAATCTTCCGCCATTAAAAAGCAATAAAATTTACTTCAATGTAACGAATTTAACCATAACACCAGTGAGCCTAAAAAGAGAATTAAATACTTATATTCTTATAATATAAATCTACCTTCTTACATACTTCGTGATAATGTCATAACGACATTGTTTTAAGTTTTAAATAAAATTCAAAACGTCAGAAAAATAAATGGAATCAAAACATTTAAATTCTACCAAAAGAACCACAGATTATACCTATTGCAAATAATAATATGGCAACATTTAAAATTTGGCAGCTAAGTACCTTTGTTGATTACAGAGCTACCAAGTTATCCGTGAAACTGCCGTTATTGTATGTCCGGCCACAAATACGGAAATGTCAAATTTCAGAACTGCTGCGATTGGTAGATAATACAATTTTGTATTACTACTAGCGCCGCCGTTCAGTTCACAGATAAGTTGTTTTGTCTGTATCCCTATGTCAATTGATGTAAAGCTAACTATAAATTGTATAGTTTGTTTGTCTCTAGTGGGAATCGAACCTTCGACCTGCGGCATGGCAAGCTGGGTCACTGCCAACGACGCCAACTGGCCAGTCGAATTTGACGATACTTAACTGACATTTCTCAATGCAAATGTAAATTTTGAGTGTTGCCATAATATTTACATAGTAAATAATTTGTAGTTATTTTGGTAGTTATCTTAGGCCCACTTGCGCAGCCAAATAAACCCGGAGTTAGCTGCTAATACAGGGTTAAATAAATAAATTGTATTGATTTATCTTGATTTAAACCTGTGTTAGCAGCTCACTCTGGGTTTATTGCGTTAACTCTGGGCTGCGCAAGTGGGCCTTAATGTTTAGAAGACGATAAATGATATCAATTTTGTCTGAATAATTACTTATACTAATTAATTACTTATTTCCTACGAATTTAGTTAAATTTGGCTGCCGTTTATTGTACCATCGAATTTTTAGCCTTTTCTTCACATTCCACGAAAATAAAAAAAATAAAACTTTTATAGTCTGATCCTTAATCCGAGTCACAAATTGACAAGTGCAACTGTCAATTATACCAAAAAGGGTGACCAGCTACAATAGTGATGTTCAGCAATCTATAGATTTAGATGTTTAGTCGAGCCTAATTTTATTAGGTACCTAATAAAAAAAAAGTAAGTATGCAATAGGTTTTTATTTAATAATAAGATTAGAGGAATATAATAGCATACTTATTAAAATTGCTTACTACAAAATTATTACAAAAGATGGAAAATTTATTAAGAGATTTAGAGAAATTAAAATAAAACATTACAAGTTCTTTTATACATTTTTACACGACTACGGCGAAGCCAAAAGGAAGTGTGTTTGGCAGTCTATGTATGTATGTATGTTCCACCGTAACTTCTATAATACTGAACCAATTTTGATGAATGAGGTGTCAAAAGATTCGGAATAATACGGCGGGTGACATAGGCATATATATTTGCAATAAATTTAATACTTTGCCCACTAGTGGGCAAGAAGTCACGATGAAAAAAATAAAAGTTTGAAAATGGTGTTGTGTGGGGTATCAAATTCAAGAGCTCAGTGAGAACATTTCAAAAATATATCGTCAGTGGAAAGGATAAAATGCTAAACCGCCAAAATGGCATTTGTGGGAAATCGAGTATAATAAAATTTATATCTCTGATATTGTTAGAGTTAGAGAGATGTTGTAAAGAGACAAAATATAATTTGATTTTTTGTCTAAATATTCAGCATAACTGTGAATGTCTATCTGTGAGTGTCTACCGAAAAGTAAGAAAATCAGATATTCAGGAAAAAAATGCTAAACTCTATCTACTTTGAAAAACCAATTCATCATAAAATGCTAATATACGGCAAAAGTCTCTTATCCATTCAACGGAAAATACTAATCTTCTTGATTTTATCAAATCGTAATCATGAAACTTTTGCTAAACATTACCATATCCTAGTAAAAAGCTGCTGGAAAAAAAATCTGTTCTGTTCTGTTTAATTATCATAAATTATTTTTATTTATTTGATAGCAATTTGATATTCAATAAAGAAAAATATTCAATCTCGACTAACTTAATAGTGAAAACTCGATTCACCTACATCACTATTTATTAAGGACAAAAAACTCGCAACACCGTAATTGTCAGTTGAGTGACTCGGATTAAGGATCAGAGTATAATTTGAACGCAAAATTACACTTTTTTAAATAAAGTCGTGTGATCCAAGAAAGTGTTCTTAAGATATTTTTGTAGTTTTTTAAAGTTTTTACTGATATTGTTATAATAAAAAAAACTTCTTCATTCGACTTGGCAGATCACACTAAAATATATAAAAAAAACATATATTTTTTTACTAAAATTTAAGTAACCATACTATAATCACGATATCATGTCTTTGCACACCTCTAAAAGATACTCAATACATTTTGAAATATCTTAAAATACAAAATGAGCCGCTTAAAAATACATTCATGTATTCACACATATTGCAATAATGATACAAATCGGCCTATAGGGAACCAGTATTTAGACATTTATTTTCCTTATTATCCCTTTTAACGTCCCCACTACAGACACACGTGCCTACTCTCATACGAGAGTGATTAGGCCGTAATCCCCCACGCTGGCCTAATGAGTTGGCGGATTAAATAAAATAAAATAAAATAAAATATGATGTTTATATTGTGTGCCAGCGTCACAAATCTCAAAAGATTTTAATATTAATAATGGCAACACAGGTTAAAATAATTAGAGCCCCGTTTCACAACTTCCAGATAAATCTATATCTATTTCATAAAACGTCACGTTTTATGCTATCTACACACCAAAGCCGGCGGCTTTACGTCATACGAATGGCAGCTGTCAAAAAAGCCGGCGGCTTTGGTGTGTAGCAATGAGGAAGGAATATAAGGAGTGGCCCTATTTTTTTTTCATATACCTACAAATGAGTTTATGACAGCGTGCCAAGCTTGCGCCAAGTTTTCTCATAGCTTTCTTGGTACATGACCTGTCAAACGATAAGAAATACCATACAAAAAGGTAGCCATTTTGTGTCAGACCAGGCACGCAGATTCAGACGGTATGGCTCCTCCTTATATATTCTATACTCAAAGGTGAGTAGATTAGACAGAGACAGGTATAAAATATCTGTCAGTTAAATTTTATCTGTAAGTTGTGACACTGGCTTTAAGTCAATATTACTGCGAGACAGTTTATATCGTACATTGCAATATGTGTCGTAAATGAGGTCCTTAGACACTATAATTGATAAATACCATACTGTCATTACGGTGCGGTCGAGAAAATCTGAAAGAGAAAAAAGTAAATATTATATACTTTTAATTATTCATATTATATGGGTATCACACAAACTTATAAGTACATAGAATGTGATTAAATTGTCAAATAACTAAATTGTACTACCTATTTGACAAGAAACGGATGATCTGATAAGTACGGTCAGCATCATAAGTCAATGAACACATTCAGATTTTCAAAAGTAAAAATACACCAGTATTAGATTAGACGAAAATCGTTTAGCAAAAAACACTCCAGAGTTAAATGAACATCCAATAAGGTTCAAAATAAGGGAAATAAGTAAGGTTTGACGTCTAACGATGGTGTATATTACCTTTGAAAATCTGAATGTGTTAATCGACTTATGATGCTGACTGTACCGTATGTATAGTGCTACAAGGATCTATTGGCACTTGAGTGACATTGTCAGGAGGGCGTGGGTGGTGAATAAATAACTCAATATAATGACAATTTACAAGATGATATCGTTAGTTCCGATTTCCGACACGTGACAAAAGATCCTTGTAGCACTGTAGTGGGTAAACTGATCAGACAATAATCTGAAATAATGGGTTTATTGATCTCACAAGTATTAAATGAAGTAGGTGTATATGTAGTTATGTATGTATTCTGTATTTTTTGCACAACCCGCAACCATTATTACCTATTTCTCGCTATTTCTTACCCTAAGGTTGCCTGGAAGATATTGCTACCTAGCAATAAGGCCGCCAGTTGCTACTTATATTCTTGTTTGTGTCTGTACCTTATATCTTTTGTGCAATAAAGAATATTTGTATTGTATTGTAGGTGTATTGAATGGGATTTATCCCCCCGAGAGCGGCGGCCGTTGTTGATACTTGCAGTTCAATACATACCCGCATGAGTGGGACAAACCAGCTAGCTTAGCATGGCACTCCGTGACAAGACGTTGTCATGCGTTTGTCACGCTTACGTCTCTGTCTATAGTATTAAGTGTGATAAGGTCAGCATGACGTGAGATAATTGTCGCGGCATGCCGTGTTAAGCCCCCGGTTAAGGATATAAAAACTCTTTTTACCTACCTAAACACTCTCAGCCGGCGACTGGAACTCAGCGAGCGCGTGTATGGGACTGGGCTGCTTCTTCTGACTCCCGCGGCGGACTTTAGCGCGCACCTCCTCCGGCTTCTCCGGCCTGATCAGCGGCTTCTTCTCCGGGGCCTTCATGCGCCACACCACTATCGGGGACTGATGGAGAAGGACATTAGTAGTTGTTTGGTAAAAAAAGAAAGATTAAACAAATACAGAGAAAGAAACGATAAGAAAAAAAGAAAGAAAAGATGTTAAGGGCCGGCGCATACGTGACGGAGCGCAGCGCAGAGTATTTTTGATTGTAATGCTATTTATTATCGACACTGTTCTCATTAGAATAATATTCAAAATCAGTTCGCACAACAAATGAGTATCGGAGCATCGTACCGGCGACATGCGAATATTGTGTCAACTGATTTGGAATATTATTCAAATGAAAACAATGAAGATAATAATATGATAATCAAAAATGCTCTGCGCTGCGCTCCGTCAGGTGTGCTCTGGCCCTAACGAAACAGATATAAAAGGTGAGAGTGAATGGAAATATTGGGAAAGGAAAGCCAAGTCAAAAGTATCCTAAACCGACGTGCATGTATGAGGCGGTTGACAAATGTGTATGAAGTGAAAGAGGTGTGTTTATATCGTAGCAAGTGGAGGGAAGCGGTCACTATCTATTGATGGGAGAGAAGCGTGACAGATGTTTATGCGATAGAATCATGACAAATTGTGTGAACACTTTTCTAACTACAGGTGGAAAATTAGTTAAAGACAAGTCAGCTATGAATTTTACACAATTATGATCTACAAATAACAAAACTATAGAAAAATAACTCTATACAATTACCGCTTTAATTTTGGTTCTACTACTTTGACAAATAAACAGCAATTACTTTAACGCGATCGGTCGCATCCCCGATAAGCCGATTGGCGCGCTCTCGGTTGATATTTAAAGCCCCGCCTACTGCGGTTTGTATTTCGCGGAACTATTTTTTTTTATCTGACTGTTCCGGATTATGTTTTTTGAAACTGTGTATGTATAATTCTTTGACACGCCCTACAGCCTAAACGGCTTGATGGATTTTAGCTTGAGAGGTGTCGTTAGATTCGTATTTACAGTGAAAGTGACACTGGCTACATCAAAATAAAAAGTGCATTTTTTAAACGGTTTTTTAAATAAAAAGGTTACCTAGGGTATTAATCGGTTGTCGCGGAAGTATACGCAAGTTTTCCCGTGACCCCGTCTTGAAGCGACAAGAAGGGACACCGTGGGGTTTTAGCCGGTGGGAGTCCGGCATAACCCTCCGTCTTTCTCCGAGACGAAGGGTATCCATATTGGATTACCCCACGTAAAAAAAAAGGTTCGGTTTAAGATTCGGTTACGTTTCTGTAGTATTTTTATTCGTAGATTATGAACACAAAACACATCAAATCAGTGTAAGTTAGCATACATTTGCCATCCAAAGCGTCTAAAACTTACATAGTTCTGTCCGGGCAGCGAGCGAGACAGCACATTTTGTAAATATAGCATATATTAGGGGGTTGCACAAGCTTTTATAAAAAGGGGGGATTAAAAGCCAAAACTACATCGGGCATAGATTATGCAGATATATTCAAAAAATACACAATTCAAACTATCTTTAATTCATATACAAATTATTGAACTTGTACATATTGATATAGTGGAGTGCCGTAAGGTTTATACCTCGGAATCCAGGGCCAGTCAATGAATCTTAATATAAACCTTGAAAATATGTTTTTAATAGTATATAGAAAAATGTTAAAAAAAAATTTCTCCCCGCTTTCAATTTTTTTTTTAATTTTTTTTTTTTTTTTTTAGCCTAATTCGTCCCACTGCTGGGCAAAAGCCTCTCCCATGCCTCTCCAAACACTCCTATTATTAGCTGCTTCCCACCAATCGTCCCTAAATGAGCGTAGGTCGTCACTCCATCGTTTTTTGGGCCTAAAATTATTATAAACAATTATTAATTTTTTGGAGTTTTCATTGATTTATATTAGTCAAAAGTCATATTTTAAAAAGAACAACTATTACAAACTTGAAAACTTGATCTTGGATCTTTAGGGACTGCAGGTATACCGATGCACCATTCAAATACTACCTGTTTTGGTCCATTAGACTATTTTGCTTTAAACAGCGACTTAGTTTTTGCCTTTATCACTCCCTATTTCTTAGTCAGGCTGAAAAACAAACGCCCTACTAGATTACTTCTCTTAACTACTCGATTTTGTCAATTTAACCACCTTAACTCAACTTCTAAGTTTTTGAAATAATCCGACTTAGGTAAGTCTTCGATGTCTAATACCCCGAATTTGTTGTTTTTGCAATACATGTTATACCATTCTGGATTCGGAATAGCACAAGGCAGTTTTTAAAAACATTTGTTCATTAAGTTCAGAGTAAATTTTTTTCGTGGCAGCTGCTCAAAGTCGAGCTATTGTTTTTGGAGAGAATTAAAATTAACTTTGACAGTTAATTTGTCGATGTTCCACTTTAATCATCAACGAATTGTTTTCGCCATATCATAAGTAACTATCGAAGAAGCCGTTAACATACTTTTCTTTTTAATTAATTGAATATTAATCGCTCTCTGATACAAAAACCATCAAAAAGTGGTTCTTTTTTCAAAAATCACTAAAACGGGTCTAACTCGATACTCATAAGACTTTTCTATGGGCATGTAAGGCTTATTTGATGCACCTTAAGTCCATCTACCTTCGCCTACAATCTATATCAGCGAGATCGACGACGACGACAATAATGTACAATGATAAATAAACACTTTTCCCCCCTTCCGCCTCTCATTTTTCAGTAAATTGTTGTTAAAAATTGTTGTAAATCGAGATCGGTCAAATTTTTTTTTTAACTTTTTTATTTGAGGTTTTAATAATGCAGTCTCATACTTGATATACAGATTAATTGACTGGCCCTGGGTTCCGAGGTTTGACCATTTTTATGCCTTACGGCACTCTACTAGTGGGGCGCCGTTAGGTTTATACCTCGGAATCCAGGGCCAGTCAATGAATCTTTTGCCCAGCAGTGGGACGAATTAGGCTAAAAAAAAAAAAATTAAAAAAAAAAAAATTAAAAAAAAATTGAGAGCGGGGAGAATTTTTTTTTTAACATTTTTCTATAAACTATGAAAAACATGTTTTCAAGGTTTATATTAAGATTCATTGACTGGCCCTGGATTCCGAGGTTTGACCATTTTTATGCCTTACGGCACTCCACTAATAATTTATTAATGTTTTCGCGTGAAAGAGTAACTAATATCCTCACATTTTCACACAGGACGACTTACTTTTAAAGTAAAAGCTGACTTTATCAACTAATTTAAGTAACTTTTAAGCTAAATCTCGATATTTTATTCTGTACGCAGTTTTAAATATTTAAATATTATTTGTAAGGCTGTGGCCCCAGTAGGCAAACTGTTAGCGGCCGACTGAGTGAGCCGCAAAGTGGCGAACTGAAAGAGTTAGCTGCAAACTCAAATCAATGAAATCACCGGTTTTGGTGGGAGTCGGCCGCTGTCTGAGATAGTCAGCGCGCGTAACGCTGCAAACTGCGTACAGTGAGCGAAAACTAGCTGACTGTGGACACTCCATTTCAAATATATGGAAGGGCGTACTAAATCGATACGCCGCTAACTAGTCAGCCGCTAACAGTTTGCCTACTGGGCCGACGGCCTAATTAAAAAATAGGATAACTGAGAAGTATCGTTGTTATTAACTTAATAGACGTCCACTGCTGGACAGAAGGATCTCCACCACTATCGATCATGCGCTGCCCACATCCAACGGCTTCCCACGATTTTCACCAGGTCGTCAGTCCACCTTGTTGGAAACCTTCACACTTCCATTGAGAAATATGCAAGATATAAATAAATACAATACTTACAGCGATGGTCCCCTGTCGCGTGTACTTAGTAGACGCGACGTATGACGCTTTGACAGTTAATACTACAGCATTCATTAGGTTCTTAGCAGCTTGGATGAGAGACGTGGCGCTGTCCAACTGAAATATAAAGTAAGAGATTATATGTATGTGGATGGAAGTACAACATCATAGAAGGAAAAATTGAAGGGAAAAGGAAGAGAGGAAGACCCAGACGGACGTTCCTAGAACAGGTGAAGGAAAAGGCGGGTGTCATGTCGTATCAAGATGTTAAAAGGAAGGCAGAAGATAGGGAGGGATGGAGGAGGCTCCACCGACAAGAGCTTAGCTCTTAAATAAGAAGAAGAAGAAGGATGGAAGTGGTCTCTGTCTACCTCGACAGGAGAGAGGCGTGACAGATATGTATGTATGTAAATATTGAACTTACCCCGCTTACAATAAGCTCCCCACTGATATTCTGTACGTCCGCCTTCACTTTGCTGGTGATCTGTATCTGATGGCAGTACAACGCTATACGTTGTAAGTACGCGAGTAAGTCTTGTTTCGTTGACGATTCCGGGCACTGCGGGACAGAGAGTATTAAGTTAAAAGTTAGTTGGTAAACTATATTTGTTATATGCAGGTTGTTTTGTGATTAAAGAATTTTATTTTTCAAAAAAGAATTAATTAAATTCGCTTATTTTGAGATAAGTATAATACAAGTCGGAGATTACGTTCATGAAGGCTATTTTGGAACCATTTGCAAACTCTTTACTGCTAAAATGCAAGAACTGCCTTGTTTTCTGACTGGTTGTCTACTGGCGCTTTCATATTTGAGATGCTGTCATGTTTGATGGATTCTGTTTGATTATTGATTGGATATCGGTCAAGAAGAGACATCGGAAGACATCACGTACATCTTGTTATTTTCTAACGTGATTGGAAACTACGAAATAAAGCTAGTTTGTTCAGTACACGCCCACTGTCTTATTTTTAACGAAACTCCTTGTTATGGACGAGCAACACTCTTCATAAACACCCCTTCTGATGGCTCGTCGTCATACAATAAAAAAAAATTACTTGTTTTTTCAGTAGTTCATCAAAGAGAAACATTGTTTTGATGACTAGAGATGTTTGTCTTGAGTCTAAGTGTTTGGTATTATTCTATTTGACATTGCCACAATACACAATCAGCCGATCTAGATCTAGCCATTACTGTCCCACTGCTGGGCGGCCTCTTTCTCCACCATTCTCTATCCTGAGCCACCTCCCAGACATCCATGAAGGTGTCAAACTTATCCCGCCAACTCTTCCGTGGTCGTCCATGCTTTTTGACGGTTTGTTATCATTAACAAATAGAAAACTAGCTGTTAGACCCAGAACACACGATAAAACGCAACTGCAACTGTTAGTTACTTTTGAGTTGCATCTAAGTTTCAGCTATAGACTCCTTTAGAAAACCACACACGATGCAACTAGTTTAAAACGTTTCGTTTCAATTGCGTGTGTTCTAGGCCTTACCCACCTGTTCAGCGATCTCCCTCGTAAGTTTATCCAACTTGGTGCCGGCTTCAGATATCTTCTTAGCGGCGTTGATCACGTCCATCGTCGTTTTCAACGGACCGCGGCCTCTGTCATACAATAGTACATTTTTACATACGTATATTCGGCGCATCTATAATTATTTATATTCCCATTTTCCAATGGGGAATATTCCCATTAGAATGTAGAGAAACCGGCCAAGTGCGAGTCGGACTCGCACAGTTCTGTACCATTCACTATTGATATCGAGCAAAAAAAGTCACATTTGTCGTATGGGAGCTCCCCTTAATTATTATTATTATTCTATTTTTAGTATTTGTTGTTATAGCGGCAACGGTAATACATCATTTGTGAAAATTTCAACGCTCTAGCTATAACGGTTCATGAGATACAGCCTGGTGACAGACGGACAGCCGAGCCTCAGTGATAGGGTCCCGTTTTCACCCTTTGGGTACGGAACCATAAAAAACCACTATATATCCTAGACATACCTGGTGAAATCTGTCATCTCCAACATGATCATGCACATATGTTTGGCCAGCATGATGATGTCGTTGCCAGCGTCGTCCCACTTGGCCACCTCGTTGTCGAACGTCATCTTCTCCCTTCTGAAGAGTTCCACCTGCTGCAGGATCTTGCGTTTGTCTTCCTCTGTCATTTTACGCATGGCTTCCTGTTGGGCAGAACATTGAATTAATTGATATAATAATTTTGTGGTTTTCGTACTGTCACGTCATTCATCATATTTAAGAGTTACACAATGTACAAATAAAATTTATCTGACAGATATTTTATACCTGTCTCTGTTTAAAAAGACATGTTTTATGAAATGGATATAGGTTTATCTGTCAGTTAAAATTTATCAGCAGGTAGATGACGAAACGGGCAATTAGACTCTTGTCGGTAAAGCATCCGCCATATAGGCCTATCTTAAGCTAATGCTTTGACTTCTTAATACGACATAACGTTAACTTTCTCTTTTACTTGAGTAAAGTAGATAAGCTATATTAGTGATCCCGATATTTTTAATATAAGAATTAATAATGTGTTAGGTCAAGTATAGCATTTTAAGTATTTATGATTATTTTTTTCTAAAATATTACTGCGAAAAATGCGTTTAAGTCGAGAGCAGTCAGTAGCCTATTATAAACTTCTTTTAGTATTACATGAGCACTTACCCTAGCGTTTGTAATTCCACTAATATCAGGATATTCATCCACGCCATGCTCGCCGGTGTGCGCGCTCGCTAAACATATGAAAATATGATTATTATATAACATAATATGTATTATGTAAGAGACATTTGTAAGTAAGTACTTTTGAGAAATTTGCAATTTTACAACAGATTGGAATATATTCTTTTAATAATTTGACTTTATTTCAATAGGAATAAGAATACAAGATAAGTCAATTTTCGTTACGAAGTGAAACATTATAACATACTTATTTTATTATGAAAAAGATAGTTAAGGCCTTAAACACACGGTAAAACGCAACTGCAACTGCTAGTTATTTTTGAGTTACATCTAAGTTTCAGCTATAGACTCCTTTAGAAAACCACACACGGCGCAACTAGTTTGAAACGTTTCAGATTAGTTGCGTCGTGTGTGGTTTTCCAAAGAAGTCTATAGCAGAAGCTTAGATGCAACTCAAAAGTAACTAGCAGTTGCAGTTGCGTTTCCCCGTGTGTTCTGGGTCTTGGTAACTTAACAAACAGTATGATATGAAATAAAGCACATTTAAGTAACAAGTAAAGCCATGCAAAAAAACTTCAAATCCATGAAATTACACTTTTTATGCTACTACTCCTTTTAATATTATAAATGTCTATTGTCTGCTGTTTTTTTTTTGTAATGTTTATTGTTTATTGTAGTGACTATCCTGCCTTCATGCTATCACTTCTCTCTGTGTGGGGTCTGGAGGAAGAAATTTCTTTTAGAAATATGCTGTACCTTTTGTATAACTTCTCTTTTTTTTCTGTCTCTATGTACTATCATCTTACAATAAACTGTTAAATAATGTCAATGTTTGTGTCGATGGATGGATGTTTGTTACTTCATCACGTAAAAACCTCTGAACAGTTTTTAATGAAATTTTACAATAACTTAGCTTGGACATCAGAATAACACATAGACTACATAAGTTTAAGATATCATGATTTTTTTCCAAGTTATGACGCTAAATGCGTACGAAGTTGCGGGCAGCCTCTACAAGGTGTAACAGAAAGGGTATATAAAGCCGAAACACAGCGATAGTCCTCATGAAACTGAACAACTTTCCCCAAGGAACATAGGTCGAAATTCGAAAAAAATTTTTGGATCGCCCATACTTACTCGATCAGCTGATCGGGCAGTTTGTATGGGGAGGCGAAATTTTTTTTTCGAGTTACGACCCATGTTCCTTGGGGAAAGTTGTTCAGTTTCATGAGGACTATCGCTGTGTTTCGGCTTTATATAGCCTTTCTGTTACACCCTGTATATTATAAATGTTACTCTTTCACGCAAAAACCACTGAACAGATTTAAATGAAACTCGCAAAATGGTAGCTAAAACATCAGAATAACACAAAGGCTATATTATTTTAGGATTTCTGAGTATTTTAAGATATTGTTTAATACATTATTTTAAAGAATAAAGACCGTTTCACTTAACAGATAAAATCTATCTGTCAGATATTTTATACCTGTCTAAGTGGCCGTTTCATTTACAGATAAAATTTATCTGACAGATAAACCTATGTCTATTTCATAAAACATGACGTTTAAGACACAGACAGGTATAAAATATCTGCCAGATTAATTTTATCTGTTGATGGTGATACAGGCTCTAACTTAAAACGTCCTGTTTTATCAAGTAGACATATCTGTCAGATAAATTTTATTTGTAGTAAGACGGGCCCTCAGACATTTTCATAGTTCTCCAAGACACGACTCCTCATTTCATAAAATGTGTAACTCCACGGTGGAAGACCATACTCACAGCGACTCCTGGTCTCGAGGGTCATGTCCTCCACAGGCTCGAACTCCGTATCTGTGTCCAGGTCGTCGCTGGTCTACCGTCCACACAAACACAACATTTAGCATGCGATGGAAGTGATGGAAGCGATGGAATGGGGTGGAAGTGATGGAATGGGTTGTTGGATTCTTTGCTTTTTTTTGGGTTTTTAAGTTGATCCGCAAATGGGCTAAAAAATTAAATGATACTAATGAAACGCACTGCATTGAGGTAGTCTTTTATCTATTTATAGTACCTATACCTTGTAGGTACTTTCCGTCCTCCATTTTGCTTAAAAACAGGCATATCTCATATAGAATTGTATCTTTTAGCGCCAAAACACACGGTGAAATGCAAATGCAACGCAACTGAAACTGCTAGTTACTTTTGAGTTGCATCGCAGTTTCTGCATAGACTTCCTTAGAAAACCACACACGACGCAACTGAAACGAAACGTTTCAAACTAGTTAAGGAAGTCTATAGCAGAAATTGCGATGCAACTCAAAAGTAACTAGCAGTTTCAGTTGTGTTGCATTTGCGTTTCAACGTGTGTTTTGGGTCTTAATCTACATCTGTGCAATTGGTTTCTGTTTGGTAAGTATTAAGCAATTTTTTTAGTCTCTATTTTGTTAAATTCTCAAACTCAATTATTATTATATTTTACTAGCGGTCGCCCGCAACTTCGTTTGCGGTATGTATTTGTATAGTACCATAAATATACTACTTCCAAACTATGCACCTATTTGGAGTATGGTTAGTTATTTATAACATAAATTAACTTTTTAAAGTTTACATCAAAGTCAAGAGAAAATATATGCGGGGGCGAAGCCCTTGTGTTATGATGAAAAAGTACAGAGAAAATAAGTGAAGGGGGCGAAGTCCCCCATCCATGTCAGAAATATACTGAGACACGATGTACGGGGGCGAGGCTCCCCATCCATTACGGAAAGTTACCATGACGGAAAACTACAGATAAAATAAATGAGGGGGTAAAGTCATGACAGATATCCATGACAGAAATATAATGAGAATCGATGTCCGGTGGCGACGCTCCCCGTCTTTTACGGAAACTTGCAGAGAAAAAATGAGGGAAGCGAAGCCCTCCATTCATTTATGAAAATGACAGAAAAAAGAAGAGCGGGGGCGAAGCCCCCCACGCATAACAGAACGGTACAGAGAAATGTAGTGAGGCTCCCTATACATTACGGAAATGTACCTACAAAAAAAGAGGAGTTGAAATATTAATTGATGATGATTCATTGATTCATTCATTAATGGAAATTACAGCGAAAAGTATAACGGGGGCCAAGCCCCTATCCATTATAGGAAGATTCAGAAAAAGACGTTAGATTGGATTAGAAGCTTCACTCTCCGCTCGTCGCTTCTCTGTACTTTCTTTTAATAGATGTGAGGGCTTCGCCCTCCACCGTTCATTTCTCTGTACGTTCTAATAAATGGATGGGGGGCTTCGCCCCCTGCTCGTCTATTCTCTGTAATTTATTTAAAAGAGGGGAGGGCTTCGCCCTCCGCAGCTCATTTTTCTGTACGTTCCAATAAATGAATGGGGGGCTTCGCCCCCTGCTCGTCTCTTCTCTGTAATTTCTTTTAAAAGGGGGGAGGGCTTCTCCCTCCACTGTTCATTTCTCTATACGTTCCAATAAATAGATGGGGGGCTTCGCCCCCTGCTCGTCTCTTCTCTTTAATTTCTTTTGATAGAGGGGAGGGCTTAGCTCTCCGCAGTTAATTTCTCTGTACGTTCCAATAAATGGATGGGGGGCTTCGCCCCCTGCTCGTCTCTTCTCTGTAATTTGTTTTAAAATGGGGGAGGGCTTCGCCCTCCACTGTTCATTTCTCTATACGTTCCAATAAATAGATGGGGGGCGGCAGCCATCTTGAATTTAGATTTTGAATAGGGCACTGTATTCTATTTGTCAAGCCCTTTCATTTGGTACCCATATTAATAGGATTGAAAACAGTAAAAGTTTTTCCGCCATTTTGTTGCGGCGGCCATCTTGAATTTAAATTTTGAAAAGTCCGCTGTATTCTACTCGTGAAGCCCTTTCATTTGACACCCATATTGATTGTATTGAAAACTAAAAAAGTTTTTCCGCCATTTTGTTGCGGCCGCCATCTTGAATTTAAATTTTGAAAAGTCCGCTGTGTTCTACTCGTCAAGCCCTTTCATTTGATACCCATATTGATTGTATTGAAACCTAAAAAAGTTTTTCCGCCATTTTGTTGCGGCCGCCATCTTGAATTTAAATTTTGAAAAGTCCGCTGTGTTCTACTCGTCAAGCCCTTTTATTTGATACCCATATAGATGAAATTAAAAATGAAAAAAAAATTACACGCTATTTTTTGCTTAAAAATGGTTATTGTGGCAACACTGTAATAGTTGGACCAATAGTTTTATGGACTTTTATGCAGATATTTATGTCTTCATGAAAACTGTAGTACATCACTTTGCTCTAATATCAATAGTTTTCTCAGCAAACGCGATATTGTGATATTTTTTTTATACGTTTTGCATACCTTGGTTTACATTATCGAATATTTGACACGGAACCCTAAATATTTTGACATTTTTATATAGCCTATGTTACTCAGGAAGAATGTAGCTTTCCAAAGGTGAAAGAATTTTTGAAATCGGTCCAGTAGTTTCGGAGCCTATTCATTACAAACATACAAACACACAAACATACAAAAATAGGTACAAATCTTTCCTCTTTATAATATTAGTATAGATTAGTAAATCATTAAAAAAAATGTCTGGCAACGAGCATTTTTATTTAAAAAAACAGCGAATCCAACCAAACTTAAAAGAATGAGTATTAAAATTAACCAGAATATAATAATTTAAAATTCTTGATGAAGTAATCCCATTGTTGCACCTAAGGGCGTCCGCACACGTCAGACAATCGGCGACCGACTTTTTGTAGCAGAAAAATAGAACGTACTGCTTGCAATAGTGCAACGCTCACGTTCTACAAAAAGTCGGATAGCAATAGTATGAAAATAAAAAATAAAAAATCGGTGTACAAAAAGTCTGACGTGTGCGAGCGCTGTAAATTAAATAAAACAACACAACATATTAAAATATCAAAGACATGCTGACAAAACACCAAGAAAATGACACAAGACACATGACATATGACACACGGAGCATTCATGACACATTGACAAGTCATGACAAGACATGACGGTCTTACATTTGCTCCTCGTCTCCAAGGTGTACTGCTCATCAAGCTCCACATCCTCAGGGTCCAGTTCCTCTTCATCCTAATCATTACGCATTCGGTTTTAGAAAGATATCGTAATTTAATTAGAGTGCCTTTTTCATGTAGCAAAGGTAATCGTAGCAAGTGGAGGGAAGTCTCTGTCTACCTCGATGGGGAAGATTTTGGAATTTGCTTATATACTCAGCGCGGGAAAAACTTCGATACCGCGTTTCAGGTTTTGTATGCGAATCTACTTTGGTAACGAGAATGTTTGTATCGTAGCAAGTGGAGGGAAGTCTCTGTCTACCTCGATGGGGAAGATTTTGGAATTTGCTTATATACTCAGCGCGGGAAAAACTTCGATACCGCGTTTCAGGTTTTGTATGCGAATCTACTTTGGTAACGAGAATGTTTGTATCGTAGCAAGTGGAGGGAAGTCTCTGTCTACCTCGATGGGGAAGATTTTGGAATTTGCTTATATACTCAGCGCGGGAAAAACTTCGATACCGCGTTTCAGGTTTTGTATGCGAATCTACTTTGGTAACGAGAATGTTTGTATCGTAGCAAGTGGAGGGAAGTCTCTGTCTACCTCGATGGGGAAGATTTTGGAATTTGCTTATATACTCAGCGCGGGAAAAACTTCGATACCGCGTTTCAGGTTTTGTATGCGAATCTACTTTGGTAACGAGAATGTTTGTATCGTAGCAAGTGGAGGGAAGTCTCTGTCTACCTCGATGGGGAAGATTTTGGAATTTGCTTATATACTCAGCGCGGGAAAAACTTCGATACCGCGTTTCAGGTTTTGTATGCGAATCTACTTTGGTAACGAGAATGTTTGTATCGTAGCAAGTGGAGGGAAGTCTCTGTCTACCTCGATGGGGAAGATTTTGGAATTTGCTTATATACTCAGCGCGGGAAAAACTTCGATACCGCGTTTCAGGTTTTGTATGCGAATCTACTTTGGTAACGAGAATGTTTGTATCGTAGCAAGTGGAGGGAAGTCTCTGTCTACCTCGATGGGGAAGATTTTGGAATTTGCTTATATACTCAGCGCGGGAAAAACTTCGATACCGCGTTTCAGGTTTTGTATGCGAATCTACTTTGGTAACGAGAATGTTTGTATCGTAGCAAGTAGAGGGAAGTTTCTTTCTACCTTGATGGGGAAGAGGCGTGATTAGAGGATTCGAACCCGGGATTTCGGCATTATCGTAAGTGAATTCCGGGATCTCTGCGCTGCACTCCATCAGGTGTGCATCGGCCAAAAATCCCCCCTTTTATATCCTTAACTAATTTAGATATAGTGTATGTATAGTAGGTATAAGTTGGTATTTTTCATTGACATTTTTTGTCATTCTCTGGGGGAAACTGCACCTTGCGAATCTAGCGCTAGCTTAAAAAAAATTACCTTATATAATAATTTAACGGTTTCAAGAGCATTTTTTGTGCCTATGAAATAAATATATTTTTGACTTTTTTTTTGACATTGGCAGAATCCACAAAAGTAGTTGCAAATAAAAAAACCAGCTTCGAAATCTTACCCTGTTCATGAGGACAGCACGTCTAATCTCGCGCACAGCATCATAGACCAGCCTGGAGGCGTCTATGAAGTCGTTCTCGTCGAGACCTGCGCCCGCGCCGCCGCCGAGGGCCGACACGGCCGCGTCGACGCGCACCGCGAATTTTGACATCACTGTAATGAAAGGGGTGGGTTTAGTTTTGAATAGACAGAAAGTCATAATAGATAGAAAATTTAAAGAAAAAATGCTTTGGCTATTTTTTATCTTAGTTCTTTTGCTTTATTCATAATACAAACATTTCAAACAATACAGTAAGTCTCCGGGATTCAATGTACTTTTTTTATTTGTTTTTTTTTAACGTGGGGAAATCCATTATGGATACCCTCCGTCGCGGAGAAGAACGGAGGGTTATGCCGGACTCCCACCGGCTAAAACCCCACGGTGTTCCAACTGACCACTTTTGACGAGAGCACTGGGAAACTCGCGCATATCACAATAGGCTGGTTGCGTTATAAAATAGTATCATTAGTTATGACGTATTGTATAAATAAATACATGTTTAAATCACACATGCATGGAAAATAAGAAGACAGAAATAAAAGTTGCAATTTTTTTGTCGTCTGTTAACGGCGTGTTGTCTTTCGATTTTGACAACGGCGTCTATGGGTGAAATACTCGCCGTTTGAATAGCTATCGATTGATATAGGTCGCATGACTGTCGGAACATGTTTACAAGATTTTTTCATAAGTACAAGGTGTGTTTTTCATACTTCAAGTTGGCAAAACATTAGTTTATAGATATTTTTCGACTTTTTCCTCATACTATAAAGTGATCCACGTTTTAAGCTCTATCGTTTGAGATAATAATAACTCTATATAAAATCTTGTACCCAGACTCCATAGACTCCATCCCAGACCCATGGTCCTTTCCGGCCTACGTTCATTCAAACATTCCAAATTAGAAAACACGTAAATTACCAAATAATTTCCAAACCTAAAATTAATTAACAGAAATCATCAAACTTAAAAACCATCATTATTAACATGTCACGTCTTCGATCCTAAAATTTTTGTCAAACCTTGAATTAAAGAAGTCAAACATAAACATATTATAAAAACATTGCCCAACCTTTATGTTGTTTGTCAAAGTACAGATGTTACAAGGATGCTGGATCTATTTACATGATCGATTGATTTAGATGGGAACGAGTTTGTTGGTAATTAGCTGAGGTTCCGTATAAAAATACTTTTATAGTCTATCTACACACATCCGAGCCGTGACCAGGAAAAAATATCATTCCATTAATTTTCTATGGATTCGTTTACACACGTTGTCATGACGACGTATTGTTTTTCCCTCCTGACGGGCCACGGCCCGGACACGTCCCGGGCACGGCCCGGATCTGTGTAGATAGAGCTTTGTTTCACTTATTCTTACTATGCAAACTGACCAGAAGTTTGCCACCAGAGGAACTTTACCCAATGTATCGTTGTCATTTTTAGGTAAAGAGAAAAAAGAAATAATACGTGTTAATTTATTTTAAACTTATTTAAGTGTTGGACAAAAAAAGTTTTATGTAATCATAAAAAAAAAAAAATCAAGCTCGAGACAGAAAGCCATGGCGGATGAGGAGAAAGGCCTTTGCCCAGCAGTGGGACACAAATGGCGTAGATAAGATGTCATCATCCTTATTATAGGTAAACCTTAAAATTTTTATAAACGTCACTTCGCTAATACATGAGTAGATGTTTGTTACTCTTTTCCGCAAAGTCCCATTAAAGTATAAGACTACAAACCTTATTATTTATTTATTTAACAGTTTATTGTAAGATGATAGTAGGTACATAGAGACAGAAAAAAGAGAAGTTATACAAAAGGTGCAGCATATTTCTAAAAGAAATTTCTCCCTGCAGACCGCACAGAGAGAGAAGAGATAGCAAAAAGGTAGGATAGTCACTGTTTTTGACAATGGCAAAATCTACACAGGTAATTGACATTAAAAAAAAAAAGAATTTTTAAGTTTGAATTTTGACCTGCTGACCCCCAAAACCGAGCCATCTAAAATATAATCATATAATCATGAGTATTAAAAAATAAGCGTCGGTACGTAAACCTAATGTCAAGGGCGTAGAGGTCATTTTAAATGACAGTTAGCTTATGTTTTATGTTTGAATGTTATGTTGTAATAGCGGACGTGGATTTCTCATCTTTAAATGCGTCTTAACATGAAACAAATAACCTAAGCTTTTTGTTAAAAAAAAACCGACCGTGTTTAAAAAACGCAATTTTTGTATATTTTGATGTACCCAGTCACTCTCACTGTAAATACAAATCTAATAACACCCTTTATTTCATTAAGCTAGCATTCTTGGATCGCGCGTTTTTTGGATTCTTTAGTGACCCGGATTCATTGCTCTTGAGTATATAAGCTATATTCAAATACAAATTTTCAATATTATCAAAATCTATTCAGTAGTTTTTGCGTGAAAGAGTAACAAACATCAATCCATCGACACAAACATTGGCATTTATAATATTAATAGGATTTATCGACCTACTTCAAGTGCTATACCTACATACAGGGTGTTAGGAAAAGTATCACTTTCCTTTTAAACAGGTGTTAACAATTATGTATTACCGTTGCTGCTATAACAGAAAATACTAAAAATATAATAATAATAATAATTAAAGGGGATACCCATACAAAAAACGCGATTTTTTGCTTTTGTTTTGCTCGATATAAATAGTGAATGTAAAATAGGAACCCTTACTGAACGAGTCCGACTCGCACTTGGCCGGTTCTTTATTTATTGTAAACTTCATAAATTTTTTGAATGATTTCTACCTTGGTCCCATAGTAAAAGTTGTTAGTTATCGTGAGTACATGCATATCATTTTCTATCGTTCACTAATCAAAAGTCAGTAAACAAACATTTTAAATACAGGATGGGAGTATTATAAGAGGGATTGAATTAAAAATCAGCTAGTTTGCAGGTTAAGGTATCAAGGTTGTATTTAATTTCATTGTTATGATATAAAAGAAGTAACTCAGAAGTTTTATTTTTTCATTTAACAAGTATTTATTGGTCTCTTAAACGCATTTTATTTCATAAGGCTAGGATTCTTAGTTTTCGAGATATTTTAGTTTTTTCTTTACTCGACATGGATTCATTGCTCTCGAGTGTAATATTATAAATTGTAAATACTCGACGAAATGTTACACCAATATGCTCGTTGGTTTGTGGAATAGGCTGTAATAAAGAGCCGAGCGTGCTCGACGTTTTGTTCGTAGAAGGATGATACTAGTGTCCGACCGAAACTGGTTTCCCGGCCGAAACCGAAACTGAAACCGAATGTTCGGCCGTGGCTTCAGTTTCGGCCAAAACCGAAACCGAAACTCACGTGGTCAAGTATAAAATTTGTTATAATACTAAAATTTGGTGCATTTTACCTATTATTTTGCCTTATCGATAAAATCGAAACACAGTAAATTAAGTTTGTCGTAATCATTTATTTAGGTTATATTAAATAAAAAAATATTATTAACATGTTTACATGGCGCGGAAAACGAAGTTAGGCGAGCGTGAACGTGCGTGAACTTGCGAAATAAATAAGTTTCGATTCCGGCAAAAGTTTCGGCCGATTTTGGCCGAAACCGAAACTGCGGCCGAAACCGAAACCGAAATCGAACTTTCGGTCGGACACTAGACGATACATTACGACATTTCATAGAGCGTTGTACTGTTACAAGAATATTATACCGAGTGCAAATACAAAACCGATCATCCTTTAATTCAATATGAAAACAGGAACTTGTAATTGCTACGAATTAATTTGCAACGTTCTGATTGAATGCACGCCGATTTTATGTAGTTTTGTTTTAGATTCCAAGACATGTGCTAGTTTAAATCATATTGCGTAGAAGCAAGTCAATTGGAGGTAAGTTTGATTGTCAATGTGTTTGTTCGTATGTCACGCGTCTTTCACATCGAGGTGGATGAAGAACGCTTTCTTCCACTTGTTACGATACGATACAAATATCGAGCAAGGACGGACGCTTTTGCCTACGAACTAAATATTAGGGGCCGTTCAAGTATTACGTAAGCAGATTTATTACAATTATTTACCCCCCCATCCCCCTTGTCAGCAAAAGTAAGCAAAGCTCTTACCCCCTCCCCCATGCTTACGTAAACATTTTTCAATTAATATATTGTTTTTTTTTAATATTATAATTATAATTTTAAAAATAAGAAAATACTCGGTTCTAAAGCGAGTGCCTAAACGTATGCATTATTTGCGGGAATCTCCGAAAATGCGTTTCGTTTTCAAGCAAAGACAATGTGAGGGTTGCCATTCGTGTAAAAAAGTAAATAACTACTGATGACGTAATCATCATCTAGACTCCCCTACCCCCCATGTCATCCAAAATAAGCAAAGCAAAGACCCCCCCGCCCCCCCATAGTGCTTACGTAATACTTGAACGGCCCCTTAAGGGGTTGTTTCATCATCTATAGATAAAATTTATCTGACAGATATTTCATACCTGTCTCTGTCTTAAACGTCCTGGGGGCTTAGCACGGCGTGCCGCGACTATTATCTCACGTATGCTGTCCTTATCACATTTAAAACTATAGACAGAGACGTAAGCGTGACAAAAGCATGACAACGTCTTGTCACGGAGTGCCATGCTAAGCTAGATGGTTTATGAATTGCACATAGGTTTATTTGTCAGTTAAATTTTATCTATAGCTGGCTATCAACTGCCAAACGGCATCGCGGCAGACCCAGGAAAAGGTGGTGGGACGAGCTGGACACCTTGAGTACCTGGGCGAAGGAAGCTCAAGACAGAAAGTCATGGCGGATGAGGAGTGAGGCCTTTGCCCAGCAGTGGGACACGAGTTGATGAAACGGGCACTAAGCGAGATAAAGTACCTACTTACAAAGTATTGTAATATCTTATCTTATTTAGCCACTCGTGTCCCACTGCTGGGCAAAGGCCTCTCTCTGCATACGCCAAGACTTTCTGTCTCGAGCTTCCTCCGCCCAGGTACCCAAGAAGGTATCCAGCTCGTCCCGCCACTTTTCTGCGGTCTGCCGCGACGCCGTTTGGCACTTGGTAGCCATTGGGTAGCTGTTTTTGCCCATAAGCCTTATAGCATGCGGCAGACGTGGCCGGCCCAATTTCACTTCAGCCTAGCAGCTGTTTTTGCCACATCAGCAATACGCGTTTTTTTTTTACAATAAGTATTGTAATATATCTTTCTAGAAATCCTTGTTTCCATCCCACAGCAAAAGCGTAACAAAATGTTACGTATATACTTGTTGGTGGTCTCCCTCTTCTTAGTGGAAGGGGCTTACTACGACTCGTTTACCGGTACACAGATATCACCAGCCAAGTATGGACAGTATCAGACACAGGGTTTGGTGCCGTAAGTATTTAGTATTAAGGGCTATATTTCACCGGGACACCATGGCGGCTCAACCAGTCGCCGCTACCAACGAAATGTACACAGCTCAAATGCAACCAAACGGACACCAGATGAATAGCTATCTATAGAGCTACATTTTGTTGTTAGCAACGACTGATTGCGTCGCCATTGTGTCCCGGTCTAATATAGCCCTAAGGGTTTCAAGGAAGCCAGGCGTTGACGCGAATCACCGCCAGTTGATTAACGTCATTCAATGAAATAGCTACGACGATGATTGATTGATCTCGAAACACTCAACGTTTAACAACTTAGCATTTGAGGTTACAAAAGAAATGAAAGTATGTCACTTAAATCCTGAGATTCTAAGCCACTTTCAGTCTTGTCTTCAGGGCAGATATGACTCATTTTCTGTGATGAAAAGAGTACCTATTTAAGTAATTACAATTCCTAGCTATTGCGCAATAGAAGTAAAAGAATGCGACGAGCACGAACGTCGTCGAATCGACAACTCCTGCAACAACCTCCACTATCCATCACGGGGGGCCACATTGACCCCCTACCGTCGGATGCTGCCCCCCGAGTTCGGCCCGAACTACTCCATGCGACTGTCGAGGTCTGGGACCCAATTACCATTGGCGAGAACTGTGAGGGTCTCTGTCATGTCTGACGGGAGGAAGACCAGTGAGGAGTTTACTGTTCTGGTCACTAATGGTGAGTTTCTGATAGCTTATTATTTTGGAAGCAGAATATTCAATCATCATCACCACTTTTGACGTCCCCATTACATGGCACGAGCCTACTCTCATACGAGAGTGATTAGATAGAACGTAATCCACTACGCTGGACCAAATGCCAATTTCACATACCCCTAGCATCATCTCTAGCGCATGAACGGTCGTTGTGGAGATCCTTTGTCCCAGTGGACGTCCACGAGCTTATTGATAATGAAGACGAAGACTAAAACTCTTATCTCCCACAGGTCTCCTCGTGATAACCGGTGACATCACCTCAGTCCACGATACTGGAAACTACGTAGCCGTCACCACGACCTGCTGCGTGACAGGTCCTTCCGACCCTCGCTGCATGCCGGTCTACGTGCCGGCAGACGACGTGCATCTTCGAAGGTCTGGAGTACGCTGCATGAACCTCACCAGAGCTGTCACTTATCAGGATTTGGGGTGCGCTCCGAAGAATATCCCGCCGGAAAGGGTAAGTCCGGTAAGCTTGGGTAGATCTTAGACTATGAATTTGTCTATTTTTAAAGCCCTATACTCACTAAGAGAAAAAAACATAAAGAGTGAATGACTCTATCAATCACTTTTAGAATGTAAAATTGTCTATGGTACAAAAAAATGAAATTGCAATTTTTTTGCAATTTTCCGCCACAGATGCGCCAAATCCGCCATTTTGCAAATTTTGAAGGTCAACAGATGACTGGGTATGAGGATCTTAAAGCTTGTCTAATAAAGATGTTGTGTGGAGCTACCCAAAATACTCGAGAGAAATTATGCCTTGGGGCGTGGACCGAGAAATATCATACCAAAACGGGGTAACTGTGTTGCGTAGCAAGTGGAGGGAAGTGGTC
The DNA here is from genome assembly GCA_947563765.1 of Anarsia innoxiella. Lineage (NCBI taxonomy): Eukaryota > Metazoa > Arthropoda > Insecta > Lepidoptera > Gelechiidae > Anarsia > Anarsia innoxiella. The sequence continues at coordinate 1,724,248 of OX387419.1, forward strand.
TCTGCCTACCCCGATGGGAATAAGGCGAGCGTAACAGATATGTATTTATATGTAATTACTTTTCTGAAAAAATACGAATCCTAAACCAACTTCTTTCGTTATCCTCTAATTTCTGGCATACTTCAAGAGAAGCACGCTTTTGCGCATAATGATATAGTTTTAAGTATTGCCTGTATCTTTTTGTGTACAAAAAAGTATTTCTATCTATCTAATTTCGAACAAATTCTGTCCCGTTGGGAGTCTTCAACTCGCCGGTTCTGGCCGAAGGGTGTCATAGTGATTAAGTTTTTAGATAGTTAGATAGATAGAAATACTTTATTGCACACAAATAGATGCAGAAAAAAATTAAATAACAATGTGCGCAAAGGCGGCTTTATTTCTTATTTTATTTATAAATCAATATGGGCCTTAGATGCCTGAAATAAATAATCCTCCAGGTAAACACCTCCCCACCAATGCTAGACCTCTCCGTCCTATACGGCAACGAAGAACCTCCAGCTCGGAAGGTGCGGTCGGGAAATGGGGGGCTGCTCAGAGCTGACATGATAAAGGGGAAAGAATGGCCGCCGGATGGGGGGTACCAGTGCGTTATGAACCAGCGGCAGAGGGGGGAGGAGAGGTGTCATGATGCACGTGAGTATGCTGATGGTAGTTAGGTAGGTATGATAAGTTCGGAACTCTGGTACAATTAGTTATTAGGGTTCCGTCCCCAAAGGGTGAAAACGGGACCCTATTACTGAGACTTGACTGTTCGTCTGTCTGTCACCAGGCTGTATCTCATGAACCGTTATAGCTAGAGCGTTGAAATTTTCACAGATGATGTATTACCATATCCGCTATAACAACAAATACTAAAAATAGAATAATAATAATTATTAAGGGGGATGGGTTCGCATACAACACACTTCTTACAATAAAGTATTATCTCCAAATTCTCCCAATAGCGGTGCCAGTCTTCAACGTGCTAATTGGCCCCAACGTAATGGCAATGTGGCTGTACAGACAGCACAACTCTGTAGCAAGAGTCTTAGCCGAAATGAATCCGTGTTGGGACGACGAACGTATCTATTTGGAAGCGAGGGAAATCAACATAGCCAGAACTAACCATATTTGGTATTATGAGATGATGCCTGCTATATTGGGTAAGACGACCTACAGAAGCAATTTAATTCATTATTTTTACAATTAAACCGATATAAAAGTGAATATAGACTACAAATGGCATCGAACATATTTGTATGGCGCCTGGTATAGTAAAAAAAACGGTATCAAATAGACTCAACATCCCCTATTCGAGCTAGTATGGAGAAAAAAAAGTTGGCGGCCACTTCATTTTCAAAGTTCTATATCTCCGAAAGTATATCACTTTCGATAATTGTCCAAAATACTATCGTTTTATAATATGTTTCTCTATCGATTGACGTTAGTTTCATCAGTGGCCGCCAACTTTTTTTTCTCCGTACTAGCTCAAATAGAGGATGTTGAGTGTAAGTGATACCGAAAATTTTTACTATACCAATTATGCTCTTTCCTTGAGCATTTCGGTGTAATGTAACGTTCCTGCGAATGGTAAAACACAGGGAAATTCTCAGTATCTAAAAGCATTTACTTGTAATGTAACGTTCGCGCGAATGCTCGGCGTTATGTTACAGGTAAATGCTCGCAGCGAGTTTGCATTTTACCAACCGCGCATCGCCTGCCCTCGTACAAAAAGGCTCAACGATATGTTACACCAATTTTCTCGTTTCAAAAAAATCTTAGTACCTAGTTATCGAATAAGATTACTAGTATATTCTAAATCCTTTACACATGGTCCTTTACACTTACATATGGTCAAACATTCTTTTTTCTACGTGAAGTAACTGTTCGAACAAAAAATACAAATTATACAACAGTCTACACAAATTTATATTTTGCGCAGGATTGGAATATATGTTAAAGAACAAGATCATATTCGATACGGTCGGCCACGTGGATGATTATGACCCTGCTCTGGAACCGCGTGTCAGCATTGAGTACGTCATCGGGACCAGATACTTCCATTCCATGCAGGAAGGTCGAATGAAGTGAGTATATTCATAGACTACATCATCATCATTATGAGCATATTAAGCATCGCTCCTATCGGTGGAGTCTACGACACTCTTCTCTATTCTCTGCCGTTTGAGCACTTGATACAACACAACTTCTATTCCGTCTTTTATTTAATATTTTTGTCGTTATATCTTAGAAGAAAAAAACATCCTAAACAGCCCTTTGAACGTCCCGAGTTCAGGGACACGAACCTACTCTCATGTGAGAATTATTAGGCAGTAATTCATCACGCTGCGCTGGCCCAATGAGAGTCAATGTTTTTGCCAATGGATGGATGGATACGAAGATGTTTTTGGTACTCTTTCACACAAAAACTACTGAATAGATTTTGATGAAACTTGGCAATATTGTAGCTTATACTTTAGAATAGCACATAGGCTATATTATTTTAAGATATCATGTTTTTTTTCCAAGGTATGACGATAAATGCGTACCAAGTCCTGGGCAGCTCTTGTCGTTCTTAAATAGTTTCTCTATTTATAATCAACCCTTTATTAATTTCCAGGATGTACAACAATAAAGGCAAACTCCTGGATGAGCTGATGACGGTGGACATGACGCTGAGGACTGGGATTCTGCCCCTCAACAGAACCATTGAGGGTCTGACTCAAGGGTTCTTCAGACAAGGCACCGGTGCCAATGATCATTTGATTGATCCTGATGTAAGTACATACATACATATCCGTCACGCCTCTCTCCCATTGGGGTAGGCAGAGACCACAATGTATGAGGCGTGTATGAGGCGTGTATGAGGCGACTGATGATGTAAATGATAGAAAGAATGAACCGATGGATGGATGTGAGAATGTTTGTCATTTTCACGCAAAAACCACTGAACCGATTTTAATGAAACTTTACAATTAGTACTTTAGCTTACACATCAGAATATTAGATAAGCTATATTATTTAAAAATGTTGCGTAAATCATCCAAGATATGACGATAAATTCGTAACGAAGTCGCAAGCAGCCTCTATAGAACAATAAATGGAATTTTAATCTATATATATAAAAATGAAACCCGTTTTCCGTTGTCACGATATAACATGAAAACAGCTTGACCGATTTGTCTGATTTTTTTAAAATGTTCATTGAAGTCCAAGGATGGTTTTTACGGTGAGAAAAATTCGAATAATTGCCAGGAAAGCCCTAAAACAGACCTTTTCTTTTTCCCATACAAATGTTTTCTTACTAAAATGTAGAGTCAATTTGAACTTTATTCCTACACAATAAAGTTCATTCTAAGGCGGGACAAAGTTCGCCGGGACAGCTAGTCCTTCTATAAATGGGTCAAATCAAAAATCAATAAAATCAGCCTGTTTCTCCCCACTGCTGGGTATAGGCCTCCCTTTTTTCGCGCCATTCACTACAGTCCTGTGCCAGTCTAACACATAGCGGCCCTGTCGATCTGACGATGTCTGATAAACGGGTAGTTACATTAAATATTCTACATGATAAATAAAACTTGGAAAATAATAACTTCCTTTGCAACACAACTGCGAGCTGAATTAAGATTATTTAAAATGCCTTTTGAACAATTAAATCAATTATTACGTATACTGTTTGATTGACGTATATTGGTTTATCTTTAAGTAACGATATCCTTCTTGCTATATTATTTCATCTTTCGGATATTCACAATTATTATTTATCAATTCAGCGCGAATGAAGGCAGTTGTATTGTACGTTTCCTCAATTTGATAAGTCAATGTGTGAGTGTGAGATGTGTTTGTATCGTTGCAAGTGGAGGGAAGTGGCCTCTGTGTACCTCGATGGGAGAAAGGCATGACATCTGTTAGGTACTTGTAAATTATTTCATACTAGAGTCTGCCCGCGTCTTCGTCATATTTTAGAAAATTCACATAATATCTTTTAATTATGTGACCTATTATACCTACTTATTTGCAAGCTACAATATTGAAAAGTCCCATTAATATCTGTGCAGTTGCTTTTAGATACAAAGATTAAAAAACATCCTTAGATCCATTCATAGGCACAAATTTTGACTTAATTTTAATAGGAGTGTGGAAAATAGATTTTCTAGTTAGGTTTGTTTGGATCGCAGCAATTGGAAGAGAATGGTTTCTCTCACAGCAAAGGCTTGTAAATTTTTTGACGTGACAACGTCTAATAATTCGATACTACGGGCTGCATGCACGAAAAAGATGACGTCATTGTCCCGTTACGCAAACGAGAGCGCGGCACGAACGAGAGAGAAGCAAGATCGGCTCAGTTCAGTTGCGTGTTTGACGTTGTCACGTCAAACTACCGTCCAGAAACCGACTTTAGAGACAACCATTTTTTTCTTCCAGATGGGCGAGCGAATCCTCGGCAGCTTGCAGACAGCTTCAGACGTGATGTCCAGTGACTTGATGAAGGGTCGCGACGCTGGTCTTCCACCTTACAACAAGTATAGACAGGCGTGCCATCTGCCTGTTGCTAAAGACTTCGATGATTTGAAGTATTGGATGCCCGTTGAGGTACATAGGCTGACTTTGAAATTAGTGAACGATGATAGAAAAGGATATGCATGTGCTCGTGATAACAAACAACTTTTGCTATGGGACCAAGTTAAAAACTTTTTTAAAAAATCGGAGCTGCTAGAACCAGCTGATAGTGTTAAATGAATAGGAGATCAATATTTTTTTAATGATTTCAAGCTTGATTATTGTTTAGGGGGTCACTTATCTATATTAACAGTACCTCTGATTTCTCATGTACGGATTTAATATTTAATTACCGCTTGCTATTAGCGAAGGAAACAACGTGAGGTCAGTCCAATCACCCTCTTATGCAAGTAGGGTCGTGCCACTTTTGAGGGGTCGTTAAAATGGCAGATAAGGAAATACCTTTTAGAAAAGTACACCATGCATCTTAAGACTTTAAAAATTTCATCTAACCCTACATTATCAACTATTCCAGCAAGTAGAAGCCCTTCAACTAAACTACGAATCAGTAGAAGACATTGACGTCATGGCCGGCATCCTCGCCGAGAGGCCTATGGAAGGAGCTGCTGTTGGCCCAGTCCTAGCTTGTATCATGGCTGATCAGCTGCTCTATTGGAGACGAGCTGATCGCTTCTGGTATGAAAACAGCGTACACCCTGGAGCTTTTACTCCTGGTAAGTCCACCAGGTGGATCAGGGAATCAATGTCTTCAACTAATCTATAGCTGTTTTTTTATTGTTAATAAACGGAAGAGAGGAAGACCGTAGAGGACTTCAGATCAAATACAAGATGGAATAGATGAAGTGTCGTATCAGGTTCTTAAGTCTGCTAATTTAAAATAGCTTCAGTTGTGTGTCGGCAGTGTCAATGGCATATTTTGTTACATTCGGCATTCTGCTAAGCAATAGCTTACCCTAATTGCAAATGTGTCAAATATGTTATTGACACCTTGCCTACACACAACTGAGAATATTAATATTAATAGACTTGAGCCCCAGGTGCTCAAACGGACAGCAGAGAATAGAGTAGAGTAATGAAGACTCCACCGACAAGAGCGAGGCTCGTAAATAATGATGATGATAATGAGTAAATTATCAAACATTTCCAGAACAACTGTACGAGATTAGAAAAATGTCAATGGCCCGTCTGATCTGCGACCAAGGAGACGACGTCGACGCTGTCCAGCCAAACGCTTTCTACCTGCCTGGACCTGGGTAAAGTTTTATCATAATTACAGGGAAATTAAAAATGTCAATGGCCCGACTGATCTGCGACCAAGGAGACGACGTCGACGCTGTACAGCCAAACGCTTTCTACCTGCCTGGACCTGGGTAAAGTTTTATCATAATTACAGGGAAATTGGAGAGGCCTATGCTCAGCAGTGGGCAGCTATAGGCTGAGAAGAGAGAGAATTGCACTATAGTCGTACAAATGTATGAGTTTAGAAGACCAAGCTAACTATTCTAGGGGTTATTATTTTGAGCCTAAAAATCTGTCTTAAAAATATCAATAACATCACAAAGACTTAGCTCCCGTTTCACTACTTCCAGATAAAATTTAACTGACAGATAAACCTATGTCTATTTCATAAAACATGACGTTTTAGACAATGTCACTAAAATTTTATTTAAGGTTGCCTGGAAGATATTGCTACCTACCAATAAGGCCGCCTGTTGCTTCTTATATTCTTGTTTGTGTCTGTATCTTATATCTTTGTGTGCAATAAAGAATATTTGTATTGTATTGTATTTTATCTAGAAGTGGCGTAACGGGTCTTTAAAAAAACCCATGATAAATTAAAATATCCTCTTTTCCCCACCAGAAACGAAATCCGAGATTGCAAATACATAAAAACAACAAGCCTGGAACCATGGCGAGATGCATCGTGCATCGCAATCAAGCCTAACATCAAATTTGAAAAAACTCTTCTACCAAACCCTTTCCTACTAAATATCGGAAAGTATGACAAGATTGGATCAGACAAAAACGAGAAGAATCCTGGGTTTTACATAGGCAGTAATTGGGCCAATCCTGGTACGCCGGAATTGCAATTGTTGCAGATAGACCCAAATATGGGTCTGAATGGTAACAACTGGGGTTATATGCCGCTATACCCACAAGACTCTAATAAGCCTTTTGGGCAAGCAAACCAAAGTAAACAAAATGTACCAAATACGGCTCAATCAGCAAAAAGTGATGGTTCATCCGTTGCACCGATGAATGGGCAAACTGTGTCTGGAACTTCTGTAACTGGGCCTACGCCCCCTTCTGGCAATTTGCCCAGTGGGCAGTCAGTGTCTAAAAGTCCTACTTCATCTGGTACGCCTGCTACTGGGGCTACAGGTACGCCCCCAGGGACTTCACCCAGCGGGCAGACCGCGCCTAAAAGTCCTACTTCATCTGGAACGACTGCAACTGGGGCTACAGGTACGCCCCCAGGGACTTCGCCCAGTGGGCAATCAGTGCCAAAAGGTCCTACATCATCTTAATCAATTAGACTTCTTGTAATAACTGTTCAGTTAAAACTAAGTAAATCATAATTTGAGTTGATATAATGTTATGTTATTAATAATAATAGCCACTGTTTATGTATTATAGGTACCTTTAATATTTTAATTGTAAATAAGTTTTATATGTTTTTTATGATTAAAATAAAGACATTAAAGTTATATTTTTTATTAAACCTGTACCTACATTATAATCCATACCTACTTCTTTAAATATCTACTTGTCTTATCTTATCTTATCTAGCCATCGCTGTCCCACTGCAGAGCAAAGGCCTCTGTCCTCTTCTTCCATGATTCCCTATCCTGAGCCTCTGCCGAGACATACAGTATTAGTAGTATCTACTAATAAAGAATAAATCCGACCGATTTCGGTCACGGCGACCGCTTACGCCGAACTCTGCTGTCGTTGGTGTGCTCTCATGTGGCTGATGTAACCGATCTTTTTAGAAAATGTTCTACCACAGTGGGGGCATGCGAGCTCACCATCGACAGTATTGTAAGTTAATGCCACTGCTGGTCGGGCTTTTTGAACGTCGCGCTTGGCATCAAGCTCAGCGCGCCGTTTGACTTCAAAGTCGCGGACCTTGGTCTTAACTAGGGTCCGCCACTCCTATCTACTAATACTTTTAAGATAAAGTTTTTAAGTAACTGGCAACTACTTGCCCTCTTGTTTGCTGCAGGGCGTCACATGTACATATGACTTTGTAACACCATACCCAACTTGTGACTTGCAATAAACAAATTCTTATTCTAAAACGAATGACACTTTATTTAGAAATAGGTTTTTTTATTACTATCATTAAAATTAGAAGCTGTCCGCGATCCCGTACACATTCATCGCTATATCTCGGAAAAATTACGCAATAACTTAATTACGTATAAGCTACGATATTGTAAAGTTTCATCAAAATCTGTTTAGCGCATACATTAAGAGGTTCTTAGTAAATATCATTGAGAATTATGGAATAACCTTATTTAATTAAAATACCTACATAGTACTTACGTATGTGATGAATAAAAGATATTTTTTATTAATAACTACGAGTAGAGGCCGCACGTTTGAGACGAATGGATGTGAGGTTGTTTGTTACTCTTTCACGCAAAAACTACTGTACAGATTTCGATGAAACTTAACAATATTGTAGCTTGCACGTCAGAATAACACATAGGCTGTATTATTTTGAGATATCATGATTATTTTCCAAGATATGACGTTAAATGCGTAAGAAGTCGCGGGCAAACTAGTAAGCAATAAAGAATCGCATCATGAGTACCTAATCTTCAAAATATCCAACTATTTACTATACCTATCCTATTAAAATATTATTATTATGTAATATTCAAGGACTTAATAAATATGTGACCATCAGGAAATAGTTTTAAATAAAATAATAATATTAATAAATTTTAATTAAGTTTAAACGACATTAGTAAAGGTCAGAGTTAAGTCATCATTAATTTTTAACTTAATTATTTTTTATAAATAAGCCTACAAACAAGGACATTAAAATAAATTAAATATTTTTCGAGTTCGTTCAGGATAACGTTGCCATAACATCTTTTTACCCACGACGGAACGGAGCAGGTGTTGTAATTTTTTATATTTTTTAAAGTTTAGTCACAAAGTCACAAAGTTTAGATTATGATATAAGCCCTTTTTATATCATACTAGCTGACCCGGCGAACTTCGTACCGCCTCGAAGTTCTGTATGTGAAAAAAGATTTTCCCGCTTTTCTGTTGAAATTTTTCCTCAATTTTCTTTGCTATAAACCTCACGGAGCCCGAGACCTTTCCAACGAATGCAAAACCGTGGAAATCGGTTCGTGCGTTCTGGAGTTATAGCGTCAGGAAGGAAAACCCGACTTATTTTTATATAGTAGAATAAACTTTGTGTATAAAGAATAATAGGTTTATTTCAAATTTAAATTCAGATTGTGTCACCTTGGACATCATAATATTATTGTTTATGTGTCACTACTTCAAATTAAGTCTACAATCAGTAAACACGTATTTTTATCTACTCCAACCCTTTGCCTTTTTTATTTCAATATCCTTTTTATTTTAACAGCAGGTATATGCGTTTGGGGTGAGAGATGTTTGTTTGTTTGTTTGTGTGTGTGTTTGTGCAAAGTTAATGTTCCCCCGTTCCCCGTTCCCCCGGCAGCCCCCGACGTATATTCCTCGGTCGAGGGTTTTTTGAGTTATTTTATTCTTTTTCGATTAAATTACCGTCGTGGGTATTTTTCTAAATTTTTAATTTTGTTTATTTTTTTTAACCTATGTCTTCCCATTGCTGGGCAAGAGAGGCTTTTGCCCAGCAATGGGACGACGGGAGGCAAATGCCTCTACACTGATTTTTTAATTAATTACTAGAGGCTGCCCGCGACTTCGTACGCATTTATCGTCATATCTTGGAAAACTTAAACAATATCTTAAACTTATATAGCCTATGTGTTACTCCGATGTATAAGCTAAAATATTGCCAAGTTTCATCAAAATCTGTTTAGTAGTTGTTGCGTAAAAGATTTGCAAACATACCCGTCCATCGGCACAAACATTGACATTTATAATATTAGTAGGATTAACCTCTCACATCCCACTGACCCAATATAAACCCAGACACAACAGATTTTCTATTGTTCTTTTTTTTCTGGGATGTGAAATATTAATAGGATTAATAAGATAAAATCAGTCAAAATCTAAATCAGCAAAACATTAACATTGACAAAACAGCACATTACCTAATGGATGATTAAAATTGACTGGTCTTTCTGCAACGATGGTGAATCAAGGGCGAAATCCCAGTTTTCATTAACCTTGAGCTGCCAAACTTAAAGACAAGTCTTTATAATCAACTTGTATGGTAAAGTATGTCCCATACAGATTGCATTATTGTATGATTCACGCGGCATACATATTTAAATGACAATTCACTTGCTCATCTTCGGGGTTTTTGGGGGTCCGCGGGCAAATGTGAAAAGCTTTTTTAGTGCAAATACTATCCAATTTTAGTTCCCGTTCTTTATCATATTATTTATGTAAGCTCGTTAAGTTGTGGAACCAATTTTTTATTCAAATTGAGTAATAAAATTAAATGAAATACTTTAGGATGGCTAAGTCTGCTCTATTCCATGCCGTCCGTTTTGAGCACCAGGCACGACAAAACCATAGTCTTCTCCCTCTTTTTACCCGACTGCGCCAGAAGGAGCATTATGATTTTAGAGAATATGTATGTATGTATAATTCTTTGGCACGCACTACAGCCTAAATGGCGTAATGGATTTAAGCTTGAGAGGTGTCGTTAGATTCGTATTTACAGTAAAAGTTACACTGGGTACTTATATCAATTAAAAAAATAAACGCAATCTGTTTTTTTCTAATAGAACGTTTAGGTTATTTGATTTTGCTGTATTTAAGCGTAATTTAAATAAATAAACAACAGAACCCGCACAAAGAAAACGCAAGTGCTCATCACAAAAACTCGATGTAGTTGTCCTTAAACTAATTCTTTGAAAATATCGATGACGTTTACTGTTACGCAACTTTAATCAATTTATGATACAGCATACATATTTACTATAGCTGTTCCGGCGAACTTCGTCCCGCCTTAGAATGAACTTTATTGTGTAGGAATAAAGTTCAAATTGACTCTACATTTTAGTAAGAAAACATTTGTATGGGAAAAAGAAAAGGTCTGTTTTAGGGCTTTCCCGGCAATTATTCGATTTTTTCTCACCGTAAGAACCATCCTTGGACTTCAATGAACATTTAAAAAAAAGAATTAGCGAAATCGGTCCAGCCGTTCAGGCGTGATGCCGTGACAACGGAAAACGGGTTTCATTTTTATATATATAGATATAGATGTTTATGGTTAAACAGAGACTGAGGCTGTCAGCGACTTCCTACGCATTCATCATACAATCTTCCATTTACATGATATCTAAAAAGAATATAACCTGTGTGTTATTCTGATGTGCAATCTACACAATCAATTAGTAGAGTCCATTTCACAAAAGAAGTCCCCTAGCCGCGGCGCTGTATAGCATGTCAAAAATGATAATGTTGCCATTCATGAGTACAAGCTTACCTATATTATTTATATTTCATTTGTAATTTATCAAAAAATATTATTTACTGCATATTTTGAATGTACTGGTTATTCCTTAATTAATTAATGTTGTATACATTTTATTAAAAATATATATTCACCTATATTTCTGTTATGTAAAAAGTATATTTTTATTAAGAGAAGTGAGAGGTTTTCTACCTACTATCAGGGAAAAGACCAGAAAATAGGGAAAATAGACCTGTCAAGTTACAAAAATATCCGGGGGACTTTTTTGGTGAAACGCACTCTAGTTTTCGTGGGAAAGAGCAATGATTTTTATAGGTATAGATATGTTATATGCGCGCACATTTTGAAGACTGTAAATAGACCTATTTAAGACAACTTGTAGCTAGTCTCAGTTAGTCTGAAGACATTTCTAGTATGATTTGAAGTGCTGTCATTAATGTCATTGTAATCATTATTCGGCACAGATTTAAACGCCAATCACTATAAAGGTAACATATCTGTACCTATAAAAAATCATTGGGAAAGAGTAACCTAAATCCCCACATCCTTCCTTCCATCAATCCATCGACATGTTTGACATTTAAAATATTAATTAGGAAGTAGGATATCTATAACCTAATCTGCCTTTAAAATTGAACAACTTTCCCCAAGAACCATGGGGCGAAATAGGAATAAAAGTCTATTAGCAGATCGACGTAAAACAGGTACATTTTTTGTCGTGCTTCGAATAGGTTACCTTAGTCTTATGATTAGATTTTTTTGTGCTTATATTTTCCATAGAATGACACAACTATATGCTTCAAAATCTTTGTTCAGATGGTATCAAAGACTCTTCTATCTAATTGCAACAATATCGCAACTCATTATGCAACAATCGCACAACTGCATCAACTGTCAGCTGTCATATAAGTGTAAAAGGTTAACCTTATAATGTTCAATTGCTATTGCGTGGTAGTATGACGTAAAACTTACATTATCCTATACAAATGTTTTATTAAAATGTAATGCAGACTTTAATTATAGAAAGTTTAATCTTAGTGATATTATAAATGTAGATTTGCGTCGATGGATGAGAGGATGTTTGTTAGTATTTCACGCAAAAACCACTTAACCGATTTTAATGTAAATTTGGGTCATACAGACACAGAAAACAAAAAATGTCTCTCCTGTTCCTGAAAGTTAAGGACATTGGATGCTTATTTCTGAACTTATTTTATATCCCGCATAATCTGTGCCCGATGTAGTTTTGGCCTGCATAAACATTTTGAGGATTAGATTGCTCCAATGTCCTTAATCATCGGGAACAGGAAAGACAATTTTGAACCTAATTATGTGTATGACTCATGTGTATGAAAACAGAATAACATATCTATAGGCTACATTATGATATATTGTGTTGTTTTCCAAGATATGGTGCTAACAACGAAGTTGCTTAAGTGCAATAAGCTCCCCACTTCCCTTAAATGGGGGATAGAATAGCGAATGGAGTTTTTTTAAAACGTAAACCAAAAAAAATCAGCTAATTTGAGAACCACCTGAAATTATTTTTGTTTACCTGCGATCTAATGAAGATTTGGCGAATGGCAAACTCTTAAGTCTTCCAACTAAATATCCGAATTATTTTGTAATGTTAAGTACGTGCTAAAGTCTTATTTTTTAAATTATTTTTGTTTCTAATTTGAAGTCAGTTAACAATCCGTATTTAATTTTATTTATTTAACAGCTTATTGTAAAATGATAGTACATAGAGACAGAAAAAAAAGAGAAGTTATACAAAAGGTACAGCATATTTCTAAAAGAAATTTCTTTCTGCAGACCCCATAGAGAGAGAAATGAAAGCATGAAGGCAGGATAGTCACTTAACCTACAATAAATATAAAAGTATAAACCTGCACATATATATTCGATAAATACACATACTTATATAAATATTATAATTTATATAAATATATATAAAGAAAATAGGTTGTATTTTCTTTTAGTTTTTAATGATTAAGTATGTTATTGTCAATGGTGTCAAGATTTGAGTTTTGAGTTTAAGTTTATGGTTTGACAGAATAATGGCGGTATGTTTGTTTTGGTTTTGTTAAATACATAAGTTGGAAAATGGACATTAAATGTCGTTACACAATTTATTGTCGCAACAAAAAAATGTCTGTTATTTGCCACTAAATAATAAAATTCATCTTATATATATAATTGATTTCTCTATGATAAGGAAAGTATTTTACTGGACTGAAGCCGCTTACAAAAGCTACAATAAAATACGATTCGACCGCGGTCAAGTACCATCACCTTCACACATTCACTACGTAACTAGAGACTTACAAACGTACATATTATTATAATCTTATTATATGTACTACTCATTTTGATCGTCTTTTTAATACGGGATGTAAATAGATGAATTAATCCTATAAATATTATAAATGTCAATGTTTGTGCCGATGGATGAATGGATGGATGTTTGTTACTCCATCACGTAAAAACCACTGAACAGAGTTTGATGAAATTTGGCAATATTGTAGCTTGCACATCAGAATAACACATAGGCTATATTATTTTGAGACATCATGATTATTTTCTAAGATATGACGATAAATGTGTACGAAGTCGCGGGCAGCCTCTAGAAAAAAAAAAAAAAAAAACCTACTTAACACATCTACGCTAAGTATTATATTTTAAGATTTTATGTATTTTTCCCAATAAATAAGAAAATAAATGCTCGTTGGTAATCCAGTGGTTTTTACATGATAGACTAACAAACATCGGCACAAACATTGACATTTATATGTCGAAGCATCAAGTAACGTCATCGATTATTTAATTTGTAAACCGACGCTACTGGCGACATCTATTGGAACATTTGGGAAAGTAGAAACGTCAAGCTGACAGCTTGGGCAAGGTTGGCACGAAGTATGGCAACACTGTTAAGTTTTCAATTTATTTGGGATTGATTGAGTGAGGCGTTGATTGAGGTACTTGTTAAGTTGGCTAACCTGTAAGCGGCAGCCTACCAACTGTGAAAATTGGATAATGAGAATTGGAGGGAATTTGGGGATTCGATTACCGACCGTTGAGGTGAACTGACGTGAGCCGCTTCGTGCCAAACTTACCGCGTATCTACCTACCTACCTACGTGAAATTTAAAATCGAATAAACGAGTGATTAAAAGTACCTACGAGGTGTGTTATTTTGTGAACATGGCGGAGCACCCTAATAACGACCCTTCGTTATCAGAAGTGGGATTGGACCGTAACGACCCGCCCGAACCGCCGACGGAGGATAGCAATGACGATCGATGGATGAGATTGATGGAACAACAGAACCGCAATTTTATGACGTTAATACGTGCGATGAAGGCGCCTACGCCGACAAATAATCTTCGCCTACCCGACTTTGATCCGGATAAGAAAGATGTGGACGCTCGATCGTGGGTGACGACTGTAGATATGTGTTTGGCGGACCAAAATCTAGAAGGTGCTTCGTTAGTGATTGCTTTGAGCCGTGCATTGAAGGGAGCTGCGTCTACTTGGCTGTCTACTGTGTCTTTTCCTGGCATAACTTGGGAAGATTTCAAGAAATTGTTTATTGCAAGGTACGAATCTGCTATTACTCCTGCCTCATTTTTGGTCGATTTGCGTGCAAGTAAACCTAAAGAAAACGAGTGCCTCGCCTCATACGCGGCTGCTATTATGACGTCACTAAATTCAAGATGGAATGATTTGTCCACGGAACGAATTGCTATTGCGACTGTACTGGCACATATCTCGCAGTTTGATCCCCGTGTGCAACGCCTGTGCTTTACCGCAGATATTCAGACCCGTAGCCAGTTGCATCAAGAACTACAAGCAATTTCGTTTATGAAAAGGAAAGTGTCGCAAGACGATAACGATGCTACGGACTCGAAACGACAACGGTTGAGTGGTTATACCGGTAGATGCTTCACTTGTGGCAAAACGGGACACAAGTCTAATCAATGCAGGTGGAAGGATACTAAGTCAGAATCCCGATTCAAGCCTAAATATCAACGTGGAGGGGACAACCATAGTAAGACCGCCTCTTCGTCCACCAAGGCGTCTGCTTCAACAATCACTTGTTTCAACTGCCGAGAGGTTGGCCACTACGCATCCAGCTGTCCACGCCGGGCTGATGGAAGCCGTTCTGCTGCCGGTACATCGAAGGCGGCCAGTGAGAAGCGTGTCGACCTGTGCGTGGTGAACGCGCCAGTAGGAGCTCTACGTCACTCCGGTGAGCAGTTTTCTTTTCATTATGACTCGGGTGCTGAGTGTTCATTGCTTAAGGAATCTATTGCTTCTAAGTTTAGTGGAAAACGAATAGACAATACTGTGACTATGACTGGTATAGGACAGACATCTGTGATATCGACTTTACAAATTTTAACCTTGATTGACATTGATGGTATCAGTTTTGAGATATGCTTCCATGTTTTACCTGATCATTATTTACACCATGATATTTTAATTGGTCGTGAGGTGCTCGCTCAGGGTTTGAGTGTACAAATGACGGTTGATCGAATTGTGTTTACGCGACTACCTATTGTTGCTACTTGTGAGATAGAGCAAGTCGATGAGATTGATTATAATAAAATTGACACGGACGTACCTATTGACCGTAAAGCGGAATTAGTTACTATATTGGAGTCTTTTGACAAATCTTTTACCACGGGTATACCCCCCGCACCCGCTAACGCTGAACCAATGAAAATTCGTTTAAAAGATCCGAATAAAACTGTTAATCGTCGTCCCTATCGTCTTAGCCCCGATGAACGGAAGGTAGTTCGCGATAAAATCAACGAATTGTTGAAATCTGGTGTTATTCGCCCTAGCACTTCCCCATTTGCGAGCCCAATACTCTTGGTGGAGAAAAAGGATGGTTCGTCTAGGTTATGCGTAGATTTTCGTGAACTTAACGACAACACAGTCTCGGATCGATTTCCTTTGCCTCTCATCTCCGATCAGATCGATAGGCTACACGGTGGAAAGTTTTTCACCACACTCGACTTAGCATCAGGTTTTCACCAGATCCCCATCGACGCTGAGTCAATTGAACGAACTGCGTTTGTTACGCCTGAGGGGCATTTCGAATATTTGACCATGCCGTTCGGACTTAAGAATGCTCCTGCGGTTTTTCAGCGTGCAATTATTAAAGCCTTGGGTGACTTGGTGAATGCCTATGTGATAGTCTACATGGACGATGTGTTGATTGTAGCGTCTAGTGTCGACGAGGCTTTGGATCGGCTTCGCGTGGTACTTAAAGTCTTATCTGATCAGGGATTCACGCTTAATTTCAAAAAGTGTGCGTTCTTGAAACAAAAAGTGGAATACCTCGGTTTCGAAATCAGTAACGGTGAGATACATCCTAATCCTCGTAAAATTCAGGCTTTGACAGCTTTGCCACCTCCTGAAACTGTGACGCAGTTACGTCAATTTATCGGATTGGCTTCTTATTTTCGGCAGTTTGTGCCGCAGTTTTCTCAGGTGATGGCACCATTGTACGCTCTTACATCTGGCAATGGTAAGTTTACCTGGAAGCCGGAACACGAAGTCATTCGACAGAAGATTGTGACAGCTCTTACAAATGAGCCTGTACTCATGATTCATGATCCTGATGCTGATACGGAGCTGCATACCGACGCAAGCTCTATCGGCTACGGAGCGGTCCTCATGCAGAAGAAAGGAGGTAAGATGCATCCAGTTGCCTACTACAGCAAACGTACGACACCTGCGGAATCGAAATATCATTCGTACGAGCTTGAAACCCTCGCGGTTGTTAATGCTGTAAAGTACTTCAGGAGATATCTGCATGGTCGTAAGTTTGTTGTGGTAACAGACTGCAGTTCTCTACAGTCCACACGTAAGAAGCTGGATTTGACCCCACGTGTTCACCGGTGGTGGGCCTTTCTGCAGGGATTCGATTTCGATATTATTCACCGTGACGGTAAAAGGATGAGTCATGCTGATTTCTTCTCAAGGAATCCCTTACCTACAATCCAGGAAGGTGATGAAGAGACAGTTACGGCCTTACAGAGTAGCCCAGTACTCCAAAAGCAGGTGAATATTGCTGAATTGTCCGATAATTGGCTTAGGATGGAGCAGCAACGAGATCCGGAGTTATCAAAGGTATTGGTGGATGTAAATGACAATAAGCTACCCCCGGAAATTGCTAAGACGTACGAGGTACGCTCAGGCACTTTACACCGTAAAATACAACGGAATGGTAAGACTCGTTGTTTACCTATAGTCCCCCGAAAATTTCGTTGGTCAGTGGTTAACAATGTCCACGAAGGATTGCTACATTTGGGTTGGGAGAAGACGCTCGAGAAAGTATACGACCACTACTGGTTCGAACACATGTCAAAATTCGTGCGAAAATTCGTAGAAAATTGTATGACGTGTCGCGTTGCGAAGTCTCATTCCGGCAAAGTTCAGGCGGAAATGCACCCAATCCCAAAGGTAGCAATACCTTGGCATACTCTACATGTTGACGCTACTGGTAAGCTTAGCGGTAAGAACGACAAGAAGGAGTATGTGTTCGTTCTTATAGACGCATTTACAAAGTACGTGCTGTTAAACCATACTCTACGCATTGACACAGCGAGTAGCATTAAAGCTCTTAAAGCAAGTATCGCTCTATTCGGAGCACCAGCGAGATTGGTTGCCGACCAAGGGCGATGTTTTGCCAGTCGTGAATTTCGAGACTTCTGCGAGTCTGTCAATATTAAGTTACACCTCATAGCGACTGGTAGTTCCCGAGCGAACGGCCAGGTAGAGCGTGTAATGAGCACTTTGAAAAATATGTTAACTGCAGTAGAGACCAGCAATCGTTCTTGGCAAGACGCTCTACCTGACGTTCAGCTTGCTCTTAACTGTTCTATGAACAGAGTAACTAAATCTAGTCCTCTCGAGCTGTTAATTGGTAAGGTGGCTAGACCTGTTGACATCATGGTTGCCAATGATGATGAACCTGAGGTTGTTGACCTGGAACAGGTACGAAGTTGTGCGGTAGAAAACATGGCAAGGGCGTCGGCTTATGATAAAACGCGATTTGACTCTACCAAAGCCAAAATAAAACCTTTTTTGGTTGGTGACTATGTTTTGTTACAGAATGAAGAACGCAACCAGACAAAGCTCGATCCCAAATACAGAGGTCCTTTTCGCGTTACAGAAATTCTTGACGGTGATAGGTACACGTTGCAGGCTTTGAATTCCGCACGAACGTACAAGTACGCCCATGACAGATTACGTAAAGTACCTGACGTAGACTCTCTTGACTATGACATAAATCAGGGGGAACCTGAGACTGATAGTGACTCTGACTCTTAATTTTGGTATGAGTAGGTACATTAAATTTCCTTGAACAATGCTCGAATGATCTGTTTTCTAATCGATTGTGTTGTTTGCGATACCAGATGCAGTAACCGGATTGAGGTTACATGCAGAGTGGCCGGATAGAGGCATGTGAAATCGTAACCGGATAGAGGTTTACGTGTTGATTTGGACCGGATGGAGGTCAAAATGTGTGACCGGACAGAGGTACACATTGCTGATTTAGACCGGATAGAGGTCGAAATGTGTAACTAGATAGAGGTTACGCAAACAAAGTCTATTTTTGATTATTCAACTGGGAGTTAAGATTTTTTTTTTTGTTTTCGAAGCATTGTTCAATGGAAGATTCTGATTAGTTGATTAATAATAATCATCTTGATGATAAAGAGATGGGTGATGATGTTATTGGAGTGTGTAAAGTTTTTTAATTTATTTTGATGTTAATTAAATGAGAGAAAGAGTTTAGATTTCTTTCATTTCTAAGCTGGTCAGTATGACCGAGCGATTGTGATTGAGTGAATGTAATCTGCCCTTAGACTTTTCTCTTTCAGGGCTGTCACACGGGGACGTGTGATTCATCAGGACGGCCGTGTCGAAGCATCAAGTAACGTCATCGATTATTTAATTTGTAAACCGACGCTACTGGCGACATCTATTGGAACATTTGGGAAAGTAGAAACGTCAAGCTGACAGCTTGGGCAAGGTTGGCACGAAGTATGGCAACACTGTTAAGTTTTCAATTTATTTGGGATTGATTGAGTGAGGCGTTGATTGAGGTACTTGTTAAGTTGGCTAACCTGTAAGCGGCAGCCTACCAACTGTGAAAATTGGATAATGAGAATTGGAGGGAATTTGGGGATTCGATTACCGACCGTTGAGGTGAACTGACGTGAGCCGCTTCGTGCCAAACTTACCGCGTATCTACCTACCTACCTACGTGAAATTTAAAATCGAATAAACGAGTGATTAAAAGTACCTACGAGGTGTGTTATTTTGTGAACATGGCGGAGCACCCTAATAACGACCCTTCGTTATATAATATAAAAAAGCTAGCTAGCTAGTTTTAGCTTCAATTTATTAAACACCCTGTATAAATAAAGAATAAAGTAATGCGTCTCAGCATTATAAGGTGAAGGGCATTTAATTTGATAAAGGCCACAGGTCTTGTTGTTAGAATGGCTAGCTTTCCGTTCAGAGGTCGCCGGTTTGATGCTTCGAAGAAAGAAAAGAGCATTCGTTAGATATGACGATAAATATTGCGAATAGGGATGATGACTACCTATATTCAAAAATGCAAAAAATAATTAGCCCATCTTTTAGGCTATTAAAAAAATTTTAAACACATTTTTTTACCTGCCCAAATACATAATTAAATACAAAGATACAGAGCACTTCGTAACTTTAATACGGAGTGGGGGGGTATTGACGTCACTCGTAGGTAAAAATCTTACTTAGGCGTGACGGCACGAGCAACTTTAACCCACACTGGGTCATCTTTGTCATTTTTAGTTTAAGAGAAAAACGAAAAAATACGCGTCGAATATTTTAAAATAATCTAAGTGATGGACAAAACAAATTTTTTAGTCATCGTGCCTATTATGTTTATTTTAAAATAGCGCCATATTTTTCTAATAAATAATGACTCGATGAAACTAATAAAGCATTATCTTATACATTATATATTACATACATTATAGATATACATTATATAGAATATACATTTACCCTATACTTTAAGCCATTGATCTAAGTTACCTTGTATCTAATGTATAATTCACTGGCGATCCGAAATAAATAAATAAATCTTAAATCAATAAAAAAAGTCCCAAGTTTTTCTATCTAATATAAAGGGAATTTTAATGTTTTCGAAATGCTTATATAACTAGTTATATGATTTGATACCTTTTTATACAAGATCTTCCATAACTTACATTATTTCCTATGCCAAATGACTCCATTAAACTAACAGAACCTTATCTTTAATCATCATTCAAGCAACGGACAATCAAAACACGCATCAAAACTACATCAGAATACTTACCGACCTCGCCATACAACACAAAAACCTATAAGTACCGACAAAGATCATCTTGAACCAGTCGTATTCGAACGTTCTGTGAGGAAACAACTTTGAAACATGGTGAGTGAAGTGATGTGCCTTGATAAAAGTGCTTTAAAAAAATGGATCGTAACAAGTGTGGTTGAGAAAAAGATCGAGCTTTTTTATAGGATGAGCTTTTCGTAAAGTGTTAAAAATCAAGCTTCTAGAAAGATAACTCTCCTTTTTGCGCAGTCGGGTAAAAAGATAGGATGAGCTTTTCGTAAAGTTTTTGAAAAAATTAAACCTTATTATAAGTGTTAAAAATCAAGCTTCTAAAAACATAACCCTCCTTTCGGCGCAGTCGGGTAAAAAGATAGGATGAACTTTTTGGTAACAGTTGGTGGTTGTTGTGGAAAATATCGAGCTTTTTTATATGAGAAAAAGTTGAAGCTGTGAATGATAGGATTAAAGTTTTTGAAAAAATAAGAGGTTTATTATAAAAGTTTTAAAAGATCTAGCTTTTAAAAAAATAGGATGAGCTTTTGGTAAAATGTTGTTAAAAATATGAAAGCTTATAAAAGTGTTAAAAAGTTTATAAAATATAAATTGGGGGTTTAACTACCAGTAAAACTTACACAATATCTTAAAATAATATAGCCTATGTGTTGTTGTAATGTGCAAGCTACAATATTGCCAAGTTTCATCAAAATTGGTTCAGTGGTTTTTGCGTGAAAAATTAACAAATAACTGCCCATCCATCGGCACAAACACAGACATTTATAATATTAGTAGGATTTATTGACAATGATATTGTCAGTTATAATGTTTGGATTATTTTTATTGTAGTTACTAGTCAAATGGGCGAGAATAGCCACAAATTGGGTGCCAGACGGCCAACGTCGCCGAGGTAGGCCCAAAAAACGATGGAGTGACGACCTACGCTCATTCAGGGAAGATTGGTGGGAAGCAGCTAATAACAGGAGTGTTTGGAGAGGCATGGGAGAGGTTTTAGCCCAGCAGTGGGACGAAATAGGCTAAAAAAAATTGTCAAATAATCTTCACTTTATAGGATTTTTACAATCACCTAAAATACGTTAATTTTTAAAACTAACGCTAGATTCGCAAGAGTGCAGTTTTCCCTATAAAAGAATCTAGCAAGAAACTCTGTTGGGTTGCTCTTTTCAAATAAAGTTTTACAAATTCTTAGGCATAAACACTTAGATACATACATTAAAATATAGGGTAATTGAAAAAAAAAATACTAAAATTTATTTATTTATGACAATGATAAAAATAAAAATTTGACTGCAATAATATTAACCTTTACTGCAAATATTTGTTACGGCGGCTCTACACGATGGCGAAGATGTTGGCGAACATTGTGGCAAAGATTTTGGCCGAGAGATTGTGATGGCGTCCACACGTTGGACGGTCGATCAGTTTGTTTCGGTACGGGCCAATGTGCGGACGAAAAAATGGATATTGAGGTTTTGACGGCTGCTGCGATTTATTTATTCTCTGCATACCGCTACTACGCAAGTGTGTATAAGAGAAGGGTCATTAAAAAGAAGTGGAAAAAAAGAAGTTTTTATTTTTATGATCTTTATTTTTCGGATTCCATAGACACGTTTCAGCTTGATAGAGCTCTATGAAGCGAAAAGTTTCTTCATTACTCATACTTGCCATAATCGTATTCGATATCAATAAATCCTCACTAAAAAATCCGTCCGCACAGAATGGACGCTCGCTGCAAACTGAACGTGTCGCCAACGTGTGGACGCTACGGCCATCACTGTGCCACAATCCCGCCATAACCCTTTGATCTGCGTAGAAAAACCGACACCACACGGATCTTGCGCCAATGCGTGGGCCAATAGTCCAATACCTACCAAATAGATCACCAACCCCCGTTCTACACAATGGCCAACACGTATTGGCTAATACATTCGCCAAAATGTTGGCTAACGTGTAGAGCCGCCATTACACAAATTAATGCGACTCTTGAACCTAAAATGTCAAACTATTTGACCTAAAAGCCTTGGTTAGTTAGAAAGGAGGCCTACATTCTCAACCTAAGTTTTGTACCTAGGGCATTTACGATTCTCACGGTATCTAGTAATTTAGAAAGTCTATTTATTTCGACCTTAGAGCACGCGTGGGAATATATGAAATTATTTTATCTTTTTAATCCTTCTAATATTATAAATGTTTATTTTTGTACCGTTGCCGTTGCATGGACGTGATGATGTTTGTTACTCGTTAACTCAAAAACCACTGAACCGATTTTGATGAAGCTTTACAGTTCTGTAGCTTGCATATCAGAATAACGCAGAGTCTATATTATTTTAAGATATTGTGTAATTTTTCCGAGATATGTCGATAAATGCGTACGAAGTAACAGGAAGGCTCTAGTTTATACATATATGAATTTTGATTAGTGAACGATAGAAAAGGATATGCATGTACTCGCGATAACAAACAACTTTTACTATGGGACCAAAGTGGAAATCATTCAAAAAATGTTGTCCTCCCCGTACAAAATGCATCAGCTGATATTATGGGGGAACAATTTTTTTATGATTTCGAACTTGGCCCCATAGTAAAAGTTGTTTGTAGTACATGAAATCCTTTTCTATCGATTACTTATTTAAAGTCACCCTATATTTAAGAGCGTCGCTCTTGTCGGTAGAGTCTACCTACACCACTCTGCTCCATTCTCTGCCGTCCGTTTGAGCACCTGATACGCCACTAATTCTTTCCTATCTATTGATCAATGTAAGTTACTATGATTATGATTCATTTCAGAAATTCCTACTAATCAGCATGTGCGTGGCGCTGGCTGCCGCCGACGTGTCCCACTTGCAAAGAAACCAGGGAGCTGATAAAGACGCCCCGATCCTCAGGCAGGAGTTGGATGTCTCACCAGAGGGCCAGTAAGTGCCATGATTGTACTCCTAACTTAAAGCCCGTCTGTGGACTTGGTGCCAAGGCAAAGGTCAAGAGGTTGGGCCACAATGAGGCATCCACAAAGTTGCTGTTTACACATAGCCTTAGGTCAATTACGCACGTCATAAAGTATGTCTCCACCAGCGCGTTTTTGTTTTCATGTTCAGCTTGCGATTCAATTTTCAGTTCGTTTTGAGTCAAGCGCTGTATCCTACTGTTTGACACATTTTGAGGCGAGCGCTTTTGTATGCGCTATGGTTTTTCGGACATGCTTCAAATGAAAACGCAAGATTAACGTGAAAGCGCGCTGTTGGAGGCATACCTATACACACGTTTTCGTCAACTGACGATTGCAAGATTCACGACGTCAATTATATAAAAATATTTTTGATATAAATTATTTAAGTTTGTAAACAAACTTCTCGTTTAATCGATGTTATTTTTGTTTTTAGATACCAATACTCGTATGAGACTGGTAACGGCATTTCCGCCCAAGAACAGGGACAATTGAAGAACGTTGGCTCTGTAAGTACTTAAGCTTCCGTGAGACGACTGTGGAATGTGGATGAAGCGAAAGAAGTGTGTTTGTATTGTAGCAAGTGGAGGGAAGTCTCTGTCTACCTCGATGGGGATGAGGCGTGACAGATATGTATGTATGAAGCAATAGACATTTCTTATTTCATTTTAATCAAAGTGACAATGAAACCGGTCACATTGGAGAGGCCTATGCTCAGCAGCGGTGATATAGAGCGGTAGGGCGCGGGTTCGAATCCTGGCGCGGGCACGTACCTCTGAGTTTATTTCTCATGTACAGATCAATTTATTCGATTACCACTTGCTAACGGTGAAGGAAAACATCGTGAGGAAACCTGCATACACCAAAGAAGAAATTCGAAGGTGTATGTGAAATCCGCCAACCCGCACTTGGTCAGCGTGGTGGATTACGGCCTAATCACTCTCTGTATAGAGAGTAGGCTCGTGCCCTTCGGTGGGGACATAAATGGGCTGATAACGACGATGCTCAGCAGTAGGCGGCTATAAGTTAAGATGATGATTTGTCTTAAAATACAATAGAAATCAAATGAATTAACTAACATACATACATATCCGTCACGCCTCTCTCCCATCGGGATATGCAAAGACCACTTCCCTTCACTTGCTACAATCCAAACACACTTCTTTCGCGTCATCTACATTCATTCAATCGCCTCATACTTGCACGTCGGTTGCAACTAAAAAACCAGCCATATATAAAATATTAACTGTTATATACAGGACACCCCCGCTGAATCAGTCCAAGGTCAAGCCTCATGGACTTCTCCCGAAGGTGAACAGATCAGCTTGCAATACGTAGCTGATGAGAACGGATACCAACCTCAAGTATGTATATCACATTCTGAAAATTCAGCTGGATACAGTACTACAAGGATCTTTTGGCACGTGGCGGAAATCGGAACTAACGATATCATCTTGTAAATTGTCAATATTTTGAGTTATTTATTCACCACCCACGCCCTCCTGACAATGTCACTCAAGTGCTAATAGATCCTTGTAGTACTATATCTCTCATTCTGACAATTCAGCTGTATGTTTGGTCTGGTTGCTTATAAGAGACGCTCGTGAGACTGGTAATTTAAGGATACCTATAAAATAAGAAAGGATGTCTAAGGTATTCGTTAGATGTAATCTGCCAACCCAAATAGGGCCAGTACCAATGATATTTTATAAGTACAGATATGTTACCTTCATAGTAATTGACATTTTAAATATGTGCCGAAAAATGATTACAATGACAGCTGATGACAGCACTTTAATATGCTTCAAAACTAATCTATGTCTCGCATCCTTATCGCTCTCGCGTCAAAATCAATCGCTCTTTCTCTCTTGTTGTTGTCATAGTTAGGTCAATTTACAGTCTTCAAAATACGTGCGCATACAACATATCTGCACCTAGTATCTATATATATAAAAATGAAACCCGTTTTCCGTTGTCACGGCATCACGCCTGAACGGCTGGACCGATTTCGCTAATTCTTTTTTTAAAATGTTCATTGAAGTCCAAGGATGGTTCTTACGGTGAGAAAAATTCGAATAATTGCCGGGAAAGCCCTAAAACAGACCTTTTCTTTTCCCATACAAATGTTTTCTTACTAAAATGTAGAGTCAATTTGAACTTTATTCCTACACAATAAAGTTCATTCTAAGGCGGGACAAAGTTCGCCGGGACAGCTAGTATAATATAATATCATTGGCCAGCACACATTTTGTCTTAGTTGTAATACTCGTATAACGAGTTTTTGAAAAGATTTTAGTAGATTTTTCTTATCGTTATAGACGAATATAACTTGATGAACGTCAAAATCTACGATCGCCTAGGCGGTAAAAAAAATATATAATGATTTCGTTTTTTTTACAATACAATACAAATATTCTTTATTGCACAAAAGATTTAAGGTAGGTATAGGATATAGGTAATTTAAGAAGCAACAGGCGGCCTTACTGCTAGGTAGCAATATCTTCCAGGCAGTCTGATCTCGCGACGGTCATGACGATAAAGTACGAAGTCGCAAACAGCCTGTAGAACCTAGACTAGACAACAACTTGCCTATCTGTCACATTTCTTTCATAACCTATATTTTGTATTCCAGGGTTCCCACCTGCCCACCCCTCCCCCGATCCCCGAGGCGATCCTCCGCGCGCTCGAGTACATCCGCGCCCACCCGCCGCCGAAAGAACAAAACTGAACCGCAACTACCTGATGTTTAAGTCTAATTTTGATAATACTCATTTTGTAATATACGTTGTTGAAGGAGGTACTTATTGAATGAAGCTGTTTATTTATTTATTTTGTTTTATTTGTTACGTTTCTATAAAAAACCAAGTACGTGTCGGACTCGCGCACGTAGGGTTCCGTATCATTCTCTAGGTTAACAATAGCTTAAAAATAAATGTCTACCAGTAGCCATTATTAATATCGAGCAATAAAAGGTAAAAACATCACGTTTGTTGTATGGGAGCCCCGGTTTATTATTCTATTTTTGGTATTTGTTACTTTAGCGGCAACGGTAATACATCATTTGTGAAAAATTGAATGCTCTAACTTTCACAGGTACGGAACCCTTAAAACGTAACCGAATAAAAAAATGGTTCCGCGAAATACTAACCGCAGTAGGCGGGGTTTAAAATACGAGAGCGCGCTAAACAGCCGCCTCGAAGTGTTGCCGAATTGCCAACAAAATGCCGTATCACATAGGGTTTCTATGTATAAGTACACTATCTGAAAATGGCCAAAAGGGCCAAAGAATATTTTCTTTTAATTTAACATGTGAGTAACACCTTCAGTTCTAGAACTAACTCAGATAAATGACGTTTCGGCTATAGACGAAACGTCAAAAAATAACATTAATCTTAGAACTTTATGTACAATTCCGATGCTATTTAGGAAATGTATAAAATATTGTTTGAAAATCTAATTAATGCATAGATATCCTAGGAAATGTGTACATTTCCTCGGAATTGTATATAATTCTAATACCGTATTAGAAAATGTAGAAAATAAATGATTTCTGCTATAAAATAAAACACGTTGTTAAAATGAGAATAATAACATAACCTAACCTAACCTTTTTTTAACACGGGGAAATGCAAAACCTAACCTAACCATCAATATCTATCTCAAATGTTTTACATTTCCTATTGCTATTTAAGAAATGTATAGATTTCCTATGAAATGTGTATAATATACTTTAATTCTCACATTTCCGTGCCATTTTAGGAATTACATACATTTCATAGGAATTGTATACAATGACGGATTACATATATTTCCGGTAACATATACTCGAAGATAATTTTCTCCTGCGAATAAAATCACAAAATATCATCAAACTTTTACAATAATATTAAAATATCGACTTACCCTGATCCCGTAACACAGTAACAGCTTCCAACACTCTCTTCGTATAGATACAAGGTTCATAATTGTCCATCTCCTGAGTCACCACCGAGCATACTCTGTGAACGAAAGTAATAAGTTAGGATACTCGTTTCGGGACGCGATTAGTACTAACCTAGTTACTAACGCCAGTAACTGGTTATGTAAAACAAGAAGTAACTAGTTATGTATAAGATGTAACTGGACATGTACTACAAGAAGTAACAATTTTATGTAAAAGATGTAACTGAGCATGTAAAACAAGTAACCAGTTATGTATAAAATAAATAGTGTAACTACATATGTAATACAATTAGCAACTAGTTACGTATACGATGTAACTGGTTACGTATAACGTGTAACTGGTAATGAAAAAGGTCTAACTGGTTATGTACAAGGTGTTACTAGATATGTACAAGGTGTTACTAGATATGTACAAGTTGTAACTAGTTATGTAGGTACAAGGTGCAACTATGTTGTTGTGTACAA
Organism: Anarsia innoxiella; assembly: GCA_947563765.1. Classification (NCBI taxonomy): domain Eukaryota; kingdom Metazoa; phylum Arthropoda; class Insecta; order Lepidoptera; family Gelechiidae; genus Anarsia; species Anarsia innoxiella. Next base: position 1,752,129 of record OX387419.1, read on the forward strand.
GGTGTAAAGTGTAACTGGATAAGTAATACAAGTAGCAACTAGTTACGTGTAGTGTGTGTAGTGTGTAACTAGTTACAAATACGATGTAACTAGTTACGTAGCCCGGTACATACCTGGTAGCGCGTCCGCGTATAGCGCCGGCGGTGCGCTCGAGCGAGTCGGGGTCTCCCTCCTGCAGCGCCACCACGCACTTGTTTACGTCCTCCAGGATGTGGTTCTCTGCAAGTACACACAGTGTTACATACATACATACATATCCGTCACGCCTCTCTCCCATGTAGATATGACATTTTCATTGTAAAATTGTAAAAAAAAGCCGGCGAATTGAAAGTCACTTTTTTTACTTGTAAAGTCAGTTATAAAACAAAAGAAACCAAAAAATCTAAATTAAATTTGATGGAAAGTGAACATTTTTGTTGCTCAACCATGACAAAGCCAAAAGGAAGGGTAATGATTTTCTTCTGCCGATGATTCGTGTTTTGTGTGCGTGAGTGTGTGTGTGTGCTTTCTTTTGTGTTTATGTTTATATGTGTGTGTACGTACGTATGTATGTGTGTGTGTGTATATATGCACGTGTATGTGTGCTAGTTATTTAATAAAAGCTCCCCAAACTAACCGCTAACAGCCAGGAAGTCGTCTATAGTGGTGATGTCGTCCACAGCGTCAGTGAGCACTTTAACCGCGGCGTCCCACGCGCGTCCGAACGCCGCAGCGTTTTCTTGAGCCACGCGGGAGCGCGGTCGGGCCGCTAGGACTAGCGCTGCGTTTATTACCTGTAGGGAGAAGAAATTTGGTATTTTGCATCAAAAAATTTGTCATAATATTTCACCTGAAGTCATGACTGAAAATGTCAATTTTCTGTGTTGGCTAGTTCTTAGGGGCCTCTTTTAATTGGCCAAACGGTTGCCTCGCGAGGCTGCTCGCTCTGTGTGGACTCGCTATTGAAATATGTTTAACTTGTTTCTTTTTTGTTTTTGATTATTATACCGTTTAAACGATGTGTTCATACATACCTGCGGACAAAGAGCTTCAATCTGTCCAGCGGCATGTCGCACCATCTTCACTCCGTCTTCATTATTTGACATTGAGCACACGAGGTTAGCAACCTGTACGACAAATACATTGCTACTGTAAAAGCTGATTAAGACAGGATAAGAGCACAAGTTAGATATCGCCACCAGTGTCCGCACCTAGACTGACTTCTAAATATTCTTATACGAGTTTACAAGTCAACGCTGACTTCCCGCCTCTATTGTACTGACTTGAAATCTATTTACGCGGGTTTTTTCGGGTCAGCACAAGTCAGCACTTGTACAGCCTTAAAGACCGATATAAAGAATGCACATCGATCTAATATCTATTGGCTTATTAAATTATTAATTAATGGCTAATTTATCAAAGAGGCAATCGTCTAATTCCGACTTCGTATAGCGATATCTGTGTCACACACACCATGGGGCTTAGCATGGCGTGCCGCGACAATTATCTCACGCATGCTGTCCTTATCACATTTCAAACTATAGACAGAGACGTAAGCGTGACAAACGCATGACAACGTCTTCTCACGGAGTGCCATGCTAAGTTTTGTCAGTCGCGGTTCAAATCAGTAGCTGCACGTTGGTCTCCAACAGCTGATGATGATGACGTAGGGACTCACCTCGACCAGCTTATTGGCGTGCTCGGTGAACACCAGCGCGTACTCCTCGACCTCCTTCTCATTGCCATTACGAGCAGCCTCCATCAGCACCAGCAGCGGCACGTTCGTCTCCAGGAAACTGGAACATCATTACAGCATAAGAGCCGGCGCACACCTGACGGAGCGCAGCGCAGAGCATTCTTGATTGTCATATTATTATCGACATTGTTCTCATTAAAATAATATTCAAATTCAGTTAACACAACATTCGCTTATAGTCGCTTCGATGGTCATTTGTTGTGTTAACTGATTTTGAATGTTATTCTAATGAGAACAATGTCGATAATAATATGACAATCAAGAATGCTTTGCGATGCGCTCCGTCAGGTGTGCGCCGGTCCTAAGTCCTTTATGGTCTCCCTCTCTTCTATTTTCCTTCTACCTTTCCTGGATTTGTATTTAAAATAAATTGTGGTCTGTAGGAAGAAATTTCTTTTAGAATTATGCTGTACCTTTTGTATAACTTCTCATTCTTTTCTGTCTCTATGTACTATCATCTTACAATACATACATACATATCCGTCACGCCTCTCTCCCATTGGGGTAGGCAGAGACCACTTCCTTCCACTTGCTTTGATCCAAACTCACCTCTTTCGCTTCATCCACACTCATCAGTCGCCTCATACATACCCGTCGGTTTAGGGTACTCTTGATTTGGCCTTTCTTGAGCAAGTCCCCGATTTGATGGAGGTACGTTCGTCTTAGCCTTCCCCTCCCAACATTTCCATCCACTCTGATTTCTCATCTTACAATAAACTGTTCAATAAATAAATTGTTTATACACATACCTATCAGACACGTGATCCACAACTGCCTTACGTAACTGCCGACGTAGGTCGCGAGTTTTGCGACACATGTTCTCTATGGCTCGCTCTAAGCCTTCTGATTGCTCGGGTTTGCCAGTCTGAAACAATAAAAAAGATGATGAATTGATGGATGATGAATGGGAATAATGATTGATAATGATAATGATGGTGATAAGTAATGATCATGATTGATAACGAATAAAATATAATGAACTAGCTGTACCCGCGACTTCGTCCGCGTGGAATACTGAGTTTTGCGGCGCGTCGCACGTGGCGCCAGTACATACTACATACTATTATTATCTTGCGCGGCGCTCGCGTCGCGTTTGCTTAACCTGCGCTATTGAAATCAAAAGTAGCCTATGTCCTTTCTCAGGCTATAGCCTATCTGTGGGCAAAATTTCGTTTTAATCGGTTCAGCTGTTTTAGCGTGAAAGCGAGACAGACAGACAGAGTTACTTTCGCATTTATAATATTAGTATGGATTGATAATGATGAATAGGATGAGATAGTAGTTTGAGTTTAAAAAATTATATCTCGTAAGTAATTATAAGGCTTTTGCCCAGCAGTGGGACGAAATAGGCTAAAAAAAAAAAAAGTAATTATCAATTTTAAATGAAATATTTTTCTATATCGATTGATTATTTAGTCACATTTAACATGCATCTAACATTATAAATGTCAATGTTTGTACCTATGGATGGATATGAGTATGTTTGTTACTCTTTCACACAATAACTACTGAACAGATTTAAACGAAACTTGGCAATAGTTTCTATCTAATTAGTGATATATTAAATATACTTACATTAGCCATATACTCATGTAGTAGATCTTGCAAAGCTTGTCGCACCGCGTTACATTCCGCGACGATACGCTCGCGACGCTCGTCCCTGTAAATAAACAAATAAATATTGATTAGTTGTTTAACTTACATACATACATATCTGCCACGCCTCTCCCATAAGGATAGGCATAGACCATGCTATTTAAATAACATTAAATTATTTTGAAAAGTGTGATTTATAAGAATTCTTTATTATCTTACATACATACATATCCGTCACGCCTCTTTCCCATTGAGGTAGGCAGAGACCACTTCCTTCCACTTGCTTCGATCCAAACTCACCTCTTTCGCTTCATCCACACTCATCAGTAGCCTTATACATGCCCGTCGGTTTAGGGTACTCTTGATTTGGCCTTTCTTGAGCAAGTCCCCGATTATATTATCTTACAAATATTATAAATGTCAATGTTTATGAATGGATTGATGGGAGGATGTCTGTTACTTCCCCACCCAAAAACTAGTAAACAGATTTTGGTTAAATTCTGTAATATTAGCTTCCACATCAGACAGAATAACACACAGGCTATATTATAGATATTTTATCAATTTTCCAAGATATGGCGATAAATGCGTTCGAAATCGGGGGCAGCCTCTAGTAAATTTTACAGATATAGACACAGTCAACCTGTTACACCCCACTGTTGGGCAAAAGCCTTTGCTCTCCATCCATTTCATTGCAGAAATGTTTCAAAATAAAACATGAACCCTGTTATTACAAAACGAGACATTAGTCCTAGAACTATCTTTGAAACTTCGTATTTGTGCTGTTTGCAGTAGAAACTCTGGGACCCTGGGGCCCAGAGGCCAAAAACTTTAGCTTCGGAGCTTTCAACGCGTCTACGCGAGGCTTCGGGTGACCCGAGAGCTGGCAGCTTCCTTGGACAAAGGATTAAAGCATTGCTATCCAAAGAGGTAATGCTGCCAGCTTGTTGGGTACTTTGCCTCGTGTGGACACGTTGGAAAATAAATTTTTCTTGTAAATATTTCATTCTATGTTTGTATTATTTATTTTGATAGTCTTTAAAACTCGTATTGTAATTAGGGGGAAAAGGTAATACTTTAAGTACCTGGTGCAGGAGCTGTCAGCCATGAGCGCGGCTCCAGATATGATGGACTCGAGGCGCTCCTCCAGCGACGGGCGCGTGCGCAGCTCCGAGTACGCCAGCGGCTCCATCACCATACGCTCCTGGTCAAACATAATTGGGATGATGACTACATTCAAAAAATTGAATTATAATTAGTCCGTATTTTAGGCTATCAAAAAATATTTGAAACACATTTTTTACCTAAAAAAATACAAAGATACAGAGCATCAAAGTTACGGAGTGGGGGGTTTTTACGTCACCATCGAGTAAAAATCGTACTCAAACGTGACGTCACGAGCAACTTTAACCCAGTGTATCTTTGTTATTTTTGGTTTAAGAGAAAAAAGAAAAAATACGTGTCTAATATTTTAAAATAATCTATGTGATGGAGTAAAAAAATTTTTTTAGTCATCATGCCTATTAAATGATGATAGTTTAATAGTAAATTGTTATAGATAGTGCGTTGCTCGCAGCATCAAGACGCATGCGATCAGGGGCCCAAGTCTGATAATGTACCATATTCACAGTTTATTTATTTATTTAACAGTTTATTGTAAGATGATAGTACATAGATACAGAAAAAAAGAGAAGTTATACAAAAGGTACAGCATATTTCTAAAAGAAATTTCTTCCTGCAGACCCCACAGAGAGAGAAGTGATAGCAAGAAGGCAGGATAGTCACTACAATCTATATATATAAAAATGAAACCAGTTTTCCGTTGTCACGGCATCACGCCTGAACGGCTGGACCGATTTCGCTAATTCTTTTTTTTAAATGTTCATTGAAGTCCAAGGATGGTTCTTACGGTGAGAAAAAATCGAATAATTGCCGGGAAAGCCCTAAAACAGACCTTTTCTTTTTCCCATACAAATGTTTTCTTACTAAAATGTAGAGTCAATTTGAACTTTATTCCCATTCAATAAAGTTCATTCTAAGGCGGGACAAAGTTCGCCGGGACAGCTAGTAAACAATAAATATATAAGTATAAACCTACACATATATATGTCAGTAGAGTGTCAATGGCATTTTTTGACACTTTGGTCGCAATCAGTATAAGCCATTGTTTAGCAGAACACCAAATGTGTCAAAAAATGCCATTGACATCTGCCGACACACAACTGAGGTTACCTATCTTAAATTAGGAAACTTGGGGGCTTGGTGACTCCTTACATATGCTATGAAGATAAAATATTTTAGGAGATAGGCCTTTGCCCAGCAGTTGGACACAAGCGGCTAGAATAGATGTCTGCTCGTAGATACATTACTAGAAATTTCTTTTTCTATAATTTTTTATTTTATTGTAATTTGAATAGAGCTGTTGAGCTACTTCAACGAATATGTAATTTTTACTTAAAGTAATCTATGATATAATTAACTAGGTTTTAAATACTTAATTTATTAGTAAGATACATTGTATCACTGCGACTTAAAAAAAAAGATTATTATAAAAAAGATTTATAAACCTCTTACATCCCACTGACCCATTATAAACCAAGACACAATAGATTTTCTATTGTTCTTTTTTTTCTGGGATGTGAACGATTAATGTAAAATAACATAACTTACATCAAAATCATCAAGTGCTTGAGCCAGTTCCCCTGGACCTTCCACTGCGGACCGATTGTTACCTGCAACAACAAATAAAAGGTAAAATAAAGCATTACATACATACATATCTGTCACATCTCTTTTGTATTGTATAACTTCTCTTTTTTTCTGTCTCTATGTACTATCATCTTACAATAAAAAACAACAACAATAATCCTGTAATTGGCTCCTTTGTTAATTTATAATTTTCTATTTTGTATATTGAAGCTGTTGGTTTTCCAATAAATAAATAAATAAATAAATAAATAAATAAATAAATAAATAAATAAATAAATGAATAAATAAATAAATAAATAAATAAATAAATAAATAAATAAACTGTTAAATAAAAAAAATAAAAAAAAATCTCTTTTTACAGGAGCCCAAGTCTGCTCATTTACAATACTCTCAGTTGTGTGTCGGCATTTTTTAACACATTTCGTCGCAATCAGTGTACAGAGCTACCAAGTTATCTGTGAACCGGCCGTTATTATAACTACGGCCACTAATACGGAAATGTCAAATTACAGAACTGCTGCGATTGGTAGAAATACAATTTTGTATTACTACTAGCGCCGCCGTTCATTTCACAGATAAGTTCGTCTGTCTGTTAGCCATTTTTTTGCAGAATACCAAATGTGTCAAAAAATGCCGTTGACACTCTGCCGACACACAATTGAGGCTATTTTAAGTTAGCAGACTTCGACCCTTGTATGAGAATGTTTATAACGCCTAGCCCTCTTCTATATTCATCCATGGCACACCCCTGTAGTGGGGAGTACATACATACCGCTAGTGGTATGCGGTCCCCCCCTTGCGACGGCGGAGATAGTGTCGACGGCGGAGCATACAGCGCGTAGGACATAATCGCGGTTGGCTTTGGCTGCAGCCAGTTCAGGGTGACGCACGTATACCTGCGGGATAGAGTTAGTTAATGAATACTACAAAATAGGCATGATGACTAAAAAATTTTTTAGTCCATCACATAGATTATTTTAAAATATTCGACACGTATATTTTCTTTTTTCTCTTAAACTAAAAATGACAAAGATACACTATTGGGTTAAAGTTGCTCGTGATGACGTCACGCCTTAGAACGATTTTACCTAGGAGTGACGTAAATACCCCCCACTCCGTAACTTTGATGCTCTGTATCTTTGTATTTATGTATTTGATCAGGTAAAAAATGTGTTTCAAATATTTTTTAACAGCCTAAAAGATGGACTAATTTTTTTTAAAATTTTTGAATGTAGTCATCATCCCTACCTTCTATTCCAGAAGGAATAAATTATATTAAAACCAGCTTCATATTTCTTTTCACTTTCACATCTTTTTTCTCAATAACAATGACACAATGATATTACCTTGGAAGCAGTGAGCAGCATAGTCGAATGTTTCTTGAGAACTGCTCTGGCAGCTGCCAGCTCATCCTTCATACGTGGCTCTTTCAGCTCCTGCAAATATATTCATATTATAAATATCAATGTTTGTGCCGATGGATGAATGGATGTTTGTTACTTCATCACGTAAAAACTACTGAACAGATTTTAATGAAATTTTACAATAACTTAGCTTAGACATCAGAATAACACATAGGCTATATTATTTGCAGATATTTTGTGTGTTTTCAAAGATATGACGATAAATGTGTACGAACTCGCGGGCAGCCTCTAGTACAATAATAATTCCCACGCTTGGACGAGTCCCCTGCTTAACAGTATTCCCACACTTAGTCTCCAGCCCACCACTGGGCAAACATACCTGCTGGCGCTTAGCCGCTTGAGCCGCCAACTCGTTAGCCGACCGACCGAACTGCCGCGCCGACTCCAGGAGTTCGGACTGAGATGACGCAGACTTCAGCTTGTCCAGGTCTGTCTCCACCTGAAACATGAGAAGATAGTTAAAAAAAAGGTAATTCGTTTATCTTCTTGATGTGTGATATGTACACCTGTCATTTCCGCGCATAGCTGAAATGTATGAATGTATGCACGTATGAATGTGTGTGTAAGAATGTGTGTGTGTGTGTGTGTGTGTGTGTGTGTGTGTATGTGTGTGTGTGTGTGTGTGAATGCGTGTGTGTGTCTGTGTGTTTCGTATGTGTGTTATTAGAACGCCCGCCTAAAATCTTGGAGACGCGGTTTTGATCGCCGACCTGTACCTCTGAGATTTATTTCTCATATTCGGATAGAATATACGATTACCACCCGCTAATGATGAAGGAAAACATTTTGAGGAAACATGCATGCACTAGAGAAGAAATTCGAAGATGTATGTGAAACCTACATTAGGCCAGCGTAGTGGATAACGGCCTCATCACTCTCGTATGAGAGTAGGCTCGTGCCCCAGTAGTGGGGACGTTAAAAGAAAAGTAAAGACCTAAGCTCTGCCTCCATCATCTCACTAACTTCCCCAATACTCACCGTGCGCAGCTTCCCCAGCAGCAGATGGACATCCACCATGTCAGCCAGGATGAGCAGCCTGGTGACGGCAGACAGGAGTCCTCGAGCTGCCCTCACCATGCCGCCGCGGACGCTTGAAGCGCAAGGCTCTTCGGAGAACTCGCGGGCTGCTATACTCATTGCTGCCCCTGTTGAAATTAGTTAATGTGTTTTAAATTCAGTTGGTAAGGTAATCTACAGGTCTATGGTTCGATTCCCGCCCATGACAAAGGGCTGATAAGGGGCCGAAGTCTGCTGATGAGGATGATGACTACATTCGAAAATTCAAAAAATAATTAGTCCGTCTTTTAGGCTATTAAAAAATATTTGAAACACGTTTTTTACCTGATCAAATACATAAATAAATACAGAGATACAGAGCATCAAAGTTACGGAGTAGTATTGAGGTCACTCCTACGTAAAAATCGTAGTAAGGCGTGACGTCATGAGCAACTTTCACCCAGTGTATTTGTGTCATTTTTAGTTTGAGAGAAAAAAGAAAAAATACGTGTCGAATATTTTAGAATAATCTATGTGATGGACAAAAAAAAATTTTTAGTCATCATGCCTATTTATTTACAATATTCTTACGGCCGTTCCCAGTATTCAATATCTCCAGTAGCGCAAAACCAGAGATAGATTGAATATTGGGAACGGCCGTTAGTTGTGTGTCGGCAGTGTCTATGAGTGCTAATGCCATTTTTTGACACATTTGATCGCAATCAGTGTAAGCCACATAGACGTATGAAAGCTGCTGTATTTTCAATCAAAGTGTCTACGCATTATCGTAGGTGCTATGAAATCATCCCCAATTTGCACTTCAGCAGCTTTAGCACTTTAGCACTTCAGGTTGAATGTGTGGAACCTCCTCTTCATTTAAGAAGACAGTATCTGTCTGATCGCTTTATTTATAAAGTGTTTCAGCTTAGTAACCACCCTCTCATTCCTAAGTTGCATTCTCTGGCTGACTGCATTTCAGAACAGAGGAGGTTTTGGTCTCATAAAGGGTATCCTTGTATCTTTGATAGTTTTGTAAAATTCCTTAGCCTCCCCTGTCCGGTCTATCAATGTAATCTTAACCCTCTTTTCTGTATTCCCTTCCAAGCGATTGTCTTCCAACCTCGTATTATCCTTGACCTCGGTATTGACAAAAATGATCCTAGTGCAATTAGTAAATTTAATCTCATTTTAGAAAAACACTGGAAAGACTGGCTTGTTCTCTACACTGATGCATCTAAATTAGATCCTCAAGGGTATGTCGGGTCTGCTGTTTGGATCCCTAAATATAATGTAATCCTTAGCTTCAAATGCCCTCCTCAGACCTCAGTTTTTACAGATGAGGCTATTGCAATACTAGAAGCATTATTGTATATCGAGTCTCACAAATTACATAGATGTGTTATCTTTTCAGACTCTAAAAGCTGTCTGCAGGCTATTCTTTCTAATCAATACCATAGCAAATCTAAATTCCCTTTCATTTTAAAAATAAAAGAAATTCTATTTCGGCTACATAACAATGGGTTCCAAACAGTATTGGTTTGGATTCCAGGTCACACTGGAATCCCGGGCAACGAAACTGTTGACCAGTGGGCTAAATCTGCTATTAGTACTGGTTTGGATTCACATTATATAGTGTATGCACAGTGTAACGTTATGAATTTTCGTTTTGGTCATTTTTATGTATTTGGAAAACAAGTAACGCCATCTATTAAGTAGTTTGTACAACAAGTGACGTTGTATTAAATGTTCGGATGTCAGGCCATAGATTAAAAAAAAAACTATTAGTTCATTGGGTGACCAGTGTCTGTCATTTAAACAGATCAGCTGATTTATTTTTTGTGTTTTGGTTGGTTTTGATATTTCGAATTTGAATTAGCTGTTAAATTTATGGGTAAAAAAAATATTAAATTATAATATAATTGAAATATTTTGAGTTGCGATTAAGTTTGTGTAAATTGGTTAGTGATTTGGTTAAAATGTGATTAAATTGTGTCAAGTTTGGAAGTTATTTGTTGGATTTGACGTTTTGTGAATTTTGGGTCGTCAACACAGTGATGACTGGAATTTTCTTTCTTTTCTGCGACTGCTTGCAGAGCGCTCACGCATCTTTTCCTGGTGTAATTCTGTGCGTGCGACGCTGAAGATGTAAAATCTTACTCATCTTCGGAATTTACGTTGTTTTCTAAAATATGGTAAGCACCTTGTGGAAATACATTGGAAAATCGTTTATGCTTTTTTTTATCTTTTGTTTTCCGTTGGTTTTGAATCACTTGTTTCTTTGTTTCAGCCGATTTAAGTAATTTTGTTATGGACATCCTCCAAAATGTCAGCTAGTAAATAAATCTTATGGGATTATAAAAATGTAAGTATATTCTTCATTGAGAAGATTTCTGTTAGAAGGAAATTCCTTTGTGTTGGAGTTACATGGTGACCTTTAAGTTGCAACTATAATAATTTGTTCTTTTCGTTTGATCTTTTCAGAATTTTGTTATCATCCTTAGAAAGGATGTTCTTCAGCATGTTGGAAAAATTATAGTAACCTTCAGGTATGTAGTACATGGTGTTTTAAGGAAAATTGGGGCCAACGCCCAATTCTTTTTTTATCTTCCTACCCTCATGTTCCAAATGAAAACGCTGTTCTTTGAATTTTTCCAGAAGCTTCCCTGTGGATTAACAGGATAATATCCTATTATGTTCCAGCATATTGCTTTTAAGTATTGGTATGTATTTCTTTTAATTTATTTAAGTGAAAACCATAAATTCAGTTTTGTAAAGACGGTCTAAAGAGATACCCACTTTTGTTTTAGATCGGTGTGATCCTGTTAACCCCGGGATGAACAATTTTAAGTCTTTCCGGTTTCAGTGAGTTTTTAGATTCCGATGCCCTTTCATTTCGCCCTTTTATTCAGCATTTCGTTTCGCCCTTTATTTCAGTAATTTGTTTTGCCTTTTCTTTTGGTTTAACCTTTATGTAATTTTGGTTCTTAAATTTTGACCTTAGGATGCCCTTGAGCTACCCTTAAGTTTTATTTTTGTTTTTGGCCTTCTGCCTTTGTTCTATAACACTGTTTAATTTTTTTTACAAAGAACCTTTTAAGTGCATATCAGGGAATCTTTAAGTAAATCTAAATTTTATGAACTTTATGATAAATTATGTTGGTGGTTTATAGTTAAGATTATTTTAAATTTATTTAGTTATAATAACTATTATATTATATGAGAACCCACTTGCTCCCACCATCTGTTTCTGAGCTTTATATTATGTAATTAAGGTCGAGGTATCGAATTAAAAAGTTTTAATACTGAACCTATTTCCGGATTTTATTTACATCAAATTCCTACCTTGACTTTGTCACCTACCAGGCCGGGGGTACCCGTGACAAATGGCGCCCACGTTAAGTTAAATTATTTGTATTTTTTGTTAATAAACCACCAAAAATAAAGGGTTATTTTTGTTTAGGAATTATTTTTTTTGTGTATACCAACTAACAGTTAGGTTTTGTTTAGGTTTAAATAAGGGCATCGGAGTATTTGTGATTGTTATTTACTAACAATAAAATTTAAGACTGTTGTGTTACAAATTTTTTTTTTTGTATCGTGTAACCTGTTTGATTTATTTTTACATAAGAAAACAATCAAACTTTACTTGTTGTTGTCATGTATTAGCTTACTTTTATTAGTAAAACAAAACTATTAATTGTAAAATTATGAACCACCAAAATTTAAACATAATATTTTCTTCAAAACCACGTTTATTAGTATGAAGTTAGAGTCAGTAAATTAAATAAAATATAAAATTAAGAAGTATTAATATAAAAACCACTTAGAAATAAAAAAAAAATAAATTACAAGATAAAATAGAAATAATACAAAACTAAGTGCCTAGCTTTTCACAATTATAAAACGATAAATACGGTTCAGCAGGACGAGATAAAAATAAAGAAGGTAAGTGGTAATAATTAGAGTAAACACATTGAAGTAATGGTAAATAAAGACAACACAAGGTAAGTAGGTAATTGTTGCAGAAATGTAAAGTTTTGGTGGTTACACGATTGAGGTGTTTTGGTATCATTGAGCCGGAGAGAATTCAGTATTTTTTAACACACATTCTTGAGGTGAGTTTTTTTTGTGTAATCCGACGGCAAAGCGGATTGCGATGCCGTTGGTTTTGGTTTTGAACAAGGAACGTGTTTTGGAGGCTGTTGACAGTTGGTCATGTGTGGAGTATTGTCAACTGTCACTGTCAATTTTGTTGGGTCAGTTAAATCTTGTGTTCACAGGCCTTAGTTGTCAATCGGTTAGTGGAATCGTTGGCACATTTTGGTAATTATGTTATAGAATAACCAGTATCTTCAGGTGTTTCTCTCTTTGCGTTTAAATAATAGGAATATTTAAACATAAAAGTGTTAGGATGCAGTTGTAAATTAAAGGAAAATTTAAACTGTTAGGTTGAAAGGTGATAAATGAAAGATTGTAAGATGATGCATGGAATTATGATTGCATGTAAAGATTTGTGATTGGTCGGTATGGAATGGCAGAAACCTTTTGTTTAGTTGTGCTGCGTTATTCGAGTCATAATTTGCGGGCAGGTGGTAATTATGTGAAGATTTACTGACTTGTTTTGTGTTCTAATTTAAACTTAAACAGTTTAATTAGAAATTTTAAGTTTTGCGAACAGTTCCTTGTAGTTAGTTCTTGCAACACATGATCGGTGTGTTCAAGGTCGTTTCAGTTTAGTCGTTGTTTACTTCGGTTTCGTTTTGGCGTTAACTTCATTAATTTTGGGGATAACTTGTTTTAGTTTTTTTAATGTTAGATCGGCATATTTTAGGAAAAAACATTTATGTTTGTGTTGTCTTGTGTTGTGAAGTTTTTTTTTAGGGATAAAGTTCCCAGTTTTGTTTTTTTTTTGGAAAGTTTTTTTTAAGGGAATGTTCACAGGTTTTTTAATTATTTTTTTTTTGGAAAAAGTTCCGATGTTTAGTTTCTTTTATAGGGAGAAGTTCCCTAGTTTTAGTTCAATGTTCAACTGCATTATAAGTATTTTCAGGTTGGTTCCCAATTCAATGCTTTCGTTTTTTTTGGTTTACCAAATTTGTTTTGGTTTAAGGAACTTGAGGGTGTTACATTTCAGACATTTTGTTTTGGAACTTTGTGTTCACTATTTTTTGGGTTTGATTTGTATCACGACGATTGTTCAATTATGTGAAATGTATTTGTTTTGGTGAACACAACATTATGGTTTTAAGTATTGCGTTGGACATTGAGTCAAAGGTTAGTTTTTTTGTTTTGTTCGATTAAGGTTTGGTTAGTTATGTTTCAGTTTTGGTAGTTTTGTAGTTATGCTTGGTTATAGAAAATTGTTTCAAACCTTTTCAGATTTTTTTTAGTGAGTTTAAAAGTTATGTTTTTTTGGTTCAGTAAAGCACACGCTAGCTGAGGACAGCTAGTTTTCATTTGGGAAGGGGGTGTGTAACGTTATGAATTTTCGTTTTGGTCATTTTTATGTATTTGGAAAACAAGTAACGCCATCTATTAAGTAGTTTGTACAACAAGTGACGTTGTATTAAATGTTCGGATGTCAGGCCATAGATTAAAAAAAAAACTATTAGTTCATTGGGTGACCAGTGTCTGTCATTTAAACAGATCAGCTGATTTATTTTTTGTGTTTTGGTTGGTTTTGATATTTCGAATTTGAATTAGCTGTTAAATTTATGGGTAAAAAAAATATTAAATTATAATATAATTGAAATATTTTGAGTTGCGATTAAGTTTGTGTAAATTGGTTAGTGATTTGGTTAAAATGTGATTAAATTGTGTCAAGTTTGGAAGTTATTTGTTGGATTTGACGTTTTGTGAATTTTGGGTCGTCAACACAGTGATGACTGGAATTTTCTTTCTTTTCTGCGACTGCTTGCAGAGCGCTCACGCATCTTTTCCTGGTGTAATTCTGTGCGTGCGACGCTGAAGATGTAAAATCTTACTCATCTTCGGAATTTACGTTGTTTTCTAAAATATGGTAAGCACCTTGTGGAAATACATTGGAAAATCGTTTATGCTTTTTTTTATCTTTTGTTTTCCGTTGGTTTTGAATCACTTGTTTCTTTGTTTCAGCCGATTTAAGTAATTTTGTTATGGACATCCTCCAAAATGTCAGCTAGTAAATAAATCTTATGGGATTATAAAAATGTAAGTATATTCTTCATTGAGAAGATTTCTGTTAGAAGGAAATTCCTTTGTGTTGGAGTTACATGGTGACCTTTAAGTTGCAACTATAATAATTTGTTCTTTTCGTTTGATCTTTTCAGAATTTTGTTATCATCCTTAGAAAGGATGTTCTTCAGCATGTTGGAAAAATTATAGTAACCTTCAGGTATGTAGTACATGGTGTTTTAAGGAAAATTGGGGCCAACGCCCAATTCTTTTTTTATCTTCCTACCCTCATGTTCCAAATGAAAACGCTGTTCTTTGAATTTTTCCAGAAGCTTCCCTGTGGATTAACAGGATAATATCCTATTATGTTCCAGCATATTGCTTTTAAGTATTGGTATGTATTTCTTTTAATTTATTTAAGTGAAAACCATAAATTCAGTTTTGTAAAGACGGTCTAAAGAGATACCCACTTTTGTTTTAGATCGGTGTGATCCTGTTAACCCCGGGATGAACAATTTTAAGTCTTTCCGGTTTCAGTGAGTTTTTAGATTCCGATGCCCTTTCATTTCGCCCTTTTATTCAGCATTTCGTTTCGCCCTTTATTTCAGTAATTTGTTTTGCCTTTTCTTTTGGTTTAACCTTTATGTAATTTTGGTTCTTAAATTTTGACCTTAGGATGCCCTTGAGCTACCCTTAAGTTTTATTTTTGTTTTTGGCCTTCTGCCTTTGTTCTATAACACTGTTTAATTTTTTTACAAAGAACCTTTTAAGTGCATATCAGGGAATCTTTAAGTAAATCTAAATTTTATGAACTTTATGATAAATTATGTTGGTGGTTTATAGTTAAGATTATTTTAAATTTATTTAGTTATAATAACTATTATATTATATGAGAACCCACTTGCTCCCACCATCTGTTTCTGAGCTTTATATTATGTAATTAAGGTCGAGGTATCGAATTAAAAAGTTTTAATACTGAACCTATTTCCGGATTTTATTTACATCAAATTCCTACCTTGACTTTGTCACCTACCAGGCCGGGGGTACCCGTGACAACAGGACTTAATGTCTCTTGCCAGAGATCACCAGATAGCTCGCTGGAATCATCTGTGGAGTTTGTCGAAACAGTTCAAAGGTAAGCATTACGCGGATGTCCAGATTTCGGTTCCGGTTCGCCCCTGGTTTTTCAAATTCCGTGAAGCAAATAAGCGTGTCACCTCCACTATTTGTAGACTTCGGTTGGGTCATGCGTGTACACCTGTCCACCTAGCCAAAATTCGGGTCAAGGATAACTCCCTCTGCGAATGTGGCCTTGATGAGGGTACGGCTGATCACATTTTTTTTAATTGTCCGAGAAGAATGTCGTTATATGATTGTCTTCCTAAAAACGTTCCTCGGCCTACAGATATAAAATCCCTGTTGGCTCTTGTACATACTCCATTTGTTCATGTCCTTTTTAACTATTTTAACATTACTAACCTTAGACTGTAAGTTGTTTGTCCTTCTAACCGATTAGTCTGTTTATGTGTTGTGTTTGTTTGTATTGGTTTAGATAAGTCAACACTGCGCAGTCACCTCTAAAATTACAGAGAAATCTCTGTCTGTATTAAACCTTTTTCAATCACTAGGCATATCCTGAAGCAGAATCTTTTTAACCGTCCATCCTCGCCATTGCTATCAATTCTACACCACTGGACATTGGCGAAATCAAAGAAGGACCGCCATATTACCAAGAATTGAATTGAATTGAAGCTGCTGTAACTTGGTAAGCCATTGTTTAACAGAATACCAAATGTGTCAAAAAATGCCATTGCCACTCTGCCGACACACAACTGAGGCTATTTTAAATTAATAGACATGGGCCCAAGGAATGTAATGTATACCGACCAGCCTTCCTGACTTCCTCGACGGCCAGCAGCATCTCCTGCGTGATCTCGGGGTTCTCGTACGCAATCTGCTGTCCACGCTCGATGAAGATCTCTGTAGCTCGCTCCACTGTCGCCACTAGAGCACTTGCGCGCTTTGATTTACCCGCTGGAAAGATAGGTTATCAAAATAATGTTTTTTGTTTATCTTCTGTCATGAAAAGTACAAGACGCTAATTAAAACTTCTTTATTGGCAGAGTAATTGTCAACGAGTAGCCTTTATTGATATCAAGCAAGAATTTAAGACCAAAACGTTACTTTTGTTGTATGGGAGCCTCCTTTAACTATTATTATTATTCTATTTTTAGTACCTACTTGTTCGTATAGCAACGACCAAGTGAAAAGCAAGGGGTCTTGTTGGATGCAGGTGGCAATTGATTCTAGCAAAATGCCAACGCAACAGTTTGTTTATTTTTGATAATATTTTTTAAGCTGTCAATTATTTTGAGTTCCCTGTTTCCGGAGAGCAATGCTCAACCTTTCTGTACAATATACCTAAGTGTTTTATACACTGAAGATAACCAGCCTTTCTCTGAACCAATCACAATATAATATTGTAAAAAAATCGCAATAAAGATAAACTACTCCATCCATCAGAAACAGTCGCACTGGAAAATCATTGGAGAGGCCCATGCTCAGAAGCTATAGGTTGAAATGATGCTTATAATGAAATAAACTTTAAAACCTATTCCAGGGGGCTTAGCATACGTGCCGCGACAATTATCTCACGTCATGCTGTCCTTATCACATTTAAAACTATGGACAGAGATGTAAGCGTGATAAACCCATGACAACGTCTTGTCACGGACTGTATGCTAAGCTAGCTGCAATAGGCAGTTACATTATACTTACGTCTCTTCTTCTTAGCAGCCTTATCCTTGCTGTTCACCAGGGTAGTGACCTGCAGAACGAGCGGCTCCAGGGTCCTCTCCACCGAGGTCGTCCTGATCTCCAGGTTCTTCGGGTCCCATTTTAGGGTCAAAGTACCCGTGTTGCTCCCGTAGGGATCCGTAAGGGTTGCCATGGTTGCTGGAATAGAAATATATTTTTTACTAATTATAGACACGGTAAAATGAAGGGGCACGAGCCTACTCCCGTATGATACGTCCCCACTACAGACACAGACTGACAAGACAGGTCTGTAGTGGGGACATTAAAAGGATGATGATGAAAATAAAATCATTCTAGAGATCAATAAGAGGCAGTAAATAGAGCAAAAATAAAACTCAAAAATTTAAAATAAAAAAAAGTAAACATATAAAATGTTTAGTAAAATTTTATAAAATACTTTTAGTATACAAAAATATTTGTAAACATTTTAACACAAAACATTTTTTAAACTAAAAGTTTGTTAAGAAATGTTTACAAACATTTTTTAATATGCAGTGTGGGGGAGCACCGATAGTTACCTCAAAATCATGAAACACAATTCTTAATCCAACCCAAATTAAATTAATGTTTAATTTATATAAGAGTGGTGGATTACGGCCTAATCACTCTCTGTATGAGAGTAGGCTCGTGCCCTTCAGTGGGGACATATATGGGCTAACAACAACCTATACCCTCAAGAGTTTACTAACCCTGTATTCTGTTGTATCAAGAAAAGAAATCCAATTGTTTGCAGAAGAAAGTCAAATATTATGGTAATTACATCACAGACCAGGGCCTGGCTCTTAAATATATGAATGAATTAGTGGCTACCCGTCACTTTGTACGTATATTCGTCATATCTTGAAAAATTATCATAATATCGTTAAATAATATAGCCTGTATGTTATTCTGATGTTCAAGCTACAATATTGCCAAGTTTCATCAAAATCTGTTCAGTAGTTTTTGCGTGATGAAGTAACATACATCCATCCATCGGCACAAACATTGACATTTATAATATTATTAGGATAAAATATTACAAAACAATCCATTAGTTACTGAACTAAGAAAGAGAAAAGAAAAAAGAAAGAGAGAGAGAGAGAGATTTCTAAGAAATATTTCCTAAATTAGTGAGATTTTAAGAAAAGTTTATCAAAACTAGCAAAATAACACCTTTCTACACAATAAAAAAAAACTATTTACCGCTTTCTTCACTTAGCTAAGTGCAAATGAATGAATCATTGACATTTCCCATACAAACAATAGTCAATCAATACATATTTAATTAACATACTGGTATTGATTGATTATATGTTATTTATACAATTTTAAACTTTGAATATACCTTGCTAAAGCTTCTAGACGTGACTTAAGCCTTTCTTATAATAAGCAGCTTTAGTTATCTAGAGTTAATAAAGAATAGTATTTCACTTGAAGTACATAGGTAAGTAATGAGTCATTATAACTGTTGAATCTTAAGAAATCTCCATTATTTTAGTAAAAAATGCAGATTTGTGGGTAAAGAAATTGTAATTCGATGTTTTGGTAAGATATTAATTGAAGAAAAGAAGTGAATAATAGCGTTATTACATTAAACAAGCTAAAACAAATAAACAAAAAGTGGAACAAAGATGATTATGATTATACGACCAAATTACGGATGGTCGGTTTCAAAAAGAAATGTTCATGGAAAGCGACCTACTATACTTTGCAAGGTAGTATATTGACAACATTGTTAGGATTCGTTTACCTGATTTCCAAGGCTTTTCTCCAACGATTTCGCAGATATTAACACAAATCAATATTTAACACAGTTAACCACACAATAATTCACAAATTCATTAACGAAAAGACACAATTTTATACAAAAAACCGTAAAATATCACACGACAATCACCATAGGCGTGTCAAAAACAATTTGATAGTGTAGTGTTGCCATATTACATTTTCTCAAACTACCATTTTGATAATGTTGCCATTAATGTTTGCATTTATTTAGCGTAGTATCGTAGGGGTATCGTAGGATTTTGTTGTGGTAACCCTAAGAGGGCTACTCCAAAAATTCTGGCTCTCATAAAACTTTACTTCCATCAATAT
The DNA here is from genome assembly GCA_947563765.1 of Anarsia innoxiella. NCBI lineage: Eukaryota > Metazoa > Arthropoda > Insecta > Lepidoptera > Gelechiidae > Anarsia > Anarsia innoxiella. The sequence goes on from OX387419.1 coordinate 1,771,635, forward strand.
AAAATTACTAAAATTATTATTTTTTTATATTAGGCTTATCGAAAGAAATAAAAATAAAACTAAAATTCTTCGTGCTTACTTTTTTTATTTCATTAAACTGGATTTAACGTATAAAACGATTGGGTGGTACAGAATTAAAATATTCCATCCTTCTTCCATGGTAATCAGTAAATGCTGCTTTTGTTGTTTGATTTGCATTTTCAAAATTAGTTTTATCTGTTTTAGTTGTTGCTTGATTTTTTGCTGTTGTATTGTTTTCTATCATATTTTGAGGTGCAGCCGTGTTATTTTGTTTTTTTATTACAATGTCTACATCAACAAAATCTGGTTGTTTAACTAAGTTTATTTTATGAACATCATTCGATTCATGAGGCCATTCGGATATTAACGTTTTAAGTTGTGTTTTCAAATCTGGCCTTTTTTCATTTCTATCGTCTTTCATTAAAATACGTTCAAAATCTTTAGGGTTGCCAGTTGCTTCACTTTCATAATTAACCATAGGTTTTAATATTTTAACTACCGTTTCGTTTGGATGCTTTAATTTTGGTATAAAGTATTCTCTTTCATTGTTTTTCAAGTTCATTCTTGCATAGGTTGCCGCTATAGTGGTAGAAATGGTAGGTTTTTCTGTTAAAACAGTAGTTTTTAGCGTATCTTCAAAATGTTTCATTGAAGTTCTTTCTGTAGTACGCGTTATTTCAATGTCTAGAGTTGTCGGTTCAGTTGTTTCCCTCGTCGATAGTGGTTCTGTCTTTTCCTCAGTAACATTAATAACGGCATTACTAGCCATTCTTCTTTTGAAATGTTCTATTTCCTTTTCTAGGTCGTTGATTTTATTCATGAGGAAACTTTCTTTTTCATTCGAATCTGTATATTCTGTATCCGTTGAGTCTGTCATAGGCGTCACTTCTTTTCTTTGCAATCGTTTCTTTTTGATGAAATGTCTTTTTGTTGATCGAAACTGTCCGAAGTTTTTCCTGTAAACAGAATGTTTTTCAGGATGGTTTGTTTCGAAGGTTTCTATAGTAAGGCCGTCTCCTTCAACTGTATCTTTTAATAATTTCCTTGTCCTGTCACTTTTGTTTTTTGTTGATGTCAAAACTGTTACTCCTCGTAAAGGTTCACGAGAACGCTTTGATTTTTTGCTCTTTCTGTGAAGTTGAGAATATTATTACTTTAGTAAGTAGTACTTAGATAATTTTACGATTAAAATGTGCTATCTCTCTAAATTCGTCAAAACTCTTTAATCCTACTTCTGACTTACTAATCCTTGTTGGATGGATGGACAAATGGATGTATGGATGGACAGATAGATAGATAGACGCATAGATGAAAGTGAAGATGTATAAACTACAGCGCAGATTTAAATAAAACTTTAGGCTGTGGCCCCAGTAGGCAAACTGTTAGCGGCCGACTGAGTGAGCCGCAAATTTGTGGCGAACTGAAAGAGTTAGCTGCAAACTCAAACCAATGAAATCACCGGTTTTGGTGGAAGTTGGCCGCTGTCTTAGATAGTCAGCGCGCGTAACGCTGCAAACTGCGTACAGTGAGCGAAAACTAGCTGACTGTGGACACTCCATTTCAAATATATGGAAGGGCGTACTAAATCGATATGCCGCAAACTAGTCAGCCGCTAACAGTTTGCCTACTGGGGCCACGGCCTTAATGCACCTCTAAGTTCATTAACACAACCTCATTTTATAGTTTGATATCTCTTTTAACAGAATATTCCAACTTACTTCTTCTCTTTCCTAGCTCGTTTCTTCGGAATTTCATTCTCAGACTCATCCTCCTTCGACGGCCGTTCTTTCTTCTTCTTCTTTTTCTTCTTCGGTTTGGTCGAACGAGTGGTCGGCTCAGTGATCTCTATTGATTTTATTAAATCTGAATCTTGAGTGATCCTGTTATACATTTGTTTTATCTGCTCCATTTCCTCTGATTGCTGTGGTCCTGGTTTTTTCGTTGTTAATGGAGAGTGGTGATTGTCGCTGTTGTATCCTGTTGTTTGCGTCTTCTGTTTGCGTTTTTTCTTCTTCTCCGAAGAACTGTCAGAGTATTTAGACTTCTTCTTGGGTGTTGATTTCGCTTCAAGTACTACCTTTTTGAATTCCTTTTCGTATTTAGAGCCTCTTTTCTTTTTTCGTGGTTCGATCCAGAGTGTTATAGTCTTGTAGGGATCCGTTGTTAGTTCTGTTGATGAAACTTCGGTGCTGCAATTAAAATAAGGTGTTATAACTAACGGGAAAAGAAAAAAATACAGAATTTTTTAAGGAATAACAAGTCTTTTCTCCGACAACAGGAAAAAAATTCAATTATATATTATTTTAATAGTAAAAGATAACGGCCAGCTAAGCCGAGGCAGGCCCAAAAAAACGAGTGTTCCGTACTAAAAAAAGCAACTCTAGCTATAACGGTTCACGAGATATAGCCCACTGACGGACGGATGGGCAGACGGACAGACAGACGGACAGCCAAGTCATAGTAATAAAATAAAGTAAAAGTAAAAAATGGACCTCAACCGTTTCGGCTTTTTCTCCTTCTTAACCTTCGCTTTCTTCTTCTTCTTTTGTTTTTCGAGCTTCGATTTTTTCGGCTTCACCTTAAAAGCCTCCGTGAATAACGACAATAATTGCTCAGGAGCGATGTTTAATTTCAACTCTTTTAACGTAATCTCTTTTTGCGTTGTCTCCCTTTGCGTTATCTCCCTTTGCGTTGTCTCCCTTTCCGTTGTCTCTCTTTCCGTAGTCTCCCTATGCGTTGTCGCCTTTCGCGTTATATCCTTTTTCGTAGTTGCCACTGTCGTTGGTGGAGAATTATTGAAATCACCGAGTGTATAATGTATTCTAAACGGCTCTACACCTTTCACTTTTAAAGCAATGGTTTCTGTGACATTCTTCACTTGAAACTGCAATTCTTTTGGAGTATACTCAAAATAAGTATTAATCTTTAGTTTCAAGTCTTTTCTTGCGTTGTTATTCAGTTTGGAGTAATGATCGAATATTAAATTGCGAATGCCATTTTTGACGAGTACTTGCAAATCGTTTGAGGAGCGTTTCGAATTAGTTTTGTAGTTTTGAAGACTGTTGAGTATGTAGAACATGTTTTTTGTCGATTCAGCCGGGTATAGACTGTTTAGGTATTCTATAAATTCTATTTCTTTTTTGGAAAACGATTTGTCTTTTAATCTGATGAGTAGGTAGTCTATCGCGAGGCGGAGATTCCTGAAAAATAGAGATTGCTTTTATTTTTACATAAATTAGTCCGACTAGGTAATGTTATTAAAATACATTTTTATGCCTAAGAATGGATGTGATATTTGTTACTTTTTCACAATGATATTTTATAGGTATACATATGTTACCTTCATAGTAATTGACATTTTAAATATGTGCCGAAAAATGATTAAAATGACAGCTGAAGACAGCACTTTAATATGCTTCAAAACTAATCTGTCTCGCATCCTTATCGCTCTCGCGTCAAAATCAATCGCTCTTTCTCTCTTGTTGTTGTCATAGTTAGGTCAATTTACAGTCTTCAAAATAGGTGCGCATATAACATATCTGCACCAAGTATAATATAATATCATTGCTTTTTCATGCAAAAGTCACTGAACAGAAATTTTATGAAACTTGAAATTGAAGCTTACATCACGTCGTACTGTAATATTTAAATAGACAGTGTCAGCAAAAGGTTTGATGGAGCATGAGCTTCAATGACCTATTCAAATTCAAATTCAGTGTCAAAGTCAAATTTAGAGTCAATGTTAAGGTGAAAGTGAAAGCTAAAGTGAAAGTCAGAGTCAAAGTCAGTGTCAAAGTTAAAGGCAGTGTCAAAGTGAAAGTCATAGTGAAAGTCAAAGTGTTTATAGTCATTTCACATACAACTGCTTGTATTTATACAGGGTGTAACAGAAAGCGTATATAAAGCCGAAACACAGCGATAGTCCTCATGAAACTGAACAAGTTTCCCCAAGGAACATGGGTCGTAACTCGAAAAAAAAATTTCGCCTCCCCATACAAAATGCCCGATCAGCTGATCGAGTAAGTATGGGCGATCCAAAAATTTTTTTCGAGTTACGACCCATGTTCCTTGGGGAAAGTTGTTCAGTTTCATGAGGACTATCGCTGTGTTTCGGCTTTATATACCCTTTCTGTTACACCCTGTATAGTAATACTGCTAGTATATAGGCAGTTTAATAGCATGAGCTTCAATTTGTTTTGGTAACCATTCAAAGTCAAAGTCAGAGTCAAAGTGAAAGTAAAAGTCAAATTCAAAGTGAAAGTCAGAGTCAAAGTCAAGGTCAAAGTGTTTATAGCCATTTCACATACATCATACTTACTGCTAGTGTATAGGCACATTTTGCCCCCGATTCTACAACTAATTAAGAGTCAATTACTCACCGTCCGGACACATTAGTCAAATCAAACAGGGTGTCAGCAATAAACATCCTGAACGCCATATTCTCGAGCAGTTCATAAAATTTACATCCTCTATAATGATACTTCCTTAACTCGATGTCTATAGTTTTGACTAAATCTTCTAATTCTGAATCCGTGTATGTTTTCAGGACTATTAAGGTGTTTTCTACGAAATCTACGAATTTCATGCGAGTGCCGGTGCCTAGGCTTCTTCTTGAAACTGGTGGAAAAGATATGTTGTTTTAGAAGTAGGTAGGTACCTTTTAGAAGTCCTGAGATTATTGTGTTTGGATCGTTGCAAGTGGAGGGTAGTGGTCTCTGTCTACGATGATGGGAAAGAGGCTTTAGAGAGGCTTTTGCCCAGCAGTGGGACAATAAGGGCTAGTAGGATACTAATAAACACTGATTACTACATCCACAGTCCTATGTCAGTCAGTTACAAGTGAAAAGTGAATATCGCCATTTAAAAAAAAATGTTATAATAATGTAACGGTTTCAAGAGCATTTTTTGTGCCTATGAAATAAATATATTTTTGACTTTTGAGAGCGTGGACGCAGTTCGTATTGCATAAAACTCTAAATATTTTAAATCATAGCAAGTAGAGGGAAGTAGTTCTGTCTACCTCCATGGGAAAGTGACGTGACAGATATGGTATGTATAGTATGTAAGTATCTACAATCCGACGTAAAGTTTTCGCACCTCACTGAAATGCGCTTTCCTCCGCGATTCCTATGTTTTCACCGGTCTAGTACCGTGCTACCTACGAGTTGCATGTCGTCACTAAGCTAGATGCGCAGATATTTCCAACGGTCAAAATAGTATTTAAAATAGGCATGTATTTAACACGGCGACTAATTCTGATTTAGGGTATTAAAAAATTGAAATGGGTAGCAAAAATAATAGGTTGGCAGCTAATCCGAGGTAGCATTTTAAGTTTAAATATACCTTTATTATCATCAAGAGCATTTCGTACTTTCGTCAGGAAATTCTGTACGCTATCAATGATCTTAACATCGGATGCCAAACTCTTCTTGTCGAATTCTAAAACGGTCTCCAGCGCAAGATTCACGCTCTTCGGTTTCAAAGTGGCTGGCGTCCCTGAATAATGCGTTAAACAACATTAAAAGCAAATCAATGAGGAAGGAATATAAGGAGTGGCCCCATTTTTTTTCCATATAAATAAATAAATAAAATAAATATTGGGGGACATTTCACACACGGTCGCCTGACCCCAAACCAGGCAAATCCTGTACTATCGGTATCAGGGACTGATAAACATACATAGATACATATATAACACCCAGACACGGAACAAACATGCTCATCACACAAATTTTTGTTAACCGGCGGGGATCGAACCCGCGACCTGTGCGTATGAGGCAGGCTCACTACCGACTACGCTAACTGGTCTGTCATATTACTAATGAGTTTATGACAGCGTGCCAAGGTTGCGTCAAGTTTTCTCATAGGTTTTATTGGTAGATGACCTGTCAAACGATAAGTAGTACCATACAAAAAGGTAGCCATTTTGCGCCAGACTAGGCACACAGATTCAGACGATATGGCTCTTCCTTATATATCCTATATATACTCAAAGAAACACACATTTTGAAAACCGCAATAAACGATTAAAAACATTTTTCTGATTATTTTTTAAAAAGTTTGTAAAACAGTGTTACCATTTTCGACTGCTTTCCCTAGATTTGGGGAAAATTATATGTATGTAGTTTGAAAATTGGATTGAAAAATGACATAATAAAAAGGAAACATAGGTACCTGTACCTATCACTACCTATTAAGGCTGATTTACATTAAGTAAGTAACTGGCGTCAGTTACTGAAGTGACCTGGTATTGCCATAGTGTAAATTGACCACTGACGTCAGTTACTTACTCAATATAAATCAGCCTTTAGAGTAAGCTACCAACCCTATACCAAAAATTCCCCCAAATCAAGGGACTATTGACAACACTGGCAATAATAATTTTTTGAAAATAAAACTGTAGGTACTGTGGCTTAAAAATAGACCTACCTGCAGGTATGAAAATAAAATACCACAAAATAAACAACATTGCCTAACGTTCCGATTCCATAAAAAAAAATACAGTGAAACTTAAAAAAATAATAATTTCACAACACATAAAAACTTTTTCGTCGTAAAAATGAAATTAAAAAATATTTTCTTTGCGTTTTATTTAAAAAGTTAAATGTCATTGATTTTAAAACTTGAAAGTAAACATGAATCGTTATTTATTTCATTTAAATAAAATGTTTAGTTTATTTTTAGTTATAATGGTCGGGAAAGCGTGTTTCGCTGAAAATTTTACTAAAAGTACCAATTTAATACAAAAACCAACACAATATCCCACTATGGTACGAATTTTAGGTAAGTGGGGCCCACTAGTGGGACTGTTTTACTTTTACAGTGGCCCACAAGTGGGATCATTCTATACGTTTTGCCTTTTAGACCTAAGACTATGCACACTTTCTATTATCTTAAAATGCAAAAGTTTATTTTATTGAGAGCTACAAAATAAATAAGAAAATGTGTATTGTAAAGCTTCATTAAAATCTGTTCAGTAGTTTTTGCATGCAAGTGACACCCTTACATCGATCCATCGCCACAAACGATGTATCTACTTTCGAATTTATTGTCCCTATTGTTTCAAAATCGTCACCATAATACACAAAGAATATTCACAAGACAAGCTATTACCTTACTAATATTATAAATATCAATGTTTGTGCCGATGGATGGATGGTTGATTGTTACTCTTCACGCAAAAACTACTGAATAGATTTCGATGAAACTTTACAATATTGTAGCTTGCACATCTGAATACGACATAGGCTATATTATTCTACGATATCATGATTTTTTTTAAAGATATGACGATAAATGCGTAGGAAGTGGCGGGCAGCCTCTAGTACCTAGTAGTATAGTATAACCAACGATTTCAGATAAACCACAGAGTTATCGTCGAAATGGACTCTCAAAAACTAACATATACAATGAAGAACCAGCATCAGGCAGCTACTGGTGGGTGGAACAGATAGCTAAAGGCTGGTCCCTTGGCAAACCAATAATGCCGAACTTCCATCAGCCATTTACCGACGATGGTGTCATGAAATTTGAAGTCAAAGGAGACTTTGAGGATCTGACTAAAGTCTTACGATGGCTGCAATTCAAAGACCACGATCTAAGTCTCGAAAAAGGGGTTTTATGGGGCAATCCGAAGAAAAAACCAAATGACAGACCTGGCCAAGGAAAACCTTACGAATGGCGACCTGAAGACAAGTGGAAAGGAAAGCAAAAACTAAGCACAAAGCCGGGCTGGAACAATCCCAAATCGAAATGGAACACGCCTGGGCCTAGTCAATCTGGGGATAGATGGAACGGGTCAACATGGGTGTCAGGGCCTGAAGCCAAGGTTGAAAGTAGCTGGTTAGATTGGATACTTCAAAAGATAGATAATAGTAACGTAAAGAAAGAAATGGGAAAGATGTTTAATGGTGGGAAAGTCTTTCGGCAAAAACAAAAGTTAAGAGACAAAAGCGAAGCATCAACATCTAGTTCCGAGAGTTATTCGAGTATTAGTCAACATTCAGGTTTGTATTGATATTTTATTGAATTCCGTACCCAAAGGGTGAAATCGGGATCCTGGTACGGCTGTCTGTCCGTCTGCCCGTCTGCCCGTCTGCCCGTCTGCCCGTCTGCCCGTCTGCCCGTCTGCCCGTCTGCCCTTCTGCCCGTCTGTCCGTCTGTCCGTCTGCCCGTCTGTCCATCTGACCGTCTGCCCGTCTGCCCGTCTGCCCGTCTGCCCGTCTGCCCGTCTGCCCGTCTGCCCGTCTACCCGACTGTCCATCCGTCCGTCTGTCCGTCTGTCCGTCTGTTCGTCTGTTCATCTGTTCGTCTGTTCGTCTGTTCGTCTGTTCGTCTGTTCGTCTGTCCGTCTGTCCGTCTATCCGTCTATCCGTCTGTCCGTCTGTCCGTCTGCCCGTCACCAGGCTGTATCTTATATATATAGCTAGAGCGTTGACATTTTCACAGATGATGTGTTACCGTAGCCGCTATTCTACATTCTAAAATAAGTGATGTAAAATAATGAATAATTCTGAAATTACAGCTTCAGATGATAAAGACAGAGTAAGTTCAGATGAGTTGAATGAACTTGATCACACAAACTCGAACAAAATAGGTAATCGGCACAATTGGAGGAAGGAGAATGTAAACATAACGTAAGTACATACCTACATACCTACATAATACATATCCGTCACGCCTCTCACCCATTGGGGTAGGCAAAGACCACTTCCTTCCACTTGCTACGATCCAAACATACTTCTTTCGAATCATCCACATTCATCAGTCTCGTAATATTAAGTACCTATATGTTACTGTAAAAGCTCGAACTACATCTAAAGATCTAAATCTAAAGATTTCCAATAAAACCTAAGATTTACCGACATGAGTTATTAAATGTAAGTACTTATTATAAAGGGACGACTTTATCGGAGTTTTACCGTTCCAATTTAGTGCATGCTAGGTTTTACCAATGTGGACTGGTATAATGTAAATCCTAAAATTTACCAAAGTTTTGTGAAAATTTACCATTCCTAATCGGTAAATCTTAGGTTTTGCTGAAAAATCTTAAGATTTACCGTAATTCAAACTTTTACAGTAACATATAAGTATATATATATCAACCATATTACGTTATGGACCAAGTAATAAATTATGTAATAATATACCTATTAAAAAGTTAAGTTAAAATAATAAATTCGTACAAGATTTTTTTTAACCTACAGCATAAACCAAAAACGAAACAAAAACTTTTTAAAATCAATCGAAATTTCACAATCGGAAAGAGACAAGATCATTCAAGCTGCTATCAAAAATATTGCAATTAATTTACAAAATAAATACACGGGGAGAAACAGGAGAAGTTTTTATTCTGGTGCCGATAATGATGGAGAAAGAAGAGTACATAGACAAAGGAAGAGTAGAAGAAAGGAGAATAAAAAAGATGCAAGAGGAAGAAATGATTATAAGAATCATAATAAACATTATCATAGTAAATATAAGAAAAGACATGGTTAAGCAAATGTATATCTATTTATTAAGTTATAAAAATCTTTATTTAGTTACAATTTATTTATTAAGTTGGTTTAAATAAAGCATTCTTGGTAAATTCTAAATGTTATTTCATCGATAAGAACCGTTATGATTATGTCAAATTACTTTTACCTCCTGATTCTGAAATGATTTATTTAAATATATAGTTAAGCTTCAGGGTTATTTGCGTTATAAAGAAGTCGATATTGGTCTGAGTCATTTCAACCAAGTTTTAATAATTATGTAAGTTATCATCATCATCGTCTATTTAATTATATCTATTGTAGATTATATTTATAAAACCTCAAGAGTTTCTTGCTGGCTTCTTCTCTGGGGAATCTGCATTCCGAAGTCAGCGTTGCTTCAGTCAGTTAATTTGCTTTTAGGTACTTTTACTTTTGTTAACTTGTTATAATTTTGTTTTTATTTTTGTTTTATATTTCTGACGCATTCAAGTGTAATTTTGGGTTACCTATGAATAAATCTTTATTGAATTGAATTGAAAAAAAACAGTTCAAAGTTAGAGCTTGTCACAATCCAACCCATCATCACGTCGATTCTCTCGTCTTAAATCACTCCAAACCACACAACTGTAGGTATTTATAACCAGACTAAATACAAAATAAGATAACTTTTCTACGATAGTATAAAAAATATGATGTAGACAGGCAGTTTAAAAGTTGGGTCATACAGTTGATAATCAGAATATGCTGCGTGGCGTCGTAGGTGTAGAATCTCTTTCAACTAAAACACCTATTTTTATTAGCCTGATAGGTCCCACTGCTGCTCAGTGCTCAAAGTTTTTCCCCACATTCTTCCATCTTTCACTATTTTAATTCTTTACTTCTAGCCAGTTTGTCAAGTATACATCTAGATCGTCACGCTATTTCCTTAGGCGAACTTTAGCTCTGTGGCCGTCGAGCGGCAACTACTTATACTAAACTAAAAGACTCGTGACCACCGCGTCTGCCACGAGTCTTTGCGTTTAGTATAGTACCTACATAAACACTAGTCTATGTACATAAACTAGGTAAGTACTTAGAACTTGTTTTTATTACAGAAACTAAAAAAAAACTTTACAGTTTCGTAAAATAAAGACCGTAAAGTACTTAAATTAAACAAATAATATTTTCAAGTCATAAAAATGTTTTCTTGAATTTGTTTTTATTATTTTTTTCTAAAAGTATCATGAACATTTTTTTCTATATTTTAGTTACGGAATTATGTTTGATCACGAGTTTTGGTATTGAGACAAGTGAGTTTATATCTGTAATTTATAGTTTTGGATCACCATCATCATAATATTGTTAAATGACGCGAGCTCTTCAGAAGTGCGATTCTTGATCTTTATCATAGATTGTGACCTAATTTAACACTAACGGCGAAAAACTGTTATTAAAGCTCTCTAGTTTTTATCTAAATTACTAAATTGATTTGTAAGCAGTTGTTTTTCCTAAGAAAATAAAACTCATTAAAAAATATTTAAGAGCGTCGCTCTTGTCTTTGGAGTCTACGTCACTCTGCTCTATTCTCTGTCCGTTTGAATAACCTACCTGAAGATAACTTCATAACTTAAAGAGATGTGTATAAAATCTTCAAAACTTCTTTCATTGTTCCTTTTATAAGCTCTAAACAAAGCAACAAAGAATTAAAAAGTAGCTTCTTACAGTCCTAAACTTAACAAATTAATTGACATTAGAAATAGCGCGACAAATCTAAGAAAAAGGTATTTACACACTTTGTTTCGAATTGTAGTTACGAACTCACTATCACAATACTTAAACATAAAACCAATTACAGACAAACGAGCGAAAAACATCACAAATGGTAGAAGAGACTGGATCATCCCTCAAGCTCAGACCCAAACAGCAAAAGGACCTGGATGGTGGTGGTGGGTTCAGAGGAAAGGGGGAATAGTCTTCGATGCTGACCAGTCTACCCCCCCACAAGACCCTGGCTGGAAACCTGAAGGAACCGCCAGCCAAGACTTATTCCCTTTCAAAATCGACATCAAGAAAGCAATAAACCCATTTGAGGTCCTTCTGAGTACTGGAAAGCCAAATGGAGAAGACAGACAAGCGCCAGTAGTAAACGCTTTAAGTTTAGCCCAATTTGGAGGTGGAGACCAAAAACTGGCTTCAGATTATTTTACACCGACGACAGAGCTAGATACCGTGCCGTGGTCCAACCCTGATGATAATGTAAATAATGATAACGATGACTCTGATGAAGAGGAACCGAGAGAAGAACAGTTTGGGAACTTAAAAGAGACACCACAACAAGATTACGTCGAAATGTCCAATAATATACCTAAGAAAGGAGGTTATGGACAGAAAGGAGGTCAAGTTGCAATGGTTTCAGCAGCAACTAACTATCCTTTCAAACAAAGTATGTCTCAAGATGTTCAAATGTATAGTGCACAGAAAGCGGTAGGTTGGAATCAACCCCAATGGCAACCTTCTCCATTTTCAATATCAGAAACGCCTAATGTCATTGAAGAAGATCCGACAATGAATTACAAAGATGTAAACGCTTTTCAATCCAAAGGTTTTACTACAAGTCCAGATCCCAGTCCGACTGATGAAAATAATTACCGTGATCAAACATGGGGCTCATTAAAAATGAATAATCCCTTAGTTAAGTTCGAGGGCATGGTGTCAATACCAGATAATATAACCTGGTCTAACATTGGCAAGGGACTGCCTCAATTGAAATGGATGTCCTCGAAATTAGCAGGCTGGAATTCTGCGTTAGAAAAATATATGACACAGTCGCCTAAAATGGGCTACGAACAAGCGAGCCCCAAAATATGGAACCCTCAATCTCAAAAAAGTGAAAATTGGCAAATGAAAAAACTTCCTCAAGGGCCCCAAGGGAATAATAAATATCCAATGTTACAGACAGGAAACAATGCGGGAAAACTTACAGATGAAGCATCTAAACAGTCACGACAAGCGGTGTGGAATTTCCCATTCGGGAATTGGGGTGGCCCTCCAAGTCCTGCACCTGAAATTGTAGAAGAAACACCAGAACAAGTAAGAGAAACAAATGGACCGCAAATTTTCCAATTCCCTATACCTTGGAGCACGACAGAAAAGTCGCAAATTTCTTTATGGGGTTCGCCTGATAATAAAGAACGGAATGCTAAATCTTTCCAACAAAATCCGTTAGAAGTATTTGAAGCAAATTCTCCTATTTATGAAGATGAACATAGCCGAGAAGAAACTCAGGAAGCGACGGAGAAAGGTGAAACTTTAATAGTCGAGTGGGGTACTCCTGATCAATTAATACAAGACGTCATGTCTGGAGTCCAATCACGAGTCAACAACAGCAACATACTGATCATCAAAGGCAAAGACAATGCAACGGTATGGCGGAAAGAAGGTGGATTTTTCTCTGACAGACAAGACAGTAACCTTGTACAGTTAAACAATTTACATGTATATCAGAAAAGACCGGCTAATCAGAAGAATGTAGTCAAAGAAAATCAGGCGATGAAATATAAGCTGTTTAGAGATAACCAGAGTCAAGACAGACCAGCAGTCAACTTAATAGATAAAATCATGCCATCTCAAAAACCAAAAAATATAAAAATCGATAGAAATATGAATGATATTCAATCTTTATTGGATGAACCTTTGAGACAAATACAAGCTTTGATTCAAAAACCTCTTTTGAAATTAGAAAATATTGAAAACATTCCGTATGGCGAGATGAATTATGAAAATAGAGATACTAAACCCCGTTTTGGTATTAGATCAGCACCGCCGATGAAATCCTTGCAATATAGGAGTGGTAATCGGGAAACTTGCGGCGTTAATGGGGTGGGATGTTCAAACTTGCTGAGATCAGGTAAAAGTAACAATTTTTTTTAAAAAGTAATTGTAGAAAAGTGCTGTAATCATCGTCATCATCAAATTTAAGAGCGTCGCACTTGTCAGTGGAGTCTGCGCCACTCTTCTCTATTCTCTGCCGTCCGTTTGAGCATCTGATACGACACAACTTCTATTCCCTCCTTTATTTGGTCTATGTAAGTCCTTCGTGGTCTCCCTCTCTTTGTAAGTGCTGTTATATTAGTACCTTTAGTAGAAACTGTTTTGAAATCTTACGCTTCTCTGCGAATAGGCAGAGACCCGTTCTCTCCACTTGCTACGATCCAAACACACTTCTTTCGCTTCATCCATATTCATCAGTCGCCTCTTAGAGTCGATTTAGGGTACTCTTGACTTGGCCTTTAACAAGACCCCGATTTTATCGAAATATCGTCTTGGCCTTCTTCCCCCGCGCTTATGTACATTTTTAAAATTGGAGACTGCTGGAATTTGCTACTAAATACTAAATAAGTATGATACATTCCCAGAGATAAATACTAAATTAGATATTAAGATCGTAATTGCCGTGCCCTATTCAGGGTCCATAAAAGGTACTATCAACCTCTTGTAATAACATCTTGTAAAACCTATGGTGTGCAAAATAATGAATTTGAATTATACCACGATTTTAGGTAAATATACGGAAAGCCTAATACTCTTATTTATCTTTCAGCTTCAACGCAACCAAAACTAACAAATGTGAAACCAAAATCAGACAAACCAAAAGCAAATTTACGAGCAATATTTAACGAAGCTATAGCCAAGATGAAGAAACACATTGAATTCGTAGAGTCCATTATAAAGGAAACTAAAGTTAACAGAAAGAAAGTCACTGCTCGCTATAGAAAACGAGATGAAAGGAAAACGTTCAGAGAATCTGAAGTTGAGTATGATAAATATTGATTTTGTAATTTAGACAGAAGCTCCATGGCCCATTAATTTGGTTTATCATTTATTACAAAGATTTATAGAAATAAATGCTTGGTTACTGAAGACATTGATTTTATTTCCCTGTCCCCCTTGTTAGTAAACGTGATGTTTGTATGAAGTCTAATAACTGCACGGCGAGTAAAGAAAACTGACTGGTGAGGCAACTGACTAGTTAAAGAATTTCGTAAAATTGACCAATTTGGGAGACTGACGAGGGAAACTGACGAATAATAACCCGACTCGTATTACTCTAATCACTCTCGTATGAGAGTAGGCTCGTGTCCCTGTAGTGAGGATGTTAAAAAGGGCTGATAAGGGTTATTGTTGCAACAAATACGGTAAGTACGCATTTAAGAGAAGTACAAGTAACATGTGTACCTCATACCTACATCATCATTATCATCTGTAGAAAGCCCGCTGTTGGACATATACCTCAAAGAGTTTCAGTCATCATTCCAATATGTGTAATGTATTGATAAATTAGTTTAATTGACCTTCCTTGCATCTGTTTTGACTCTCTTTCTTACGTATTAAATGTTATCTAATAACAAAATAACTTTTGGAAAAATAAAATAGCTTATTTTATGATTTTAAAACTACTAAAAAATGATTACATAAGAAGCACATCTAATCGCATTTTAAAGTATTTTTTTCTTTAGTTTTCCGTGATATTTTTCTTTGTAAAACATATTTTAAACTTTATAGAACCATTTCGATTAATCAGTGATGATTTTTTATATGAAACTTTAATTAAAGTGGATCTAAATCTTATAAAAAGAAGTATGATAACGTATGACTGTGTTCAAATTATCTCAATTTACAGATGAAAATGAAAACAACTGTAATTTTAGTAATAGTGTTAAGTTTAGCAAATGCACAACAAGATCGAGATTGTAAGTTATACTATTTATTAAAATAAATAATACATAGAGAGGAGATTAACAAAAGAGATATACAAGGCAAGAGTGGATGGAAACGCTGGGAGGGGAAGGCCAAGACGAACGTACCTCGATCAAATCGGGGACTTACTAAAGAAAGGCCAAATCAAATACCCTAAACCGACGGGCATGTATGAGGCGACTGATGAGTGTGGATGAAGCGAAAGAGGTGTGTTTGGATCGTAGCAAGTGGAAGGAAGTGGGCTCTGCCTACCCCAATGGGAGAGAGGCGTGACGGATATGTATGTATGTAATAATACAAACATATAATTAAATACTAACAGGAAAAATATGTCTTCCAACGCGTCCCCACGAGGCAAAGTACCCAACAAGCTGGCAGCATTACCTCTTTGGATAGCAATGCTTATCCTTTGGCTAAGGAAGCTGCCAGCTCTCGGATCACCCGAAGCCTCGCGTAGACGCGTTGAAAGTTCCGATACTAGAATTTTGGCCATATATACTTAAACATATCATACTTATTTAATATTGGGAAGAATGCAGGTGGCAATGAAGGGGCCCAAGGGCCCAAGTCTGCTGATTTTTAATAGACTCAGTTGTATGTCGGCAGAGTGTCAATGTCATTTTTGACACATTTGGTCGCAATCAGTGTAAGCCATTGTTTAGCAGCCAAATGTGTCAAAAAATGGCATAGCTTGCAATGCCATAGTATCTAACATTTTCAACAGTGCTACAAAGATATATTGGCACTTGAGTGACATTGTCAGGAGAGCGTGGATGGTGAATAAATAACTGAAAATAATGACAATTTACAAGATGATATCGTTAGTTCCGATTTCTGCCACGTGCCAAAAGATCCTTGTAGCATTGTATGTGGCTTTGAGTATAGAATATATAAGGAGATGCCATACCGTCTGGATCTGCGTGCCTGGTCTGGCGCAAAATGGCTACCTTTTTGTATGGAATTTCTTATCGTTTGACATGACAGGTCATCTACCAAGAAAACTATGAAAAACTTGCGCCAACCTTGGCACGCTGTCATAAACTCCATTGTAGGTGTATGAAAAAAAAATGGGGCCTTTTTTTTCTATACTCAAAGGTATGTGGCAATGGAATAATTTGGACTTTGCGTTTGACTTTAGAGTTATTCTTCCAGTACAAGACATGACGTCAAATGAGATGTATGCTGAGGAACGCAAGCAGTATGAAGATAATCAGCCATTTGCTACCAAACAACATCCGATCTTTGGCGAAGTCATCGGCCCACCTGAAGACAGTATGTACTATTTTTTTATTTCTGTTTATAAAAAGACCGAATCATTAGCGAGCAACGTAGAGTGCTTTTCACGAAAGAAGTCCCCCGGATATTTTTGGAACTAAATTTGACAGGTCTATTTTCCCTATTTTCTGACCTTTTCCCTGATAATAGGTAGAAAACCCCTTACTTATCTTAATAAAAATACACTTTTTACATAACATAAATATAGCTAAGTAGATATTTTTATCAAAATGTATACCAACCTACTCATGGAATGACCAGAACAGTCGAAATATGCAGGAAATAATATTATTTAATAATTTACAAATGAAATAAACATAATATAGGTAGATGTTGTACCCATAAATGGCAACATTATAAATTTTGACATGAAATACAGCGCCGCGGCGAGGGGACTTCTTTCGTGAAAAGGACTCTACACACTATGTTTTTTGGTTACAGTGGTTACGGTTACAGCTCGCTAATGAGTACGTGTCTAAAGTCAACAATGTGATTCTCTTAGCATAAGGGCCGGTGCACATCTGGCGGAGCGCTTTTTTTTTATTGTCATATTATTATCGACATTGTTCTCATTAGAATAATATTCAAAATCAGTTGACATAACATTCGCTAATAGTCACTTCGATACTCGTTTATTGTGTTAACTGATTTTGAATATTATTACAACTATTTAAATACTAGCTGTCCCGGCGAACTTCATCCCGCTTTAGAATGAACTTTATTGTGTAGAAATAAAGTTCAAATTGACTCTACACTTTAGTAAGAAAACATTTGTATGGGAAAAAGAAAAGGTCTGTTTTAGGGCTTTCCCGGCAATTATTCGAATTTTTCTCACCGTAAGAACCATCCTTGGACTTCAATGAACATTTAAAAAAAAATCTGCCAAATCGGTCAAGCCGTTTTCATGTTATGTCGTGACAACGGAAAACGGGTTTCATTTTTATATATATAGATTAAGATGATATTATTTTTAAAAGGAGACAACCTACATATACTGGGTGTAACAGAAAGGGGATATAAAGCCGAAACACAGGTATATTCCTCATGAAACTGAACAACTTTCCCCAAGGAACATGGGTCGTAACTCGAAAAAACAAAATTAACCTCCCCATACAAAATATCCGATCAGCTGATCGAGTAAGTATGGGCGACCCGAGTTTTTTTTTCGAGTTACGACCCATGTTCCTTGGGGAAAGTTGTTCAGTTTCATAAGGATATCGCTGTGTTTAGGCGTGATATCCCCTTTATGTTACACCCTGTATATATAGAGAGCGCAGCTATGTAGGGGCCGAAAAAGGTACTTGTTTAGCGTTGCGCGGTGTGAATTTGAACTTAACAGTAACATAGCATGAGTCGTTATTTCTTTGAATGAATTTTAGGAGTGAGATTTTAGTACCTACTAATTTGGTATTTTGTGTCCCGACGCAAAAAGAGGGGTGCTATAATTTTGACGTGTTTGTGTGTCTATGTGTGTACGTTTAAATCTGGTGTCGTAGAGTTCAGCCGGCCATGCTTAGGAGTTTACTTTGTAATAATTTGTTTACGAACGATTCCGTTATCTTTTATTAGTTCACATTTGTCTTGCGTCGGATCAGGTTTTTAAACGGAGGTTTCCGAAAACTTTATATTTTACGGTCTCTTGCGGTATCCGGTTCTGTGTCAACAATTAAAAACAAAAGCAAATAGACGGTCGTCCGTTAAAAAACGAATCATTTTGATGATAAACATCCTTTGAAATTAATGAAAAAAGTTTTTGGAGCAAGAAGTTTTTAATTGGAATATCTCAAAATTCCACTAACGGACGAAATTCCTTCAAATCATGATAAAAAATATTACTGACATTGAAGAAAATAAACTCTCAAATCATCATAACAATAATGGCGTAGAAGAATATACTGATTCTGAATTTTTTGGTCGGCAGGACGCTCCAATGACTTGAAAGAAAAACAACTCACAGAAACTACACCGTTCACACCAAATTTGTATTTGAAACAGTTTACCGGCCGGAAATCTATTTATATCGGCGAAATGGATGGTATAGAAGTAAATACATTGGATGATACAACAGAGACTAATGTAATTGTTATTACTTTAAAAAGAAATATTAAAGGATTACCCAAAACGCCTAAAACCAGAACTCAAACTGAGAAAAAAACTAAAAACACTTCAAGTAAAGCTAAGGCAGTTTCGACAACAAAAATTCATAAAATGAAAGCTAAACTTAGGGCAGTAAGAAAAGCACACAAGAAAACTGTTATAACAACTAAAAAACAGACTGAAAGTGTAAAACCTTCGCAAAGAACTAAAAAACGGACTGATAATACAAAGACTGCATTAAGAACTAAAACTGTAGCGACAACAAAAAATAACAAAATAACAACAAAAACACTAAATAATCAAAAACCTAAAACAAAAGCGACGACCAAAAAACATTTAACTAAGATAACAAAACGGAAAAGAAAGAGAATAAGAAGGAAGTCAACTACTAAAGATTTTGAATTCGATTTTGGAAAAGAAGGCGAGTTAGAGCAGTTTGAAGATGAATTTGAAAGACCTGGTGAATATATGCCTGGTGGACAAGGTAACGGGGTTAATGACCTTGGAATTATTATCATTTATACTGGTGGACAGACCACATTGACCGGTCGTTATGGAGATCCTTGGGGAGGCTTTTGTCCAGCAGTGGACGTCCATAGGCTGACATCATGATGATGATGATACTAGTGGTAGCCTAGTTGGTAGAAAACCAGCCTCTAATCTTGGAGACAATCCCCGGCCCCAAGCTGGATGCGAGCAGCCGAAGATCAACCTCAGTGGCGTGGTAGAAAAAGCCTATGTCCAGCAATGGACTGCAATAGGCTGATGATGTTGTGGTGTTCACTGTGAGCACTGCAACTGGTTTTCGTGGGCTATTCCCAATAATTCGACTTAAACTCTAGTAGTTATCTATAAATCAAAAGATCACCGGTATAGCTCAAAGAATCGCAAACCTTAAGTGGCAGTGGTCGGAGCACATTGCTTGTAGAACCGATGGACGATGGGGCAGAAAGGTTTTCGAGTGGCGACCACGCACCGGACGACGCAGTGTGCGGCCTCCAACAAGGTGGACTGACGACTTGGTTAAAGTCGCTGGAAACCGTTGGATGTGGGCAGCGCAAGACCGGTCGTTGTGGAGATCCTTGGAGGAGGGAGGCCCGGTCGTTGTGGAGATCCTTGGCTTTTGTCCAGCATTGGACGTCCATAACCTGACATGATGATGATGATAATAATGAGAAATGTTGGTATTGGTGCTATAATTAAACATTCATAAAAATGTTTTAGGATTTTCATTGGAAAGGTCAATAGAAATGTCGATATCAAAAAAAGTGTCAGAACTGGGTTTTACAACAACGAAGAGTCGAGGTATTTGTATACGTTTCATTAAGGTTCTTTCAGGGTTTTAGGGTTCCGTACTGAAGGTAAAAACAGGTACTATAATACTGTGAATTCGCTGGTTTATCTGTCACCAGGGGCGTAAGTCGGCTACTATAAAATAGCTTCAGTTGTGTTTTGGCAGAGTCAATGGCATTTTTTGACATATTTCGTATTCTGCTTAATAATGGCTGTAAATTAGCAGACTTGAGCCCCCTCTTGAGAAACTGATAACTAAAAGGTTGATGATGTATTTCTATTGCCGCTATAAATATAACAATAATTAATAAAACTAAAGAGTTATTTTCTTTTACTTAGGTAACTTTTAACACATTGACTGCTATGAGCTTCAAAGAGCGTAACCGGTCCATAAAACTGATTAAGTACCTTTTTACAAAAAATAAAACGCTCGCAGCAGGTTCGCGAATCATTAGCAAACAACGTACACAGTGTGTGTAACCAGTACAGTGCATGCAACAGCTACGGTTACAGCTCGGTGATGAGTACGAGCTTTTACTTTTTTAGATTTTCGGTATAGTGTAAAAACGTATACGCTAAGAGAATCACATTGTAGAGCCAATCATTTTAAATAGAAGCTGCGTCTTCACTACACGAACCGAGCACGAGCTGAGCTGTTCTGATTCGCCGTCGTTCGCGGTGTCAAACGTGGACATACGACGAATCTACACCGAGCACTCTCCTCAAATCCCTTTGTGTTCGTCAAGAAACCGACAATTGGCGGAACGTAACCGAACACAAGCGAAACGTTCGGAGTGCGCTCGTGCTCTGTTCGTGTAGCATAGACGCAGCTTTTTTGATTGCTGGCACTGATGTTTGAACTAGTGACACTAAAGAGTTTTTAGAATAATCTTTAATTTTTTCACGTTTAAGGCCGAAACACAACGGATGCGTATGCGTTGCGTATGCGTAGGAACTGTCACCGTAATGTATGGAACTTCCATACATTACAACTCGTAGGTACGCATACGTCTACGCATACGCAACGCATACGCATCCGGTGTGTTTTGGCCTTTAATGATGATTTGTTTCATTTCCCTCAGTTCAAGAATTTGGAAGTGTACCTTCCAGAAAAGGGAATATGGGAATGCTGAGAGATGGGTTACAAGGCATGATGGGTTCGATGGGTCAAGGCCCCGCACTTCCTCAAGGTGTACCTTCATTTGACGAGGGCATGCTTCTTGGGGGCGACAAAGCTCAAGATCCTAGGCTGTTGGCTGCTTTTGGCCCGGAAGGTCCGCCACGACCGCCCAACGGCTACAGAGATCCTGGCCCAGCTGGCCCAAGACCAGGATACGGAGGTGCCGGCCTAGTGGGACTAGCATCTTCAGAAGTTAGAATGGGGATGCCTATACCACCAGACAGAGCAAATGGATTAAAAAAAGGTTTTGCACCTTTCGCACCTTATGGCACATATGGACCTAATATGCCAAACGGGCCGGGTGGGCCGAACGGACCAAGTGGATCCTACGGGCCGGGTGGGCCGAACGGACAGGGTGGGCCAAACTGGCCGGGTGGGCCGAACGGAATGGGTGGACCAAGCGGACCGGGCGGCCCAAACGGGCCGGGCGGTCCAAACGGGCCGGGTGTTCCAAACTGGCCGGGTGGACCAAACGGACCGGGTGGACCAAACGGACTGGGTGGACCAAACGGACCGGGTGGGCCAAACGGACCGGGTGGCCCAAACGGGCCAGGCGGTCCAAACGGGCCGGGCGGTCCAAACGGGCCGGGTGGGCCAAACTGGCCAGGTGGACCAAACGGACCGGGTGGACCAAACGGACCGGGTGGACCAAACGGACCGGGTGGACCAAACGGACCGGGTGGACCAAACGGACCGGGTGGGCCGAACGGGCCTGGATTTGGAAACCCATTTGGACCAGGTGGCCCTAGAGGACCACTACCGGGAATATTCAGAGGATCTGGAAATGATCCGCAACAGCCTTCACCAGACCCCTTTCCACCGTATAGACCAGGTAAAGGCACGTACTCATTAACTAGCTGTAACCGTAACCGTAGCCTGCACTGTAACCAAAAAACATAGGATGTGCGCTAGCAGCAGGTTCGCGAACTATTAGAGAACAACGTACAGTACACACTATGTTTTTTTTTTGTTACAGTGCATGTAACGATACACACCTAATCCGCCGGCTTTTTTGACAGCTGCCATTCGTATGACGTAAAGCCACCGGCCTATCCCAGCGGCATGCCAGCGGCTTTGGTGTGTAGACAGCATAACAGTTTCGGTTAAGTACATAAAGCTCACTAATGAATACGTGCCTTAAAAAAAATATCTTTTTAATCATAAATTAAATTCATTTGTCAAGCCATGTTAGTAGAAGTCAACATTTTTATACATGTTATAATATGGGCTGTCTCTAAAAAATAAATGAACATAATAAGCCGTCGGAAATACTATGTGTGCGGTCACATCTGTGTAACGTACCGTGCGGAACGTTCGGTTCAATACGCTCGCGATGTGTTTCAAGTTACCTATGACACATCAGCTGAAATTACGTCGCATACATTTACTGCAGCCGCTGAACGTTCGGTTCAATACGCTCGCGATGTGTTTCAAGTCACCTATGACACATCAGCTGAAATTACGTCGCATACATTTACTGCAGCCGCTGAACGTTCGGTTCAATACGCTCGCAATGTGTTTCAAGTCACCTATGACACATCAGCTGAAATTACGTCGCATACATTTACTCCAGCCGCTGAACGTTCGGTTCAATACGCTCGCAATGTGTTTCAAGTCACCTATGACACATCAGCTGAAATTACGTCGCATACATTTACTCCAGCCGCTGAACGTTCGGTTCAATACGCTCGCAATGTGTTTCAAGTCACCTATGACACATCAGCTGAAATTACGTCGCATACATTTACTCCAGCCGCTGAACTTTCGGCGCGGTACGTTACGCAGATGTGTCAAAAACAGTAGAGCGGTTGCGCATTACATCCTATTCTTATACGATCTGAGATATTTAGTAATGAAATAGTTCTCGGATCTATCTTGGATCCATACTAAATATCTGGGACCGGATAAGAATCGGGTGTATTGCGTAACCGCTCTTAAAATACCTATTTCAATTTCATTACCTACTTGTTTTTACCTTCGGTATTTCTCGCAGTGCCCGTTTCACCACTTAAAGATAAAATTTAACTGACAGATAAACCTATGTCTATTTCATAAAACATGACGTTTTAGACAGAGACAGGTATAAAATACCTGTCAGATAAATTTTATCTGTATCTGCGTCTACTTGGGCCAAAATAACAACTGAATGGGCGCTACTAGATGGTCACAGACGCCGAGGTAGACCTCAAAAAAGATGGAGAGACGATCTAGATGCATTTTCACGGGAATGCCGGGACAACCGGAGACCGTGTTAAATGGAAAGTTGCGGTGGAAGCCTTTGCCTAGTAGTGGGATCTTGATGGCAGAAAAATCTAGTTACAATCAAGAAGTTAGTTGAATCTAGTTATATATTTTACAGCGGATTTGCCTCCACCGTCACTACCACATTATTTTCAAAACACAGGGCGGCCAGGTGAGTTAAAATATTTAAACCACCTTTGATACTGATGGTACTGATGGTACTGATGGATTGTAATTAAATTCATTTATTTCAGAAAATAAATTCCATTGTGTTAGAGCCCCCGCAGATCACAGATTTTTCAATCGGCCATTAGTTAAATCGGGTTGGCCTGCTAGTACAAATCGTTACAAAAGCCAATCGTCATAGTATGCGCACTTGCGTACATTTACGTACTGATTTATGACCATAAATAACATGGACACGGCCCGGATGTGTTTAGACAGACCTATTTACACACATTCGGGCCTTGTCCGGAACATGTCAGGGAAAAATATCATTCCATACATTTTCTATGGATTCGTTCACACATGTTGTCATGACGACGTATTGTTTTTTGCCCGGTCACGTCCCGGGCACGGCCCGGATCTGTGTAGATAGACCTTATAGAGCCCAACTTAACAATCGGCTGATTGAAAAATCTGTGATATGCGCGGGCTCTTACATAACAGCTTAATTACGACGTCTCAGTGGACCACGCACCGGACG
Organism: Anarsia innoxiella; assembly: GCA_947563765.1. Lineage (NCBI taxonomy): Eukaryota > Metazoa > Arthropoda > Insecta > Lepidoptera > Gelechiidae > Anarsia > Anarsia innoxiella. The sequence continues at coordinate 1,795,663 of OX387419.1, forward strand.
TTGCACTGTGGGAAGGATCCAACAAGGTGGACTGACGGCTTGGTTAAAGTCGCTGGAAGCCGATGGATGCAGGCAACGCAGGCTCGGTCGTTGTGGAGATCCTTGAGGGAGGATTTTGTCCAGCAGTGAACGTCCATAAGCTGACACAACAACAACAATAAAGGCCAAAACACACCGTACCATAGACATAGACGCAAACGGTGATAGTTCCATACATTACAACTCAAGAGCTACGCATACGTCTACGCATACGCATCCGGTGTGTTTTGGCCTTAAAACTTAATTACGACGACGACTTTTCTATACCTACCTATACCTAAAATAAACAATAAAATATATAAAAAGTGACTTTTTTAAAGAATATGTCGGTCCAACACCACGTGGCCCATACGGACTCGGTCCACTCAAGCCGGCCGAAGTGTACGCGCCAGTTGAGCCAAATTACCCTGGCCAGAATACTGATCCTGAATCTTTTCTTGGTAAGGGTTCCGTATCTGCAAATGACAGTTTTATATGAAAAATTTTTAACTTCTCCCATCCCACTGACCCATTATAAACCCAGACACAATAGATTTTCTATTGTTCTTTTTTTTCTGGGATGTGAGAGATTAACGCTGTTCAACTGATAAAGGCGCGTAAGTAAGTACTCATAGCGAGCTGCAATCGCCTCTACATACACTGTAACCAAAAGACCATAAGTTATAAATTGTTTGCTAATGGTTCGCGAACTTTTCCGAGCGCACAAACTAAGTTTTTTGATTACAGCGGGCTACGTTTACAGTTACAGATTATTAATGAGTACGCGCCTTTAGAAAATAATTCACGCGGTTGCAAATCGAATTTGACAAACTGTCAAAAGTTGGTAGTTCACATTTCAACCGCTACGCGCGGTTCTCACTTATCAGCTTATTTTATGACCGCCGGTTCATCTATGTATAGGATATAATAAAATAACAGTAGTTTCTTCTACACTAGTGTTTTTCAAATTGTGGGTCGCGACTCGCCCTACTCGGGGGGTCGCCAGCAAAGAGAAAATGGCAAAATTTTCATCTAAGTTGGTACAATCAAAACACAATTTTTGTGATTAACCAACTGACCTCGTAGTTACTATCAAAACCCTTGCGGTTTTTTGCAGAATTTAGGTCATAATCTTGACAAATAGTGTATGTTAGTACCTACCAATAAAAGGGGGTCGCCAAAATATTTTAGCCCGTAAAGGGGTCGCGATATCAAAAAGTTTGAAAACCACTGCTCTACACAATAAAGACAAGAGAGTAACGTAAAATTTACAATAAAATCTCTTTATTGCAGCTCGTCCACCAAATTACGATCGACCCCCAAACTTCTTATTAGGGCCAAACTACGCAAAAAAATTCCCACCAGGCTACCCAGGCCAGGGACCGCCTGGCCCAAACCAGGGGCCACCCGGCCCAAATCAAGGACCATTTGGCCCAAATCAAGGACCATTCGGCCCAAATATGGGTCCACCAGGCCCTCAAGAACAAGAAGCTCCAAGCCAGGGTATACCAGGCCGAAACCTCCGCCCGCCTTATAGAAGTGTACCAGGACAGTTACAAATCCCGCCGATGGGTTTCGCCAGTGCTCCACCATTGCTCCGAGATGATAATCCTGAGGAAATCCATATATCGTCTCCTTCTACTCCTACTTCACCGACGACTACTGTTACCACAACAACTGAAAGGACTACGGAAGAAGTACCCACTTTCGATATAGTTGTACGTTTTATTTCCTTGTTTATTCTATAAACAGACAGTTCCATAGAAATATTATCATAGGCACAAGTCTGCTAATTTAAAATAGCCTCAGTTTTGTGTCGGCAGTGTCAATGGCATTTTTTGACACATTTGGTATTCTACTATAGGCCAAAACACACCGGATGCGTATGCTTACCTCTGAGTTGTAATGTATGGAACTGTCACCGCTTGCGTCTACGTCTACGTTACGCAAGCGGTGACAGTTCGCATTCGCAACGCATACGCATCCGGTGTGTTTTGAAATGAAATGAAAATCATTTAATCCTGTAGGTTTTGACAACACTTAAGACGGGTCATTTTTTAAAGTTAATGCTAGATTCGCAAGAGTGCAGTTTCCCCAGAGAAGAACCTAGCAAGAAACTCTGTAGGGTTGCTCTTTTTAATTTAAGTTTTACAAATCTCAGGCATAAACACAGAAACATATAATCAAATTAATATTTCAAAACAGCTATCCATAAATAAATAATAAAAATTTGACCCCACAATATCCAGGAAAAAGTAAGGCAAGCAAATGGGAAACAAAGAAGTGAAATGCTTAGTTTGATGGGATCCGCATGACATGACCGGCCATCATAGCAGCACCTTCACACAGGTTGTTGGCCTTAAACACTGGCTTACGAGCAAATAAAGTCCTTGCTTACCAGCTCGGCTTACCAGTGACCAAATATGTCAAAAATGACATAATTTCATTTCATTTCATTTCAACACTGGCTTACGAGCAAATAAAGTCCTTGCTTACCAGCTCGGCTTACAAGTGACCAAATATGTCAAAAATGACATCATTTCATTTCATTTCATTTCAACACTGGCTTACGAGCAAATAAAGTCCTTGCTTACCAGCTCGGCTTACCAGTGACCAAATATGTCAAAAATGACATAATTTCATTTCATTTCATTTCAACACTGGCTTACGAGCAAATAAAGTCCTTGCTTACCAGCTCGGCTTACCAGTGAACAAATATGTCAAAAAATGACATTGAGACTGTCATTGACACGCTGCCAACTTACAACTGAGAATAATATTGTTACAACAAACGTGTCTTTTTTGCCTTTTCTGGGATGAAACCCTTCGCGTGAGTCCAACTCACACATGGCCGGTTTTTCACTTCCATGAAGCCGCAGCGTTGTGCGTCATGATCACTAGGCCAAAGCTTATGATGTGAACCGATCCCAAATATTATAACCATAGTTTTATGCCATGGGATGCACGATGTGGGGTAAAAGAGGATGTAGTGACAAGAATTGAGAAAGGGATGCTCAGATGGTTTGGGCATGTAGAAAGAGTGAGCGAAAGGAGATAACAAAAGTGATACAAGGCAAGAGTGGATGGAAATTTTGGGAGGGGAAGGCCAAGACAAATGTACCGCAATCAAATCGGGGACTCATTCAAGGCCAAGTGAAGAGTACCCTAAACCGACGGGCATATATGAGGCGACTGATGAATATCGATGAAGCGAAAGAAGTGTGTTTGGATCGTAGCAAGTGGAAGGAAGTGGTCTCAGTCTACCCCAATGGGAGAGAGGCGCGACGGAAATGTATATTATGTATTTATGCCATTGATTTACGCAGGATGTCCCGGAGGTAAAAGAAGTAGCTAACAGTTCGGTGTTCAATGTTGGTTTTCCATCGACACGCAGCGCTGCAGAAAGACTCTCCAGCATTCTGCTTGGTATGTATTCTTCCATCTTCAGGAGCCCAAGTCTGCTAATTTAAAATAGCCTCAGTTATGTCTCGGCAGTGTCAATGGCATTTTTTGACAGATTTGGTCGCAATCAATGTAAGCCATTGTTTAGCAGAATACCAAATGTGTCAAAAAATGCTATTTGCACTCTGACGACACACAACTGATGCTATTAAAATTAGCAGACTTGGGTCCCAGAGTTATTACGCAGACGAAGTCGCGTGGCAAAACTATAATACTTAATATACAGGAGTCAGGATCTTTAATGGTATCTACACACCAAAGCCGCCAGCTTTTTTGACAGCTGCCATTTGTATGACGTAAAGTCGCCGGCCTAGCCTGGCGGCATGTCGGCGGCTTTGGTGTGTAGGTAGCATAATAGAGTTGGTTTAGTTGACTTTTATGGTTATTTAGAAATTTTCGCATTTTTTTTTTATTATTCGAATTTCATTAAACATATATTTTTTTCTTCGTTTACAGATCTATACCCGCCGCCAAATCACAGCGAGAACCCAGTATTTGCCGCTTACTTAAAATGGAGGAAAGACCGTAAATTTGGTAGATTTGTCGGATTTGTAGCCCACTTTTGTGATGTTATTGGCAAGATAGACAATGCTCATGTAAGGACGATCGTACAACAGTTCGCGTATCGGCTGACACAGTAAGTATAAATCGACGCCTCCTAAGAAAAACGTTCTATATTATCATAGAACGAAATCGTTTTTATTGCATGGGAATTCTGCTTACGTAGCAAGCTTTATGAAGAACTAATTTTTATTTTTCTATGACTTCTAATAGCCAAGATACTGAAATCGAATAACGTTCTATGTGATAGTAGGTACATGGAATAAAGACCGTTTTGTACATGCAACGTTTTACGCCGTCCTCATGACTCGCAATTTAGTGGCGCGGGCGGCGTTTCAAGATCACATCGACCGTTTTTTTACGGAATGTCACTTTTTACGTCATAAGTCAGTTACCAAAATATTTTTCAGGTGAATAAGGATATTTTCCTAAAAGTCTTGATTAAAGTGGTAACTCTATAAGAATATTTTGTGAACATTTTGTCGATTTGAATATTTTAAAAAAGTTCTGTTTATGTTTACTCAAATTAGATCATAATTATTTTTTGTTTTTTTATTTATATAACAAGTTTTGTCTGAAGTTGAGTAAGTAGATATGTATAGATGTTACAGATTTAACTTAGCACCTAAGTATTAACTAAAATTAACAAAATAGTTCTCCCCAACTCTTTGTAACTAAATCAGTGTATCTGATTAATTTGGTTTTCTTTTTGAACTTTTAAATTATTAAAAAGAATGATTAGGTACCTACTGTATAAACTTTAATGCAAGTATTAAAGTAGCTATAGCAAAATTGAGACTATAACTACGTCGGATTATATTGATATATTCAAAAAATTAATAATTTTATTATCTACAACATACAACAAAAAGTAAAGACTTAAAAAATATCAATTTAATATGGTTTTAATGATCTAGCATGCGATACACCAACTATTCGTAAAACAACGTTCCACAATTAAATGTGACGCTTTTTTTTAAAGGTTTGTCGTAAAACAATGTCACATGATCATATGTAACTGTATTTTTTGTAGAGATTTTCGTAGAAAAAAGTCACATATAAATATGTGACGCACATTTTTTTGTCAGTTTTCCTAGAATAATGACACATGAGCATATATGACCCACAAATTTTTAAATTAAAAGATTTAATAAACATGTTTTTAAGCTATTATGTAGTTTGTATCAACATTAATTTAATTGCTAAGTTTTGGCCTTGGCATGTGAAGCATGTCCGACTTATGAGACAAAGTTCAAACTTGCAATCTTTGAGAGGCCGTCCTGAAAACCTCGAAAATTTCACATAGAACGTTTTTCTTGGGAGGCGTCGAAATAAAATACCTAGTTAAAGGCCAAAACACACCGGATGCGTAGGTATGCGTAGACGTATGACGACTCTGTGTCCTCTGTGACGTATGTGTACGCATACGTCTACGCATAAGCAACGCATACGCCTCCGATGTGTTTTGGCCTTAAAAAAACTAAAAACACGCTTTACATACACATATACATATCCGTCAAGCCTTACTCCCATTGGGGTAGGCAGAGACCACTTCCTTCCACTTGCTACGATCCAAACACGCTTTAGCTCGCACTAAACATTGATACCATGTTCTATCATGTAGTAACATTGCTTATCTTCCGGCTCCATCATCAGTGAGAAAGTACCATATATTGTATTGTCATCAGAACTCAGAGCGTGTGTAAAATTTCATCCTATTCGAGGACCGGGAAGTGGGTCAAATTAAGATTCCAAGATTTGTTTACATAAATAGTTAGTTACAAGTGAAGCTAATATAAAACGTGTAAAAAATAAAGGCCGAGTCGAAACGTACCTCGATCAAATCGGGGACTTGCTCAAGAAAGGTCAAGTCAGGAGTATCCTAAACCGACGGGCATGTATGAGGCGACTGGTATGTGTGGATACAGCGAAAGAAGTGTGTTTGGATCGTAGCAAGTGGAAGGAAGTGGTCTCTGCCTATGACTACAAAATCCAACAATATATATTTGTTTCCAGGGACTCTGGGGAGAGGAAATTACTATTTTTAGGACAGCCATTAGTTGGAGTCACGAATGATTATATACAAGATTTCTCTATGAATGCCGGTGACCAACAGAAAGGTAAAATTCACTTTTTTTACCCGACTACGCCAGGAGTGTCAGGGAGACATAAAAACACCATAATATATATCTTCCTTTTAAACGATTTAATCTTCTTTTTGTTGAATTTACAATAGGTTTTATTTTGCAAAGTGCAATGTGTAAGGATGATAACTAGCAAGTGAAGTTATCGCTAACAACGTCACTTTAGTTACATTTTAAAACGCCTGATCAAAATATAATAGCAAAATATCGAGTAGAAAAATTACACTGAACTTAGATACTAGGCGAAGCCGTAACAAGGAGGGTTATGTTCTTCGAGAGTATGTATGTAATTCTTTAGCACATACTACAGCCTAAGCGGCTTGAAGGATTTTAGTTTGAGAGATGTCGTTAGATTCGTATTTACAGTGAGAGTGACACTGGGTATATCAAAATAAAAACGCAGTTGGATTTTTGAATTAAAAGGTTAGGTTATATAACACTTTTTTATTAAGACGTCGTGTATGTTTTTAACTATGTAATAAAATCTTGTGAAAGCAATTGGTCTATCTATCATCCCATCAGGAGGGAAAACATTTCGACGTCATTCCAACCGGACGCGTTGTCATGACGACGTATTGTTTTCCTTCCTGACGGTCCACGGCCCGGACACGTCCCGGGCACGGCCCGGATCTGTGTAGATAGACCTTTAGCCATCTTCCAAGTACAGTATCGTAATGAAAATTGGCAGCTGTATATAATTTTGGACTTGCAATCCACCAGGGACCCAAATCTGTTAATTTAAAATTGCCTCAGTTGTGCGTCGGCAGTGTCGATGACATTTTTTTTACACATTTGGTATTTTTGCTAAACAATAGCTTACACTGGGTAGCAATTCCGCTAAATTAAGTTAAGCGACCAAACTATAGCCAACAGATAAACATTCGACAGCAATATGTCACAAATTTGGTATTCTCTTAAGTGCCACGATTAATAGTCGATTAATAGTCGATTAAAAGTCGATTAGTAGTCGATTAGTAGTCTCTAGAGGGTTTTGTCTACTGTCAAATAACGAAGAGAATACCATTTGGAACTGCCACTCATGTGACATTGCGGAGTAGAATACCGATTATAGCGTAAAGTAATAAAATGTATGGCCGATCGCTGTCCACTGTCAACTTATCTGTTAAGAGAATACCAAAATGTGTCAATTCATACAATAGGCGTGACGACACTATGAAATAATCGAAGATTTAATGATTTCAGGGGAAAATACACATTTAAAGGATTCAAAAAACTATTTTAGTTTTATTTAAAAAATTGAGATTAACAAGATTTTCTATAAAATAAAAGAGTAAAATACTGCAATCGGCCATTTTGACTGAAACGCCAATCACAGCGCATGACGTCATACTCATGTAAACATCACTGTGTTGTTTTGACTGATTGTACGCTAGGATTGACTTTTTGTTTATTTTTGTGAATAACTACAAATTTATTATAATGGAACCAGGGTTTATCAGGGCAAACAGTTCCAATTTGCCCAGGATCGATTTGCTAATGTTATAAATAAAGTGACGAATTTAATTTTACTTCGTTCGGGTTTCGCCGTGCAAGCTGTAACCATTTATCTCTTTTTTTTATGTATGGGACATGAACAAACACCTTGTTGGGTGTCTTTATTGATGTATTTTTGCACAGAGGTATTGCACACCACTTATAAACTTTAGAATTCATTTTTATCACAAGAAATACGAAACGTTTGTTTACTTTGTTGTCTAGTCGGGCGGGAACACATTTGACTTTTACAAAAGTGTGACGTCACACGCGACGCCATGACACGGAGAGCTGTTTTCACGCAGTATTTAAAAATAATTATAAAAATGGCTTTAATCTTCTTAAAACATTAGTTAAATACCGAAATAAAGTTTTTGTTGTAAACAGTAAATGTGTATCTGCATTTTGGAATAGGATTTCAAAATCTTTCGACATGCCTATTCACATTCTAGAGAGACACCATTTTTCATTTGGTAATTACCATGAATGTGCTAAAAAATGCCATTATTATCTAATAACTAGTGTCTGCTCTCGGCTTCGTACGCATTTATCGTGTACTAGCTAAGTTATTGTAAAATTTCATTTAAATCTGTTCAGCGGTTTTTACGTGATTAAGTAACAAACATCCATCCATCGGCACAAACATTGACATTTATATTATTAGGATAGGATTAATAAATTATTTTTTTTTATTAATAAATTAATGGAGAGGAGATGGCGCGACGATCTGGATTTATACTTGGCAAGCTGGTCAGGGGTTCCCGGAGATAGGGAGGCATGGAAGAGTGCGGGGGAGGTCTTTGCCCAGCAGTGGGACACATTAGGTTAATAAAAAAAAATTAATAAATTGGGCCCCTCGTGGATTACAAGTCGTAGGTAATTATTAATATTAGAACTATTATTCCAGCATTCTTCTACCTTCTATTTAAAGTAATGGAAGATAGAAAGGTAATTCTACACGCAGACGTCAACAAAATGTTGGAGTACGCAGACGAAATTTACACAGACAGTGAAGAATATAAAATGGCAAAATTAATAGAAAGGTTGAAAATTTTTCCAAAAGCTGAAGAAGGGGCCGGTAAAGGATGCGGGGAGGTTGTCTATGACATTGTAAGTGCTCGTTTCACCATTTAGTGCCCGTTTCTCCAGTTAGTTCCTGGTTCAACACTTAGTGCCCGTTTTACCATTTAGTGCCCGGTTCAACACTTAGTGCCCGGTTCACCACTTGGTGCCTGTTTCTCCAGTTAGTGCCCGGTTCAACATTTTGTGCCCGTTTCAACACTAAGTGCCCGTTTTACCATTTAGTGCCCGGTTCACCACTTGGTGCCTGTTTCTCCAGTTATTTCCTGGTTCAGCACTTAGTGCCCGGTTCACCACTTAGTGCCCGGTTCAGCACTTAGTGCCCGGTTCACCACTTAGTGCCCGGTTCAACACTTAATGCCCGGTTCAACGCTTAATGCCCGGTTCAACACTTAGTGCCCGGTTTACCACTTGGTGCCTGTTTCTCTAGTTAGTGCCCGGTTCAACACTTTGTGCCTGTTTCTCCAGTTAGTGCCCGGTTCAACACTTAATGCCCGGTTCAACACTTAGTGCCCGTTTTACCATTTAGTGCCCGGTTCAACACTTAGTGCCCGGTTCACCACTTGGTGCCCGTTTTACTATTTAGTGCCCGGTTCACTACTTGGTGCCTGTTTCTCCAGTTAGTGCCCGGTTCACCACTTAGTGTCCGGTTCAAAACTTAGTGCCCGGTTCACCACTTGGTGCCCGTTTTACCATTTAGTGCCCGGTTCAACACTTAGTGCCCGTTTTACCATTTAGTGCCCGTTTCTCCAGTTAGTGCCCGTTTTACCATTTAGTGCCCGTTTCTCCAGTTAGTGCCCGGTTCACCACTTGGTGCCCGTTTTACCATTTAGTGCCCGGTTCAACACTTAGTGCCCGTTTTACCATTTAGTGCCCGTTTCTCCAGTTAGTGCCCGGTTCACCACTTGGTGCCCGTTTTACCATTTAGTGCCCGGTTCAACACTTAGTGCCCGTTTTACCATTTAGTGCCCGTTTCTCCAGTTAGTGCCCGGTTCACCACTTGGTGCCCGTTTTACCATTTAGTGCCCGGTTCAACACTTAGTGCCCGTTTTACCATTTAGTGCCCGTTTCTCCAGTTAGTGCCCGGTTCACCACTTGGTGCCCGTTTTACCATTTAGTGCCCGGTTCAACACTTAGTGCCCGTTTTACCATTTAGTGCCCGTTTCTCCAGTTAGTGCCCGGTTCACCACTTGGTGCCCGTTTTACCATTTAGTGCCCGGTTCAACACTTAGTGCCCGTTTTACCATTTAGTGCCCGTTTCTCCAGTTAGTGCCCGGTTCACCACTTGGTGCCCGTTTTACCATTTAGTGCCCGGTTCAACACTTAGTGCCCGTTTTACCATTTAGTGCCCGTTTCTCCAGTTAGTGCCCGGTTCACCACTTGGTGCCCGTTTTACCATTTAGTGCCCGGTTCAACACTTAGTGCCCGTTTTACCATTTAGTGCCCGTTTCTCCAGTTAGTGCCCGGTTCACCACTTGGTGCCCGTTTTACCATTTAGTGCCCGGTTCAACACTTAGTGCCCGTTTTACCATTTAGTGCCCGTTTCTCCAGTTAGTGCCCGGTTCACCACTTGGTGCCCGTTTTACCATTTAGTGCCCGGTTCAACACTTAGTGCCCGTTTTACCATTTAGTGCCCGTTTCTCCAGTTAGTGCCCGGTTCACCACTTGGTGCCCGTTTTACCATTTAGTGCCCGGTTCAACACTTAGTGCCCGTTTTACCATTTAGTGCCCGTTTCTCCAGTTAGTGCCCGGTTCACCACTTACAGAATTTTACTGACATATATTTTACACCTATCACTGGCTAAAACGTCGTGTTTTATGAATCGAAAAAAGTGTGTTCGGATCGTAGCAAATGGAGGGAGGTGGTATCTGCCTACCTTGATGGGTGGGAGGCGTGACAGACATGTATTTAATTATGTAATTTAAACTAACTAAAATGTAATCGTACTTATTTAACTCAAGTAAAAGAGAAAGTTAACGTCATGTCGTATCAAAAAGTTAAGGCACTGGCAGGGGATAGGCCTAGATGGCGAACGCTCCACCGACAAGATTCTTATCTAATGAAATGTAATGATGAAAATCTAATCTAATAACTATACATTTTTTATACAAGGTGACTTTAAATTAGTGAACGATAGAAAAGGATATGCATATACTCGTGATAACAATCAACTTGCACTATGGGAACAAGGTCGAAATCACAAAAAAAATTGTTCCCCTCATACTATCAGCTGGTGCATTTTGTATGGGGAGTTCAAAAATTTTTGAATGATTTCGACCTTGGTCCCATAGTAAAAGTTGTTTGTTATCACAAGTACATGCATATTCTTTTCTATCGTTCACTGATTTAAAGTCACTCTATATTTTAACAACAGGTGCTATCAAAACTAAGAGAATTATCTCATAGTGAAATAGGTCATCAGTTCATTACTGCTATGAACGTGCACGTCGGTGTTAAATTTGGTGGCGGCCCTCCGCTGATGCCGTATCCACCTACAAAGTATGTGAATCATCTTCATCATCATCGTCTTCATCTTCACCGACTTCGTCATCGTCATCATCACCTCCATCAACATCATCATCATCACCTTCATCATCGTCACCATCATAATCATAATCATCACCATCATATCAGCTCGTGGACTTAAAGCCAAGGATCTCCACAACGACCGGTCCTGTGCAGCCCGCAACCTAACCGACACCATCAGATTGTGTCAAACCCAAAACAAATTCTGTATTTATATTTCTGCACGCATTTCAGTCCATGCTACTTAGGAAAAGTTGTTCATTTGTATTTCTGCACGCATTTCAATCCATGCTACTTAGGAAAAGTTGTTCATTTGTATTTATGTATGCATTTCTATCCATGCTACTTAGGAAAAGTTCAGTTATATGCTGTTATTTGCTATGACTTTGAATATTATTCTTATGAGAACAATGTAGATAATAATATGATTAACAAAAATGCTCTGCGCTGCGCTCCGACAGGTCTGCGCCGGCGTTATAACATTACTTTTTTCTACAGATTCACCGAGCCAACCACTCAAGCCACAAGTAATCGCTTCTTTCTATTCCGTGCTGAAAATAGCAAAGAATGTAGAGACGGCTCCAATTGTAATGTTAAAAGGATATCTACTGACGCAAATAAGAATTTATCGAGTACCACAGACGTTTCTGATGCTAATTCTTTAAACGTGACAGAAAGCTTGGCTACTATGACCATGATTAAAGACTTTAGTGATACTGATAGTCTACCGACTGCATCAGGAGATGCTGGTAACAGAAAAGGTGTAGCTGTAACAGTTAGTATTAAACCTACTAAAATTGTTGATGGTAAGGTACCCACTGGAAAAGAAGATGATGCTGTCAAAGATGCAGTAAACGTAAAAGATAAATTTGAACCTGCTAGCGTTGATAATAAAATAATCATATTGCGTAGATCTAAAACTAAAAGTATGCTAAAACCTACAAGATCTTTACATACTATGAAACCTACAGAAGTAGCTAATGTAACAGAAACACCGCTCGATGCCAAAGTAGAGTTAAGAAGAAGTATAAAAACTGTTTTGAATGAGACAATTGAGAAGATAAAGCAAAATATCGATTTGGTGCCAGTGGTGGTTACTACAATGACGACAACGATGACTGATGATGATGAGGATGATGAATTGTCTTCTGGAGGTAATGTATAGCAATGATGATGTATGACTATTGTAAAGAAATATAACAATAAGGCAATTGTGACGTTTATGCGTATTTATATGTGTATACAAACAATCAGTGCATAAGTGCTTTGACGGTACCTTCTTATTATATTTCTATCTGTGAAAACATGTAATTGGCACGAGAGAAGAGAGTTAATTTATAATTTTCTAATGTATTTAATGAAGCTGTTGGTTTTCCAATAAATAAATAAAATATAGATGTAGTTAGGCTAATTGTCGACGGAAGCAGAAGTTGGGAGGACTGTATAGACAAAGATCGTTTTGTTCTAAATAGAGAGAAAGAAAAGCTAAAAGACGCCTTTGTCCAGCAGTGAGACACTTCAACTCTTAAATAAGATTTTCTGAATAATCTAGCTATGAATTAATAAAATTTCATCTACAGGTCAAACATTCCTAAAAAACCTCTACTCTAGAAGACGAAACGGCCGAATCAGACGAAAGCATAAAAACAAAAAACATAATCGAAAGAGAGCCTTGAGAAAACGTAAACATCACAGAAAACATAGAAGAGGCAAAACACCTTACAAGAACGCAGCAGAAAGGAAAGTACGACACAAATTCCATAAATACGAAACTCTAATGAAGGAATTCGATGAAAAATATCATAAAAAGGATAAGAAACCAAGACAAAATAAAAATATAATTCCACGACTAGGCGGTAGAAGACATCGGAGAAGAAAAAAGAGAGGGCATAGGAAAGAAAAGAGAGAAATGAGGCGGAAAGCGCTAAAACGGGAACACAGAGGTAGGGTGCTTAAAGCATTACTCTCAAGTAGCAAAGAAACTGACACAGAAGAAATAAAGACATTAAAAATTGAAAGTGCACATGTTGAAACACCTGGCACTCAACCGAAGTTGTTTCAGCTCGTAAAAAATAAATTTGACGTTATAAAAAGGAACATAAGTAGTCCAAAAATTAGTTCAGTGTTAGAAAATACTACTCCGGAATTATCTGAAAGAAAACGATCGAAAATCCAAGTGGTGTTGCCAGTTGTTACAATGCAAAAAGAACCGAGAACACACAAACACACAATGACAACCGAAAAAGATAAAATTCTAATGGGAACAGAGATTACGAGGAAAATGGCAAAACTGTTTTTTAGAAAATCCGTAACTATGGCTACTATACCGACTCCGACTTATGACGAAGGTAAATCTGATGATGACGCGGAAGATGATGGGTTATACAAAAGATCTTTAGCTGAAGACGATAGCAATCCATCATCGGATCTAAGTGGACCATTGAATGTCGAGAGTGACTCTCCGTTTTTGGAAACGAAGCGCCGTGAGAATAGAAGAAATTTAGGCTTAAAAAGAAGAAAAAAGCCAGAGAATAGAAGACAAATTTATCCTAAAAAACATAAAAGAGACTTAAGACATGCAGATGCTTTTGATACTAGATACGAAATGAAAGATATACAAGATACAAAAGTATCAAAGCGAACTAATGCGTCACACGCATTAAAACGCATTAAACATGGTATTTTTAAAAAGATAAAAGACTTATCTAAAGGTTTGAAAAAGAATTTTAAAGGTTTAGCCAAAAATCTTACAGTTATGTCAACAAGTAATAGTGATGAAGAACATGTATTGAAATCTAATATTTATAAAGCGTTAGGGTGTCAAGGATCAGGGAGTGTTAAGCCTCCTCATCTACATTTGCCTTCGTTGTGAAATGTTTTTGTGACTTGTTCCCTTTGAATTCATATAAGAATTACGTGTCAAGTCAATTCTTCTCGTTAAGAATTTCTGTAAAAAAGTTGTTAGTTAAAAACTACCAGAATTGATTTATATTTTAGTCGGGGTATAGGTCAGATTTTTCAATCATCGTATAAATATAATGTCTGACCCCGTTTCACACTTATAGATAAAAATTTTCTGTCAGATATTTTATACCTGTCTCTGTCTAAAACGTCATTTTCTATGAAATAGTATGAAATAGACATCGGTTTATCTGTCAGATTTTTATCTAACTGAAAAACCTATTTAGGTCACTATGATTAAATACTTAATTTGTAATAGAGTTAAGTACAGAGCCCGTATTCTTCTAATTACCAAATGAAAAATGGTGTCTCTCTAGAATGTGAATTAAATGATTTTACCCATTTTGGTATTCTCTTAACAGATAAGTTGACAGTGGACAGCGATTGGCCGTACATTTTACTACTTTACGCTATTCGCTATGTGCACGACAGTAGCGCCACCTACCATGCGCAACTTTCCGGGATTATGCCAAATAATAACATATCAGTATTTTATTGCTTTCTAATAAATATAGTAAATAAAAGATAAATAGAAAGACGACAAGTGGTAATTTTAGAGGAATTTGTTAAAACAGTGCATAAAATAATGGACGTCATTATAAAAACTGGTTTTGAAAGTGTAAAACACAATATTAGGTTCCAACCTCAAACTTTGTTGAAAGGAAATAAATTAGTTTTAGCACAACATGTAAGAAATGTTGAAGAGTTACGAAAGAATGGCAATAGTTATTTAATACGAGCCCACATCATTCGTCAAACATCGGTGACATTAACGCCCTATGTAACGAGTTTAAACGTAAGTACTCTGATAACCTTAAATAAGTAATTTTCAAACTGTCTCAAGGAAATGATAAAAGTTTATCATAGTAAATATTTTTTGACTCTTTATGCACTTGAAGGTCACGAGCGACGGTTCTCTTTCCGCACAGACTCTAGTATTTTATGATAGGTAACGTACCTATTTTAATTGACAATTATAATTTATTTATTACAGATCAATGATTCTCGTGTTGTCACTGGGGTAAAATGCAATTGTGTTTATAACCAGAGCTTTACTTTGTCACGCCTTAGAATGAAGTTTATTGTGTAGGAATAAAGTTCAAATTGACTCTACATTTTAGTAAGAAAACATTTGTATGGGAAAAAGAAAAGGTCTCTTTTAGGGCTTTCCCGGCAATTATTCGAATTTTTCTCACCGTTTAGACCTACCCTGGACTACGACAAACATATTAAAACCAAAATCAGCTCAATCGGCCCAGCCGTTCTCGAGTTTTAATCAGACTAACGAACAACAATTCATTTTTATTTATTTACATTGACTTTACTTTCCCGGATTGTTGCGCATTTCTACCACGGCAAGCGCTGCGATCGCTTTACTATACCCCCACCATGTACTTCGCACATAGCGAATAATCGGTATTCTACTCCGCAATGTCACATGAGTGGCAATTCCAAACGGTATTCTCTTCGCTATTTGACAGTTGTTCTCTAATGGCATTTCGTTCGGTCGTCCGTCGTTCAGTCGGTCAGTCGTTCGGTCACCCAAACACTATTTCGGTGTTTTTTCGAAAATTAACGTGCAATTTATGCAAAAAATGCATGTAAATCTTATAGAAATAAATATTCTGTATTTTAAAGTATGTCTAAGCTTATTCTAGGTCGAAAAAAATCTATCAATCGGTTGATCAATTTCTTCGAACAATAATTTTATTAAATATTGGCAACATCGACAACTAAATCATTCGCAAAGACAAATGAATGACAAAGCCCTCTAGAGACTACTAATCGACTATTTCGTGGCACTTAAGAGAATACCAAATTTGTGACATATTGCTGTCGAATGTTTATCTGTTGGCTATAGTTAGGCTTAGGTCGCTTAACTTAATATAACAGAATTGCTACCCAGGTAGAAAGTTAGTTATATTATTTTCTTTTTTGTACATAGATAGATGTACTTACTTATTTAATTTTAATCTTACTTTAGAACAAAAAAAAAAAATATGTTCCAAATTAATCTTGCTTTTGATTTTGTTGTTAGATATAAGTAGGTACCTAGCTAGGTATTGACAAGAAACTTTATTATGTATCTTGACAATAGCTATTTATTGCTTACAAATGCTTATTTATTTTGATTTAGGTTTTTTAATAAATTGCACATACAACTAACTAGAGTCCATTTCACGAAAGAAGTCCCCTAGCCCCGGCGCTGTATTTCATGTCAAAATTGATAATGTTGCCATTTATGAGTACAACATCTACCTATATTATGTTTATTTCATTTGTAATTTATTAAATAATAATATTTCCTGCATGTTTCGACTGTTCTTGTCATTCTATGAGTAGGTTGATATGTATTTTGATAAAAATGTCTACTTAGCTATATTTCTGTTATGTAAAAAGTGTATTTTATAAGGAGTTTTCTACCTACTATCAGGGAAAAGGTCAGAAAATAGGGAAAATAGATCTGTCAAATCTAGTTCCAAAAATATCCGGGGGACTTCTTACGTGAAAAA
Source organism: Anarsia innoxiella (assembly GCA_947563765.1). Classification (NCBI taxonomy): domain Eukaryota; kingdom Metazoa; phylum Arthropoda; class Insecta; order Lepidoptera; family Gelechiidae; genus Anarsia; species Anarsia innoxiella. The sequence goes on from OX387419.1 coordinate 1,812,423, forward strand.
CACTCTACACAACAAATGAAGAGCGACTCAAGATGGCGCCGTTTTGCTATTCAAACGTAAAAACGACCGGATGTCAAGAGCAAAAAGATGTATTCAGAGTAACATCTCAAATACAAGTATTCGAATCACAAATAAGTCACCGAGACAGATAATGTTGTCAATGCAATATAATTCTGTCTTTGTTAAGTGGAAATAAAACGCCCTAGGGGTTTAGCTACAATTAATTTACTTCAGAATATCTTTGTGTGTAAGATTTTACGCGTGATCAGGGACCCAAGTCTAAAATAGTCTCAGTTGTGTGTCAGCAGAGTGTCAATAGCATTTTTTGACACATTTATTCGCAATCTGTTTACTAAAGGCCAGAACACACCGGATGCGTATGCGTTGCGTATGCGTAGACGTATGCGTACCTCTGAGTAACGTAGACGTAAACGCAAGCGGTGACAGTTCCATACATTACAACTCAGAGGTACGCATACGTCTACGCATACGCATCCGGTGTGTTTTGGCCTTAAGCCATTGTTAAGCAGAATACCAAATGTCTCAAAAAATGCCATTGACACTCAATAATTAGGTACACAACTGTTTAAAATTAGCAGACTTAGGCCTCTGTGCTTACTTAACATTTGTCTTAATATCTTGGAATATTAACAAAATATCTCAAAATTATATAGTCTATATATTACTCTGATGTTTTAACTACAATATTATAAAGTTTCATTGAAATCCGGTTATTAGTTTTTTCGTGAAAGATACCTACATCCCCACCACACGTCCATTCACCCAAGCACTGACGTTTTATTATAAATTGTGTTCATGTAGTAAATGATCATAATTTTATTTCAGACTTTGTCTTTTTTTTATTTGGAATCCATTGTACCTATGCTATGTGTATGCTATCATTAAAAAAGTACTTAGGTAATTTGCCATACGTAAAATTGGTCATCATCTCTCTTTCGGTACCTAGCTAAAAAAGTTGACTATTTGAATATTGTTAATCAAAATGTTTAGTTTTGCCTCATAAAAAACCTTTCCAAAAAAAGTAAGTTTGACATGTCAATATTTTGAATTGGCGCCAAAATTCAGTGGTTTGGAAACTGCAAATACTCGAATTACTTTAAAAAAAAAACAGCGAGACGAAGGCATGAGCCTGTAGTGAGCCTCTTGTTATTTTTTTTTTTATATTTTATTTGCGTGGGTCCTATTATTGTAACCTTTTATTAGTCTTGGGAACATTTGTCGGGGCTTTGAGTATCGCGTGCTTCGGAGAAGGCCAGCCAATTGTAGTGTTGTGTTCATATCGATAGATATATCGATAAAATCGTGATAATTTTGCAGATAAGGCAGCTGGAATAAAGTTTGGATACCGTATTAAAAATACTTTTTTTTTCTACAATGGTTAGCAATCTTTTTATTTAATTTAAATGGCAATTACAACAGTAGATTCTGCCAATGTTAAATGAGCAATTATTACTATATCTAACTATTCATTCTTCTGAGTTTTTAAACCTAAATTGTAATCCAATAGATCAGCTTTATTTTGGGTAGGAGCTGTGTGTTTACACGTATGTTGTTTAGTTGTGTGTTTAGGATAAAAGAAAATCGTAGTCGTTTTTGAGTTTTTTTTTTATTTTCACTTTCTTTTAACTTATAAATAGTCGACAAAACAATTGCATCGACAGATTTTTATTTTTCTTATAATGTAGAATAAATATTTTGCTTTAAAAGCTAAACTATCGATATCACGACTAACAACACTATTAAAAGCCTTTTCGGTTGCTTTTCGGTATTTAGCTATTCTTTTTTTTTTTCATGAATGAATGAATGAATAGAGCGGAAACGTGATGCGTGATTGGTCCATAATTATTTTCATTGAATAAACGCGTGTAACCTACCAGTACGAACTGCTCTCTTGAGAAATCCAACGCAAACACTTTAAATTGAAACTTGACAACCTACACATTGATAGAAACGAGGTCCCGATTTAATTCTTTCGGATCATAGTTTTGAATTTTCAAAAAAAGAACCGAAGAATTTAAAGAATGTTTGATATTAACAGGAAATTGTATTTTTTTTATTACTTGTTGTGGGGTCGATGATGCGATTTTGAATTTGTTACTATTCTTGTTATTTGCCGCCTTTTTTTGACAGTTCGGCCATTGTAAGGAGGTACCTACTGTACTTTTCTATCAACGATATTGAATAGGTACCTATAACATGTGAGGCGGTATTGAAGTGTAGGTTTGAGGCCTGAAAAGGTTCAAAAAATGGTTTAAAAAGAACCCACAAGCCGCCACGGTGGGAAAATAGGGATGATGACTACATTCAAAAATTCAAAAAATAATCAGTCCGTCTTTTAGGCTATTAAAAAATATTTAAAACACATTTTTTACCTGATCAAATGCATAAATAAATACAAAGATACAGAACATCAAAGTTGCGGAGTGGGGGGTATTAACGTCACTCCTAGGTAAAAATCGTACTAAAGTGTGACGTCACGAGCAACTTTAACCCAGTGTATCTTTGTCATTTTTAGTTTAAGAGAAAAAAGAAAAAATACGTGTCGAATATTTTAAAATAATCTATGTGATGGACCACAAAAAAATTTTTAGTCATCATGCCCATTTGTAGTGATATAAAAAACTATAATTAAATACTTACCTACCTACATTGTCTCTAATCTGTAAACTTACACCCAGTTGCAAGAAAGTTCAATTAAACTAATGCTCCATTACACCTATTGATGTCACTATCAAAGTCAAAAATCAGAATAAGACAGCGCGGTGTTTAATGGATTTTTAATGGATCCTTTCATGCAACTACTAAAAAAACTTATTCAGTATTTTTAGTAGAAAGGTTATTTGTGGAAATATTTTTTAATTATCGGCTTACTGTTCTTTTCTTAAAGTTATCTGGAAGATATTGCTATCTAAGTGTCTAGCATTAAGGCTGCCTATTTATAATTATTTATTAACGTTACTTTGTACAGTTTTTGTGTATTTGTGTAATAAAAATTATTTTTCAAAGTAATGTGTCATTTGAAACGCCTTAGAAAAGTTACTGGGCAAATGTTCTTAAAAGGCGATTGTCTTCAGATGCCAGGCGCTTTGTGCTAAGTTAAGTAACAAACAAACATACATCCATCGGCACAAACATTGACATTTATAATATTAAGTAGGATGAAGACATTTTAAAAGATAAAGCTCAAAAAAAAACTAAAAATTGAACTAAAACTAATGCTTATATACATATATGCAAAACTAGGAATTTTCGCCATAGAAGAAACAAGATATGTCGCTATTTTCAATAATACCAGGGTGACTTTAAATTAGTGAACGATAAAAAAGGATATACATGTACTCGTGATAACAAACAAATTTTTACTATGGAACCAAGGTCTAAATCATTCAAAAATTTGAACTCCCCATACAAAATGCACCAGCTGATAGTATGGGGGCACAATTTTTTTTTTTATGATTTCGACCTTGACTCCATAGTAAAAGTTGTTTGTTATCACGAGTACAGGCATATCCTTTTCTATCGTTCACTAATTTAAAGTCACCTTGAATAGGTTTAAAAACTTATCTATAGTTGCCAGTTTTGACCTCAATCATATGTGATATTAGATATGTGTGTGGCTCTCACAATGGTCAAAAATCTTTTTCATTAAGCCATCACACAAAAAAAAAACTTAAAAGAAATAAAGCCTTCGTGGTTTCTGCGACTTTGCCCTTAACATACCTTTGGAAACAATTATCAAACCTTTTTTGACCTATAACGGTTGCAAAATACGCCTTTAAACCTTATACTGCATTTAAACTATAGCTGTTACTGTCATTGTCAAAAATTAGAAAAAGACGACATGATATATAATGGATAAGTCACTTTAACAGCCTTTTAAGAAACTGACGTTAACTTAAATCGATTTAAAAAATCACAATACATTTACCTGTATTTTGAAAACTATTGTGTGACACGTAAAACTTAAGTTGAAACTCCATTTGTATTGACACACGTACTGTAAAGTCTCAAATTATGTTATTCGACTTGTATTTATATGTAAAACTTAACTAGGAACCCCATTTGGACTATAGTCGATACTAATAAAGACTCAATTATGCTCTTGCGGTTAGTTTTTACCCCAAATCGAGAGTTTTGAGCCTTGATGCGGTCATTTAAGTCTATTTTGATTTATTTATTGCGTTTTCTCATACAATAGATCTTAATAATTTATAAAATGGCATGTTATAAGATGGTTATAAGCATTTTTGCTGTATAGAGGTTCTAAAATATATTTTTTAGAACTATTTTATGTTGACTGTGTGTCCTACTGTTATAAATGTCAATGTTTGTGCCGATGGATGGATGGATATTTGTTACCTACTCTTTCACGCAAGAACTACTGAATAGATTTTGATGAAACTTGGCAAAATTGTGGCTTGCAAATCAGAATAACACAAAGGCTATATTATTTATTTATTTACTTATTTATTTATTATTTAACAGTTTATTGTAAGATGATAGTAGGTACATAGAGGCAGAAAAAAGAGAAGTTATATAAGATAAAAGGTACAGCATATTTCTAAAAGTAATTTCTTTATTATTTAACGATATCATGATTATTTTCCAAGATATGACGATAAATGCGTACGAAGTAGAGGGCAGGCTCTAGTATTATGGTGCAGCCACTGAATGTTAGTAAACATGTATTGTACTGAATGTTAGTAAATATATAATATGTAATATAATGTTAGTAAATATATAATACTGAATGTTAGTAAATTAAACATTTCATAACATGCAATCATGCAATGTAGGAGTACCTACCATTACATAAACTCTCAAAAGACAATATTATCGCCTCCTTTTAAAGGCCAGTCCACACCCAGTGCCCTAACACGGCCTACAATCTTAACGACGATGTCCAAAAAGGCAGGAAGCAATCTTTTTTCAAAGTCTTATTAAATTGTGTACCGAACGCACTTGATGGTATGCGCGTTCTGAATTTAAAATCTTTGAAGGGGGCTATTCTTGTGTCGAGCGTAAATTGACTTATTTTTTGGTAAATCGCACAATATAATTTTGAAAAGTTGTTTTAAATTGGAAAATTGTACAATATTTTATAGTAATAAGTGTAAGCTACTAAAGTGTCATTTAAATCTAATAAGTTGTTTTAGCGAAAAAGGAAGGATAACAAACATGCTCACTTCTATCGGCAAAATCTTTGACGTCTTTAATATTAGTAAGCGCCAGAACACACGGTGAAACGCAACTGCAACGCAACTGAAACTGCTAGTTACTTTTGAGTTGCATCGAAGTTTCTGCTATAGACTTCCTTAGAAAACCACACACGACGCAACTAGTTTGAAACGTTTCGTTTCAGTTGCGGTTCACCGTGTGTTCTGGGTCTAAGATTTGAAGATCTAAAAGAATGTACTTAACTTTATGGTTAAATAATAGCTACGTATGATAAACATTTGTTCCTACTTGTCGTGGATTTTCTACGCATTTTTATCGTGATTTATTTTGTATGTAGCTATTCACATTTGTCGGGTGACGGCGCTTATAAAAATTGACATCCGATAAAAATTCGGTACCGACAAATGTCAACTGTGAACTTAGCTGAATAAAACTAAAGGGTCTTTTCTTTGACTCTTCTGTTATTTAAAAGTAGCCGTAAAATGTCTGTAAACAAATTTTCGACTTCCGTCCTTTAACTTTCTTAAGATTTACAATAAACGTAAAGTAAGAGCTTGTTTGCTTTTTAAAATTATGTTTCCAAATTCAAACCTTAACGGTTTTGGACAATAAAGCTGTCCTACACAGGTAGGTGTTTAAATCTCCAGAGGTTTTATTATAGGAAAATACTTCGAAATAACTTTAGCTTTTAAACTTAGAATAGTTATTAATACTTTATATTTTTAATACCTATACATTTATATTTTGAAACTTTTCATAACTATCTACTTTAGATCTAGATAGACAATTCTAATTCTAGCTTAAAAATGATAGAAAACTGGCTTGAAAATACATGGTGACTTTAAATTTGTGAACGATGGAAAAGGATAGGCATGTACTCGTGATAACAAACAACTTTTACCTACTATGGAACCAAGTGCGAAATCATTTAAAAAATTTTGAATTCCCCATACAAAATGCACCAGCTGATAGTAGGGGGGAACAATTTTTTTTTTATGATTTCGAACTTGGTCCCAAAGTAAAAGTTGTTTGTTATCACGAGTACATGCATATCCTTATCTATCGTTCACTAATTTAAAGTCACCTTATATAATTAATAAAGGTAAAGTAAAAGAAACTGGTAGCAAATTAATTTATCATTGTCGCAGAGTTAAATACACAATAAGATAGCAAAAATAATCCAATTAGAAAAATAAGAAATCCAAATAAGGTATTCGAATCAACTGAAATTCGATTTCGCTCGATCCCGAGAGCAGTTTACATAATCGACCACCTAATAAAATTATAAACACATAGCAACATAACCTGTTTGCGAACGCACTTGGCAACATGGCGACTCCCGCCAAAATCAGCTGATTGCCATGTGAATATGGAGCCGAAAACGAACGGATTTCTTCTCAAATACCAACAATACGCTTTAAATACTCATTGTTAACTAAAACTTGATGTTTTTAAAATTTTACTGCCCAAAGAGGCCCAAGAGAACGTTTTTAACAATAAACAATTTATGAAACGGCCTTTTGTCGCCCGCCGGTTTTTGGCGCGAATCAGCTGTTCTGTCAAACAAGTTGGACGGGACGAGGTATTTTATCAGGGCGGTTTCTCGAAAACGCATAGGTTTATTTTTTGTTGTGTAGAACAGGTATAAACAGTTAAATACATATATTATGTTTAACTTTCAATGCTTCTTTACATTTTGCAGTCCTTTGGGAATTAAATACTTTACTTAGTTGGGTAAACATTTTAATTTGTAACTAATTTGTAACGCTGTTAATATTTTAGCAGATAAATAAAGACGCGGCAATAAAATTTATCTATAGGTAAGTACCTACTTACAGGCTTATAAACTGAAATTACTGCCCATCATATTCATAACACATAATTACAGAATCTTTATAGTGACAGATGAACATCCAGTTATGATAGAATGGTATCTACACACCAAAGCCGCCTGCTTTTTTGACAGCTGCCATTCGTATAACTTAAAGCCGCCGGCCTAACCCCGCGGCATGCCGGCGGCTTTAGTTTGTAAATAACAGAATATTACATACCTTCATACCTATCTATGACTCCTCTTTCCCATCGAAGTAGACAGAGACGACTACCCTCCGCTTGCTAAGATCCAAACACACCTCTTTCGCTTCATCCACATTCACCAGTCGACTCATACATGCATAGCACTTAAAATGTTATTTTTCTAAAGATAACGCTCGATTCGCAAGGTAGCAGCTAGTTCACCCCAGAGAAGAATCTAGCAAGTAACTCTGTTGGGTTGCTCTACATTACTTGGGTAGAAAGCTATCTGCGCCTAACTGAAAAAAAGGACTGAAAACATGGTAGTAGGTGGGTAGGTACCTACCTATGATTATAAACGTATGTTTTAAGAACGAGGGAAGTGGTCTCTGCCTACCCCAATGGGAAAGAGGCACGTATGACAGATTTATGTAAATACGTATGTGTTAAATAAGTTCTGCTGTGGCGGGATACCTATCCACTTCTCTACCATAGAAAAACAGCCATTTTTTTACCACCGAAGTTGCTAAAGGAATTCCAACAAAACAATTAATAAACGCAACATAGAAAGGCAAAATCTCATATTACCTCGGCGCCTCAAAATGGCGCACGAATCAGCTGAGCGCTCCCGCCTTTTTTTCTTCTTTTTTTTCCAGCCATCATTATGAAACCATGGAACCTGTCTCTTTATGCCGCCGCATGCCTTCCACGAAGGAGGTTTTTTCAATACTCTATGGCAGGTAGCAAGGAGATTTGATTTTATATTTCCGGAATAATACTTGCCAGTGTTTAGAAAGTTCAAATTTGAAATTGTTGCGAAATCGACTACCTACTTGGATTTTTTTCAGAGGCACGGTCAACGAAAAATGTTCTGCCACGGATTGGCCACGAAACCTTTATTTATGGTCAAAACATTCTATAGAGAACTTGCTAAAGGTTCTTTGTGAGGCAAACTCAAAGTTAATAACAAAATAAAATAACTGATATTTAGAAATTGTTTCAGAAAAGCTTTTGCCTAATCATAATTGTGGAATGCACTAACAGCTGACAAACTTCAATTAAAGTCGTCTGGGACAAGTCTCAGTATAAGTATCTATATTTAAATACATTCGTCGCCATTAATTCATCAAATTGACTCTTAGTTTAATTTAAACCTACAAACAAAATATTCGATAGTTAGGTATGTACTTACTTAAATCACAATTTTATAAAAATAAGCAAAACTCAATTGTTACCGTATTGTTATATCCTAATTAAAAAAAAAACAATGCATTAATTAATTAATCACGACAATAATTCACGGCCCCAAAAATTTGCATCGCATAAAAATAAAGTCATTTCCAAATTATTTTCAAATTAGATTGCATTCCAAATCGATGTTATGTCACCTGTAAAATACCTTCGCCCTTTTAAAAAAAATAAACCCTCAATTAACCAACCATAGAGTTTATATTACAACGAATTAATTTCCCGCGCTTTTTTGAGGTCACTATCGGTCAAGAAACAGGTATTTTATAGTACAATCTTCGAATTTAAACGTTAGCTTTTTTAAAATAAGGTTCTTTATAGTGCGCATTATTGTAAGTTCTCACGATCAAAATTATGCGGCGACAGTGAAAAAAGTTGTTCGTCTTTTTATTTGATATTGGATCTTATTGTGGGTTAATAACGTTTAGAATGCTTTAATTTATTTGTATTGACATTGTCGCGTTTTCAAGTTGAAGGTTGCACGTGGTGTATGGAATAACTTAAATGTTTTTTTTTTATGAAATCATCTGGTTTTGGCTATCCAGTTGACGTAGTTAGTGACCCTGCCATGCTATGATCGTGGGTTCGATTCCCGCTAGAGACAAAATGTGTCAAAAAATGCCATTGACACTCTGCGGACACACAACTGAGGCTATTTTAAAGGTCTATGTACACAGATCCGGGCCGTGCCAGGGACGTGTTCGGGCCGTGGCCCGTCAGTAGTGTAACAATTATTCGTCGTCATGCCAACCGCCTAAATGAGCAGACTTGGGCCCCGGTTGAGTGGTTTTGACAGTCCTTTTCTCATAAACACTTAAAAACAGGATACAAAATTTCTAAGTAAACAAGAAATAATTACTAAAATATACATAAAAGGTCATACATTCTTAGAGAAGTTCAAATACAAGAAGTGTTCAGTTCAAGACTTGTCCTGAGTTCCTAAAAAGGGCTGTTGTTGTTTCAGTGTGAACGCAATGTGTATTTTACATAACGTAGGTATGTATCTAAGTACTTACAGTTTTATAAAGGATGTTTCACTTAACAATAAAATATAAAATATTGTTTTTTTTTTATGATCTCAATTAGGTATTAAGTTAATTTTAGTGTTTTTTTCATTATTATTTTTTTTGTGTAAAAGTATATCTAGCAATATAAGTAATACCATCGATTTGGGATAGTCTCCCGTAATGGTGGTGTTTTTTGGCTGTAATAAATAAATAAACAAGGAAAGATTTTTTTTCTTGTTTTAATTGTATTAAAAACGTAATTTTTAAAATATCGCCTGCCAAATTGCCAAGGTATGTATACATATATCGTAGCAAGTGGTGGGACGTGGTACTGCCTACCTCGATGGGCAAGAGGCATGACAGATTTGAATGTATCTTATGTGGCCGATGTCACCCGATGTCATAATTTTCATTATATCGGCATTGATCTGAGTTTAGTGGTTCCTAAAGCTAAGATAGTGTAGGTATAATAATAATCATCGTCATCATCAAATGTAGGACACTGCTGGACATTCTCCATTCCAGAATGTATATCCACTTGAAAGATTTGGACTTCTTTTAATCTGTAAAGTAGCGATCACACCATTGAATTAGCTGTTGCACAGAAAATTGACGTTACAAATTGGACTAAAGGCGTTCACACCGCATTAGGTAGGATGCTGATTTTTTAAATTTCAATATCGTAATTTAATATTGCAAATAGAAATACGTTTAAACATCCTATATTACCTTAGTTAGTGGACGGACGCGTCTATTTGAGTAAACAGTTTGCTTGAAAACAAAGTTACACTTCTTAGTATTCAGAAAGAGATAAGAAAATGTAAAATAAAGGATATTCACTTCATTTTATGGGACATTTCTTGGTTTTGAGTTTTTATTTTAAACTATTAACTTATTATTGACTTTGATCATGGCGTAGGTATAAATAAGTACTTACTCTACTTTGTAGTTAAATTACCTTTTTAATAGTTTAAGAATGTTTACTTAAGTAGGTACCTACCTACCTATCTACTCCGATGGGAAAAGAATTAACGAATCTTTCCTCAAGAAATAGGACCGTGCGGTTCCGTTTTCTATCAGATAAGTACGGCACCTACTTACTTATAAAGGTACCTTGTAGGTACCTAACTGGGGCCCAAGTCTGCTAATTTAAAATTGCCTCCGTTGTGTGTCGGTAGAGTGTCAATGGCATTCATTGACACATTTGGTATTCTGCTAAACAATAGCTTACACTGATTGCGACCAAATGTGTCAAAAAATGCCATTGACACTCTGCCGACATACAACCATAAGGATAAATTAGCAGTCTTGGGCTCCGCTCCTGTAAGTACACGGGATACACCTCTGTCAGCCAATTCAGTATTTTTTTTTAAATACCTTCCTCCATTGTGCATTATCTCTGCCTATCATCTCAACCTCTATCATAATCAAAGTAGGTAGGTACATCCAACCTTTTCGTACCTTTATGTTGCATTTATATAGGTAGGTAACGGTTATCTTCCCTCCAACTTTGTAATCGTCATAACACAAATTCAAAAATCGCGAACAAATCGCGAACTTAACCGCCACTCGGCTATCATCTAAACATAAAACAAATGACGATCTTGGCGGGAGACCGACAGGAATTCCACATTTGAAATCCCAACGCTCACAACGGTACCGTAACCGACACTGGTTTCGCGCGCTTTTGCCTACAAAGATGAACTCTCTTCTCACTATCCCGTCCTTCTAATAAGGTTCTTTTTCGTACAAACTTTTTTGCCGGTTGTCAATCTTTTTTTGTAAACATTTATCGATTAAAATTTTAACGGATTGATTGCATTTATTCCGAGCGGGCAAGGTTCATTTTGCGGCGAGAAGTCCCAAGGGTCTTTGAGATAACGTTTTTTTTAATAGACCGAAGAGGCGTAACAGATAATATAAATAGCGGGTCGATTAGTATGTTTTTTTTTTCTGAGAATCAGGTGTTTTTTCTGTAAAGTTCCAAAAAAGAAACCATGCGAATTCTTCGCGGTGTTCTCTTTTGTTTTTGTGTCGCATTTTTGACAGTCAGCTGTGAAGGCAAATAATTTAGGGATACCCACAATAGGACTGAAAAAACTACCATTTTTTTTTAAGGCCGTTTGTGTCATAAGAATTTATTAAATAGTGAAGCTAAGCTTTTAATAGTTTTCGGGGCTTGATCTATTCGGTCGATATTTTGTGGTTAAAAGCTTCAAACAAAATCTTTTTACTTCATGTTTTCTATTTTTTTTAAATTACATGAAAAATCCATTACAAGTGGGAACGAAGCTGAACCCTGTCCCATCATAACCTCAAAGCATTATTGTATCACTTTATACATACAAGGAATTCAACAATACCCAACGGGCTTCGATAGTGTAAGAAATTCCTGGTTTAACGACAAAATAACAGCACAAACACTTAGTTTGTGCTTAAAACCAATTTCAAGAATTGCGATAAACGTTATGTCTATGCTAATCTCTTTGTAAAGTTGTCGAGGCATTTGATTTTAATGTTTTTGTATTTGGAAATAGCATACAATGGACTGCCCGCGATTTCTTACGCATATGTCATATCTCGGGATTAACTACACGTTACGTTACGTTATCAGCCCATATATGTCCCCACCGAGCCTACTCTCATACAGAGAGTGATTAGGCCATAATCCACCACGCTGGCCAAGTGCGGGTTGGCGGATTTCACATACACCTTCGAATTTCTTCTCTGGTGTATGCAGGTTTCCTCACGATATCTTAAAATAATAAAAGCCTACACGTGTTATTTCAATGTGCAAACTTTAATATTGTAAAGTTTAATTAATATCTGTTCAGTGGTTTTCGCGTGATCAGTGACCAACTGCTACTTGGTAGTAACCCTGCTTGCCATGCAGTTGGTCGTAAGTTCGATTCCCACTAGAGTAAACTTTTCTGAAATGAACGGAGATGCGTCTTAAGTCTGGGTGTTTATATGTAGGTTAGGTACCTACCTCTCACATCCCAATGACCCATTATAAACCCAGACACAATAGATTTTCTATTGTTCTTTTTTATCTGGGATGTGAAAGATTATGTATTTACCTATTTATAGGTTATTACAATATTACATATGTATTTATTTATAGTACCTAAACTACATAAACATACTAAGCTTAAATTCACCTGTCATTGGCAGAATCCACAATGGTAGATAGTTGCCATTAAAAAAATCAATCTTAAGTCCTCTCACCATAGCACGGTAGTTGCCATAAAAAAAAAAAACTCGAGTTCTCTCCACATAGCTCCTTTCCTTTTTCCCTCTTTCCAAAATGATTCTTTTTTTAAAACCGTGAGACGTGTGTTATCAAAGCCGCCGCGTCGATATCATAAGACGTGACGTCACAGATACTGTAACGGTTTTCCTAACATATGATTGAGTTAAGTTTACTCATAATGGAATATCTACACAAATCCGGGCCGTGTCCGGGACGTGTCAGGGAAAAAATATCATTCGATACATTTTCTATGGATTCGTTCACGCACGTTGTCATGACAACGTATTTTTTTCCGTCCTGACAGGCCGCGGCCCGGTCACGTCACGTCCCGGGTACGGCCCGGATGTGTGTAGAACTTAACTTTGTATCTTATTAATAGAATTTACTTACCAGCAGCGATTTTGTACGCTTTTATCGTCATATCTTCGAAAACTTACACGATATCTTAAGCTTATGCGTCGTTCTGTAAGCTAGTGTTGTAAAATTTTATTAAGCACTTTTCAGTAGTTTTGCGTTAATGGGTAAGACCTCAATGGTTTTCTAAGCGCCAAAAAACACGGTGAAACGCAACTGAAACTGCTAGTTACTTTTGAGTTGCATTGAAGTTTCTGCTATAGGCTTCCTTAGAAAACCACACACGACGCAAATAGTTTGAAACGTTTCGTTGCAGTTGTGTTTCCCCTTGTGTTCTGGGTCTAATAGTCTAGTCTAGGCTAGACTCTTGACTCACTTATGTCTATTACCTTACGCTTTACTTTAAAACAACACCTCTTAGAGATTGTTTTCTAATGTTTTTCAAAATAAGATGTTTCTTTCCTTTTCAGTTCTTTTTTGTTTCTTCTTCCTTCCTCCAGAGCTCTACATAATGTTATTGAAATATACAAACCAGGGGCCAGAGTCTGCAAATTTAAAATAGTCTCAGTTGTGTGTCGGCAGAGCGTCAATGGTATTTTTTGACACATTTGGTATTCTGTTAAACAATGGCTTACACTGATTGCGAACAAATGTGCCAAAAAATTACATTGACACTCCGCCGACACACAAATGAGGAGCTATTTTAGGCCCAAAGGCAAAGAGGGAGTCCTTTGCCCATCAGTGGGACGTGACAGGCTGAGTGTACCAGTAAAAACAAACCTGCTTTTTGCAGAAAATACATGTACATACCCATTTTCAAAGATGCACAGAGGCACAGATCAGCAAATTCTGCAAGTGCTATTAATAGTGACACAATAAGGTCTCAAATCGCCTAGCATTAGTCCATAGTGACAAGTGCAGGGATTATTCAAGTTCGTTACTCGACAGGATGTAGATAGGAGTAAATAAACATTCTATTTACATATACAGGGTGGTTTAAAGCACAGGCTATTTTGTATTCTGCCAAATAAAAAAAAAATTGGTGGTAATCTATTGAAGATAAATATGTCCTTTATTAGTTTATCCAACTCTGCGACGCAGAGTCTGCGTTACAATCTGCGTGACACTACTAAAAAAAGGAAGAGATGGATGACCTTAATGAAAAATATCCATAACGCAATAAAAATTATGATTATCCTACCTATTTCCTATCCTAGTAATATTATAAAATGTTTGTGCCGATGATTGGATGTGAGGATGTTTGTTACTCTTTCACGCAAAAATCACTGAACAGATTTTGATGAAACTTTACAATATTTTAGCTTGCACATCAGAATAACACATAGGCTATATTTAAAAAAAATATTGTGTCGTTAACTCGTGGTCGAAGTCGCGGGCAGCCTCTAGCTAGTATATGAATAAGTTAGAAAGTTAGTTGATCTTCTTTTTGTAATATTCCCGTAGGTTAAGTGTGTATGTTTTTGTGAAATAGGTATCTTATGTAATAAATTCAAACGTATACTTATTCAGTTTCTTATGTAGATGATAATATACATATATTTTTCCCAATGATGTATATAAAAAAAAGTAATTTCCACCCTGTATAAGCTCTGGTTAGATGTGACCCAAACCTGTTCAGTTTTCTACCTCGTGTGGAAGTTACGTAATAAGAAAAAAAAACACCGCAACATCCAACTTGGATCTTCAGTAATACTAAATCACGTTCAATTCAGGACTCCACTTGTCTTGAGTGCTTGTACCAAGGAGGTCTTATGTTGGCTTAGAAAAACTGGACTGGCTGGATTAGGGATGTATCTACGTATCTTGGGATCATATGATGGAAATAATAGAAAACAAATGTTCTAGGCGGCATGGTCTCTGATCTTTGCCTGTGCTGAATAGGCGAATTAAAAAAAACACATGTAATTACTTACTCTAGAGTGCGTTTCATGAAATAGTTCCTATACCGCCATGTTGGCAGCATTGTTTGTACTGCCACATTACCCTTGATGACGTTTCGCAGTACAAACAGTGCTGCCAAATTGGCATTGGCAGTGCCAATGGTGGCATAGGAACTATTTCTATTATTCGGATATATTTTTGTGAAGACACGAGACATTATTATTATTACATAAATAAAAAATATATATATAATATAAGGTCGAATTGAGAAACCTCTTTTTTTAGTCGGTTTAAAAAAATATAATCCACTGTTTTGGCGTCTAATTATATGCAATTTATTGACTAATTGTCAAATACCCAATAGCCAGGCTACAAACGGGTGTAAGTAACCGAAGATGTAACTTAATCAAGCGAAAACCAACCGTTAAGTCGAAAATTTTGAACCGGACCACACCCAAGTGAAAGACGACGAGACGGCGGCGGCGCCCGCGCAAGAACGTGTTTAGATTTACGCGCCAAATCAGCTGTTTCTGCTGGTTTGTGGCTAGTTTTATTTAAAGATAGATATATTCCATTCTGTCAAATGATAAGGATATGGACAAGGAATATGGGTTATGAAAAAGTAGACTTATTTTTTAATTTATGGCACCTACCATAAAGAATTCTGCCAACGAATAGACTTTGAACATATTGTTTGACATGAAAATATCAGTTTTTGACAATCTTAAGTGTTGCCATAATTATTATTTTTTTATTAGCCTTTTTCGTCCCACTGCTGGGCAAAAGTCTCTCCCATGCTTCTCCAAAGACTCCTGTTGTTAGCTCAAACCCCAAACTAGTGTTATTAATATATATACAAACATATCTATCACACCTCTTCCCCATCGATGTAGACGAAGACCTCCCTCCAACAACGATACACACTTCCTTCGCTTCGTCCACATTCAAACACCCACAGATAATAATTGTTGGACGCTATTTTGGAAAATAAAAAAAATGTTGTAGGTAGGACATTCTCCATACTAAAATCTTCAAACCCCTATAAATGTCTTTGCAAACACCCTTAAAACAAAAAAGTCATGTTTTTAACTTTGTAATAGTGAAAAAAAACCTGCAATAAAAAAAAACATTGTAATACATGATAGTGAACATTCGGCGAGCTTTGATTTGTTTATTGATAGTTGAAGTGTCGAATATAAATGAGGATAATGACGATGATCGTTATAAACTCGCGAGTGAGGCCTTTTTGCATAAATATTTTTCTCGTCTTTTAACCTGCAAATGTTAACTGCGGTCCTGAGTTGTATTAGCGCTGATACTTTATGCGTCTCTAGTTAGTTTATGTGTGTTATAGCCTAAAGGCCTGAATTTTGGATTTAAACACGCTAGTCGTTTAGGATTTTGATGGACGCATGTTTAAATGCTTTTAACAAGTTATAATTTCTTATTGGAACTGTATCTACTTTTCGTGGAATGAATTGGGGCCCAATTCTGCTAAATTATAATAGCCTCAGTTGTGTGTCGGCAGTGTCAATGGCATTTTGACACATTTGGTTTTCTGCTAAACAATGGCTTACACTGATTGCGACCAAATGGTGTCAGAAAATGCCATTAACACTCTGCCAACACACAATTACTTACAATAAATTAGCAGACTTGGGCTTCAGGCAGCTTGTCACTATTTTAGTCAACTACTTTTTTATTTTGTCTATTCAGGACATGCAAGGATCAGAGACCATACAGCGTAGTCCTTTAACTACTACCTACTTTGCTGTGTTTTTTTTTTAATTATAAAATGGCAATTACCATTCTGGATTCTGCCAGAGTGTCAAGTAAAATAAAGCTTCATTTAATGTCTTTTTCCTGATACAATTCTTCGAATGATTGCGTCACTGTTTTTTTTTTCGATGAATCGTCTTCGTTTTCATATTAAGAGCATTGCTCTTGTCTGTTGTGTCTGCGCCATTATAACCAGTTCAAAATTTGATTTTTTTTATCAGAACCTTCCTCGCATATTTTTATTTATTCCTTATTTATTACCTTCTGGTTAAGGCGTCTATCTAATGTTTACCTACAGCGTGCGACGACACAGGTATCTGTCTTGCTGTTTCTATCCCATCGAGGTAGACGGAGACCACTCCCTTCCAGCATTCATCATTTTAGACATCGATGGTTCTTAGGACCTGCTGCCTGTCAAATTCTGCCAAATTACTGTAAAAACGACTCAGTTCTATGTAACTCTGTTGAATACAAATCAATATCGTTAATATGAAAACAATAATGATGACATTTGCAAGTTAAGTTAGTAAGTTGAGTATTTTATTATAGTATAACCAAGTACAACCCAATACATAAATATACTTAAGTCGCCTTAAATAAATACAATACAATACACACTTATCCTTAAATTATTTTATACACAGGTAAACTAACTTATTGGTAATAAAATGATTAGGAATTAATTAATCTTTCACATCCCAGAAAAAAAAGAACAATAGAAAATCTATTGTGTCTGGGCTTATAATGGGTCAGTGGGAAGTGAGAGGTTAAGTCTTTTTCTCCAAAATACAGGAACCTATTTCTTTTTAGGTGGATTTTAAGAATCAACTTGCTAATATCTCTATTTCCCCAAAACACAGGTTTAACACCACCTTCCTGTGCTAAGCGTGAGTATTATAGTCATAAAACCATAGACAATACGATACTTATAACAGAAGAATAACCAGAAAGGTATCAAAGGGCGGCGCTGTAAAGGCATTCCTTATACTCTAAGATCCGGCCGCTAAAAACCGTACCTATCGCGTTTTCGCTTGAAACCATGTCTTTACACTTATTTATGATTAGGAGAACTCATATTGACTAGGTTGCCTATTAAAATGTTTGCGGCCACATTATTAAAAGTATTTAAAAAATATATATAAGTGTTTATTTCGATTTGAAATACGGCTAGAAGACTTCTACATAATGTGCAGAGTATGCCCTTTTCGGGATTATATACCCTTTCCGTTACACCCTGTATACAGGGTGTAACAGAAAGGGTATATAAAGCCGAAACACAGCGATAGTCCTCATGAAACTGAACAACTTTCCCCAAGTAACACGGGTCGTAACTCGAAAAAAAAATTTCGCCTCCCCATACAAAATGCCCGATCAGCTGATCGAGTAAGTATGGGCGATCCAAAAAAAAATTTCGAGTTACGACCCATGTTCCTTGGGGAAAGTTGTTCAGTTTCATGAGGACTATCGCTGTGTTTCGGCTTTATATACCCTTTCTGTTACACCCTGTATATGAAAAATTCATATTGGGAAAGAAACTTCACATAAGTTTTTTTTTATTGGCGTCACGCGGTTTGCGTATTTGCCATAATATTCACCTAAGTTGCTTTTTCGTTGTTGTTTTTTTTAAAGTTGTTGCTTTAAAAAAAAACTTGCTGTCACATTTTTATAGGCAACCTACTTAATATGAATTCTCCTAATCATAAATAATCTATATTTGTACAGTTTATTTATTTATTAAGTACCTAGTAAATTACAGTATTTATTTATTGCCCTGCTCTACTCTACAGTCTTCCTAAACTAGTCCTACTCCAAAAGTTGTCTGGAAGAGATCATTTTTGTGATAAGGCCGCCTTTGCGCACAATGTTTTAGTTTTATCTATCTATCTAAATAAGTGTAAAGACTTGGTTTCAAGCGAAAACGCGATAGGTACGGTTTTTAGCGGCCGGATCTTAGACTATTATACTCTTATACAACCATATGATTTGAGAAGAATTCTCAGGACTACTTGCAAACTTAACTCATGTCCTTTAATTCCAACAAAAAATCTTATTCTAAACCCTATGTGGTTGAAATTAGAAGTCCTGTTTATTTTTCAACTGTATTTTTATCTTTGCAGTGTCATATAGTTTGCCGCGCTTTTTCGTTAGTGTTCGCAATGGATTTTTAACTTTATTTGTGAGATGTTAGAGTGTATTTTAGAAGTTTAAAATGAAAAAACCATATGATTTCAAGTAGTGAATCGATTTTTGCGTCTGTGTGCAAGTGTTACCGGATATTTTGTAGTTGACAAACGAATTGAGACTCAATAGTAATAATTTAAAGTATATTTTTCCGTGACGTCATTAATTTTCTATGTGTGGAAACAGGATTCTCTTCCCATATGATTTTTGTTTGACATTCTTCGGGTTGATGTATTTGAATTTATCGTTTATTGTTAAGGTTTAGAGTTCATTTTGTAAAGTTTGCGGTTTCGATCTAGTTAGGTGGGGTCAAAACAGCGCGGGCGCATTGTATTGACCGAATTTTGTAGGAGAATCCTACCAAAAATATGATTAAAGTTTATTTGAACAAATGCAAAAAATAGAAATAAAATTATGATCACACAATTAAACCAATTTAGCAAACTACTGAATTAATAATAATAATAACAGAAAAAAAAACAATATTTCTAAGAAAATAAATAAGTACCAACCAACTCTGCCAACGTGTTATTTTTTACGAAAAAAATCACTGGTACATTAAAAAAAATTGAAAAGTTTTTGTCCTAAAAATGATTTAATTTATTATTCAGTAAGCTGCAAAACACATGATTTCAACGTAAAAATATGAATTTAATTTATTTTTCACATTTCGTGTTAAAAAAAAAATCTGTAACAAAAATCCTACCAAAATAGTAGAAATATTTTTCCATTACAACACAGGATCTCAAGGGTGGCACAGCGGGGCGCGATAGGGGAAGCAGGGAATTTGAACTGCCGGTTGCGCCGGCACAACATTACCAGTCGCTTTCGGGCCGCGATACATAACGCTACGCGGTGCCTGCGCTCAAAACACTAATCAGCTGAGAGAGACACAAAAAAGACTGAAACATGGACTTGTGAATAGTGCTTTTAAAAATATAAGTGACATAAAAACTCTTTAGTGATAACCTGTCAAAATGTGGGGCGAAAGCAGCAAGAATTGTGAAATAAACTGCCAGTGCTCGGGGTAAGTTTTTGATTCTTTTTTTTTCGTGTTCTATTTTCGAATCGCGTGTGGTCTTGTTTACGGAAGGAATGGGGTTCGAAACTTGAAAATTATCGTCTTTTCTTTACACCTTTCTTAATTTGAATTTCTGAGATTTTTTACTTTTTTTCATCAGCTGATAATAAGTTTGTTTTCGGTTACATATAAAACTCCGTAATTTTTATAAAACTTTGTGTTTTACTAGTATTTACATTGCCGGGAAGCTTGAAAATTTTTCTTTTTTACACTTTAAATGTCTAAAATAGTTTTTTTTGTTCAAAATTTAAATTAACGGCTGGAAGGACCACCCATCTTCGAGATGGTCGTGACATCACAGTTGCTTCTGTTACAAAACAAGGATAGGTAGGTACTTAGGACTCAAAAAACTATTTAACTAGGCACCTTGCCTACGGTGCTGTTTAGTATCTTTATTACTTCCTTATTCTATTTTAAAGTTTCATATTAAATATTAAAATAGAATTACGAAACTTTTAGAAGTGACTTAACTTAGACTTATTTTACTATAACAGGACTAGCTAGCTATGTAAATCTAGATTTTTGAGATTAGGTACCAATTCTGTGACAAACTTATGTACCTACATAGCCCTTTACCCAATGTGGTGATTTTGTAGAGGTAATGTCCTTTATTTAGCTGTTGACTATTACCAATTTAGACTCCTTTTTGTGTCTTAGAATGTCCAAAGTTTTCTTGTTAGGTAAGTATGTCAATTATCTAAACACCTCGTATATTTTCAAGTCAATGACATCTAAGCAATATACCTATCTGAAGATTGTTTCTCAGCTCTTAATTTAGTAGTTTCATGCCTTTTTAATTCATTTTGATAGATTTAAATACTCTACGGATATCTTCTTCCTCGTTTTTGCGACTTTTCTTCTGTATTAACAGACTACGAGTACCTCAAAGATTCAACAAAACGTATAAATTAACTGGAAACTCAATCTGTAAGACCGCGCATACAGCTCAAGTTCCAAGTTAAGGTACCTACTATAGCTTAATAATAATACAAGGCAGTCTAGGTATTTGGTTTAGACAAAAAAAACTGAATTTAAATTATATTGCGTCATCGTCCTGCTAAAGGAATCCTTGAAATAGGTAGGTACCTATTCATTCATAGAGGTGAATGACCTGGGGGGCAAGTCTGCTAATTTAAGCTTTGCATTTGCTTTCCGTTTGCTTTCCGTTTGCGATCCATTTGCTTTTATTTTGCGATTGACTTATATTGTGTCAAATTGGTATTTTTACCGAAAGCAATCGCATCGCAGTCGAATCGCAGAAGCAAGGATTTATCGGGTTGCCTATTAAAACGAGACAAAACCTACCTAAGAAAAAGTGCTGTTAGTAAAAACTATCATTTATGTTCTAAGAAATAATACTGGTTTATTTAAGCTAGGATATCCTTTAAAATACAGAATATTTATTTCTACAACATTGAAATGCATTTATTTGCATAAATTTCATGAAAATTTTCGAAAAAAAACAGCGATTGAAGCTGGCTGTTTATTAATAAAAAAATTGACATTGTCACTGTCAATATCATTGGTGAATGGTGTCACGATGGTGTCACGTCATGCCCGTTCCCTTTGAGTATATAATATATAAGGTGAAGCCATACCGTCTAGATCTACGTGTCTGGTCTGGCGCAAAATGGCTACTTTTTGTGTGGTACAGTCGCCATCAGATATATGGTAGCGGTCAAGGTACTCAAATATTTCGGAGCAGCATTAAATTTCAATATGTTCGTTACAATAGATGCGGCCTATAATATCGGAACATATAAATCGTCACAAATATCGGAACATATAAATCGTCACAAATATCGGAACATTTATGTAAAATGTACTTTAAGTCTGTGTAATACAATTTAAAATGCTTGAGATTGGACCCACGAAGTTATCAATAATTTGTAGTGACATTCACCGAAAAGAGTGTCATTGTGACTGTCTCTTTCAAATACAACAAATATTCTTACCAAACTAAATGCCTATATAAAAGTTCTTTTGACGCAATGTCAAAATTGAAGGGCGTAGAATGATTAGCTTAATTTCGATAAAACGATGTCAGATACTTAATGGTGTAGTTGATAGTCCTTTGACTATTAAAGCACATAGTCGTGGGTTCAAATCTGATGAGAGTGCGTTATTTATTTTCTACTTTTTATGGATGAAAATAGCATTATTATTTTGTATGTCTTTCCTTTCACGGAACAATGGTAAAGTAAATGGTAAAAGTCCTTTTACACTTGGTAGGTATAAACAGTGTAGTAGTAGTTATTGTTCTACAACAAAAGAAAATTACAAAGAATAAATATTATAACAAGTAAGTAAGTAAATAATAAAATAGCAAACATGGTGTTGTTGGTACTTAAAATTATTTTATTAGTATACCTAAGTATCTATCACGATTGAATTGTTGATCAAGTACTAGAACCTACTTGGTAATTATCTTTCATGTCCGAACTCTTTTAACGCGTGTAGTTATATTTGTGTTCTTCATGTTTTCTATATTCTTGACGTTGACAAGTCAATATAGGTAGTACCGAGTTCAAATGTGTACTATGTAGCACAGACTTAAAGTACATTTTCCATAAATGTTCCGATATTTATGATCATCTTGACTGCTTAGATACCATTGACGATTATTTTCGTTCCGATATCATTACCTGATTGTATGTAACGAACTTATTAAACAGTCTCTGATCCTAAATTTGTGACGTTTTATATGTCCCGATATTATAGGCCGCATCTATCGTAACGAACATATCGAAATTTAATGCTGCTCCGAAATATTTGAATACCTTGACCGCTACCATATATCTGATGCTGACTGTACTATTTAATGTTTGACAGGTCATCTACCAAGAAAACTATAAGAAAACTTGGCGCAACCTTGGCACGCTGTCATAAACTCATTTGTATATGAAAAAAAATGGGGCCACTCCTTATAATCGTTCCTCATTGCCTGTTCCTCATACATTACAATGTTTATAACTAAAATAAACAATGTAAAAAGTTATTTTAAAAGTTATTTCATAGCTTGATAGCTTGATCAGCGAGTTAATAGGCGACCGGTTTGCACATTTTGGTTGGTAAGTATCTAGTTATACCTAATTAATTTACTGAGATATTTCATTTTTATAAATACATATGTTTGTCGGTATTTTCTTATTTGTAACTGGTAATTTGCAGGTTGAATCTTCACTCCGAATCTCCAACCTTTAAAACGAGTGGCCGCAGCCTCGTAGACGAACACTTCCATGAGCCATTTATTTACTTATTTATTCTCCAATTCCCGAAGAAGTAAAAACACCCCGAGATAGAGACCCCGAGAGTAAGTACTTACTTACCTAGGCTGGGGTCTAGTAGATGAAATAAATACTCGATTAAGTATATTACATAATTACATTTATTACAAAAGCTAAATGAAAACTCGAAGTCTCAATACTCTCAATTCCTTGAAAACCTATGCGTTATGTATGTCTATCCCATCCGTAATCTGTAACAAGTAATTAATTATGATGATTATAATTTATCAATATTATAATATTTTCTTTGTAGGTACTTCATGTTATATACAAACATATACCAACCATTTACTTCTTTTTTCTCCGCAGCCTTGCACCAAGAGTTCTTTGTACTACCTGGCCTCTTAGAAGCCTCTTAGAAGAGCAGCAGTTCAGCGAGTTCACTCCCTCTTCTGCTTCGAGTATAGGCTGTTCAACCTGAAATATAAAAATGTTAAAGCTAATCTTGTTCTTTTCATTTAAAGTTATTTTGTTGGTAATATGTACGTAATGTTTTATGTTGAATGTTGAGATTGGGAATATTGGGATATTTTATGTGTTTATTATCAGTTAGGTACTGGTTTTCTTGAACATTAATGAAATAAATATTATTTTAGTGTAGATACTTAAATGTGTTTTCACTCACTAGTAGCTTTTTTTGCTCGAGTATGATTTATTTACCTGATTTTGCCTTTCTCTTTCTGCATCCTCAGTTGTTAATGACATCTCAGGTATTCTGTGCCAATTTGCTATGTTATGCAGCACGCACACACATTCACTGTTGGTTCAGTAGAGATTGAGGCACAGGAGTGGACGAGCTGACAACAGACCTCTAAAAGAATTTAATTTAATCTTAAAGGACTAATATGTCAAGCTACACAACACAACTAGAATATGATAATCTTGTGTGGCAGTATCGGTACCAACTCACAAAAATACGCTTAGGTAGGTACTGTATAGGTACCTCGTCGTCATCATCAGCCCATATACGTCCCCACCGAGGGGCACGAGTGATTAGACCATATAGGTACCTACTTAATATAAATTACTTATACTGAGGTCCAAGTTTACTTGCCTTTAAAATATTCTATACCATCTCGACGGCGGCGGTAGCTGGAGGATGGGGGGTCAGCTCCTCACTTCGGGCTTTAGCCATACACTCGGACTTACGTCTCGAAACGCGTCGACGGGGCGCCTTGATAACGCACAAGTTTTGCGGCGCTATCGCAACAGGCAACGTCTTTGGTCTGCTGCGTTAGCATTAGTCAAAATACGCCCGATTATAATAGCACCTCAGGCCTCGTTATTGCAGAAACCGAACACGCACTGATACAGAAAGTGTCCTTGCTCAATCCCAAGAGAATAATATAAACTGGCTCAATCCTTCAACAGTCCAAGTTCTACCGAACTGCGTTTGACACATGTGTCAAATAACGCAAAATAGCGTTGAGAATACCCTCTTGGCAACTTATGTGCTTATGAACTGCTACTGAAGTTACAGAATACATCACAAGCAGTTCAAACGCAGTCCAAACGCTTAAAGCGTTAGCAGAATACCAAATATGTCAAATTAAGCGACTGAAGTGCGTTTGCTTTTCTTTTGCGTTTCTTTTGGTGCATTTAGTAATTAGCAGACTTGCCCCCCTGTTGATAATCTGTTAGGTAAGTTTTTTTTAATTAAAAAAGAACTAAAAGGCCAATCATGTGGTTGAGCTTTTAGACTTAAGTTTTTTTTTAAATCTAATCTTTTTTTTAATACCTACAACATGCAATACCTAATTTGAGTCGGTATTTGTATGAGAGCTTGACTATGCAGGTTTCATTCAAGTTAATATCCACTTCCTTCCATTTCCTTCGATACAAACACACTTCCGTGACTTCATCCGCGTTCATAAGTCTCCTCATACATGCACATAACATTTAGGTTATTCTTGGCTTGGCCTTTAAAAAATAATACTTAATTGTTTCTGGTATTTATGCAGCGAAAACCTACCTACTCATACATTATACAAGTTTTTTTTCAAAACTAGATAATATTGTCACTGGCCACAACCAATAAATTGGACCTCATAAAACACCTGAATGCGGTATCAAATTCCTTTTAAAAAATGTGTTCTTTTTTCAAAAATGGGCGCGGCGAGGCTGATACGGGCCCATTGTATGTGCCATAGACAACCACAACTCTTAAAAGTTTATTATCTATGATTCTTTTTTTTTTAAAGCCTTACAAAAGTTGTGTGACCTCTTTTTTATTATGTAAACTTAATGGGTTTTGTCTTATAGTTTTGCTTGTAGATAAATTGACATTTAATATAATTTAGTCAAAAAGTCACTGACTTCGTGAGGTCTATTCTAGTCTAAGTAGAGCATTAGTCAGGCAATGTACTTAATAGATAAAACTTTTCTCAATTTGCCGTAAGTCTGGCTGTCTGAATCCACAATGGTACTTATTTGACATTTATTAAAAAAAAAACTCAAATTAAACTTCGAAAATGTTGGTAGAGTGCGTTTCATGAAGAAGTTCCTATGGCGCCAAGTTGGCAACATTGAAAATTTGTACTGAAAACTTTTTCATGAGACACGCTCTACTTAAACTTTAAAATTAGAACTCTCCGCTTTGTCTCAAAGACAAACTGCCATTTAGAGAAATGGATGCGTCACGCTTCAACAAAATTATGCTAACGAACTTTATTTATCAATTTATGATAGCCTAGTGCCACTAAATTAAACAACAGCTTTGTAAAACTGCGAGACGCGAAGTCCACTAGGATAAATTATCTCTCTTTCATACGTCATACATCTAAAAGAGACATGTATACTGCAATTGCTACAGAAACGGAAGAAAATTAAAATAAGTTTTTCCAATTTTGTGTCGGGTCAATTTCTTTTTTTTAAGAATACCATTTTTAGAATGACAGCACAAAATCGGTTGCGGACAAGAGTTTCAACAACTTTTTAAATTCTGTTATTGTACCTTCCGATTTATAACAGGATCCCCAAATTCACACATGGCAATACTTACCTACTTATTAAAAAAAAACTTCAATAACTACCTAAGTAAATTATTTCATTAAGTAGGAATAGAGCACTTTTGCACTCAATAATACATAATTATGAATGAAGTAATAACATTCTAACTAAATATTGATATAAGCACTTAAAAATTAATGATAAATGTATAATTATCAAAATACCGTTCATAAATATTTGGGACAGGCGACAATGTAGCTTGCAACGCATCTTATCAATTTAAAATGTCATTAAAATTAATTATAAAGCAGTTATTTCTTTTTAAATAGGTCGCATTGATAAACGCGCAATGAAAACAAAAGAGTTTGCGTTCAAAAAGTCTGCGATAGGCGCGAACTGTCAAATTGAATTAAAAAAAAAATTAAATTAAAAATTTAAAAAACCCCCGACTATAAAAAGTAACAAATAAAATAAGTACTTAGTATTTTGTCAACTGAACAGCGCTTAATATTTCATACAAATTGACAACTTTCATACAAACTTCATTTCATCGGGGGACCGCATTCTATTTTCCTTACGAATATTTTAAATTATACTCGTACTTATCGATTCAATTTAAACATTTCATAGGTATTTTTTAAATTTTGACATCACATTATGATTATTTATGATAGGCGTACTTACCTACCTTTTTTTTTTCTACCTAGTAGACCAAGCTATAGCTACTTAGCGGTCCCCCGACAGAATGAAGTTTGTATGAAAGTTGTCAGTTTGTATGAAATATTAAGCGCTGTTCAGTTGACAAAATACTAAGTACTTATTTTATTTGTTACTTTTTATAGTCGGGGGTTTTTTAAATTTTTAATTTAATTTTTATTTTGAAGTTTTTAAACCTTTTTAAATTACTATTATAAGCTCATCCTGTTGTCAACATTGCATTGTGTTAAGAATCAAACACTGTTCAAAACGAATCCAAACACGACATATCTGCTGTTACATTTTTCAAGAATGGATGGAATGCTGAAAATTCTGACTCCATCATTAGCTCCTCACCTGTTGTCACCATTGCATTATATTAAGAATTAAACACTGATAAAAATGAATCCAAACACGACATATCTGCTGTTACATTTTTCAAGAATGGATGGAATGCTGGAAATTCTGACTCTATCATCAGCCCCTCGTCTGTTGTCACCATTGCATTATATTAAGAATTAAACACTGATAAAAATGAATCCAAACACGACATATCTGCTGTTACATTTTTCAAGAATGGATGGAATGCTGGAAATTCTGACTCCATCATCAGCCCCTCGTCTGTTGTCACCATTGCACTATATTAAGAATTAAACACTGATTAAAATGAATCCAAACACGACATATCTGCTGTTAAATTGGATCTAT
Organism: Anarsia innoxiella; assembly: GCA_947563765.1. NCBI lineage: Eukaryota > Metazoa > Arthropoda > Insecta > Lepidoptera > Gelechiidae > Anarsia > Anarsia innoxiella. The sequence continues at coordinate 1,840,080 of OX387419.1, forward strand.
AACTCTACCACAGCCGACAAAAGAGCTGATGACCTTGAAAGGGCTGAACCGATTTTCATATAATATATCTAAGAACACTCCCAGGAATACCAGCTTTAAATAAAAAAAAACCGCATCCAAATCCGTCCACGCGTTTGGGAGCTACAGTGCCACAGACAGACAGACACACAGACAGACACACAGACAGAGGGGTCAAACTTATAACACCCCTCTTTTGGCGTCGGGGGTTAAAAAAGAGACCGCCCGCGAATTCGTGCACATTTATCGTCATTTCTTGGAAAATTAACGCAATATCTTAAAATTATATAGCTTTTGTGTTATTCTGATGTGTAAGCTACAATATTGTAAAGTTTCATTGGAATGTTCAGTAGTTTTTGCGTAAAAGAGTAACAAACTACTCAAAAAACGGCACAAACATTGACATTTATAATATTAGTAATAAGTATGATTTATTTATTACCGTTTTTGATTAGGTATCTGTATGTACAGTGCTACAAGGATCTTTTGGCACGTGCCGGAAATCGGAACAAACGATATCATCTTGTAAATTGTCATTATTTTGAGTTATTTATTCACCACCCACGTCCTCCTGGCAATGTCACTCAAGTGCTAATAGATCCTTGTAGCACTATAGGTACCTCTAGTAGTAAAATATGTAGAAATCCTTGAAAGGTCAGATTCGGTCGAGTGTGACAGTGGCATTAGTTAAAACAAATGCAACTGGGTTGTGGTACAAGTTATAAGGGCCTTCGACAAGTCTGCTAATTTAAAATAGCCTCAGTTGTGTGTCGGCAGAGTGTCAATGGCATTTTTTGACACATTCGGTATTCTGCTAAACAATTGCATACACTGATTGCGAACAAATATGTCACAAAATTCATTAACACTGCCGACACACAACTGAGAATATTGTAAATTAGCAGGAAACCTGCTTACACTAGAGAAGAAATTCGAGGGTGTATGTGAAATCCGCCAACCCGCACTTGGCCAGCGTGGTGGATTACGGCCTAATCACTCTCTGTATGAGAGTAGGCTCGTGCCCCTCCGTGGGGACATATATGGGCTGATAAAGAAGAAAGAAAGCAGACTTGAGCCCAATCACTAGTTATCCTTCTAATATTACAAAATGTCAATGTATGCCGACATACATACATACAGTGCTACAAGGATCTATTGGCACTTGAGTGACATTATCAGGAGGGCGTGGGTGGTGGTGAATAAATAACGTCAAAATAATGACAATTTACAAGATGATATCGTTAGTTCCGATTTCCGCCACGTGCCAAAAGATCCTTGTAGCACTGTACTTACTCCTCACAGTTAACATATCAAATCGCTCCCGCTCTCTCCCTATACCTTACCTGAACCGGTGGAACGCATGACCGTGACGCGCCGTTAACGTCCCCGTGCCGTTAACGTGCGAGCTACGTTACGTTACGTGCACATGGCGTCAATCACTCTAGCGTAGCCGTAATTGGCTAGTTAGGTTTTAATTCAATTTACTTTTGGTGAAACTGGCCCTTCCTACAGAGCAACCCTACAGAGTTTCTTGCTAGGTTCTTCTCTGGGGTATACTGCACTCTTGCGAATCTAGCATTAACTTTAAAAAATTACCCGTCCTAAGTGTTGTCAAACTTAACCTACAGGATTAAATGATTTTTAATTTTCATTTTCCTTCCTTATCAGCCCTTTAACGTCCCCACTACTGGGGCACGAGCCTTCACCCGTACATAAGGTGACTGATACATAAGGACTGATGATGACGAAAACAGAGCTAATATCTCTTTGTCGTGCTGAAACTCCTATGGCAGAGAATTTTGTGTACCGTACTGAAAAAAGCGCGTATTATTGAAAACTAAAAGATATTTTATTTAACTCTTTTTCAAAGAGTCATTTACCAAAATTGCAGTTAAAGAATGAAAAATTTTACTAAAGAGATGTGATTAAATTCTCTTTTTGAATTTACAATACCTGGCTGAATGGTTTAAGAGTGTCGGCGATTTACAAAAATTAAAAAGCACACGCAATGCCGCCAACTTAACAAAAAGGAAATTACGAACACAATGACATTGAAGAACAATTCGAAATTTGAAAGTTATACTTAGTTTTGTGTAGGTGGTTATGGCAAATGGAATTCTTGGATTCGATCTGGTGACCAACTCTGTTAATTTACAATATACTCAGTTGTATGTCTGTAGAGTGTCAATGGCATTTTTTGACACATTTGGTCGCAATTAGTGTAAGCCATTGTTTAGCAGAATAGGTACCATATGTGTCAAAAAATGCCATTGACACTGTGCCGACACATAACTGAGGCTATTTTAAATTGGCAGACTTAGGCCCCAGTATTATTTATTTACTGTATTATGCTATGACGTTTCATAGTACGTTTACTATGACACCCTATTTCCTAGTTTCGCTAGCGCATCGCCCTTTAGGTCGTTCACCCCAACAGATGCACGCAGCCCTTGTTTAATAGAGGGTGGGTGCCGTTAGGTGGAACGCCAGGGTTGAGGGTTCGGAAACCAGATGGTGGTTGTGGAGATTTGGGGGTAAGATAATGGTAGGTAGTGTTTTAAAAGTCAAAAGTAGTATTTTTCCGATTTTTTTAAGTACTTATTGGTCATATTGCGATTAAGACATTACGCTAAGTTGTAGTTTTGCGATGTAGATGTTATGCGTGTAGGAAATATCCTATCTATCCTTTCGCGTAATAACGCGAAAGGTTTTTTTAACTTTGACATTTTGCGTTTTGAGACGTTTCGCGATTTGGAGGATTGGTCATTTTGCGTATTAACGACAACATGTCAAGAAGAATACACAATTGTTTTTGTTAACAAAAAAAACTTATTCTCAAAGACCCGAACATAAATAAGTAGTAGGTACCTACTTATATTACTTACCATTTTAGTATGAATGATTACTTACAAGACAGTATAGTAAGTTAAGTAGATACTTACTCAAAACCACTCCTACAAACATCAATCTCAATAATACATTACATTTTTTGTCCCATCTCGTAACCTACACAATAAAACTCATAAAAAACCCGACGAAAGTTAAAATACTGTTATGCTAACTTTTTACTTTTACTCTCTACTACTCTTACTTTTGTTCGTATAATATTATGACGTAATTCGAATTCGTTTGACAGCTGATGATTTCCCGCGGTTTTTTGACATTAGGAGTTTTCAGTTGTTTTCTTTCTTTGTTTTTTTTTAAAGATGTTTGTTTATGGTTGGTTAGTTTTAGAGATAATTTGCAAAGCGTAATTTAGATTCGTTTGACAGCTGATGATTTCCCGCCGTTTTTTGACATTAGGAGTTTTCAGTTGTTTTTCTTTGTTTTTTTTTCAAAAATGTTTGTTTAAGGTTGGTTAGTTTAATAGATAATTTGTAGTAAGTTTAAAGGTGCAGGAAAACATCATGAGGAAATCTGCGTACACTAGAGAAGAAATTCGAAGGTGTATGTGAAATCCGCCAACATTGGTCCAGCGTGGTAGATTACGGCCTAATCACTCTCGTATGAGAGTAGGCTCGTGTGTCTGTAGTGGGGACGTTAAAAGGGCCGATAAAGAAGAATAGGTAGGATTTGAAATTAAGCTACATAAATACATAACTAATATAGGTACGAATAAAAAATTAAAACTAGAGAATTATAATAGGTGCTACAATTTAATACAATTTCAATCCAATTTGTAACAACAATCTTCCATCCTTTTCTTTTAACAAACAATTTCAACAACAAAGACAGAGATGGCTAACAAAATGGCTGCCAAGATAACCATAGACAATAACAGCGGCCGTTTGAAAAAGGAATCAGAGGTAATGGCCAGTGGATTCGACGTAGTGATGGGTTTTATGAGTTATCGATGATCGGAAATTGTCGATATACATGAATAGTGGATCCTACATCAAAGTTTGTGCCATGGATGGATGTGAGAATGTTCGTTACTCTTTTTACGCAAAAACCATTAAACAGACTTTAATGAAACTTTACAATACTGTAGCTTGCAATTCAGAATAACACATGGGCTATAAGATGTTTGCTACTCTTTCGCGCAAAAACTAAACAGTTTTTAATGAAACTTTACGATATTGTAGCTTGTACATCAAAATAACATATGAGCTTTTATACAATTTTATGATACTGTGTAAATTCAAGATATGACGCGACAAATGCGTTACGAAATCGTAGGCAGCCTATTCTTATTATATTTTGTTAATTTTTTTTTAGATTCAGTCAATACAGTCACCGAATTCAACTTCATCGATATAAATATCGACATTTTACAAACACTACCAAAAGGCGAAAGGAGCGAGGCATCCCCTTTTTTTCCATTTTCACGTTGGTCAAGGCTCACGATTATACAGCCACGGCCACGACCGCTACGGTTGTCGTCTATTCCCGCCCTTAGTTTTTTTTTTTTCTTTTTTTTTTAAGCAAATGGAACATGAATTGTTCAATCTTTTTTAGTAAAGGGGTATTTTTTTTAATCTGTAGGGTTTTTCTACGAAATAGAATTACTCAGTTTATCATGAAAGCTAGGTCCCAGTTTTGATGTGTTGGGTTCGATTAATAAACGTCCGAGGGGCCCAAGTTTGCTAATTTAAAATAGCCTCAGTTGTGTGTCGCATACGTCTACGCATACGCAACGCATTCGCATCCGGTGTGTTTTGGCTTTAACAGTAAAGTTTAAGAGTAAGCTTATACTTACAAGATTGCAAGTAACTATAAGATGTATGTATGTACATATAGCCACTAATTTCGCGTATAATTTCCCTTTTTGAACCTCAGCCGCGCGTCGCCACGCCCTCTCACGATTTTCTTAGAGGTTGCTGTTAAAAAGACTGCATTACTTAAAGAACGAGAACCAATATGGACGGATACTGGCTGAAAATGAAGTGCTTTAAAAAATAAAATTTTGTCTGTGGCAGAATATGCGACTAGCATGAATGCCAAACATTTGCCAAACAATAAAAAATAAATAAAAGAAATAATAATTTGACATTTATTTTTGTGTGCGTAACATCAGTTAGATCATTGAGTTTTGATTGAATATTTTTTTGGTTATTTTTTCTTAACTATTTTTTATAGAATCCTAGTCATAAGTATAACTTAAATTAAAGTTGCTTTATGCGTTTTTTAATAAAAATATTGCGCTCCAATCACATCAAAATGAATATCAAGACAATTTTTACGTGATTTAAACCGCAATTCTCATATTTTACGTGACTCTATAACGAAACGAGTAATACAACAGTCCTTAAAGGAGCGTTAAAATAAAAAGAAAAACTTGCAATACAAGTAACAAGAGTAATCACAAAAGTTTCTCGAGCCCAAGTCTCCTAATTTACAATATACTCAGTTGTGTGTCGGCAGAGTGCAATCAGTGTAAGCCATTGTTTAGCAGAATACCAAATCTGTCAAAAAATGCCTTTAACACTCTGCCGACACACAACTGAATCTATTTTATATTAGCAAACTTGTGTCCCTGGATCATTGGAACCGATCGATAAATACTGGAAAAACTAAAAATTACGTAGCAAGCGAAAATGTAGTTTAATAATAAGTAAAATAAGGTTGTGTTTGAAGCTTTCCCTACATCCCTCGGTTAAATAGAAGCAGGTGGTGCTACCCTAATCAAATGCCCTTTGCGATTATATTTGCCACTTTATTGTAGTGGGGTGTCACGCTAGTTGAAAGTGTTGAAAAAACGCGTCGAGTTTTTCTGCAAATATTTAAAAAAAGCTCTTTTTTTATAATTTTTTTCGCATTAATATTAAATTGCGAAAATAATAGGAAAATAAAAAAGTTGCTTTTTTAAATTACTTTTTTCGCATTAATGTTATTACATTTTTTTAAGTAAGTAAGTGTACAATAGGAAGTTGAAAAAAATACTGAATAATATTTTTCTTATTTTTTTCCTATTGACAACTATTTTTAACTTATTATTAGTTTTTTTACATTCAGGGAAATTGGTGGGAAGCAGCAACTGATAGGAATCTATGGAGAAGCATAGGAGATGCTTTTGCGCAACAGTGGGACTAAACAAGCTAATAAAAAAAATATTTTTTCTAGTAGTTAGAATCCATTTCTGGTCAAAGGCCGCATTAGATAGGTACCTATTCCAGACTGGACTACTTAAAATATTTTTAAACGAATAGGAATGCGTATTATGTATGTGTTATTTAATCTTAAAATTCTTAAAACGTATGAATTAATAAAAAAATAAAATAAAAATAAAAGTGAATAAAAGAGAAGAAAATAAAATGAGTAAATAAAAGTGTTTTTAAGAGAATTTTAAGTAAATAAAAGTTACTTAAAATTTATTACTTAGATAAAACTTTGTCCTTCTTAGATCAACGCTTGAGCATTTTAACAACATCTTTCTCAGTAAAAACATAATGTCTATAACATCCTGATGACATAAGCGAATCATATGGAATGTTTACGACGGAGACAGCAATACACTTCACCACAAGTGAGATAAAGACAGAAAATAACGGCTGAATGAAGCCAGTTCCTTCGTCACAGGTTCTTTTTTTAAACGCGTGATTTCTTTTTTTTTTGTTTTTTTTTTCTCGTTGTAATAGTTTTTACTGAGGCTTAGGCTTAGTAACCGTGGGTTTAGAATTTTAAAAATGGAATCTGTAATGTGAGAGATGATAATTATTGATAGTCTTGTTGTTACTTAGTTAGAAGCTATTTTGTTTATCATTCAAATTCAATTCTATTGTGATACGGATGGTACATTAAAAAAAAAACATTTTGTTACATTAAAATGTTGGCAATTAGTTAAAACCTCGCTAAAATAAAAATAATTTAAATTCATAAAAATTAAATTGATACGACGCAACGAAAGTGAGTTAAAATTTAAGTTATAAATTATTCAATTATGTAAGTTTAACAAAGAGCATCGAACCTAATTGGTATTGGAAAAATTTTTGGTATCAATTAGACTCAACATCCCCTATTCGATTATACTTTCGGAGATATAGAACGTTGAAAATGTTCACATGTAACAATTTTCAAAGTTCTATATCTCCGAAAGTATATCACATTCGACATTTGTCCAAAATACTATCGTATTATAATATTTTTCTCTATCGATTGACGTAAGTTTAATCAGTGGCCGCCAACATTTTCTTTCACCATACTAGTCGAATAGGGGATGTTGTGTCTAATTGATACTGTTTTTTTACTATACCAGGCTCCATACAAATATGTTAGATGCCATTTTATATTAAAAAAATTAACAAATCTGAGTTTATCCGATTCCACTCAATATCTTCTTAAATATTATTAACTTTTATTTATATTTACCGACACAAGTAAACATGTTAAATGTATTCTATTTAAAAGTTGACTCAACACTCACTAATCTGAAATTCATCTCACACACAGGAAATGATGTAAGATATGCTTATACTATGTTTTATTCAACGATTTGATTATTCTGACCTTGTAACATACCTTTGCCCAGCAGTGGGACCGGTTTAGGTTCACGTTTTTAATTTTTAGATGAGTGTTTTAACTTTTTTTCATAAAATACTACACTTACATACTGTCTTTTCCCCATTGAGGTAGGCAGAGACCACTTGCCTCCACTTGCTACGATACCCCCTTCTTTCACTTCATCCGCATTCATCAGTTTCCTCATACATGCTCGTCGGTTTAAAATACTACACTTACATACTGTCTTTTCCCCATTGAGGTAGGCAGAGACCACTTGCCTCCACTTGCTACGATACCCCCTTCTTTCACTTCATCCGCATTCATCAGTTTCCTCATACATGCTCGACGGTTTAAAATACTACACTTACATACTGTCTTTTTCCCATCGAGGTAGGTAGAGACCACTTCCCTCCACTTGCTACGATACCCCTTCTTTCACTTCACCCACACTCATCAGTCGCCTCATACAAGCAAGCCTGTTTAGTTTACTCTTGACTTGGTTTAAAACTTCCTATTCTGTCAAATTGAAAAGTGAAATCACGACATCATCGTCATCAGCTCTTTTAACGTCCCCACTACAGACACACGAGCCTACTCTCATACGAGAGTGATTAGGCCGTAATCCACCACGCTGGACCAATGTATGGATTTCACGTACACCTTCGAATTTCTTCTCTAGTGTATGCAGGTTCCTTCACGAAGCACAAAACATATATTACGAAATCTAAGCTAAATATGGTTATACTGTGACGAAATATAACTGTAAGTTCAACTCAGCCAGTAAAAGGAAAATATGAGCTTGTTACAGTACAATGTAACATCCTACATAAATTCTGTCTCTTTCACGCAAAAACTTCTTAATATATTTTGATGTTTGGCAATATTGAAGCTTATCCATCAGAATAATATATAGGTACTATTTTAAGACGATTTTTTTCTCCAAGATATGACGTTAAATGCGTACGAAATCGCAGGCAGCCTCTAGTGCTTAAGCTTTCAGTAAGTTATCACTTTCTGATTGTGTGTAACGTTTAATTTACAAGATTCTGTTTGTATTTACGTCTGTATGAAGTGATGTAATATTTGGGGTTCGTTTCACCATCTACCTACAGATAAAATTTATCTGATAGATATTTTATACCTGTCTCTGTCTAAAACGTCATGTTTTATGAAATAGACATGGGTTTATCTGTCAGTTAAATTTTATCTGTAGGTGGTGAAACGGGGACTTACTATTGTCGGAAAATGGTTCATATTTTTAAAAAGCTTAAAAAATCGTTTAAAAAATATTTTTTGACAATAGACCAATTTTTAAAGTAACTAGTCTTACCGAAGTTACGCATATTTTTGCAAATAATGTACCTACCTATTTATTCCAATTTCAAAACTCAAACAATTTCCAACAACTTTCCGGATTCGAATTCGAAAATGGAACGTTGAGATCCCGTTCTCGGATTCAAATCTCAACGGGTTCGGCCGTTGCTTTCTTCCGTTCATAGACGCGTTCTAAACTTGAATTTAGATGAGCATGGAGGTTGGAGTTCAAAGAGGTTCGTTGTGTGGGCGTTAGAAAAAAATATAGAACTTATGGACGGTTATTTTTTTTATTATCTATGCTTTAAAAAATAAAAAGGTAGGTACTTTTCAATAAGTGCCGCAAAGATGAAATTATGATATAATTTATCTAATAAGTATGTATTTATTTATCCAAAACAACTTTCGTTTTTATAATTTTTTGACAATTAATATTTCTATTTTACATTAATTATTGGGAAGTTAGTTTTAATGATCTTTTCAGTACCTATCAACTAGATACATCATCAATATAAACACGCATACAATTCAGGTCTCAAGTAAATTATTACGGCTATAATAGATAAAGATTAAAGACAAAACTCGGATCAAACACTGAGCGAGCGAGAAAGATGATTTAGAAAGAGACGGAAGTTAAATCCTGTTCTAAGGATCTTTTTTTTCTCAGATTTTCTATCTCGCGTTCCCATGATGTTTTGTTTTTAAATTATATTATGGTGTAGTTAGAAATAGCGTTTTTAGAGTGCGTTTCATGAAATAGTTCCCATGCCGCCATGTTGGCAGCATTGAAAAATAAAGTGCTTTAAGGATCTTTTGGCACGTGGCGAAAATCGGAACTAATCATCATCATATCATCTTGTAAATTGTCATTATTTTGAGTTATTTATTCACCACCCACCCTCCTGACAATGTCACTCAAGTGCCAATAGATCCTTGTAGCACTGTAGGTACTGCGATCACAGACATTTTTTAATTTTATAACCATTTCATAAAGACAAAGGGCTCAACATCTATACAGCCAATTGTGTCTATTAAACGTTTACTATACTTATGTGGAAAGGGACTATAGTGATTGTATAACGGCCAACAACGTTGATTGGACCACTTTATCGCAGGATGCGGTTGATGTGGCGTTAGAAAGGATGGGTGGGCATATAAGTAAATGTACTTACTTATTTAACAGTTCATTGTAAGATGATAGTACATAGAGACAGAAAAATAGAGAAGTTATACAAAAGGTTATACAAAAAGAAATACTTACTTATTTATTTACTTAGGTACTGATTTTACTTAACGCCGTTTTCGAAAAAAAACTATTTTTGTATTTTTTAAGCTCTATTTGACATTTATTTTATTGTCAAAACTTGGAGTAAACTTTTGTGACAATATCTTAAAAGCTTAAAGCACATTTTATATCGTATGTTTTATTCTGATGTGTGCAAGCTGTGCAAGCTACATTATTGTAGTGATTTTAATTTGAAAGAGTAACAAATATCCTCACTTACCTACATCCATTAATCCATATCGGCACAATCATTGACATTCATAATATAAGCAGGATGCCTAAAATGTTTGTCTTTGCCACTACATAATGTTCCCTTAACTAAACTCTTTTGTATGAACATTTAAAATTTTGTTTGTATACTCACCGCAAGAGAAAACTTGGGACGTGAGAAGTATGAGAGTTTAAATAAACGGCGAATCTAGTTGGCTAATGCAGGCTTAATGTTGCTCTTATGTCCTTCTTAACTTGTGTAAATGTTTAGTTTTTTTTTAATTTATTATCTCGAAGGTGAATAAACTTTGCGCTAGTTAGATAATTTGGTGTGTTTTTCTAACAAACAACATATAAGGTTTATGATCTTAATTAAGTATTAAGTTAATTTTAGTGTTTTTTTATTATTTTTGTATGAAAGTATATCTAACAATGTAATACCATCGATTTGGGATAGTCTCCCGTAATGGTGGTGTTTTTTGGCTGCATTATTGAAGTAAATAAATAAATAAACAAAAACTAATTAAGTTTTAATAAAAACTCATTTTATTCAATACGCCTTTTTTGTATTGCAAACTTTTTAATCCGTACCGAAACGGCTCCTGAAAAAAAAAAGCTGTCAAAAAACGGCGCGAGAATCAAGAGATGCATTTTTAATTCTTCAACCGAGGAACACGGATCTATTCAGCCAAGTTCATGACCTCTTTGGTTAGTTATTATTATTTGTATTTTTCCCATGCGAATCTGTATCACCGTTATCTATTGTTGAAACGGACAAGAAAAAAAAAATGTTCTCATGCCTTCCGTGTTGCAATTTAGGGATGCGAATTTTAGGGTTTGATCTTAGCGTAGGTAGCTTAGTGTTGGGATCTGTCGATAGATTTTGTCGATGTTTTTGTAGCAATATGAAGTTTTTTTTAAAATAAAGATCGAATTGTTGAGAACAAACAAAATATTTATTGTTTCTCTTACACCGTTAGAAAATTGCATTATTGTGCGTTTTTTTCTCTGGATTACCCATTTAATTACCTACAAGTTAAATAAGTTAATATAATATTTTTGTTTTCTTTCTGTGCATAATGTAAATATTATTACTTCAATAAAATTTTCGATTACCTACATCATTGAAATAAATAAAAACAGAAAAATAGATTTGCCTCATCTTGCGACTACTAAAATGAGTAGATACCCACGCAGCAGTAACAACTGTATGTGTACATGCAAGCTATCGATAAAATTCGCGCGAAAACCAACCCTAGCACATAGGGAAGCTCCAAAACTCTTGCGCAAGTTCCCAGGGGTGTGTTCAACAAATTTATTGACACATTTTGACAAGAATAAGATGACCCCAATATCTTTAAACTGGACCGATAGATGTCAAATTCGTTACGGTACTTATTATTTAACATGACTGGGAATGATATTTCATTTAAAAATTCTCTGCCATTGGAGATATTACAAATAATAACGATAAAATGCAATTCATACAAGTTTTAATACATTCATACATACCTGTTACGCTTCTTTCCCATCGAAGTAGACCAAGTGGTCTACTGGAGCCTACTGGAGTAGGAGGGAAGTCCCTCCACTTGCTACGATACAAATACATTTCTTTCGTTTCACCCACATTCGTTAGTCGCCTTTTGCACATCGGTTTAGGCTGATTTCTTTAATAAAAAGAGAGAGTTATTTTCTTAACTTAAAGATTAATTGTAGAAGCCACTTTTGGATAAAAACTGTAATGTAATGTAACTGGTGTAATAGGGATGATGACTACATTAAAAAATTCAAAAAATAATTAGTCCGTCTTTTAGGCTATTAAAAAATATTTGAAACACATTTTTCACCTGATCAAATAAGTACATAAATAAATACAAAGATACAGAGCATCAAAGATACGGAGTGGGAGGTTTTTACGTCACTTTTGAGTAAAAATCGTACTCAAACGTGACGTCACGAGGAACTTTAACCCAGTGTATCTTTGTCATTTTTAGTTTAAGAGAAAAAAGAAAAAATACGTGCCTAATATTTTAAAATAATCTATGTAACGGGCTAAAAAAATTGTTTGAGTCATCATGCCTATTATACAATCATTGATTAAGAATATAAAACAGAGTCATACTACTAAAATTTTTAAAATCCCAAAGTCAGAAAGCATAACAATACTCTTTACAGGTAGTTCTTAATATTTCTATCATTTTAAAACTTAATAGACCTTTCCTTTATTACAATAGACAGATTATTTTACCGCCAAAGACTTTTTAAGAAGTAACAAAGGTAGGCGAATTTTATGAATATTTATGATTAAGATTTGCAACTAGTTTTTATTGCAGTAGTTTTGGAACGACCCTCGAAGTCAATCTTTTGTTGTTTTAAAAACAAACGGGATATGCAATCTTTTTCGTTGATTTAAAATAAAGTGGTTCGAAAAAGTTTTTTATGCATAAAAGAAAGTTGTTTCAAAAATGACTTTGATAATAAAAGTCCTGAGTATTTTTTTCCATGGATAGAAAGCATCAGCTAAAAGTTTATTAATGCACTAGACGCTGCCCGCGACTTCGTAGGTTATAGTCATATCTTGGAAAATAAACACAATATCTCAAAATATAGCCTATGTGTTATTCTGATGTCTAAGCTAAGTTATTGTAAAATTTCATTAAAATCTTTTCAGTGGTTTTTACGTGATGAAGTAACAAACATCCATCTATCGGCACAAACATTGACATTTAAAATATTATTAGGATTAACTCTAAAATGTACTTTTCTACATTTGGCTACAAATTAAATTGAAGTAAAAATTAAAAATAGTTATTTTTACCCACTAGCTAGCGTATAATAGTGTTTTTGTATAAGTTATTTCCTTAGTTAGAATAAGTCAATCAAGAAAATTGTATACTAGCATACATTCTCAGTGGATTATAGTCTAGTTCATATAATCTTTTAACGTGTACTTAACCTACTATTGACTGTAATCTGTTTTGTGTGTTTATAAATAAATAATTAATTAAAAAATGCCTAATAAGTATTCAATAAAATGCAGCGGATTCCCCGAATCGGACACAATATAAACAAACCAAAATATTGTTATATTCTTTATCAATTTCCGTTAAAACAGTTTAACAGAACAATGCCTACATTTGCAAAACATTTTATGTTTTACAACAATAATATTATTATAATAACAATACGGTATCTTTATCCTTAATTTGACCTTCATTTTTATTATCAATGTAACGGTTTTTAATTATAAATAAAATAAATAGTTTGTATATTTATGCAATTTATGTGTTAGTAACATTGTTTGCGTAGCTAAGTTACTTCCTACTTATTTTATAGTGTAATATTTAGATTTTTACAACTGAAAGCTGCTAGCTTAGCATACACTCCGTGACAAGACGTTGTCATGGGTTTGTCACGCTTACGTCTCTGTCCATAGTTTTAAATGTGATAGGTAAATACAGCATGACGTGAGATAATTAACTGAGAAAATGATGTAGTTTTGACGATACGAATTCGTAAAAAATAACGATAGTATTGCTCCAGAATTGATTACCGATTCCTAAAATGAAATTTGTCGGTCAACGGGCTATATTGTGATGTCCAAGCAACAATATTCCAAGTATAGAGGTAAGCATACGATATCGCGGGGAAAAGCTAGTAGATAAATAGAAGGATAATTTTAGAAAAAACTGCTTAGTTATTACTAACTTAATACCATAAACCGTGAGAAAATATCAAACTAAAACTGGTTCAGTGGTTCTTGTTAGAATAAATTAATAAAATTTAAATAATGTTTGCAATAAGAATTATAACTTCATAAATATTTTGCGAAAAAGTTTTCCTCAAAAGATTTTTTACACGACTACGGCGAAGCCAAAAGGAAGTGTAATGTGTTTGGCAGTCTATGTATGTTTGTATGTATGTATGTATGTATGTTCCACCGTAACTTCTAAAATACTAAACCGATTTTAATGAATGAGGTGTCAAAAGATTCGTAATAATACGGCGGGTGACATAGGCTATATAGATTTGCAATAAGTTAAATACTTTGCCCACTAGTGGGCAAAAAGTCACGATGAAAAAAATAAAAGTTTGAAAATGGTGTTGTGTGGGATATCAAATTCAAGAGCTCAGTGAGTACATTCCAAAAATATATACATTCACTAGGTTTTGCGCACGGATTTGCTTTTAAACTAGTGGACAAAAAGTCGCGACGAAAAATATAAAATTTTGCAAAGGATAAAATGTGGGATATCAAATGAAAGGGCTCAGCGACTACATTCCAAAAAATATATATCACTAGGTTTTCGCGCGGTTTTTCTTGTAAATGTGTGTTTTTACGTATTGTCTTTTCTATCATAAATTACTTCGAAACTACTGATAAGATACCTACAGCTTGCCAAATCAGGCCTCCTTAGAACTATGTTGACTGTTTTGGCTCGTTTAAGTTAAATTACCTACAATTTTTACTACGGAACCAACTTTGATGGCATTCAAAAATTGTCGGTCCTTCAACAGGTACATTTTGCACACAGCAAAATAACATTGATATATTTCATACGGTAAAAACAATATTCAAAGTTGTTTATAATCATGAGTTGAATTAGTGATTTTAGTTTTTAGACCGGATCTTAAAAGGGAAGTTTGGAATAAAATAAAAGACTTCTGGAGCTCATACTCATACTATGAACAATAAGTAGGGGTAAAGTAATTTATGGCCAAAATAATATAAAATACTATTTGAACTCTACTATGGACAAAGAAACCACTGTGTAGGGGGTTTAGGGGGCGCAGCCCCCGCGTAAATAAAACACCACCTGAACTCTACTATGGACAAAGTAGGCACTATGTGGGGGGTTTGGGGGGCGCAGCTCCTGCCAAAATTAAACACCACCTGAACTCTACTATGGACAAAGGGGCCACTATGTGGGGGGTATGGGGGGCGCAGCCCCCGCCAAAATTAAACACCACCTGAACTCTGCTATGGACAGAGTAGTCACTATGTGGGAGGTATGGGGGGCGCAGCCCCCTGCCAAAGTTAATCACCACCCGAACTCTACTATGGACAAAGTAGTCACTATGTGGGGGGTTTGGGGGGCGCAGCCCCCCGCCAATATCAAACACCACCTGAACTCTACTATGGACAATGTAGTCACTATGTGGGGAGGTTTGGGGGGGTCGCAGCGCGCCGCTTAAATATAATAAAAGACATCTTAAATCCACACTAATACGTAAAAAGCTCTATCCAAGACGACTTACGATACACAAGGAAAGCGTTGAGCAGATACCTAATTTTTATCTAGTTTTTTCAGTGGTATGCTACAAATGAATTTGCAATATTTTAGGATTGTTATCCTATATTATCACGTTGTATTCTGTCTACCACGAAAAGTAACTGCGGTGTAGAAGACTCTGTAACACGTGAACGAAATCGCGGATGACCGCAAGTAAAATATGTTGAGATTAAAAGACAGATTCGAAATGTAAATGGAGTTTGAGTAATTATCATATATGTGTTTGTATGTGTTCTATAGTAGGTAGGTAAATAGCAAGGATACCACTGGTTTAACTAAAAAGTGTAAAATAAAAAATAAGTTCTAAAAACTAAAACACGCCTACGGATAACTTGCGATCTTAAAAGTAAGAAATAAGAAATTATTCTTGTCTTCTTACCTACCCAATAAGTGCACAGGCGAAAGGATTTTCAGAGGATAGCCGTGGTCGTATGCCTCCATATAATAATGGTTGCCTGCACGCAATTTATAAAACTATTACAGTATACAGTTTCCACACTTGCACACTTGCACGTAAATTAATATCAAGGCAAAGAGGCATACGACCACGGCTATCCTCTGAAAATCCCTTCGCCTGTGCACTTATTGGGTAGCTAAGAAGACAAGAATAATTTCTTATTTCTTACTTTTAAGATCGCAAGTTATCCGTAGGCGTGTTTTAGTTTTTAGAACTTATTTTTTTTTTTCGTTTGCTTTTTGATGCGACGCGCCTATTTTACGTTGACCTTTCTTTTATTTTCTTAATTTAATTAACTCTTGCGTTTGAAGATTTAAAACTTGTCAAAAGCTTGTCAAAATATAAATGTCCAAAGAATTATGCGCCTATTTATTTTCTTTTGACCAAGGCAGATTCTTTTTCTATTTCTTTATTTGGTTAAATCTAGCGTTTGATTCAAAATTTGACAAAATTGATTTGGGCCATTTTTCTTCCACATTCTTCTATCTCTCTTTACATACATACATATCCGTCACGCCTCTCTACCATCGAGGTAGACAAAGACCACTTCCTTCCACTTGCTACCATCCAAATACACCTCTTTCGCTTCATCCACACTCATCAGTCGCCTCATACATGCCCGGTTTAGGGTATCTCTCTTTAGCTTCATATTTGCCTATTTATCTTTTAAACACAAAAACGCCAAAATGTCTCCTAAAATGCTTAAAACAAAACCGTTGAAGCCCATAATTAAAACTCGCGTGTTCGATGCCATACGTTCTAAGTTTAAACATTTAAAACTTGTGACAAGGGGCATACTGTTCGAACATGACGTCACTAACGGTTTTCAGCTATTTCTGTGCAACGCATACGCGTGGCGGCTGTGGTGTCAATTTGCTAATTAAACGTTATTGTTGCCTATAAATAAAATATGTGTTGAATTGCATCATATTTAAAAATGGATGCGGAAGTAAGAAATATTTATTTATTTATTGGAAAACAAACAGCTTCAATATACAAATTAGAAAATTATAAATTAACAAACGAGCCAATTACAGGTTTTCACAAATAGAAACATATATAAAGTTATACGATATTATTCAATACAAAACAAATAGTTATTCTATATTGCACAAATGAAATAGATAATTTCTAGTTTCTGTTATTTATTTTTTAAGTTATTTATATAAAATTCCTTTATTACACTCTTAAAAGTAATATCTTTAAAGATTTTTTCCTAAATTTACATGAAAATCTAGAGAAACGCTTAGAAAACGAAAATCGGTTGAGGTTATAAAAGAAAGCTTTTCCAGTTTAAAACCATTTTATAAGAACTAATTCGTATCAAAATGGTAACATAATAAAAACCGCGAAAACCTCAAATATTTACTCATTGGTATATTATACCTTCTCTAAACATATATACATACATATCTGTCACGCTTCTTCCACCATGGTAGGCCAAGACCACTTCTCTAAACCACAAATCATTTAAACAAAATAACCTAATTAAAAATATTTATCTAACAAAATAAGAGACCGTTTTACAGCCTGTTCTAATTTGATAAGAGCTGAACTAAATTCGTCTAACGTTAGATCATGGACCCGTCAGTGGTCCAGTGGCCTCATTTTTTTTAAACAGATTCTAAACAGACTTGTTACGAATATTATTACATTTAGATGGCTTGTTTACTATTAGGAAATGATTTGGTAACAGTTGTTTAGAAATGCCAAATCAAGAGTACTAGTGATATGAGGCGACTGATGAATGTAGATGAAGTGAAGGAAGTGTGTTTGGATTGTAGTAAGTGGAGGGAAGTGGTCTCTGTCTACCTGGATGGGTTTGTATGTTGTTCTTATATTTAATGGAAATATTATTTTCTAAATTTTGGAGTTTCATTTTGAAAATTCTTGAATGTTCGAGTATGCGTTGTGTTTTGTGGTTACACCAAACAGTTCACTGATCTATCACTTAAAAGTCGTCGAATTTGGTAATCATATTTTATATTCGATTTTGGTTATCGATAGTTCATATCACAACACTATCTGCAACACTACATTTCAAGACTGCTGAGTTTGAAAATTATATTCGATATTTCTATCGATAATTCGATAGGGCACTTGCCAACATTAGTTACATTTCAAGGCCACACATCCAGACATATTTTTCAAATAACTAACAGACATCTCATAGATAATTGAAAATAAGTCAAATCCATTAAGAAAATTGAAATAAATACTAATCTTAATGAGTTGATGCAAAAAACATAACACGAGTGTGGGCCGCATCCTGTTTGAAGAACCATTAGCAAAATGGCGGCTTATTTGACAGGAATGGCGTGAAAGAAAGGTTATTTATAGTGACAGTTTTGAAATTAAGTTTTTTTTTTACTGTAATTTTTTGTGCTGCGTTCAGTTTTGCGCGCCAGAAATTCTTGTTGGATTAAGTTGTTAGAATTTTTTGTTTTCTGTCTGCTGTAAGACTACGTAAGCTTATAAAAGATTTGTAATACCTATAGCAATTCTACATATAGGTAGTAATCTTGTCTGTAGAGTTTCAGGGAGCAAAGGTTTATAATTTGTCTAGCAGCTTTTGTTCTATTTTCAAAATAGGTACATATGTTCTTCTGATGATAACTGTTATTATTCTAAATTCAAAGACACTCAACTTTAACATTTATCTTGTAAAAAGGTTATATTTAAAAACTTGTTTTATCATTCTAGTATTTTCTGTTTCTATTTACTTTTTGCAATAATAGACTACCAATAAAATAACAGAAAATTACAGATGAAACATAAGCTTACATAAGACCTATGAAATCCTAATAGATACACATTGTTAGCCTAGCGCCAAACTATTTGGCCTTGGAAGCCATTGAGAACAATCAATCTTTAGTTTTTGTAAATAGGTCAGTTGCTTATATCCGTTAGTCTTTATCTTCATAATGTTTAGGCATAAACACCATGTTGCAAGAAATGTCAGTTAAGATGTTCCATTACACCTATTGTTTAACAATGTTTAATGGATTTAAGTTAATGAGCTTTCCTGCAATGCAACTGGGGGTTTAAAGATTGAAGATTAAGAAAAGATTGTACTTACAAGACTGCGCAACAAGGAGGGTTATGTTTTTCGAGAGTATGTATAATTCTTTGGCACGCTTTACAGCCTAAACGGCTTGATGGATTTTAGCTTGAGAGGTGTCGTTAGATTCGTATTTACAGTGAGAGTGACACTGGGTAGGTACATCGAAATAAAAAAAAAAATGTGTTATTTAAACGCGGTTGTTTTTTTTAATAAAAAGGTTAGGTTATTTATTAATTTAAATGTTTTTCTCAAAAAAGTTAATCACCAAAAAGTTTGCAAGTCATCGTCTCAATGACCAGAGATACTTCTTCTTTCGAACCGGAAATTGAGTGCGTTTGAATGGTTTCATCCTCACATCCGGTCAACACAATGTCTTTTATTTCACGTCCGAGTTTTTGAAAAAAAGAACACAAAAACAAAAGACGGTTTTGTATTGAATGATTTTGATTGCGTGTAGCTTTCATTCTTTCATTCATTCACAGTTCAGCTTCAATTCTTAAGGCGGGTCCGCTGCTCATGTTTTGAACAAAAATTGAACGAGCGTTTTGTTCAAATCGAATGATTATGCTGACAAATTTCATTCATTTCGTTCAATGTTTACCAAAAACTGTTCAAAACATTGAGCAGCGCCTTTACATAAACAAAATTCAAGCATATCAGTTCGGTCCACTTGCTACTAAAAGTACATAATAAATTAAAAAATAAAATAATTACAAAATAAATAGTCAAAATACTTTTCCAGTAATGAAAACAAGTAATAAACAAAAAGTTTCTGTTACTTTTTTTTTAAGTTTTCGAAAAAATCATTATCAGCTTCAAAAATCAAGTTTTAAAACCACAACTTAAATTCTAAGCTACTTTAAGCAAAGGACGCCATTAAGGCATTTAACCGAAACGAAAGTTGACAAAAAAAAAAGATAAAAACTGAACCATTTTTCAGTTGAAGACGTGACAGAGACGCGCCTAAAAAATACCTTGTCTAATCATTGCCCTTGAACTCGTAAAAAAGTTAAGTGCACGTGTTTGAAAATGGAATTCGTGTTTAGAATGTTTTGGTTTGAAACTGGCTGGTTTTCTTTGACAACGTTTTTAATTAAAGAATGTGACTTTTTAGTTTTTAATTTTCTTCAATCCTTTTTTTTTTCTTTTCAATAATCCTTTTTTCTCTTTGTTTTTAGGATTTATATTTCTATTTCAATATTAAGTGTGTCGGAGACATCTGAGATTATGTTCATGAAGGATATTTTGGAACCATTTGCAAACTCTTTACTGCTAAAATGCAAGAACTGGCTTGTTTCTGCCTGGTTGTCAGTTTGGCGCTTTCATATTTGACATGTTGTCATGTATGATGGATTCTGTTGGATTATGGATTTGATAATGGTCAAGACAAGACATCGGAAGACATCACGTACATCTTGTTATTTTATAACGTGATTGGAAACTACGCAATAAAGCTAGTTTGTTCAGTACACGCCCACTGTCTTATTTTAACTAAAAGCTTAAACGCCACTTCCGATGACTCGTCGACAAGTGGATATTCTAAAACAACTTTTTCTTACACGAAATTCCATAGCATTTACGAATTCAATAGGTATGAAATTAGATACAAATTCGAAACTAAGGGGTAACATGGAAGACCTACCAGTGTTTAGGTCTCCCATCTTGCCCCCATATGTTTGTAAGGTAATATTTCATTGAACACTGTCGTGCAAATAAAGCCATATGTCTACAACGCGGGAGGGCAAGTACTACCAAGAGTGGCCTTTTGGCAATTTAAGATTATTTTTAAGCTAATTTTGATTAAAATTTAACTTTTTACAAGCTAGTGAACTGAGAACTGTCAATTTTATGATATTTTTATTATATTTCGTAAATTAAAGTCAGCCATATTGTTTTTTTAGGAAACTTTTTTCCTTAAGTTTTGATCGAAAATTCTAATGGCTAAGCATTTTATTTTAATGCTATTTAATTTTATTATTCAGTTAAATGTCAACGCTTATAAAAAAAATCGTTTTACTTAATGAATGAAATCAAGTTCATTGATAAACTTTTCTTTAAAAAAAAAAACTTACGCACAGGATGCAAGTGACCACAGGATTTCGGCTTGGCTACCTCCCCTTTAAGTAAACGGAGACACAAAGGAAGGAAATTACGTAAAACTGTGATTATGGCGATGATAGTGTATAATTTGATAGAAGATTTTTATCGTTGATTCTAAGTTTTAGGTTAGTGTGAGGGCAATGGGGATGATGACTACATTCGAAAATACAAAAAATAATTAGTCCGTCTTTTAGGCTATTAAAAAATATTTGAAACACGTTTTTTAACTGATCAAATACAAAGATACAGAGCATCAAAGTTACGGAGTGGGGGGTATTGACGTCACTCCTAGGTAAAAATCGTACTAGTGTGACGTCATGAGCAACTTTAACCCAGTGTATCTGTGTCATTTTTAGTTTAAGAGAAAAAAGAAAAAATACGTGTCGAATATTTTAAAATAATCTATGTAATCTAATCTAAAAAAATAAAATCTATATAATAATTTTGTTAGTATCGAAGCGAGAAATTTAAAAATCGAAGAGAAACGTTTTTAAAAACTACAAAAAGAATACTGTGATTAAAAAGTTAACTAAAAAATATGAAATGATGAAAAAAGACTTATCTTACAATGAATAATGACGAAATTCAAATTTCTCCATTTTTTTCTATAAATCTCATCAATTTCAAATTAAGAACACCGAAAAACCGTTACAAGGTCAAAGGTGTTTGCAGATAGCAACATCTTTTCTTATTCTTCAATATTAACTTGAGGCTTGAACAATATGGGAAGTCATATAAATGGGGTCTCTACTTATATTATGATATTCGTAAATTTTTATCTTGAGACTTTAATAATACGCGAAGTAATACAGATGGGGTCTTAACTTAATGTAAGTCATTTTAGTCGCGTGCGGGGGTGCGGCAGCTGCTTGCAACAGTGTAATGCAACAAGTGCATTATTGAATCTTGCGACGAAACGCAGCTGTTGCAGTTGCAGCTGAATTTCCGGTCATTAGTTCTGTGTAAGAAATTTTAAAGATTTTGTTAAGTTTTTGATACGTTTCGCGCGGTTTTCGAACGTAGGTTTTTGAAGGTTTTTAGGTGTTTTTTGACATAAGCATATTATTAGAGAGTATATCTGCCCGCGACTTCGTACGCATTAATTGTCATATCTTGGAATAAAGTCATTATATCTTAAAATAATATAGCCTATGTGTTATTCTGATGTGCAAGCTACAATATTGCCAAATTTCATCAAAATCTATTCAGTGGTTTTTACGTGATGGAGTAACAAACATCCATCCATCCATCGGCACAAACATTGACATTTATAATATTAATGGGATTGTTTAAGTATCTATGGTTTAGATTAGTGCTTAAAAATCATAACATACAATTTTAAGAAAGTCGGTTCATTTTTTTTTCCGTTTAGTCAGGTGAAGGTTTTACTGTATTTTTTATATTTTTATTTTTACTTTGTTTAAAACTTAGCCAAGTAATTCTGGCTTTTCTCTCCCTTTTATTGAACCCCAATAAGAAAGAGACAGTACCTTCTCAAGACGTTAATATTTTGAAGGCAAAGGCACGTCGAATTATTCTGCCCTATTTATTTTTTTCGTGTTTTTTTTTGCAAGAACATTGACCTTAGGGGAAGGCAGATGGCAATTGCAGACACCTTGAGAGATAAGATTAAATGATTTGTGGTTATTATCTATTTAAATATCGATTCTAAGATATTTATGGCTTTAACTGAATTTTATTTTCATCTATTTTCGTGAACTAGAAAAAAAAACGACCGGGTACTATAAAATACCTTGTTAAATTTTTGATTAAGAAACTCGGCATGATAAAAAACTTCGCAGTTCAAGTTCAAGGAAAGTATGGACTTTAAAAAACCCAGTTTCTTTTTTTCTAAAAAAGCAAGGACATAAATCTACAAACAGCCACGTCTAGACACCAAAGACACAAGTGCCGGAAAAAGATTTTTTTTACAAAAATCCGGAACCGGATACGGCACGTGCGTTGCCATTCAAAGTTTAAAATTCGAATGAATACGATGAGTTATTGCTCCATTCATATTTTAATTTAATTGTTCTTTGAGGTTATTTAAAACTTTTATTTTCATCGATTTGAAGCGTACAACAGTATCCCGCCTGATTGTTTTTTTTAATCGTCTGCCACACGCAAAGGCACATTATGCCATACAGCCACGTCCGTTACATATCGATCGTAATGGAAACATGTATATGTCTTATGAAGGATCACTAAAAGATTGTTTTCCTAACATACTTAATAGGATTGGATACCTAATCTAATCTTATATTCGAATCAAGCCATCCGCAATGACTTTTTGTCTCGAGCTTCCTCCGCCCAAGTACTCAAGGTGCCCAGCTCGTATGGTTACCTAAGTACCAAAAATATAAATTAGAGAAGGTGCTATTTGTTAAAATTATACTTATATTTTCTACATTTTAATATTTACTTAGGTACAGTTAATAAAAATGTTTCACTTCAATTATAAAATAATCATTATTTATTTTGCTTCCAGAAAAACACAAAAATACTTTTGTTGATATAAGAAAAAGTTTTTTTAATAGCTTTTACTTAGTTTACTTTGACTTATTAAGCTTACTTGGTTTCATGATAAATTGACCTCCGAATCCGCAAAAGCTGCGCCCGCGCCGCAGTAACGTACCGACCGTTACCGATCGATCGACGCGGGAGTATTGTTCATTGTTCTCAATTCAAATATCAAGTAGAGGGTGAGGATCGCCGTTGATGTATTGTCTATGGTTTTGAACAAGTTGCGTTGATTGCGATGGCCATAAATAATAAATGTTTTTTATTTTGTTTTGATTGCGATTTTTGATAAACGTTTGTGTTGGATTTTGTGAATAAATATGAAAGAGAATGTTTTTTTTTTAAATTAATAATGATAGGTATAATTTTTGACACTTCCCTAAATATTATTAAAAGGCTGTCATAACCAAACACGATATTGATTAGTTATTTAAAAAAATACATTAGGTTTAGGTAAAGTCATTGCAAAGAGAAAAATGATCTTGAAAAAAGCTTAGATACAACAATTAAAGCGCCATTAACCTGAAAAATCTAGCAAAATAATTAAAAAAAAAACAATCATCCTAAACTAACTTTTTTTTTCACCCACTCGACATACAAAACTGTATAGAGTCTATAGAGTATTAAAAAAAACATCATTACACGTATGACTCCCCCAATAGCACGTGTGCACCTTTTGATATTAAAAAAAATGCGGGTGGCTTTACAATTGTATGTCGCGTGCCAAACTGCAAGTGGAGTATTAAAAAAGATAAAACGGTTCTTTTTAGTACCGTTTTGATGTAGTTATGTGATTTATGATTTTTTAAAAAGTGTTTTAGTAGGTGACGAAGAGTGCAGTTGTCTTTGTATTTTTTTTTAAAGAGAATTATGACTAACTAGCGGTCGCCCGCAACTCCGTTTGCGGTATGTATTTGTATAGTACCATAAATATACTACTTCCAAACTATGCACCTATTTGGAGTATGGTTAGTTATTTATAACATAAATTAACTTTTTAAAGTTTACATCAAAGTCAAGAGAAAATATATGCGGGGGCGAAGCCCTTGTATTATGATGAAAAAGTACAGAGAAAATAAGTGAGGGGGGCGAAGCCCCCCATCCATGTCAGAAGTATACTG
The DNA here is from genome assembly GCA_947563765.1 of Anarsia innoxiella. Taxonomy (NCBI): domain Eukaryota; kingdom Metazoa; phylum Arthropoda; class Insecta; order Lepidoptera; family Gelechiidae; genus Anarsia; species Anarsia innoxiella. Next base: position 1,864,903 of record OX387419.1, read on the forward strand.
AGACACGATGTGCGGGGGCGAAGCTCCCCATCCGTTACGGAAAGTTACCATGACGGAAAACTACAGATAAAATAAATGAGGGGGTAAAGTCATGACAGATATCCATGACAGAAATATAATGAGAATCGATGTCCGGTGGCGACGCTCCCCGACTTTTACGGAAACTTGCAGAGAAAAAAATGAGGGAAGCGAAGCCCTCCATTCATTTATGAAAATTACAGAAAACAGGAGAGCGGGTTCGAAGCCCCCCATGCATAACAAAACGGTACAGAGAAATGAAGTGAGGGGGGCGACGGCTCCCTATACATTACGGAAATGTACCTACAAAAAAGAGGAGTTGAAATATTAATTGATGATGATTTATTGATTCATTCATTAATGGAAATTACAGCGAAAAGTATAACGGGGGCCAAGCCCCTATCGTTTATAGGAAGATTCAGTAAAAAGACGTTAGATTGGATGAGAAGCTTCACTCTCCGCTCGTCGCTTCTCTGTACTTTCTTTTAATAGATGTGAGGGCTTCGCCCTCCACCGTTCATTTCTCTGTACGTTCCAATAAATGGATGGGGGGCTTCGCCCCCTGCTCGTCTCTTCTCTGTAATTTATTTTAAAAGAGGGGAGGGCTTCGCCCTCCGCAGCTCATTTTTCTGTACGATCCAATAAATGAATGGGGGGCTTCGCCCCCTGCTCGTCTCTTCTCTATAGTTTATTTTAAAAGAGGGGAGGGCTTCGCCCTCCGCAGCTCATTTTGCTGTACGATCCTCCAATAAATGAATGGGGGGCTTCGCCCCCTGCTCGTCTCTTCTCTGTAATTTCTTTTAAAAGGGGGGAGGGCTTCGCCCTCCACTGTTCATTTCTCTATACGTTCCAATAAATAGATGGGGGGCTTCGCCCCCGGCTCGTCTCTTCTCTTTAATTTCTTTTGATAGAGGGGAGGGTTTCGGCCTCCGCAGTTAATTTCTCTGTACGTTCCAATAAATAGATAGGGGGCTTCGCCCCCTGCTCGTCTCTTCTCTTTAATTTCTTTTGATAGAGGGGAGGGCTTCGCCTTCCGCAGTTAATTTCTCTGTACGTTCCAAGAAATGGATGGGGGGCTTCGCCCCCTGCTCGTCTCTTCTCTGTAATTTATTTTAAAAGAGGGGAGGGCTTCGCCCTACGCAGCTCATTTTTCTGTACGTTCCAATAAATGAATGGGGGGCTTCGCCCCCTGCTCGTCTCTTCTCTGTAATTTATTTTAAAAGGGGGAGGGCTTCGCCCCCCACTGTTCATTTCTCTATACGTTCCAATAAATAGATGGGGGGCGGCAGCCATCTTGAATTTAGATTTTGAACAGGGCACTGTATTCTATTTGTCAAGCCCTTTCATTTGGTACCCATATTAATAGGATTGAAAACAGTAAAAGTTTTTCCGCCATTTTGTTGCGGCGGCCATCTTTAATTTAAATTTTGAAAAGTCCGCTGTATTCTACTCGTGAAGCCCTTTCATTTGACACCCATATTGATTGTATTGAAAACTAAAAAAGTTTTTCCGCCATTTTGTTGCGGCCGCCATCTTGAATTTAAATTTTGAAAAGTCCGCTGTGTTCTACTCGTCAAGCCCTTTCATTTGATACCAATATAGATGAAGTTAAAAATGAAAAAAAATTACACGCTATTTTTTGCTTAAAAATGGTTATTGTGGCAACACTGTAATAGTTGGACCTATAGTTTTATGGACTTTTATGCAGATATTTATGTCTTCATGAAAACTGTAGTACATCACTTTGCTCTAATATCAATAGTTTTCTCAGCAAACGCGATATTATGATATTTTTTTATACGTTTTGCATACCTTGGGTTACATTATCGAATATTTGACACGGAACCCTAAATATTTTGACATTTTTATATAGCCTATGTTACTCAGGAAGAATGTAGCTTTCCAAGGGTGAAAGAATTTTTGAAATCGGTCCAGTAGTTTCGGAGCCTATTCATTACAAACATACAAACATACAAAAATAGGTACAAATCTTTCCTCTTTATAATATTAGTATAGATTTATTTCAAAAAATGGTATTCCTAAATTAAAAAAAAAAAGAAACGTTTATCGGATTAATAAGTGTTTACAACTAATTAATATTTAGATACCATCCATTATGAATATATATACCTACCTATACCTTTTTTATTATAAGTAGATAGGTATTTTAAAAAATATAAGTCCTTAGGTATTTTGGATTATTACTTGCAAACTTAAACTATACTTAAGCCTACTTACATAACTTTCATTTAATTTCTTTTTTTTTCGCCGTTAGAAGATTTCCGTTACAATCTAAGGGGTATTCGATTTACAAAATTTGGGGCTATCGTGCTATATGATAGGATAACAGCAAGAAACAATTTGACACCCTATTTGTATCCGTGTTCATATACCTCAGGTCTTCAGTAAACTGTTGGCGGTTTAGTTCGATTAATTTTATATGTTGCATCTGCTTTTAGGGAACGAAAATTTAAAAAAAAGTCAATCTGGCTGATTTTGATTGTTTTTTTTTTTTAATATTTAAGGTTATTTAGTGGTGTAAGGAAAGGTTTTTTTTAAAAATGTAGTAAGTTACCAATATAAAACATTGTTAATGAGAAAATTCGAAACCGAAATAAGCTTAGAAGTAAGGAAATAACTAATGTAAAAGGCCCACAAAAGGCCTCAGTAGTCCTTTTTTATAACTATCAGCTAATATAGCAATTTTTAAACACTTTTTCTCATGTAGACTCCTTTCTTAAAAACTTTTTCGAACCCCAAAAGTAAACCTAACCTATATACATCAGTTGGCCTTTCCCGCGCCTGTCAAAAGGGGTGCGTTCTGAAAATGCAGAACAAGTGAAAGTTCGTTAGCTCTATTGTTGAATTTTTTTAAACCAATGCATTTTGTTGGACTGGTGCAAGACTCAAGACCCGGTTTTTAAACCGCTTTTTTTACATATAAGATCTTTTTGCTAACGATTTTATTTAACGTTCTTTAAATTGACATTGGCTGAATCTTCAATGGTGTTATGCCATGTTTATATTAGACTAGAGACAGCCCGCTATTTCGTACGCATTTATTATTATTACCTTGAAAAATCACAATATGATAGGATATAAGTATTATTTTAAGATCCTATGCTATCCTGAGGTGGCCATATTTACTTATACTTAACTAGAGTCTGCCCGTTACGTCGTACGCATTTATTGTCTTATCTTGGTAACTTTACATAATATCTTAAAATAATTATAGCATGTGCTATTCCGATGTGCAAGCTACAAAATTGTAAAGTTTCATCGAAATCTGTTCAGTAGTTTTTGCGTGAAAGAGTAACAAATATCCTCTCACATGCGCAAACATTGACATTTATAATATTGGTAGGGCTTTAAAAGCAGGATGTTATGCCTGATTTATTTCAATTTCCTTCCTCAGATTATGTTCTGTGTTTAAAAATAACTCGGCAGATGTGGTTGTGGCTAACCGAAGATGGTGACATTTTTTTTTTCAGCTTCGCCTGCAATTTTATACGTAATTTTTTTTTTCTTCTGCGTAAGCTTCAGTTAGAGTATACGTGTGAGAAAATGTCTTAATTTAGTTACAAAATAACAATATCGATCTATTATCTTGAAAATACTTAAACGGAAAAATCCTGAAAAATCTTTTTTTAATATACCTATTTATTTGTTATTTATTTTATTTAACAGTTTATTGTAAGATGATAGTACATAGAGACAGAAAAAAGGAGAAGTTATACAAAACAGCATATTTCTAAAAGAAATTGCCTATATTAATTTTGGTGACCAAATAGGTAAAGATGAGAATAAAACTCTTGTCTTCTGTGAATAATTTTGCAAAATTGATTTTTTTTTTGTACGTAGGTATTTATAACTACCTACCTACCTTTTTATTTTATTTTAAAATTAATGTTTTTAAATATTAAAAAAAATACCCGAAAACATAATTATTACCAGCTAAAAGTAACGGTAAATACACAACAAGACACACCCCAGCTTTGTATGTACCTTACCGTTATTTTGCAAGAAAAAAACCCTACGTAACAAGACTTAACTTTCTTGATACAACTGCATCAGATAACTTGACCCTCGAACACTATACGCGGTGTTCTAAATGGAGTCCCAAGTTGAAAGTTGCCTGTGTTAACGCATGCGCCGTGCAACGTATGCAGTATTGTTGTCAGGGTGACGGGTAACGGTTTGACGGGGTATCTGCGCTGCGGGGCGGGGGAAGGGGCGGTTTTTATAGTAAATAGATAGGTATTAAAATATGTAACTAAGTTAGTAGGTACTTACGTGTAATAGGTACATTTATTTTATTTCAAATTAATATATCCTTTGTTACTCTGTTATGTAAGCTACAGTATTGCCAAGTTTCATGAAAATCAGTGTGATAATGCTCCTCATATCCATCGGCACAAATATTGACATTATTTTATAATATTAGTAAGTACCATTAGTAGGAAGTAGGATTTATTTATTTTATTTATTTATTTATTTATTTATTTATTTATTTATTTATTACTAAGATATAAGCAATATTTCCTTATTTTTGTACATTACAATAAGCGCCAAAACACACGGTGAAACGCAAATGCAACTCAATTGAAACTGCTACCTAGTTACTTTTAAGTAAGTAGACGCGACGAGTTTGAAACGTTTCGTTTCAGTTGCGTCGTGTGTGGTTTTCTAAGGAAGTCTATAGAAGAAACTGCGATGCAAGTCAAAAGTAACTAGCAGTTTCAGTTGCGTTTCACCGAGTGTTCTGGGTCAATTGCTTGTCTTTAGTCGGAATCGAAACCACGACCTGAGGCATGGCAAACGCGTTTCTATGCAATGTAAGCACTAAGCAGTTCCTAACATAACGTCTAAACTGATAAAAAACCTCGCCAAAGCGTTTCATTCATAAAAAAACTTGTTATCTCTCATTCAACGCATGAAACTTACATTTAAAAGATAACTTGAGACTTCAATTCTAACATTACACATGTAACTTGGGTTTGCAGTTAATTATTTCGGGTTACATGATCTTATTATTAGGTTATGTTTATCTTAGTGCTTGATTGACATATTTAGGTTAAAATAAAATGATAAATTTCCAAACAAATAATCAGCTGTTTTTTAGATAAGTTCGAAAAGTCAATAACGTATTTTTTAACCGACTTAAACTAAAAATAAACCAACCAAAAAAGGTGGTTCTTAAATCGGCTGTTTTTTTTATTGAGCTATGTTTGCTACTTCAAAAAAAGCTTCAAAACTCAGTTTTTTATGAACCAACTTTAATTTTTTTTTCTGAAGTAAGTACAATAAAATGCTCAAATTGCGCAGTAAGTGAACTTATCGAGATACTCAATCATTTATTGCACTCGACAGGTTTTTACAGATCTTATAAACAACTTAAAGTACCAAAATGTGGACCCTGATTAGGGCACGGCAATTTGTGTAGTAAAGCTACGAACTTAAAACTGAAATGAGATCAGTTACAACAATATTGTAATAAGTTAAACATAACAAGTTAAAATTCTGTTATATTATATTAAGTCTGTATTATATTTTATTGTATTTATTTAAGGTACCTAATCATGTATACTTATTTATTGGGTTGTAAATAAAATAATGAATCAGTTAAAATTATGTACTATTATTTTTAAAAAAAGAGTACTACCTATAGAATGTTAAATATTTAATAAATAATTAACTTATAAAAACCTTTTCTGTAACGGACGATTTTTATTTATTTAATTTTATTGTAAGATGATAGTACATAGAGACAGAAAAAAAAAGAAGTTATACAAAAGGTACAGTATATAGATTTTTCATAAACATAGCCATAATAATGATAATCTCTAATAATAAAATCAACGGCTTTTTACCGGTTACTGTAAGTGCCGCCCTATCCCTTAATATTTTATCATTTGAATACTTGAATATTGATCGTTTAACCGATTTACTTTATTTACATAATAATTCTTAAAATAGATAGCTGACAATACAATATTTTGTATCGGATATAGTACCTACTTACATTTTCATTCATTATGTTGTTGAAAAAAATCATAATATCTCAAAATATTATAGCATAATGTTATTCTGATGTATAAGCTACAATATTACCAAATTTCATCAAAATCTATTTAGTAGTTTTTTACTTTAAAGAGTACCTATATAACAAAATTCCATCCATCGGCACAAACATTGACATTTATAATATTAGTAGGATGTAGGTACGTATACTTTGATTAGGTATATGAACCAACTAATTTAACTTGTCTGTATTTTGATTAGTTTTTATTAGCCTCTTAAAATGTTAATATTTAAAACTACAAAAAATATTTATATAAGCTTTATACAAAGTGCCCCAACTTCCGAACGCACCTCAACAAGTTTGACGTTTGACAGCTGATCTCATTTTGGCATTTGCAAAGCGCGGCGCGGCGCGGGAACCGCGCGATCATATGTTCATTTCCGTAACAATTTCTACATTTTCACCTGAAAATACTAGTTTAAGCAACACTGTTGTTAGTGAATAACGTGATATTAGCTATAAAAAAGCTATTCGCAAATAAATATCGATTAAAAACCGACTTGATTTCATCAAGAGTGATATTTTAACATAACCTTTTCGAGTCTACTTCTTTTGTCATCCTTTCGTCGAAATTTCTTCAAAATGTGCCGTTTAAATCCTTGAGAAGGGTTTGGAGGTACGTAAAACCAGTTTGGGACAGAAATTTAATGGTTTCGATATGTATTTTATCTTCGTTTTGATAAAAAACGAACCCCCATTGTTAGAAGTTACAATCGCACACAACCCTTCCTTAATAGTGTTATTGTCATTCTATTGCCGCCGATATCGTTTGAATTTCAAACGTAATCTTTATTTTTTTAAGTTCTAATATCTTTGACACTTCGAAGGTATTTTTTGGGGTAGGTACACATTTGGACAGTGATTTATTAATTTGTGAGAAAGAAGGTATCATAACAAAACTTTTTTTCTTTCAGGTCAATGGCCTTTTAGAATGTCTTCATAGAAATTAAATTTCATAGTTTTTACTTTGTTTTTTACAAGTTAAGAGAGATTCAAGATAATTTTGTTAACAAGTATTTTTTTAATGATAAATCAATGTTAATTGTCTAATTTAACATATAAGCAGTTTTATCCATAATTAACTCTTTAGATTATTATCAAACTACCACCATTCTGACCATTTCATAGTAATCTGTGTCATGTAGGTAAATAATTATTTTATATGTAATTTTTTTATAGATTTCTTTAAAAAGTTCTATATTGAAAGAAGTACAGTCGAGGGCACATCAAGCTTTACAAAGGGGCACCATATTTCATTGCAACTTAAGGGTGACATAAGATTATTTTGTTAAAGTTGATCTGCTCTCAACCTATAACATCTAATTAAAACACACCTTATTTAAAGCCTTGATTTTTTAAATAAATTTTATTTAAAAAATCAAGGCTGGGCAAAGGCCTCCATAAATTTCCATTACACTCAATGGCTAGCAAAAAAATAATATTTAAAAAATAACATACATACATACATATCCGTCACACCTCTCTCCCATTGGGGTAGGCAGAGACCACTTCCTTCCACTTGCTACGATCCAAACACACCTCTTTCGCTTCATCCACAATCATTAGTCGCTTCATACATGCCCGTCGGTTTAGGGTACTCTTGACAAAAAAAAACATTAAAAATCATCAAAAATCATTAAAAAATTAATCATTAATGTTTACTTTTTTTTCTTTTCCAGGCTTATAACGGACAGCTTCAAAATCAACTCAGGAGGCAACGGTACAAAAAGAAAGCAAGAGGACGCAATCGCAACAAACTTCAAACTAAAAATGAACCCACACTCACTAGACTTTAAGTCCCCTTTGCAATCACCGATCATAACACCTAAACGACGAATACTCGGCGAAATAACGAACCAAATAAATTCACCGTTACGTTTAAAAACAGAACACAATTCAGCGTTGTTACAAAACTCACCGATCACGAGTCGTTCTTTAAAAAGGACGACCAATAAGATTTCGAGGATTTTCGAAGAACGTTCCAAATTTAAAATGGCTAATAAAGAGAATAACGGTTCGATTGGGAATGAGAGAGTTATTAAATTTGATCTTGAGGAGGAAACTAGAGACTGTTCTTTTGGAAGCTTTTCTTCTTGTTCGGAGACTATTACTAATTGGTCTATGACTAAGGTTGGTATAGTATTTTTTTTATTTCATTTCATCATCATTATCATCATCAGCATCATCATCATCGCCAGGCCCCCGAGTCTAATAATTTAAAATAGCCTCAGTTGGGTGTCAGCAGAGTGCCAATGGCATCTTTTGACACATTTGGTCGCAATCAATGTAAGCCATTGTTTAGCAGTATACCAAATGTGTAAAAAAATTACATTGACACTCTGCCAACACACAACTGAGGCTATTTTAAATTAGCAGACTTGGACCCTTATCTTAATTCACTCTTCTTTCAACTGGCTGATACCTAATTTTTTAGTTTTTTTTTTTCAAAATAAATTCCACGAGCATGCCATCGACGTCACGCCTCTCCCCTTGATAGGCAGAGACCACTCTTAACAAATCCACCACTTCACTAACTTAAACATACTTTTCCAGCTAAACTTCACAGACGCACTCCAAACGAAAACAGAACAGAGAAAACCCGAATCCTTTGACATGTATGTCCCTGAGAAGGCCATGGAGACAGAAATAGACGAATTCGAAACCTTACATGACCTGGAAGAGGAATTCGAAGCCGACAACTTCGACCAGTGCACTAAATACGAAATAATATCAACTGATAGTCCTAATATTATATCCAGAGGACGTTCATCTTCTTCAAGGAAGGTTACTTCGAAGAATTTCGTCTTCGGAGCACCTTTAGCTGATGAGGAGCAGTCTACATCGTTCAATAAGCCAGTGACAGCTAATGCTACAAGGATGTTGAATTTCGGAGATGAGAATTTTGAATTCACGTCGCCACCAGCTCGCAAGTTTGCCACTAGTTTTTCAGGTTGGTTTTACTTATATTATGCGGTTTTTTTTATCAAGCCTGTTTCAACATTTATACATATTTAACTGACAGATATTTTATACCTGTCACTGTCTAAGGACCGGCGCGGCGCACACCCAATATTCATCATTATCATCATGAAAATAAAAAATGATCTGCACTGGGCTCCGTCAGGTGTGCGCCGGCCCTAAAACGTCATGTTGTTGTCGTCGTCGTTGTTGTTGTATGTTGTTGTTGAAATAGACATAGGTTTATCTGACAGATAAATGTTATTTGTAAATAGTGAAAGCTCTAAGCTTTTTACTTTTTAAGTGCTTATCGTCTTCTTGTTTATTTTGGATGCTGCAGAGTTGGTTATGTAAAGCCTAAATTACTGTGCTAATTACTAAATAAGTACCTACCTATATTTATAACTGTACTAGAGGCTGCCCGCGACTTCGGACACATTTATCATCAGTTCTTGGAAAACAATCATGATATCTCAAAATAATATAGCCTATGTGTTATTCTGATGTTAAAGCAAAGTTATTGTAAAATTTGATTAAAATCTGTTGAGTTGTACGTGATGAAGTAACAAACATCCATCCATCGGCACAAACATTGACATTTATAATATTAATTGTAAAAAGTTGAATAATAAACAACATTTAAAAAGTGTAATTAAAAAAATGTGTTAGCAAAAAAGTGTAAACTCAACATTCAAAAAAATTGAATTTAACAGCGTCGCTCTTGTCGACGTATTACCTATTTTTTAATAAAACCCTTTTCATTTCAATTTTCAGTGAAGAAATCTCTAAAATTCAGCGAGCCATCAAGCCCTGTATACCCCTCCACAAGTCAAACACCAACAAAACTAGACACACCTAAACGCAACCCATTAAGACACGAAAAGAGTGATTCTAGCATAGGCTCCATGGCTTCATCCCCTAGTTCCAGCCAATTAAGACTATTTAGCGCCGAAAGCATGACGTCGATGGAAAGTGGTTTCATATCAGAATTAGAAGAACCCTTTTTAGAACTTGAAGCATCCACAGATTCCCCTAAAATGCCTAATTTTAATGAATTGCTCTCCGGTCAGATCAAAGATAACGCTATAACTAGAAATTTCATGAAACGCCCATCTTTACAAAGGAGTCTAAGCTTTAACCCAGAGCCAAAAGCTAGGTTATCGCTCTTCGGTGAGAAAGACAGTCCGGAAGGGAGAAAGCAGAAGAGAGAGAGTGAGATAGAGAACAGTTCGTGTAAGAAAAGGAAGAATTCAAGTCCGGAGAAGGTTGAGAAAGTGCAAAGGCCTACTTTACATAGAGCCTTCTCTGAAAATCATGCTTCTATCATGTCCGCTTTGGCAAGATGTAAGTATTCTTTTTATTAGTATTATTATAAATGAATTTCTCATAAATTCAAGACCTAATGCGGAATAATGTCTTAATTTTTAAAACATCCCCCATGCAAAGTCTTATCAAAAATGGTTCTATCATCAGTGATTTTTGTTGTAAATAAACAGAGTTACTGATTCATAAAATTATTTACTCAAAGACATAGAATAAATCATTTATAATATATTTTTTTACCATAGACAAATTATATTATAAATTTATAAACATAATCATATTTATTGCTTTACTAATATTTATGTAAATTCATAATGCACAAAAAATAACCCTTAATTTATCTTAAAAGTAATAAAAAGTGAACTCTCTAAAATAGAAACCTATATTCTATACTTACAGAATATAATATTTTCTAATATTTTTTTTATTTTATTTGAAAATATTGTTTGTTGCTACCTCCCTCTAACATTCTCCATCTCTCTCCAGCATCAGACGAACCAGACCTGATCGGCGACTTCTCCCTCCCGTACATCCTCCCACTCACTGGTGGAGACCATTCAGACCTCAAGAGTATATCCTGTGATACCCTCGCTGATTTACTCCGAGGGGACTTTGATGACCAGGTTGAGGATTATCAGGTGAGGGAATGATATAATCTAGCCAATTGTGTCCCACTGCTAGGCAAATGCCTCCCCTCATCCGTCATTCTGCCATTCATTTTTTAACAAACATTTAGTAAAAGTGTGGACGCACCATTACAATAAACCAATGAGGAAGGAATATAAGGAGTGGCCCCATTTTTTTTCATATACAAATGAGTTTATGACAACGTACCAAGGTTGCGCCAAGTTTTCTTATAGTTTTCTTGGTAGATGACCTGTCAAACGTTAAATAGTACCATACAAAAAGAAGCCATTTTGCGCCAGACCAGGCACGCAGATCCAGACGGTATAGCTCCTCCTTATAATTCTATATACTCAAGACGAACGTACCTCGATCAAATCGAGGACTTACTAAAGGAAGGCCAAGTCAAGAGTACCCTAAACCGACTGGCATGAGGAGACTGATGAGTGTGGATGAAGCGAAAGAGGTGTGTTTGGATCGAAGCAAGTGGAAGGAAATGGTCTCTGCCTACCTCAATGGGAGAGAGGCGTGACGGATATGTATGTATGTCATCATCATCATCATAAAAAAGCGTCGCTCTTGTCGGTGGAGTCTGCGCCATTTTTCTCTATTCTCTGCCGTCCGTTTAAGCACCTGATACGACACAACTTCTATTCCCTCCTTTATTTGGTCTATGTAAGTCCTTCGTGGTCTCCCTCTCTTTCGTCTTCCTTCTACTTTTCCTTCCAAGATGTTTTTCATAAAGTCGTCGTGTCGTATCTGGCGACCCAGCATCTTTCATCTCCTTTTAGCAATGGTCTTTAAAATGCCTCTCCTCCTGTATGTATGTAAATAAATAAATTATCAATCTTTTCAGATAATCGACTGCCGCTACCCATACGAGTTCGAAGGAGGCCACATACCGGGCGCAAAGAATCTCTACACCCCTGCATTAGTACAGAAGTTACTGCAAGAGTCTCTGCCTCCTAAGGGCAACAATAAGAGGAGCATTCTTGTCTTTCATTGCGAATTCTCCATTGAAAGGGGGCCTAAATTGTAAGTATCTACACACATACAATGCTACAAGGATCTTTTGGCACGTGGCGGAAATCTGAACTAACGATATCATCTTGTAAATTGTCATTATTTTGAGTTATTTATTCACCACCCACGCCCTCCTGACAATGTCACTCAAGTGCCAATAGATCCTTGTAGCACTGTATCTCATCCTAGTAATATTATAAATGTCAATGTTTGTGCTGATGGATAGATGTTTTTGTTACTCTTTCACGCAAAAAGTACTGAACAGATATTTTTGAAACTTGGCAATAATGTAGCTTATATATCAGAATAACACATAGGCTATATAATTTTGAGATATGATTTTTTTTCAAAGATATGACGATAAATGAGAACGAAGTCGCGGGAAGCCGTTAGATGTGGGTAGCGCAAGACCGGTCGTTGTGGAGATCCTTTTGTCCAGCAGTGGACGTCCATAAGCTGACACAATAACATACATATCTGTCATGTCTCACTCCCATCGTGGTAGCCAGAGACTTCCCTCCACTTGCTTCGAAACAAACACACTTCTTTCACTTCATCCAAATTCATCAGTCGCCTCAAAATAAATGAAAATTTATTTTATTCAAAAATAGTCAAAATTCATTACACTTTTTTGATGTCACTTTTTTATCTAAAACTACTGCCCGGTTCACTACCTGTATAGCCGAGAGGAAGAAAACGGCAAGAAATCTCCGGCACAGGGCCCTACGTTGCGTGCAATATATATTTTTTTAAATCGAGACACTTATATACAATTACATGTTGGTACTTAAATTGTTATCACAGTAATTAACATGAATATCACAGTACTAATAGTTTGTTTGAATAAAAAACTAAATATATTTTTCTCTCCCTTACAGATACAGATACCTTCGCTCATCGGACCGCTCTAAAAACATGGAGAACTACCCATATTTGAATTATCCGGAAATATACCTACTACATAAAGGTTACAGGACATTTTACCAAAAGTACCCAGAATTATGTACCCCTGGTGGTTACACCGCCATGTTGGATCCGAAACATTCGCATTTATTGAAAAAACATCGCTCGATTGAGGAACCTACGTCGTTCTTTACGCATCATAGGAAAGCTGGACATAGGTTGCTGTATTAGAAACTTTTTGGTGACATATTTTTTAAAGAAAAAGCTATTATGATCTTTTTTCAAACATCTTAAAAAAGATGGCCATAGATTGCTGTATTACAAACTTTTTGGTGACGTTTTTAAAGAAAAGAGTTCTTTTTTTTGTCAAGCATAGAAAAGTTGGCCATATGTACCTATTAAAAACTTTTTGGAGATGTTATTTTGTGAAGAAAAAAGTTTGTGTTCTTTTTGTACTGTTTTTGAAAACCTTTTGGAGACATACACATTAACATTTTATTTTAGGTTTTATAGTCTTTATGAAAATGTCCAATGTTTTGTCAAATTTATCCCAGCTTTAGACATACGAAAAAAATGATTTTTTCTTAAATGTCAATTGCAATAAACGGTAAGTTAGATCTTATTTAAATTAAAAGAATAATTATATTTAATTAATTAATTGTTCTTAAAAAAAAGTATTTTAAATATTTCGATATAGCTTCAAAATTTCTGGTAAACTATTGATTGACACTTCACTTGTATGCGCACTGATACATATGGGGTCCCAACTTACGATGCGCGGTAGGTTATTTCGCACGTATTATCGCTGTCTCTGTTTGACGTATAGGTGTCAAAAGGTGATAGACAGAGATGAATATATTTCTCTATGTTTATCTACTGCCAGGTACTTCTGTGTATATTTTTCATAAGTAGTTTTTTTATGATATTTTTGTGCATTTATTTAATATTTAGTTTCAGTTTTTACTCTGTCAATTATATTGATAGTTAAAAAGTTGATTTATAAGTTGTAAATAAAAAAAAATGTATGCCATATTAAAAAAATAAGTTCTTATATTAGTACAAACTTTAGATATATTCAGAAATCCCACCTTTAGATAAAAAAAATGCCATTTTTCTAGTTTTTTTTTTTCTAATTTTTGCAATATAAAGGTAAGTAGTACTTTTTTTTAATTGTTTTTTTTTTTCGCTGACCGTTTTAGACTATTTTGATAGTTTGAAATTTGAAAATAGTGTTCGAACGTTCGTTGTGATTCGAAATTCAAAATTACGAAGTCTAACGTCTTATACAGGTTGCTTGAAAAATTTTAGGCGAAATTATTTTTGTTTATTTTTTTTTAGTTTTCCGCTCTGTTATTCACAGGGTGTTTTTTTTTTTTAAATTTTGTAAAGAAATATTTTAATCTAGTTATTAAGTTTAATTATGATTTCCTATTTTTTATCCTGCAAGAATTTTGAAAATATGGTTGTGTGATTATGATGATTTGCTAAACCTAAGTTAATTTTTCGATGTGCCATACAAAAAAAAAAAAACTTTTTTTAATGTGCATGTAAGGAAAATGATCACACAATGTTTTTTTCGAAGAACGAAGCTTTAACGATTTTAAAAAACGAATGTGCCGTGTATACCCAAATGTAACTATATGTATAACTAGCTTAATTTAGAGTGTTACTCGTTTAAGCTTAGGCTACACAGCGGGCGAATTGGGCTCATCGTTTCATGCTCACGTAGCGTTTGCAACATCCTACCTCTCATGCGAATGTTGTGTTAACTGATTTTGAATATTATTCTAATGAGAACAATGTCGATAATAAATATGACAATCAAAAATGCTCGCGATCCGTCAGATTTTCCGCCGGCCCTAGCCTTCTGTAAAGGCAGACCAGTGTCTTGACTTAAGAGTTGACTTAGGAGTCCTAGATACGTAAAGATGCGACATCTCTGACCAAAATATCAGGCAGTAAATGAGGTAGTGAATAGCGATGGGCGTTATTCTCGACAGACGTTTTTGAAACCTGCTATTTGCTCTGACAGCTAAAAGCCGCTATCTAGCTATCCATCATCATCATTAAATTTAAGAGTTAGACTCTTGTCGGTGGAGTGTTCGCCATTTAGGCCTGTCCTCTGCCAGTGCTTTAACTTCATGATACGACATGACGTTAACTTTCTCTTTTACTTGAGTGAAGTAGGTACGTCGCGGCCTTCCTCTGCCTCTCTTGCCCTCAACCTTTCCTTCAATAATGTTTCTCAAGAAACCGTCATGTCTAGCTATCCAACAACCGTCTAATCCGTCTATTGGATATAACCTGACGTTGGCACTTCGCACATCGTTGTGACGTTGGCGTCGAACACTTTCCACACACATTGTAGGTAGTAGTGTACAATACAACAATACAAATATTCTTTATTGCACAAAAGATATAAGGTACAGACACAAACAAGAATATAAGAAGCACCAGGCGGCCTTATTGCTAGGTAGCAGTATCTTCCAGGCAACTTTAGTGTAATGTTTATGTAGTAGTATATTATTCGCGTGAGTTGTATGGAGTGTTGAGCTTGTAAACAGATGAAACAATGCCCCTTCTCGTCCGTTGACTAAATGAGTCTTGTACATAATTGTATTAAATAGTTTAAAAAAATAGCATTTATTAGTTTCAAGTCAATTTTGTAAACAGCCTGTATTTAAGATTATGTCTTTAATCTTTAGAGAGTGTTAAAAAATATGTGACATTTTTTTTCGTCTTTAAAAAAACATTTTAGTTAGTAAATTAAGATTTTCATACAGAACACAAAATCCGTAGTCTAACCGTGGTTCGAGTAGAATGCGTTTCATGAAATAGTTCTTATGCCGCCATGTTGGCAGCATTAAAAATTTGTACTGCCATATTACCCTTGATGACGCATTTTTCCGCAGTACAAATTTTCAATGCTGTCAACATGGCGGCATAAGAACTATTTCATGAAACGCACTCTACAATTTTAGTGAATGATCAAAAAATTGTAAATATTAAAAAAAACAGATTTTCTTTAAAAAAAATTAAATTTAATATATTTTATAAGACTCTCTAAAGAAAATACTCAACAAGGAAAATATTTGAAAAAAAAGCAATATTATGAATACGCTTTCAATGATTATGTTTTAAGTTGAAAAATTTTATTTTAACTGAAAAAAAATATGTCTGTCGTTTAATTTCATATATTCTATTAAGTTAAAAAATCTCGTATTTACGCTTTTTGAATAGATTTTGGTGTTTTTTATGATTTCTACTTTACTCACTTAATTTTTTTAATTCTTTTCTTTCTTATTTGACTCTATTTCCTGAATAAAAAAACCACTTTAGGCTTAGCACGAGACGTCACAGTTTTCTCAATCTTACATCTCGGTCTAAAGTTATGAAAATGATAAAGACAGAAATATGCGAAAAAACTGTCATGGCGGCTGTGCTATGTTTCCGAGGAAAACACCAAAATGTGTTCAAAAAGTGAATTTTTAAATATTTTAAGATAATTTCGAGATATTTCAACAAATAGCTCGTATATTTTACGCTTACTAGTTTCCTTATGTAAATAAATTAAGTTAAAGAGAATTAAATATGTTTTTGAGAGTTTTAGTTTCTAGTTTTTAATTATAAACTTAGGGCTCGTATCACCGCATATAAAATATAACTGACAGATAAACCTAATCTATTACATTCATAAAACGTTTTAAACAGAAACAGGTATATAATATCTGTCAGATAAATTTTATCTGAAGATTGTGAAAAGCCTTTAATATTATAAAATAATTTTAGGTCCCTTGAAAGTAAAAAGAACGACACTATACATTAAAAAAAAGATTCAGTTAATTATGATTTTTAAATTATTGAAATATGGAAATCCATAGTGAGGTAAAGATATTCAAATTAAGAATAGTTTCACGAACAAAACCGAGGCTTAAGCTAGAATTATATTCTGCCAATGTCCAGTGCCTTTTTTTTTAACAATCACATTTAAAACTATAGACAGAGACGTAAGCGTGACAAACCCATGACAACGTCTTGTCACGGAGTGTTTGCTAAGCTAGCAGGTGCGCAGATATTTGCTACGGTTTACAAACTGCTATACGTTTCAAATGAGGATAAAATCGAAAGCCAATAATATAAAAAAATACTCTTTCTCAGTTATCATGTGTTGGATACCGTTTTTAAACGGAAGTGACAGCTAGAGCATTGAAATAAACACTTTTTACAGGGTGACTTTAAATTAGTGAACGATAGAAAATGATATGCATGTACTCGTGATAACAAACAACTTTTACTATGGGACCAAGTTCGAAATGATTCAAAAAGTTTGAACTCCCCCATACAAAATGCATCAGCTGATAGTATGGGGGACCAATTTATTTTTTATAATTTCGGCCTTGGTCCCATAGTAAAAGTTGTTTGTTATCACGAGTACATGCATTTCCTTTTCTATCGTTCACTAATTTAAAGTCACTCTATATACTTATAAAGGGCTATCCACGCATTTCCTGGTCAGGGCTATCCGTGTTCAGAGTTGTCCGTTTTACTATAGACGCTTTGACACGGAGTTGTGTGAACAAGTTCATACTATTTGTATGTAACCGATATTTGCCGTGTTCCGTCAGAGACGTGTTCCCGGATATATGTGGTTAGCGCTTAACTTGTGTCTTCCGTTAAAAAAAACTACCGAAAAACGATAATTGAGAAAGCAAAGTGACAGTTGTCAAAGTACAATAATGATGACCATGAAGTTTGTGCGAGTCGTTCGAAATGCGAAACAAATATGGCGCCTAGATTCTTATTTGAAAAAGTATTGTGTTTTTAACTGTATAATTTTGCATTTTTTAAAGCATTCTACAATGTAAATTGGGTATTTAAAATACATATATATATACATACCTACATATCTTTATTCCTCACTGTTGGAAGTTGAACTGAAAATTATCCTAAATTCGCGCCTTAAAAAAAATTGATTCAGAATTTTCGATTTTTTATATCATTAAATACGTATATCTATAATAATATATATCGTGTAACTATTTAGATAATAAAATTGTGAATTTTAGCTTTTTAAGTTGAATAAATTATGAAAAATATAATTTTTGTTTTTTTTTTTCATATTGACATATCAGTATCTAGTAATTATGCCTTTAATTAATACATCCTACTTAAAAAATATAATAAATAAGTCCTACTATAGGACCTACCTACATAACATCAATAAATAAAAAAAAATACATCTTCCGCAATTAAAAGTAGGTACCTAATACAAGAAATAAAAGAAAAAATAACACAATACACTTTAATGAGCAATTAAAAATCTGTAGACATCGAATACACTCATAAACATTTACTTACATTCAGTAATAAATTAGCTATTACAACAAAATCATACATATTGATCTAACATGGTAATTATTATTATTTTTTGGTTAATTTACAATTAAGTAGATTAATAATTATGTGAAACTGAGAGACAGATAAGTAAATTAATTATTTTAATATATTTTTTGTACCATTGTTGAATCGACCAATTTCACAAACATCCTATATTTATAACTAGCTGTCCCGGCGAACTTCGTCCCGCCTTAGAATATGAATGACTCTACATTTTAGTAAGAAAACATTTGTATGGGAAAAAGAAAAGGTCTGTTTTAGGGCTTTCCCGGCAATTATTCGAATTTTTCTCACCGTAAGAACCATCCTTGGACTGCAATGAACATTTTAAAAAAAGAATTAGCGAAATCGGTCCAGCCGTTCAGGCGTGATGCCGTGACAACGGAAAACGGGTTTCATTTTTATATATATAGATAGATATAGAATATAGATATAGATATATAGATTACAACAAGAAATTTTTATCTGTGCCATCTATATTTGACATTTCATTATTTTCTACCGTTTCACTTTTTTCAATATCTTTTACATTTTCATCTTTTTCTCTCACATCTATCGACGGCTTTTTACCCAAGGTATCTTCCAATGAACTTTTTGACAGCTGCCTTAGAATTTTCTCGAAAATCCTTGGCGCGCTTTTCGTGTTCGGCAACGAAATGTCAGTTTGCGTCGTGACAGTCTCGCATCTCTTTTCCTCTTTCACTTCTAGAGGTATCACTGTCTCTTTCAAGTCTAATGTCAAAGTTTTCTTTTTAATTTCTTTGTCGTCAGGCTCAGGGTCGGAGGCTTGTGCGTCCAATTCTTGTATTTTATCATCTAAGGTGTCCAAATCTTTTTCTTTGGACCTCCTTTCTATTGCTTTAGTGAGAACGTTGCCGAGTATATGGGCACATTTTATAATGTTTTGCGTTTCTCTCGGTGTAAGATGTAATCCCTCATTTCTTATGATATTATTGATGTTTCTTACGTTTTCTGGTGATCGTTTTCTTGAGCCATCCGTTGAGAAGTCTGAAAGATAATGTTCCGTCAAAATTTTTAAAATTATTAATGCTAAAAGTAGGTACCTACCTAACCATTCAAGCCAATGTCTATTCACTAAAATTAGTTTCATTAAAATCTGTTCAGTGGTTTTTTGCGTGAAAAAGTAACAAACATTCTTACCACCGACAAGTAAAACAATATATTTTTCCAAGTAGGTACCTACCGGAGGCATTGAAGCCACTACTGACTATTTAATACAATACAATAAGTTTAATTAAAATCTGTTCAGTAGTTTTGTGTTAAAGAGTAAAAAAAACACACATCTTCATGGGATGTGTCCCATCGCCATAAACATTGATGTTTATTCAAATCTCATTTACCAACACAGACTATTTTATGTCACCCAGCATGCAAAACCTCACCTAAATCAGCCAAGTCGATATTCTCAGTCCTATAAGGCGTGGGGCACTGATCGTAGTAACTCTTCATCGGTACTTTAGCTATAGAATTGTTGTAGTTCGCCCAGAAATTGTTCCATTCGCCGTTATCCCCTTTTTTATACTCTTCAATTTTAGTATTTTCCGTGTCACTGCAATCTTGCCAAGTGCTGATACAACAGCTGTGAAGGAAAAAGATATTAACGGTTGAAACACAGCGGCTGCGTATGCGTAACGTAGACGTAAGCACGGCGTAGCCACGCGCGTAGTTACGGTGTAACCCGATGTGACACCGGGCGACGCGTCACGTCGACGTGTACGTCTACGTTACGCAAGCGGTGACAGTTCCATACATTACGACTCAGAGGTACGCATACGCATCCGGTGTGTTTGGCCTTTAAAACGCCCATGCGTTGTACAGCTATTTAATTTTTGGTCCGGTCTTTTATCGGAACAACGTTTTTGTTACAAGCGCCGTCACCCAACAAAGAAATTTTGTCAAAGGCTTAAATTTTGTCACTGAAGATCACGACAAAATTCTTTGGAAATTCCACGACAAGACAGATTTAAGTAGTCTGCATGTTTGCCCTTTGCCCTAATTGGGAAAATAATTTTTGGAAATCCTGTGTATGTCCATGTTCCTAAGGAGAAGAGACAAAAATGGGATCCTAAAGGAAAGAAAGCAGTCATGGTTGGCTACGGGGAAGACGTCAAAGGATACAGAATTTATTTCTCAGAAAAGAACACTGTTGAGGTCAAGAGGGACGTTGTTTTCCTAGAAGAAGCTGAAAAACAGAAAGTGAAGTCAGTTACGCTGGACATTTCAACGGAAGAGAAGGAAGACCCTATTGAGCATCCTAATGATAGAGAGGAGAAGACTAAAGATCAAGGAAATATAATGGAGAAAGAAGAAGCATGTTTTGAACAGGAAGATGTAGAGGAAACCCTAAATGTGTCTAGTGAAGCTGACAGTCTGTACATGCCGTGTTCCAGTGACGATGAATCCAGTAATTTTGATAATGAAGAGATACAGACACGTGAGAAGAGTACGCGAATTAAGAAACAGACTTCATTTTACAAGTGTCATCATGTTTATATGGAGGGAAATGAACCCAAGACTTACCGAGAAGCTATGCAACGGAATGACGCCAGTAAATGGCAAGAAGCAATGCAGAGAGAACTGAATACACTCAAAGAAAATAATACTTGGACTGTTTGTGAAGAACCTGTAAATGATAAGACTGTAAGTAGTAAATGGGTGTTTAAAATCAAAAACTCTAATAATAATAATTTAGAATATAAAGCGAGATTAGTAGCGAGAGGTTTTGAGCAGTGTGATACAATGGAACTTTGTGATTTATATGCACCAGTAGCTAAACTGTCAACTTTTAGATTATTTGTTTGTATAGCAGCAAAGTTAAACTTGCCAATTAGTCAAATGGATGTAACTGGTGCTTTTCTATATGGAGAAATTGATGAAAAAGTTTATTTGAAATTGCCAGAAGGTGCATATTGCAGTGACAAAAATATTGTTAAATTAAATAAGTCTCTGTATGGATTAAAAAAATCACCAAAGTATTGGAACGATAAATTTAGCTCTGTTATTATGAAACAAGGTTTTGTAAAATCTAAAAGTGATCCTTGTCTGTACGCAAAATGTGAAGGTGATGGTAGAACATATGTTTTACTGTATGTAGATGATTTATTAATATTTGGAAATGATCAAAAACAAGTATGTGACCTTAAGTCATTATTGAACAATGAATTTAAAATGAAAGATTTGGGTTTAATTTCAAATTTCTTATGTATTCATGTAAAACAAGATTTAGATACAGGGGTCACTGAACTTGATCAAAAAGAATATTTAGAAAGTGTATTACAAAAATTTGATATGCAAAATTGTAAGGGAATATGTACACCAATGGATCTGAACTTTAACACTAAAATATTAGAAGATAAAAATTGTGTGATTGATAAAAGCATTGAAGATAAATGTAGACAAATAATAGGTTCCTTGTCTTATGCTGTTTTAGGAACAAGACCTGATTTGTGTATTGCTGTGTCAATTTTAAGCAGGTACCAAAAATGTGCAAATAATGCTTTATTAACTGCCTTGAAGAGAGTGTTAAGATATGTGAAATGTACAATTAATTACAAACTTGTTTACAAATGTAATAGCAACTTATTGTTGGGTTATTGTGATGCAAATTGGGGAGGAGATCTGAAGGATAGAAGATCGACAACTGGTTATTGTTTTAAGTTTGCAGATTGCTTAATTTCATGGTCTTCTAAAAAACAGGCCAGTGTGAGTCTATCTTCTACCGAGTCAGAGTACATAGCATTAAGTATGGCTGCTAGCGAAACATGTTGGTTAGTAAATTTGCTTAAGGATTTCAATATTATAAATGTGTGTCCTGTTACAATACTTTGTGATAATCAGAGTGCTATAATGGTAGCAAACACTGAAAGTGTTAAAAGATTAAAGCATATTGATATCAGATACCATTTCATTAAAGAATTGATTAAAAGTGGAAAATTAATGTTAAAATATATTCAATCTGAATATCAAACAGCAGATATGTTTACAAAGGCATTAAATAAAAATTTGTTGTTAAGATTTGTCAAAAACTGTGGTTTGTATGAATAAGTTAGAGATATCTATAGTAAGTAAGGGTATATTACATTGTGGGGGGGTGTTGGTAGCAATGTAATATTTTGTTATTGTAACATTAGTGTGTTGGCAACACTCTTTCCTGTTGTAAAATTAATATGGCCGGTTCATTGTGGTGCGGTGTTATAATTTACTGAAATAAAAGTCTGTGGTGATTTATTAATTGTTTTACTTATATTTCAATAGTTTATACACATTTCAATTGTGTCTATAAAGCTTAATGAAGATGAACGCGTAATGATAAAAATAGTAGGTAGGTAACTACATAACTATAATACACCCAGAGTTAGGCATAAACGTAAGTATTTTTGTCCTATACTGGGTATAACAGAAAGGGGGTATAAACCCGAAACATAGCGATAGTCCTCATGAAACTGAACAAGGAACATGGGTCGTAACTCGAAAAGAAAAATTCACCTCTCCATGCATAATGTCCGATCAGCTAATCGAGTAGGTAAGTATGGGCGATCCAAAATTTTTTTTCGAGTTACGACTCATGTTTCTTGGGGAAAATTGTTCAGTTTCATGGGGACTATCGCTGTGTTTCGGCTTTATACTCCCTTTCTGTTACACCCTGTAGACATACATTCGAAAAACTGACAGAACTATGAATAAAATAAATTGCTCACTTTGAAATCGTAGGAGGATAAAACCGAAATGATAAATTAAAGATATTACCTGGACAAATGTAGATCCTGGCTTCTCGGAGACATTCCTAGGTCCTCCCTCGTGGTGTTCTTCGGAGACGGGTCTGCAGACGACAGTCCTGAATATTCCGGAGACACTGATGAATAGTCCAGTTCGGTACTGATCCCGCCATATCTAGGAAAATAGGAGTAGGTAGGTAGGTTATCAAAATTGGCGTAAGTACTTAACTTTTTTAGTAGCCTAATGTGTCCCACTGCTGGGCAAAGGCCTCCCCCGCATTCTTGCATGCCTCCCTATCTCCGGCAACCTCTGGCCAGTTTGCCCAGTATGCATCTAGATCGTCGCGCAAACTCATAAGCCGACCTCTACCTCTGTGGCCGTCTAGCGGCAACCAGTTGGTAGAAATCTTGGCCCATCGATCCGGATGCATACGACAAAAACAGCTACTAATTAAATAACAGGGTGAGTTTAAATTAGTGAACCATAAAAAAGGATATGCTTGTACTCTTTAACAAACAACTTTTACTATGGGACCAAGTTGAAAGTACCTTTTACAGAAAGCAGCGATCATAAAAGTGAGAAACAAGAAATATAATTCTTGTCTTCTTACTTCATAAATACAAATACGAAGCGATGTTCAGAGAATAGCCGTGGTCTTTCCTGCCTTTATCGTTGTTGTGTCAGCTTGTGGACGTCCACTGCTGGACCAAAGCCTCAAGGATCTCCACAACTACCGGTCTTGCGCTGCCCACATCAACGGCTTCCCGCGATTTTCACCAGTAATCGAGTTAAAATTAGAATTGTGTTCTTACATACATACATATCCGTCACGCCTCTCTCCCATTGGGGCAGACAGAGACCACTTCCCTCCACTTACTATGATCCAAACACACTTCTTCTTTCTTCTTCTTTTGTGTTCTTACCTGGTATAATTACTGACTGACGCAGTTTTGTAAAAGCTGCTACTACTTGAAGTGTCGATATTGTCTCTGGTCTCTTGTTTCTGGCTCCTTTTAGCTGTCTCGACCTGTTAACATAGATAGATAAAAGATAGCATTAAAAACATTTCCATCTCTCTCTGCCTATCTCGTTTCGCATCTACGGGTCAGACAGAAACAGCAAGATACGTGACGTTTGAAATAAACAGTCGCGCATTCAAAAGCTGAAACCAAGGTTGCAATCCACATTCTTTTTCTTTGCCTGAAAGATGCTACATAGCAATAAGGCCGCCTGTTGCTACTTCATCGTCTATCCAGCTTTTTTTCTGTTTTTGTCGCGTTGGTGCTACAAAAAACGGGTCTGTATCACCATTAACAGGTTAAAACTGAAAGATAATGTCCATTTCATAAAACATGACGTTTAAGACAGAGACAGGTATAAAATATCAGTCAGTTTCTTATCTGCAAGTGTTGAAACAAGCCTTACCTAGTATTTTATTTGTAAGTTACATATCTGTGAATTGCAATATTTGCAATACATTTTTTACCAGGCGTTCATTCAAAAACTTTTTGTCAAAAAGTTGTTTTTTTTTTAATTGAGTGACATGATCAATAAAAATAGAGGTAATATAAGCTGTGTTGTATCAGGTGCTCAAACGAATAGAGCAGACTGGCGTAGACTATTATTTTGTGTTAAATTTATGTATTATTTTGTGTTTAATTTTGTTTTACTTTTAATTTTGTTGTTTTGTTTTTTAATTTTGTTTTATTCTTGTATATTTTATTGGACTGGAAATAAATATTTACTTACTTACTTTTAAACTAAACCGACAAGAGACCGGCCGACTCTTAAATATGATGATGATGATGAGATGAACCAACCTTCTGCACTTGCATCTGTAAGGAAGCACTCCTCGGTTTCTGGTAACTCCTGCCTGTCTTCGGGGTGGATGTAGCTAGCGGCTGCTTCTTCTGCACTCCGTATTTCGAGTTTGTATCTTCGAAGTCTGACACCTGGAGTACAGTAAAGAGTGTGAGAAGGCACCGTGGGTATAATAAATAGTACTTAATAGGTACATCATAGTAAAAAGCGATAAAGAATGCACATCGGCAATCATCGTATTTCCGAATACAATCGAATGCTAATATCCATGTACATTTAATCTCTGAGTATAGAATATAGAAGGAGGAGCCATACCGTCTGAATCTGCGTGCCTGGTCTGGCGCAAAATGGCTACTTTTTGTATGATACTACTTATCGTTTGACAGGTCATCTACCAAGAAAACTATGAGAAAACTTTACGCAACCCAACCTTGGCACGCTGTCATAAATTCATTTGTATATGAAAAAAAAATGCGGCCCCCCTTAATATTCCTTCCTCATTGACATCAATTATTTGATTAATCGTTCATCAGAATTTGAATTTAGAATTAACTTTATTGTAAGTAGCACTCTCTCACATTTGAACCGCGACTGACAAAACAAACGTCATGGTGTTTGCGACACAGATATCGCTATATGAAGTTGGAATGTTATGGAACAGATTTTCCTAATTCATTGCACTGTTATGGTCTATCTATACACATCTGGGCCGTGTCCGGGCCGTGTCCGGGAAACAATATAATTCCATAAATTTTCTATGGATTCGTTCACACACGTTGTCATGACGACGTATTGTTTTTCCTCCTGACGGGCCACGGCCCGGACACGTCTCGGGCACGGCCCGGATCTGTGTAGACCGACCATAATTGACCATTCTGACTAGAAGTGTGTTTGTATCGTAGCAAGTGGAGGGAAGTGGTCTCTGTCTACCTCGATGGGGAAGATTTTGGAATTTGTTTATATACTCAACGCGGGAAAATTTGGTACCGCGTTTCAGGTTTTGTATGCGAATCTACTTTGGATGAAGCGAGAATGTTTTTATCGTAGCAAGTGGAGAGAAGTGGTCTCTGTCTACCTCAATGGAAGAACCCTTTACGTTGCATACTTTCATCCTGTTCCTGACATAGGTACGTAGGTACGTAGGTAGTAGCCGTATGAAGCAACCGCTAATACGTCTACGTACTAACGGTTGCTGCGCGTTCAAGGCCTTTTACCTGTGAAAGATCGAGTGACATATCATCTTCAAGCGAAGTCTCCCGGCTCTTTGATGATTGAGGAGTTGGAGTACGTTTAGGAGATTCGAAAGTCTTCTTCTTGATGCACTCTGATGATGGACGGCGTCCGTAGCCTGGCAGGGAACTTGCTCTGTCACTTCTGTGGGTAAGATATTATGGCACAGTCTGTTAGTGTAATTAAGTGACCCCCTGAACGACTTTTTATATTGGCCACATAATACTGTATCGATGTCAAATGTTTGTAATGTCATTCATATAAGTAGTATTAATGTGGCCAATTTAAAACGAAGTTCAGGGGGTCAATTATTTACAGTATGTATTGTGTTTTTCAAGATATGACGATAAATGCTTACATAGTCGCGGGCAGTCTCAAAGCCTTTCCCGCGTGGAAACAACGCCTTAGACTCTAAGGCGTTGTTTCCACGCGAGCGAGAGAATCGCGGCGTTATTATTGTCGTGCGTGCCTTGTATTTCTATACGTCGCATCGCGGCGGCGGTAATATCGCTGTGTGGAGACGGCTTCACTGAGAGTTTATAGAAATACACTCTCAGAAAAAAAAGAGAAAAACGAAAGAAAAAAAAAGAAAAAAAAAAAAAAAAAAGAATTTTCTCTTTTCGTGAGAAATAAGTGGCACGACGATAATATCGCTGCGATTCTCTCGCTAACTAGCTCGTGGAGACAGCGGCTAGATAAGTATAAATAATGTAGAAAATAAAATAATCAAAATCCACTTACTTCTTTAAAAGCGGTTTCCCAGTAATACAAAGGTCTAAATTCTGTTTCCCAGCTGGTTTTTTTCCAGAAGTTACAGAACTCGGGGTCCTCTTTCCTTCGCCCTCCTTCTTGATGCTACTTCTGCGGGAAAGTGATGCGGAATTCCGACGGGAACCCGAACGCGTTCGGGTGCTTTCGGTGTCTTCTTCGGGTTGGTCTGAACGGTGCATTCTAGATTCAAAAACCAATTAATTAAATACCTACTTTTGTGCTGTTATGAAAGATAAGAAGCATGAGGAAACCTTAGGCCCAAGTCTGCTAATTTAAAATAGCCTCAGTTGTGTGTCGTCAGTGTGTCAATAGCATTTTTTGACACATTGGTCGTAATCAGTGTAAGTCAATTCTATAGTTAATAACTTTAATTTAACATCAATTATTTAAAGTTGACAACTGAGGTAATTCAAGTGCCTTTTAAAAACTTCAGAGTAATTACTGTAGTAAGAAATTTGTTTTGTTCAAAATTTTAGCTATTACTTATTCAAAAGGAGACTATAGGTAATCGTGTTCAATTGCATTGCAAGTAATACTACGGAAATAACATAAAACAATAGGAATAATATCAAAAAAGATACACAGAACTCGCTTATTTTGTTTAAATACTTACTTTTTATTATTTTAAGGAAAGAAACTCAATATTTGCAGTAAAATACAATTTTACAGTCACATCACTTGAATAAGTAACTAGTTACTTAACAATGCCACTAAAAATCACTAATTATTACGAAAATCAGTTGTTTAACCAATCAAAAGAAATAAATCTCTCTAAATTACAAAATTCTTTAATCTCAAGTTTTTGAACTTTGAGAAAACTAAGATTCTCAAAAATAATGCCACTTTTTTAAACTATTAATTTGAAACAATCACTAGGTAGGTAAATATTTCGGAAATCCACAAAAAATATAGTTATTTAACCAATCAAAACAAATCAATCTCTCTAAATTACAAAAATCTATAATCTCACGTTTTTGAACTCAATAATGCCACTTTTATAAACTATTAATTTGAAACAATCACTAGGTAGGTAATTATTACGAAAATCCACAAAAAAGATCAGTTATTTAACCTATCAAAAGAAATGAATAGCCGCAAATTACAAACTTACCTACCTACCTAAGTAATCGTTATTGAATGAAATCTTCCAACACTAAACGTTTTGAATATGCCACTTTTTTATTATATTATTATGTATTATTTTATTGAACTCATATTAGTTTATTTTGGAAGCAATACATGTCACAGTCTCACACAAACTGGGGTAGACTGATTCTCTATCACGCTTCAATGGATAGAATTGCTGTCATAGTTACAAGCGGAGCGGAGAGCTGTTTGAAAAAAGCTGGGCTTGTACAGTCAGCATCATAAGTCGATGAACACATTCAGATTTTCAAAAGTAATGTACACCATTATTAGACATGAAAACTTACTTATTTTCCTCATTTTGAACCTAATTGGATGTTCATTTAACTCTAGAGTATTTATTGCAAAGCGATTTCGTCTAATAATAGTGAATTTTGCTTTTAAAAATCTGAATGTGTTCATCGACTTATGATGCTGACCGTACTTGCTTTGTGTCGGTTTTTATCGGTCGTCACATTACTTTATGGGTTGGATCTATAACTTGGAATCATTTCATTCGCATATTGTCCGTCGAGTACCTAATGCCGGAATAGGCATGATGACAAAAAAAAATTTTTTAGGCCATCACATAGATAAACGTAGATTATTTTAAAATATTCGACACGTATTTTTTCTTTTTTCTCTTAAACTAAAAATGACAAAGATACACTGGGTTAAAGTTGCCCGTTACGTCACGCTTATGTACGATTTTTACCTAGGAGTGACGTCAATACCCCCCACTCCGTAACTTTGATGCTCTGTATCTTTGTATTTATTTATGTACCTATTTGATCCGGTAAAAATGTGTTTCAAATATTTTTTAATAGCCTAAAAAGACGGGCCAATTACTTTTTTGAATTTTTGAATGTAGTCATCATCCCTTTTAGCGGGTTTAAGTGTGGGAGCCGTAAGTCACTGAAAAACAACACCACAACATAACAACAACTTTTTACGCTCTCGCTCCGCTTGTACAATGTAAAACCAATGTTAATTAAGGGTGGAGAGTCGGGGGTGTGTATTGGTGCATGCAACAGGTTTATACGAGGGTGTGGAGTCGAAAACATTACAATAATTTAATGTGTTAACATAGGTAGGTAGATACAAAGAGGCTGCATGTCAATTCGTACGCATGTACGTGCCTACCACGTATCTTACAGTATCTACACACCAAAGCCGCCGGCTTTTTTGACAGCTGCCATTCGTATGACGTAAAGCCGCTGGTCTAGCCCGACGGCATGCCAGCCGGCGACTTTTACTTGGTGTGTAGACAGTCTTAGATTCACAGTATCTGTTATACCTCCCAATATGCAAGTTACTGAAGTTTCATTAAAATCTGTTAAGTAGCTATTCCGTGAAAAGACATTGATCTGACCATCAGCACAATATTTTGACATTTATAATATAATAGTAAGGTTAAATATGTATCTACCTAAACAGTGAACACATTGGCAATTGCATTTTGAAAAAAGAAGTCAATTTACTTTTTTTGCGATATATTAAACCTACTTGTGTAATATAAATAATTCTAAGTCGACTCCACGCCATTCCTATGCGCCCTCTGCTCACTCACGAGTCCCAATCTAATTTTATACTCCATACCTACTGAATATATATACTTATACACGATAAAGGTAACTTCATTTGTACCTACATATATGTTTACATACATATAGCTTTATATTTTTAACCCCCGACGTCAAAAGAGGGGTGTTATAAGTTTAATCATAATCATAATCATATTTATTGCGCTTCCACAAAGTTACAATGGTCTTAAAAATAATTTACAGTACATGTTGTGGGCCCTGTTTTAGGGCACGGCAAACAGAGAGAGGAAGACGTATTAGTTGCTAAAATTAAGTAAAGAATAGTTAGTTTTTATTAGATTACTATACCTAACTTACATTTTTAATATTATACTATATGTTACTATTACTTTTTAATAATATATTTACTAGTTTTAATGAGATCATACTTGATTAATACTTGATTATTGACCCCTCTGTCTGTGTGACTGTGTGTCTGTAGCTCCTAAACGCGTGGACGGATATGAATGCGGTTTTTTTTAAATAAATTTAAGAATATAACCATCATAGCGTTGCGATATCGATATAACTTTGAAAACTTAATACTTTTAAATGTTAATGTTTGTGCCGACGGATGGATGAATGTTTGTTACTCTTTCACGCAAAAACTACTGTACAGATTTTGATGAAACTTTACAATATTGTTAGCTTATACGTCAGAATAACATAGAGGCTAATTGTTTATGATATCGTGTAAGTTTTTCAAGGTATGACATCAAATGCGTACGATGTCGCAAGCAGGGTCAAGTACTTTAATATGTATTTAGGTACTTAAGTATGTAGTCAGAATACCCACTTAACTATAAAGTATACATTACCATATTAAAATACATAATTACAGCTACTTCTTATAATTATTGTAAAAATTTACTAAAACTTATTTCATTTAAAATGAAATGAAAATTCATTTAATCCTGTAGGTTAGGTTTGTAAGACGGGTCATTTTTTAAAGTTAATTCGCAAGGGTGCAGTTTTCCCCAGAGAAAAACCTAGCAAGAAACTCTGTAGGGTTGCTCTTTTCAATTTAAGTTTGATTAATAAGTTTAATCGCTGGAAAACGTTGGATGTGGGCAGCGCAAGACTGGTCGTTCACGTGGAGATCCTTGGGGGAGGCTTTTGTCCAGCAATGGACGTCCATAAGCTGAATAAGTTTAATTTTCAATTTAAGTTAACATCGGCAGAAACCACAATAGTCGTTGCAATAAAAAAACTGCATATCAAAAATCCCAGAACAAAATTAAAATCAACACAATTTAAATTAAAAACTGAAAAATAAACAACTAAAACGGCGACAATTAATTTAAAATATTTTGCATAATTTTGACATAAGTTAAGCGATAACTTTCAGATGGCAATGGCCTCGAGAAACGAAAGTAAAAAAAAACCTGTTATTAAGAAGTGAAATTGAAGGACTATAGCGCTAGGAGCGAAATCTTTTTTTAACCACCACACTATGAGCTGGTTTTAAGGGTTCCGTACCCAAAGGGTGAAAACGGGACCCTATTACTGAGACTTGGGTGTCCGTCCGTCTGTCCGTCTGTCACCAGGTCGTATCTCATGAACCGTTATAGCTAGAGCGTTGAAATTTTCACAGATGATGTATTACCGTTGCCGCTATAATAACAATTACAAAAAATAGAATAATAATAATAATTAAGGGGGCTCTCATACAACAAACATGATTCTTTTGCTTGATATCAATAGTGAATGTTACGGAACCCTTCCTGCGCGAGTCCGACACGCACTTGGCCGGTTTTTTTATGTGGCTACTTTTTTATTGACTTCTGTAAGAAGGTTACTCGTATTTTTTAAATAACCTGCGAATTGCAGGTAGGTACTTACTTTTGATCGGGGCCCCAAGTCTTATTTATTTATAATAATTTTAGTATTATTTAAAATAGCCTCAGTTGTGTGTCGACAGAGTGTCAATGGCATTATTTGACACTGTCGCAATAGTGTAAGGCTTAAACTGTTTTACTGCCAGTAACTAAAACAGGAAATTTTATGTGGCCCGTCGTTAACTACTGAATCCACCACTTGGCCCGTATCTTCAAAAGGTTGAGCCTTGGTGTAAGCCATTGTTTAGCAGAATAACTTAATGTTTACGCAGTTGAGTGGTTTTGACTGTGATTTAAATTGAATAAGTGCGGTTAGTCGTTTCCCACTGCTGGGGCTAAAGTCTGCTTATTTACCATATACACAGTTGTGTGTCGGCAGAGTGTCAATGAAAGTGTCAATGTCATTTTTTGACACATTTGGTCGCAATCAGTGTAAGCCATTGTTCCAGAATACCAAATGTGTCAAAAAATGCCATTGACACTGCCAACACACAACTGAGGCTATTTTAAATAAGCAGACTTGGCCCCCAGTTCTAACAAATGCTAAAGCACAGTTAACATTAACAGCCTATCCAGAAACGCTTTAATCATTAATTGTTTAAGCTAGAAGCTATGTTAGAGATGTATAACTTTCTCTAAGACGCGGACGGGCGTGGCGGGTGCGACGGCCACAGGGCGCGCACTTTCACTCGTTTGGACGGTGACAAGGTTTTGGAGTTATTACGGACATATGTAGAAAATTATTGGTTTACCAAAATAGTTTGGTTACCTACTAAATAAAAATAAAAATGTAAATGCCGTTGGTTTCTTGAATAAAATAAAATATTTAAGTACTTATAGAGAATTGTTATATGGAATGGAGTAAGTTGGTACAACAAACACTCTAACATTGCACGTACATTGAGTTTTCTACTATCAGTAGGATGTATATGTAATATGAAAGGTATAAAAGACATGTTTTAAGGAGTGAAATTACGTAATTTAAGGGTGAAATGAACACTGTGCTTCTGATTACGTTACGCATGCAAGGAAACCACAAATCAACTAATTTTATAGATTAGTACCTACCTACCAAAATAAAGAAGTTATTTAAACAATTAAAGAAAGTCCCAAGCCAAAAAAGAGCCACCATCATTCCTCAAAACAAAATATGATATTTTTCACTGCATGTGAATTTTATTTTATCAGTTTATCCTCTCCACTCCTCGACTCATGGTCACACTAGTGTCCACTGGTTGCATAACATCCAAATATGAAGATTCCAATATAATTGCCATAGTGTGTCCGTGTGGTCGGGGCCTTATCGATGTCGTAATACAACCTTATAGATGGGATCGACTATTATACTTGAAGCACCTATCTAGGTAGGTATGTGTTTATAGGTACAGACTGTCTAAAAATAATATAAATTAAAAAGCAGCAATACAGTAGCGTCGTCCCTTTCGAATCAATCTAACAAAAACGAGACGACACTACAGTGTTGCCACTTTTTAATTTCTATTCTTTTTGGACAGACTGTATGTCCCCAATGGCGCGTTTTCGTTTTCATGTTCAACGTGCGATTCAATTTTCAGTTCGTTTTGCGTCAAGCGTGCACTACTATTTGACACATGTTTGCCACAAAATTGGTATTCTGCTAAACAATTGCTTACACTGATTGCGACCAAATGTGTCAAAAAAGCCATTGACACTCTGCCGACACACAACTGAGGCTATTTTAAATTAGCCGATTTGGGTCCCTGTTTAGAAACCGTTGCTGAATAGCTAGTTAAATCTAATATTTCATTTACCCCCAGTTGTATGAAACTATGAAACGCTCATTACGTTAATATGCCATCCAATTAGTATAATGCCGTCTTATGGTCTATCTACCCAGATCCGGGCCGTGTCCGGGACGTGTCAGGGAAAAAATATTATTCCATACATTTTCTATGTATTCGCTAACACAACGTGTGTCATGACGACGTATTATTTTCCCTCCTGACGGACCACGGCCCGGACACGTCCGGGGCACGGCCTGGATCTTTGTAGATAGACCTTTATTCTGATTTTTGACAATGACAGTGACAGCTAGACAGAAACATTTTAAAACTACAATGTGACGCAAAAAAAACAATTCAAAAGTTCATCGACCCCAGACAACTATAAACCCATCCAACTAAATATAATACCTATCTAATTTGTCCGTCAAACCTTAACAATACTTAATTAAACACTTGCACAGTTCACTCGCTCATACTACTTACGTCCCAAGTTGTTTCTTTTGTGCTCTGATGCAATGTAATTATGGGCTTGTTAGCGTTTCGTGATCGAATATTATTATTTTTTACTTGTATTTAGATACTTTTTGAATAAGTTGCTTTGTTTCTTTTTACAAAAATTAAATAACCTAAAGAACCTTTTTATGTAAAGAAAACCGACTGTGTTTGAAAACACATTTTTTTTATTGTGTTGTACGTACCCAGAGTCACTCTTACTGTAAATATGAATTTAACGACAACTCTCAAGCTAAAATCCATCAAGCCAAAATCCATCAAGCCGTTTAGGCTATAGAGCGTGCCAAAGAATTATACACAGGTACATACTCTCAAAAAACATAACCCTCCTTCTGGCGCAGTCGGATAAAAATTACATTCATTCATAACGAAACGAAACGTCATCATGTGTAATGTCGCAGTACAAATTTTCAATGCTGCCAACATGGCGGCATAGGAACCAATTCATGAAACGCACTCTAGTAGTCATTTAAAAAATGTATGTGAGTATTTCTGCATTCAGACAGCACGACCGGGGCAGTATGAGGCATTGATGAATGTGTATGAAGCGAAGTGTGTTTGAATCGTAGCAAGTGGAGGGAAGTGGTCTCTGTCTACCTCGATGGGGGAGAAGCGTGACAGATATGTATGTATGTATAGTTCCGCATTCATATAGTGCGTTGTCAAGTGAAGTAAGTTATCGCTTTCCAATATAATATAAATAAAATATTACAAAACATTTGTGAACAATATGTTTACTGCCTACTTACGTAACTTTGACATTTTTGTGGTTTTGGAGCTATAATAATGAAATAAAGGAGTGAGTATAGTAAATAAAAGGTAAAAAAAGAAAATGGCGGTAAATTTTATTTTTTTTGAAAACTTTTTTAGACTCCTTACTTGAGACATTGCAGACGTAGGCGCGTTTGCGGAGCGTAACTACTTACGCGTTTTTTCCGCTATCAAAACGCGCGCGTTCTGCACGCGTTTTGACATATTACAGATAAGAGCGGAGTAGTAGTAAGAAAGAGCGATGATACGCATCATAGCAAAATATTGTGTTTTTTTCAATTATTTTGCATAAACTAGTAAAAGACTAGCCATATTAAGTATTTATTACTAAATATTAAGTATGACTATTACTATTTGCGTCAAAAGCAAGTCAATCTTAGATTTTAGTTATTTCTTTGAAAAATAAAAAAATGTATGAATTTAAAGAAGTTTAGACTAAATTACAGCATAGGTACCTATGCTGGGTATACACATAGAAGGACATTCAGCTTTCCGAACGTGAGGAAGATGGGCACTCAGGCTCTTGGTCTATCTATCAAAACGCGAACGCTACGCAACTTTTTTGATTTCATTATTTTTAATTGTTCTTTTATTGTTATTATTAAGTACCTATGATGATCTCCTTACTTAAGTATTTTATTTAATTGTTATATTTTATAATTTAATTTTGATAAAATTTTCGCACACAGTGTAATGTACTGTTTTTAGAAAATAAACTACTTACTTACTTACTTAAAAAGCGTGGGCGCGTTTTGGTAGCGGAAAAAAAACGCGTACGCTCTGCAAACGCGCCTACGTCGGCGATGTCTCAATTATAAAACTCCACAGAAAACCGCAAAACTGACATTTATAATCAAGACAAAATTGTCATCAAAATAAAAACTCATTATACTCACTCCTTTACGTTTTTTTTAACTTCCAAAATCAAACAAGAGTAATTGATTTGTCACCATACATACAAATACTTGTAAAAAAAAGTTTCACTGATGACGTAATAAAATACCATACGAGTAATGAATGACTTGAGGTATTTGATCTCAGTTGTTATTTTATATCTTCGCACCTTCACTCGATTTGTTTTCTGTTGGATACGATTATTTCTTATCTTATCTAGCCGTCAGTGTTCCACTGCTGGGCAAAAGCTCTGTTTCTTCACGACGATCTATACTGGGGCCTAAGTCTGCTAATTTATGATAGCCTTGTGTGTCGGCAGAGTGTCAATGGCATTTTTTGACACATTTGGTCGCAATCAGTCTATGCCATTTCTTAGCAGCTAGCTTAGCATGCACTCCGAAGACGTTGTCATGCGTTTGTCACGCTTACGTCTCTGTCTATAGTTTTAAATGTGATAAGGACAGCATGACGTGAGATAATTGTCGCGGCACCCATGCTAAGCCCCCTGAATAACTTTATGTGTAAAAAAATGCCATTGACACTCTGCCGACACACAACTGAAGCTATTTTTAATTAGCAGATTTGGGCCTCTGGTTGTTACTCAAAACGTCCGTAAGGTGTGTCCGTCGATCAAAACAATATGCAATGGTTTCACTTGCCCACGGACCTGTTTTGATGAGTGTCCGGAGAAAGTGACCGGCGGATGGTCAACTGTCGTAACAAGGATGTTTGCAAATCGGCAAATTATTACCTATACAGGGTGTAACAGAAAGGGTATATAAAGCCGAAACACAGCGATAGTCCTCATGAAACTGAACAACTTTCCCCAAGGAACATGGGTCGTAACTAGAAAAAAAAATTTCGCCTCCCCATACAAAATGCCCGATCAGCTCGAGTAAGTATGGGCGACCCAAAAATTTTTTTTCGAGTTACGACCCATGTTCCTTGGGGAAAGTTGTTCAGTTTCATGAGGACTATCGCTGTGTTTCGGCTTTATATACCCTTTCTGTTACACCCTGTAGATTATCAACTAGCAAGAATATATGCATATATACTAGTGGCTGCCTACTTCGTACGCATTTATCGTCATATCTCGGAAAATAATCATGATATCTCAAAATAATATAGCCTATGTGTTATTCTGATGTACAAGCTACAATATTGCCAAGTTTCATTAAAATCTGTTCAGTCGTTTTTACGTGATGATGTAACAAACACCCATCCATCGGCACAAACATTGACATTTATGTATAATATTACTAGCTGCCCCGGCGAACTTTGTCCCGCCTTAGAATGACCTTTATTGTGTAGTAATAAAGTTCAAATTAACTCTACATTTTAGTAAGAAAACATTTGTATGGGAAAAAGAAAAGGTCTGTTTTAGGGCTTTCCCGGCAAATATTCAAATTTTTCTCACCGTAAAAACCATCCTTGGACTTCAATGAACATTTAAAAAAAAAAACAGCCAAATCGGTCCAGCCGTTCAGGTGTGATGCCGTGACCAAGGGAAATAGGGATTCATTTTTATATACATAGATAGATAGATAGATTAGGATTAGGATGTTCTGTCACGCCTCTCTCCCATTGGGGTAGGCAGAGACCACTTCCCTCCACTTCTCAAACACAACTTTTGCAAGAATGGTCAATTAAAATGCTCTATTGACTATTGTATAGCTGTCACTGTCACTGTCAAAAATCAGAATAAGACGGCGCGATGTTTAATGGATGTTTAGGTGATTTACAATATTGTTGTAACTGATCTCATTCTAGTTTTAAGTTCGTAGCTTTGCTACACAATTTGCCGTGTCCTAATCAGGGTCCACATTTGGTACTTTAAGTTGTTTATAAGATCTGTGAAAACCTGTGGAGTGCAATAAATGATTGAGTATTGATTATTAACTTAAAAGGCTAGCTAGCATCCCCTACTAAAATTCATGTCACTAAATATTTTTGTCTATGTATGGCACAAAATATCATGCGTTTCATGAAATAGTTCCTATGCCGCCATGTTGGCAGCATTGAAAATTTGTACTGCCACGTTACCCTTGATGACGTTTCGCAGTACTTTCAATGCTGCCAACATGGCGGCATAGGAACTATTTCATGAAACGCACTCTAACATCCCTTTTTAATTCACTATTGTTAAACCTTTCTCAATAATTTTTAATATATCTTTTCAAAAGAAATTCGAAGGTGTATCTGAAATCCGCCAACCCGCACTTGGCCAGCGTGGTGAATTACGGCCTAATCACTCTCTGTATAGTAGGCTCGTGCCCCTCGGTGGGGGCATATATGGGCTGATAACGACGACGACATATTTTCTTTTCTAGGAAGATAACACAATAGAATAATTACAGAAAAAACTCAATTGATTCCCTTTATATTTCAAGTTGAAGATTTTTTGAGCGCTTATGATGCTTCCTATGCCGTTTGCGTTTCTTTTTCAGCTTTTTCCTGTTTTTCGAAGTCTCTGGCGTAGCAGTCGCTAGTTCCAGTAAAGATTTCTCCGGTTCCAGCAATTTTTTGTTTACATTTTTCGGTTTTATGGTCACGCCGTCCCCTAATAAAGGTAGTTGTGATACGAAATTCTGTAGAAAAGCTAAATTTTGTACTATATGGTCTTCTGTCGTTAAATATTTAGTTTGAAGTTTTTTCGATGGAGTTTCTGATGCTGTTGTTTCAGTGGACGATGATGTATTGTAAACAATTGGTGCCTCTGACGCATCTTCTTCAAATTTCATGTTTTCGCTAGAAAACAATTTCGTATGCTGTTCTTCTTTTGACTCGTTATTCAAACTGTAACAGATTTTTTTTACGTAATAAGCATTTGAAATTGCGTTCCTATTTGTTATTAGTCTTGTCTTGTACCATTTTTTAAAGAAATTATGTGGTTCTCCTATATCCTAGGCAATTTTTGTGGTCATAAAAGCTTTTTGTATAATATTTCATTTGCATAACTATCATTTATCGAACAATTTTGATTCGTCTGCTATTATTAAAACTGCTAGTTTCTATTGAGTTGCATCGATGTTTCTGTTATAGACTCCTTTAGAAAACCACACACGACGCAACCAATCTGAAACATTTCAAACTTGTTGCGTCGTGTGTGGTTTTACTCTTAGATGCACAACTTAGATGCAACTCAAAAGTAACTAGCAGTTGCAGTTGCGTTGCAGTTGCTTTGCAGTTTCGTTTCCCTGTGTGTTCTAGGCCTAAGTGGTAGGATTCAATTATAATGTAGAATATAACGTTACCTTACATCTTGACTTCTATCTATATATACTGAATATACGGGTTGTTCTTCAGACGATGAGCGCTTCAAAGCTCTCCTCGTGTCATCATTAAATGGGCGATGTCCTGAAAACAAAATTACCGCTTTTTCATCATCACACGTGAAATTGTTAATGGAGCATTAGCTTAGATTGTTATAAAATTTCAAAAAATGTTTATACAAACATTTTTGTAATTGTATATAAGAGTCTCGATTTAAAAAAAAGATATATTGCACATAACGTAGGGCCCTGTGCCGAAGGTTTCTTGCCGTCTTCTTCCTCTCGGCTATACAGGTAGTGAACCGGCAGTAGTTTTAGATTAAAAAAGTGACATCAAAAAAGTGTAATGAATTTTGCCTATTTTTGAATAAAACACTTTTCATTTTCATTATACCTACTAAAAGTTTGTTATGAAATGTTTCATAACATTAATTGCAGTTTGGGAAAAACATAAGTGACTTAACATTTGTGTCTTCTCTAAGTAATCTGCCTTTCGAATCCAGCCTAGCTTCTCTTCTTATTTTATACTTATTTTTTTTAAATTGGTTCTTACCTATCGAAATTTTCAAGAAATTCAAGTGTTACAGAACAGAAGAGAAGAGCAGAGAACAGAACAGAAGATAACAGCAACAAACAGAAAAGAAGGTTGCCTGGAAGATATTGCTACCTATCAATAAGGCCGCCTGTTGCTTCTTATATTATTGTTTGTGTCTGTACCTTATATCTTTTGTGCAATAAAGAATATTTGTATTGCATTGTATTGTAAGAATAGAATATAACAGTAAAGAACAGAATAGAAGAAAATAGAAGATAAGAGAAGAGCGTTTAATTTAACGATCTTCCCAACGACTTACTCATCGCATGCGGTATGTATGTATTAACGACGCTTCTCGTAGTCAGCCCTTCTAATTTACCATTAGGAATCTTTACGTCGCTGGATCTGACACCTTTAGGGGCTGATCCTGAATCATATTTCGGAGGTTTCCACTCCCATTCGTAAGAAGTGTCAGAGTCTCTTTCCCCGTACGGGCCGTATGGATGCCAGTGCCATTGCCAAGGACCGGATGGGCCATACCACCACCATCCCTCCTGATTCATGTCTTTAAACCATAAGCCAGCGATGTTAGGTTTGCTGTTAGACCCTAAAAAACGTTGGACGTCTGTAAACTCGGTTTAAACATTCATACATATAGCTTAAGTAGCTTTAAATAAGTAAAAATATTGATAAATTATTTGTTTGAAATTTATTTGAAAAAAAAAACTTAAACCCACAACTAGATCCGCCATTCATCCCCGTTACTTAGTAACCAATCAACAACACTCTCTCTCTTACTCCTTAGCATGTATCCCTTTCATTCATCTGTAATTTCCGTTTCCTTCTTCCGTCACTTCCGTCTCCTTCCCACATACATATCCGTCACGCCTCTCTCCCATTGGGGTAGACAGGGACTTCTTCCACTTGCGACGATCCAAACACACCTCTTTCGCTTCATCCACACTCATGAGTCGCCTCATACATGCCCGTCGGTTTAGGGTACTCTTTATTTGGCCTTTCTTGAGCAAGTCCTCGATTTGATCGAGGTACGTTCGTCTTGGCCTTCGGTTTATAGTATGTACTTTGACATCTACTTACATGTACTGCATCTATGACAATAAATATTCTTTATCTAAAGGCTGAAACACACCGCACGGCGTAGCCACGCGCGTAGTTACGGTGTAACCCGATGTGACACCGGGCTACGCGTCAAGTCGACTTGTATGTGTACGTTGCGCAAGCGGTGACAGTTCCATACATTACAACTCAGAGGTGCGCATACGTAACGCATACGCAACAGGTGTGTTTTGGCCTTTATCTTTACGGATGGTAGTTTGACGTGGCCACCTCAAACACGCAACCAAATTGAGACCCAAGTCGGCTAATTCAAAATAGCTTCAGTTGTGTGTCGGCAGTATCAATGGCATTTTTTGACACATTTGGTATTCTGCTAAACAATGCTTTACACTGATTGCGACCAAATGTGTCAAAATATGACATTGACACTGCCGAGACACAACTGAGAATAATGTAAATTAGCAGACTTGGACCCAAAGACAAAGAGAGAGCCCGAAAAATGCCTTTGTCTATAATCCTTACCCTTTTTGTTATTTTTCTGTTTATTCCAACCACTATCACCGCGGGGAGTTGTGACTCCTGGTTTCGTCCATTTCTCCCCACTCCAACCGCCTCCCCCTCCCCCTCCACCCCAACCGCCCCCTAAAGCCCCAAACTTGCCCCCTTCACCGTCTAAAAACTCAGGAACCGCATTTTCAATGCCATCTTTTAATGGCGGCGGTATATTGTTTTTATTTAAACTTGGATTGTAACCAGCTGCATCTTCTGCCATAAATAATAGAGATATGATGTTTTTGTCTATGGTATTGTCTCTTCGACTGTTCTTTAGGTTAGGTTGTTTTGCTAATGCTCCTGGAACGTAAGAAAGAAAGTTATTAAAAACATTTTTTTTATCTTTATTGTCATTCATCGTCATTATAATTAAGAGGACTCTTGTTGGGGCATCCGCTATATCGGTCTATATTATGCGAATGCTTTGACTTCTTGATATCATGACTTTGACTACATGACGTTAACTTTTTTCTTTACCTATTTTTTTTGTACCAAATCAAAAACAGTTACTCCTTTTTTTAATATGATAATAAACATTTGATAGTTTTAACGTAGGTACCTACCTTGAGGTTGGTCAGCTCGAAATGTAGAAACCATTGGCGTTGTCATAATAATTCTAGATTTTTTAACTAGCTTTTCCTTAAACGTTGAATTTGATTCTTAAAATGTAAAACAAAGAATGTATTATATCAAATGGCATCTACACACCGATGCCAGCGGCTTTCATTTGTCAAAAATGTCATCGAAAATGTTTGAAAATGACGAAAGTCGGGCCGGCAGCATTGGTGTATACAGGGTGTAACAGAAAGGGGGTATAATGCCGAAACACAGTGATATTCCTCATGAAACTGAACAACTTTCCCCAAGGAACATGGGTCGAAACTCGAAAAAATTTTTTAATCGCCCATACTTACTCGATCAGCTGATCGGGCATTTTGTACGGGGAGGCGAATTTTTTTTCGAGTACGACCCATGTTCCTTGGGGAAAGTTGTTCAGGTTTATGAGGACTATCGCTGTGTTTCGGCATTATACCCCCTTTCTGTTACACCCTGTAGATATCATAAACATGAGAGACGTGAAGTTATATTAACTGAGTCCCGTACCGGACTGCAAGGCCGGTGTAGACGCATAAAAGAATAAATATAATATAAAATAATTAACCTACCTTATATAGATGAAACGCTTTCATTCTGCCTTTAAATACGGTCAATATTTTAAATAACATTGGATTAAAATGAATTTACTTGACACAAGTTTTGGTTGCCGGATAGACGGCGCCGGGTAGACAATTGTCAAAATTTAATTGTCAATTGTGAGAAACCTAAACTACAGTGCTACAAGGATCTTTTGGCACGTGGCGGAAATCGGAACTAACGATATCATCTTGTAAATTGTCATTATTTTGACGTTATTTATTCACCACCCATGTCCTCCTGACAGTGTCACTCAAGTCAAAAGATCCTTGTAGCACTATATACGGCCGTGACAGTTCTCACTTCGACCATTCTTTTTCTTTTTCAGTCTAAATAGATGGATATGCCAGTGGCAGTACAGTTCGTATGGAACTGTTCACATACACGCGGATCAGTCATAATGTGAACAGCTCCATACAAATTTAAAAAATACAAATCTATGCTTCCGAAAAGTTGAACAAGTGCTTTTTTAGCTAGAAAAGCTGGCTTATTTCCTCTCGTTTAAAACCACGGTCAAAATCACTTAACTGTTTAACCAACTCAACTAAACACAAAACAATGCCAGTAGTTTGAAAATTATGACATTGACAGGCGTTGATTTAAAAACTTGGTTATTCAGCAGTTTTGACAGTTTTCTTTTTTAATTTCATGGCCTGGTTACTAAGACCTTTAAGCCAAATTTTAACACTTATTTTAGAGAAGAATTGATGGGGGAGAGAGATGTGTCAAATAGGTACCTATGTAAGTATATAAGAATATGACTAAAATTATTATAATTAATGTGTCCGGATATATTTTCTTCCATACAACGCCATTCCGTTATAACGTTTTCTTTTACAATGTCTGCTATGTTTTTTTTTAGTCGTTTGCGTGTCATCTGATGCTCTGTTTACATTTTCTTTTGTTTTCGAATGTTTCGTTTGCGTTTTGTTTTTGTTTTCAGCATTCGAAAATGTTCTTTCGTTCTTATTTTGAATGTTGGTTCCGTTATGGTTTCGAGTTAAAGGAGATTTTAGCATTTCAACTTGCGCGTTCGGTTCCTGAGTTTTAGTTTCTGACGATTCTGTTTCTTTGTTTCCTGACGGTGTCATCTTTGTTTGCGTCACTTCTGCCGTTGTTTGTTTTGATAGGAACATGCTGTACGGTAATGTCGTTACTCCGTATAGATTTATTGGTATTTGCGGGTTTTGGTAGTAACTGCTAAAAAATGGAAATAAATCTTGTTATGTAGGTAGTCGCTAAAAAATTAATATAAATCTTGTTATGTCAGTCATCACCATTTCAGCCCATTGCCTATTGCTTGCAGCCCATTGCCTATGAGCATAGGCCTTTCTAATAGTTTTCCAACACGACCTGGCCATGTTACCTATGTACCTAGTTAGTCATCATGTCAGCTTGCAGACGTCCACTGCTGGACAAAAGTCTCCCCCAAGGATCTCCACAACGACCGGTCTTACGCTGCCCACATCCAAAGGCTTCCAGCGACTTGGTCGTCGTCTTGTTGCAGGATTCACCACACTGCGTCTATAGCATTACCTAAGTAGTGATGCTAGTTTATTTCTACAGTCGATATTAAGGGTTATTTGTCGTTATTCATTTAGAAAAAATATAGTTTCATGATGACATAGGTATCTACAATACTGTTGACGATATGTCACCTTTTTACAAATACAGAAAACAAAAGCAAAACCTTGCAAAGTTTAAATCAAATCTGTTCAGTGGTTTTTGCGTGAAAGAGTAACAAATATCCTCACATCCATCGGTACAAACATTGACATTTATAATATTAGTAGGATAGACAATAACTTACTAATCTTCGTTGTTAGCTTTCCTTCCATCTTTCAGATAAGCTGTATGTTCTGATGATTGGTTATAGATATCTTTGAGAAAACGATTGCCTAAAAAATATGATTATTTCAAAGAAAATGTAAAGATAAATATTGTATTTTAGAGACAGGTCAAAGTTTTGCCCAAACCTAAATACAAAATATTTTCTTTTTACACGAACGAACGTATCTCGATCAAATCGGAGACTTGTTAAAGAAAGGCCAAGTCGAGAGTACCCACCGACGAGCATTGAACCGACTGATGAATGTAGATGAAGTGTAAGAGGTGTGTTTGTATCGTAGCATGTGGAGGGAAGTGGTCTCTGTCTACTCTGATAGGAAACAAACGTGAAAGAAATGTATTGGTATGTGTGACCATAACATACCTCCTTCGTCTCATCCACACTCATCAATCGCCTCATACATGCACGTCGGTTTAGGGTACTCCTGACTTGGCCTTTCCGTAACAAGTCCCCGATTTGATCGAGATATGTTCCTCTTCGTTCCTTCGTAGCAAGTGGAAGGAAGTGGTCTCTGTCTATCCCTATATGAGAGAGGCGTGACATATATGTAAGTAGGTATGTATGTATGTAAAACCCACCTGTATCCCGATAAATCTTCGTGAACCTATTTTTAGTGACACGACTGACATGACTGTCATTAGATCTTCGATGTGGCCTTTTCGGGGCAGCTCCAGGTGTTATGTCACTCGGTCGCCATCCCCACTTGTCAGGATCCTTTCCTGGTCCATACGGATGCCAGAACCACATCATATGACTGTTCGGACCGTACCACCACCACCCTCGAACTGGATCTTTAACCCAAATGCCAGCATTAACTGAACTACCATAAATAATATCACCAGGGTTGTATTTCTTCTTCTTTCTCCGTTCTCTTGTGGTGCTATCTGAGGATTCTGAGCTTGAACTGGTACTGGTAGTTCCCAGAGAAGTGTCCGAATGCTTCTTCTTCTTTTTCCTTCTAGAAGTTGTTACGTAGGGTTTTCTCCATGACGTTGCCTGGTAAGGTGCTTGTAAGTTTAGGACTGTAGAAAAGGCGGGTAAGTTAGCTAGTTTAGACTTTTGTAGTTCGATGTCTCCGGAATCAGCTACGAAGCCAGCTTTCTGTTCTATCCACCACCAGCCTTTCTGGTCTGT
Organism: Anarsia innoxiella; assembly: GCA_947563765.1. Classification (NCBI taxonomy): domain Eukaryota; kingdom Metazoa; phylum Arthropoda; class Insecta; order Lepidoptera; family Gelechiidae; genus Anarsia; species Anarsia innoxiella. Next base: position 1,909,890 of record OX387419.1, read on the forward strand.
GTTGAACGGTAATGAACCTTGCTTCTCTATTCTGGAGTCTAATTTGAAGATTGGATTAGGGCCGCTCACCAGTTTTGGCTCGAGTTTGAATATTGGATGGTCTGTAAAGATTTTATTGAAATTTTATATTTTGTTAAACTTATTTTTGTGTTAACTGAAACGCTTGATCAACTGCCTTTGCGATTGTGTTTATTGTGATGGGTAACACCCGTTTGACAGGTTTCCAAAAAGCCTGGTAACTAGCTGCCAACAAATGAGTCAACAGGGCCTTAAGTCTGCTTATTTACTATATCTTCAGTTGTGTGTCGGCAGAGTATCAATGATGCAATCAATGTGTCAAAAAATGCCATTAACACTCTGCCGACACACAACAGAGGCTATTTTAAATTAGCATTCTTGGGCTCCTGGTATGGTGTGCAAAACACTGCCTTTGACGACTACGCTGGCACGTGGGAAACGGTAGTCAATATGTAAATTTACTTTGATAGGTACATATTAATTAAAGGAAATTATTTTAATAAAATGATAATTTAATTCATGTACTTACTCTTACCAAAGTCTTGTTCACGAGTGAAATTATTTCACAAATGTAATTTTGGGGGATAAAAAACTGATTAATAGTCCAAATTGTTGAAATATAGAGACAATGTTGCAATCAAAATTGTTAAAATTTCATTTGGATGAAGCGAAAGAAGTGTGTCTGTATCGTAGCACGTGGAGGGAAGTGGTCTCTGTCCACCTCGATAGGAGAGAAGCGTGACAGATGTCTGTCAAGTGACAGTTCATACGACACAGATATGAATGTCTCAGTTCTACAAATATTACATCAAAAGTCAGTGAAAGATAAAAATAAATGCCCATAACATAAGCACTAGCAGCAGTAGCACAGCTACAGTTTGAGTTGCATCTGCTATCGCTAATATGAAAAACGTGAATTATAGAATTGAGCCGTGGTTTTGGTTCTTTTACACGAAGCCAATAGACGAGAAAATCCAATAAGCTAGGCCAACATTGGCATCGTTAGAATAGAGCCAATCATTGACCTGGCTCGAATCGAGACTGACAGTGACATTTTTTATTATTATTAGTCTGTAATCTATTATATTCTAAAGACCAACAATTTATCCTTTAATATATCCCGTGTCGAGTCATTTTTGGTACAACGAATTTTACTGGCCATTCAGCGTGGCAATGCTGCCAGTATCCTTGGCACTTTTCCACCAACTTTGACTCGAGATGGGGATATTTTTCACGACTGTGTAGCCTGACCAATTGTGTTTATTTTTCTTTGCTTTTTTAATAAGTTTGTAGTATTTATCATTCCAAACGATTTATTAACCTAAACTTAGACCCAGAACACACGGTGAAACGCAACTGAAACTGCTAGTTACTTTTGAGTTTAGTTGTTTTGCTAAGAACTAGTTTAAAACGTTTCGTTTCAGTTGCGTAGTGTTTTGTTTTTTAGGGAAGTCTATAGCAGAAACTTCGATGCAACTCAAAAGTTTCAGTTTCGTTGCAGTTGCGTTTCACCGTGTGTTTTGGCGCTTAAACCCTCAATCATATTTCCTTCTTTGATATAAAGTTTTCCCGCGATGTCTTTTAAACGTCAAAAGTTTCTCTTTTGACTTCTCATCTCTTCTTTCAATTATCCTTCTCTTTCTTTGCCTCTTGTTTACAGCGAAAGTATTGTTTTTATAAGGTTCTACGTCATCATCTTGTATTGTGTCTATTATTCTATCCGGTACTACAGGTGCTTCTGTCGCGTTTGTGTACGTTTCTTTAGCAAGTGTGGTGGTGTGGTGTGATTGTGTTGTAGGTGGTGGTGTCTCCCCTTTTTTATTTATGGCCGTTATTGGTATTCTGAAATTAAATTTATTTTGTTAGAGATTGTTTTTAACTAAAGTCTAATAGAAAGTGTCTTTTAAATCAATGTCATAACCAGTCAAAAGTATTATGGTTTATCTACACACACACATCCGGACCGTGTCCGAGACGTGACCGGGCCGTGGCCCGTCAGGAGGGGAAAAATACGTCGTCATGACAACGTGTGTGAACGTATCCATAGAAAATGTATGGAATGATATTTCGAGGCTCAAGTCTCAGTTGTGTATCGGCAGAGTGTCAATGTCACTTTAGACATATTTGGTCGCAATCAGTAAGCCATTGTTTAGCAGAATACCAAACCAACCATTTACCATTTCAAATTAGCAAGTCTGCTAATTACAGATCCTAATTAAAGGTCTTATGCTGTCTATACATCAAAGCCGCCGGCATGCCGCCGGGCTAGGCCAGCAGCTTTACGTCATACGAATGGCAGCTGTCAAAAAAGCCTATTTGTAGTTTTGTATTTGTACTACACACCTATGTGTAGATACCATTATAGATCACAACGATAAAGCATTAAATACTCACACAACTTTATCAATATTCTGCCTCCTTCCGTCAATAATCTCAAAATTCTGCTCCGAGGATTTCAAAACTCGCACCAAACTGTCATAGATGTCTTCAATGAACTTTTCTGAAGAAATAAAATGGTTTAATTATGCTATAACTTCAGCAACATCGTCATCATCATCATCATCTGTAGGACGTCCACTACTGGATGCTTCCCTGAAGGTGTGTATCCAATAGGCGGGTCCACACAGGGCAAGCAGCCTCGCGAGGTAAATTTTTGGCTGCTCAGGAAAGACATCGCTATCCTATTGAGCTGGGTAGTTCCATGTTAGTTCTTAGGGGCATCTTTTAATTGCCCAGACGGTGGCCTCGTGTGGCTGCTCGCTCTGTGTGAACCCGCCTTTTGGCGAGCTGTGAGGAACGCGACACGAGCGGCTCGTAGCGAGCCGACGATTGTTGTTTTTTTCCGCGTATCAAAGGGTAACTGTAACACGCGTACACATTAGAACCTCGTTACTGTATCTGTTCGGTTACAGTTACAGCTCACTAATGAATACACGCCTAGATTTCAACTAGTCGGTCAGAAGCTTGTATCCACCGTGAACATTTCGCCAAGTCGTCTTTCCATCTTGTTGGAAGATTGGTCTGATAAAAACTTAAATTGCGTTGTTGAATGCTACTTGTCGAGGGTTTCCAAAAAGAGACTGCAAAATGTCGTATCGTTATCAGGCCATATATCCCCACCGAGGGGCACGAGCCTACTCTCATACAGAGAGTGATTAGGCCATAATCCACCACGCTGGCCAAGTGCGGGTTGGCGGATTACACATACACCTTTGAATTTCTTCTCTGGTGTATGCAGGTTTCCTCACGATGTTTTCCTTCACAGTTAGCAAGTGGTAATCGAATAAATTGATCCGTACGTGAGAAATAAACTCAGAGGTACGTGACCGCGCCAGGATTCGAACCCGCGCCCTTGGAATACGAGGCAAGCGTTCTACCAACTGGGCTACCACTGCTTTTTTTTATGTACCAGAAGATATACTCACCAGGCCCTTCAACCCCAGTTTTCAACAAATCCTTGGCAGCAGAAGAAAAACTTGGTTGTCTAAGTTCATTCTTCGTTGACATCCTCTTGATCTGGTTCTTCGGGGCTGGTCCCACGCCTTTCCTTGGAGCTGAGCCAATTCCACTTCCGTGATGGGAGGACCCTGAGTCCCAACCTCCAGGCTTATAAATATGCCAATGGTAATTATCAGTTCCTGGCCCTGTCGGAGACCAGTGCCACTTCCAGGGTCCACCAGGGCCATACCACCACCAGCCTTTACGTCGGTCTTTTACCCAGAACCCAGTACCACCTTTTGTGTACTTATTCTTGTCGCCCCTCCACCAGTTTGGAGGGGTGGGGTGGCCTTTACCCATATCTTTCCAGTAAGCAGGTGTGGTTCTTGCTTCACCGTAGTACGTTGCAAACCATGGCGGTGGAGTGTCATAAGGGACGTTGGTTTTGTAACGGTTCTGGGTCCAAGATTTTAAGGCTATTTCTCCTGAATTGGAGCTTTCATCAGGTGTAGCGTATTGAGGGATGGTATCTGGTGATGTGGTGGATTTGGATCCTTTCCCAGGGTTGTATCCAGCTGCTTTCTGCTGGATCCACCACCAGGATCCAGATTTTGAGTCTGGTTTTTGAAAGTTTTGACGTCTCGATTCTATTGTTTTTGGATCTGTAATAAATGGAATGATGTTTTAATGATTGATTGTGTTGTTAAAGTTGTTTGCCAAAATAACTTTTTTTTTAGTTATGGTAATCGAGAAAATGTCTATTCTGCTCATTGGTGCTCTTTGGCAGGGACACAGTCTTTAAGACCAATTTAAATTTTAAAAATATTAACGGAACCCTGCTGTTGCATTTGTTTAATTTAAAGCTTTTTAGTAGGTAGCTACTTGCAATTTTGCTATAATGCTAGCATGTTTTAAAAGCTTTTTCACTCTTGCGGCTGAATCCTTACTTTTTAACACTTTAACCCAAAGGAAGTGTGTTCTGTTCGTGGTTATCTTAGCAAGTGGAGGGAAGTGGTCTCTGTCTACCTCGGTGGGAAAGAAGCGTGCGTGATAGATATTATGTATACAAGGTGACTTTAAATTTGTGAACGATAGAAAAGGATATGCATGTACTCGTGATAACAAACAACTTTTACTACTATGGGACCAAGTTCGGTATCACAAAAAAAAATTGTTCCCCCATACTATCAGCTGGTGCATTTTGTATGGGGAGTTCAAAAATTTTTGAACGATTTCGACCATGGTCACATAGTAAAAGTTGTTTGTTATCACGAGTACATACATACCCTTTTCTATCGTTCACTAATTTAAAGTCACCCTATATATGTAGGTATATTTTTAATACATTACCTAAAGGGGGTTCCTTGGTGGAGTTACCGCCGATACCTGGGCTCAAGGCAACCGGAGCATCTGTCGACACGACCAGAGCTGAATTCGGCACTGAAAATACGTTTCTTTACTCACGAAAAAATAACAAATAAAAAAAAAACTTTGACGTTATGTTTTTTTGTTGCTGGCTTGGTTGGTTGTAGGTTTATGTAACTTTTTTTTGTAAACGGTGTTAAAAGACAGAGCTTAAACCGTCTATTTGACATCTGTCAAAATAACAGCGATTCGTAACTAATGTATTTGACATACATTAAACATATTGATGCTATTTTCCGAAGAAGAATTCAGTTTTCAAAATAAATGGGGCTGTTCTTAGAAAATTAAAAAATAATACTTTCATTTTTTTAAAGATGTGGCAACACAACGATATTCATATTTATGTCAGAAACAGTAAAATTACGTTACTTTTAAAAAAATAATTCAATATTTTTTCATGGCGATAACACTTCAATTTTTAAAGTTAGGCGCATGGCAGTTTGAAATTGCCGTGAAAAATCAAAATGGCCGCCGAACGATTTTCTTTTCAAAATAGTGCGTAGTAGTTTCTCGTTCTTTTATCAAAAAATATTACTAAATTAAATACCTATACTATAATCATAATTCCTATATTATTATTGACCGTACTTCAAGGCAGTTGATATAGCGTTTCATATTTTAAAATACCTAAAATAGCCTAGACAGAAAATACCTATTTAGCAGATTATTTAAGAAGTAGCAAACGAAAATATTAAAAAAAAAAGAATAAAAAGACAAAAGAGACTTACTATAACTTTGAGCCGCAGCTCCAACTATAAAAATTAAAAAGAAAAACTTCATTTTATTTTTAAAACACTATCTGGACATCTCGAATACAAAATGGCCGTCTCGTGTTTTTATAAAACTATGCATTTCTAAAACTGAACTTGTTTTTATTTGATGCGATCATAAAAAGATTAACGACTTTGGAATAAGTAGGTATAAGTTTCTATTTCAATCTTATTTTTTGTGGTTGCATTGTATTTTGTCTGAAAATAGCGCTTTTAACCGCTAGGAGAAATATTTTTCAAACTCAAAATAAAGTATCTACTTACTTAAACCTAGAATTGAACTTTTCCTAGAATAAATCTTTATTTAGGTACGCAAATATACATACTTAGCTAGCACCTGAAATATGAAAATTAAAGCTAACGCTTGATTCGCAAGCAGTTTTCCCCAGAAAAAAATCTAGAAAGAACTCTTTTGCTATAATATTAGGTAGATACTAGGTAAGTATTCTGAGGCCCAAATCTATTAATTTAATATAAATAGGCTCAGTTGTGTGTCGGCAGAGTTTCAATGGCATTTTTGATACATTTGGTATTCTGCTAAACAATGACTTACACTGATTGCGACCAAATGTGTCAAAAAATGCCATTGACACTCTGCCGACACACAACTGAGGCTATTGTAAATGAGCAGACTTGGGCCGCTGTGCTCTAGGCGACTAAATGACGTATGTATTGTCAATAGAGAAGAAACATCTTGACATAAAAACACACCTCAGTCTTCATTCTTATAAGATTTTATGTTTTCTCGTAAGTAAACAATTACTTACATCGCAAGTTAGTACTTAGATACTTACCTAATTTTGGTGTAGTTGGCGGTCTGATATAGGTGCGTAAAATATTCACTATTTTTGACGACAAAATTAGGAACCAAATCTACTAATTTACAATATTTTCAGTTGTCTGCCGGTAGACTGTCAATGTCATTTTTGACAGATTTGGTCGCAATCAGTGTAAGCCATTGTTTAGCAGAATACGAGATCTGTCAAAATATGCCATTGACACTGCCGACACACAACTGAAGCTATTTTATATTAGCAGACTTGGGCCTCTGTTCAACTAATGGCGCGTTTTTGAAACTAGCTTTCCAGCAACAGGGCGTAAGCATTCAAAAACAATTAAATTTTTACCAAACATAATAGTTATCTGACCACATACCGCCCATCCTATGATTTTGCAACAACTATTAAATTAATTATAGCGTGTCTACTTTCACATTCTACCATTTGGTTGTAAACAATATGGCCATTTCCGTGTTTTGTCAATCGATGGATATGTTGATGGATGAGTTGGGCGATTTATCACGTGAATCTATGGTATTGTTGTTTGTGTGAGATCGTTTATTATAATTTAAGAGTTAGATTCTCGTTGGAGCGTCCGCGATTTAGACCTATTCTTCTGCTAATGCTTTGACTTCTTGATACGACGTGATAATTTGATAATTAATGAGTTGTGTCTACTTACTGAGGGCGTTTTCAGCCTAGCGTTTCATACGCGCGTATTTTGAAGCGCGTGTACGCGCGTATTCGCTCGTCTTTTGCTCGTACGAGCGTTGACGCGCTTCTAAGCTCGTATAGTCCATGTTGATACTGACGCGACATCACCGGTTACGCGTATGACGCGCGTAGAAAACGCTTGGTCTGAAAACGCCCTTACGTGTATATTTCTTAGGTACTAATAAATGTTTGTAACTGTTACTCTTTCACGTAAAAACAACGGGAAAGATTTTTATTGAAACAATAAGTACATGGTGTAACAGAAAGGGGGTATAGTGCCGAAACACAGCAATTGTTCTCATGAAACTGAACAACTTACCACAAGGCACATGGGTCGACACTCGAGGAAAAAAAAACGCCTCCCCATACAAAATACCCGATCAGCTGATCGAGTAAGTATGAGCGATCCAAAAATTTTTTTCGAGTTACGACCCATGTTTCTTGGGGAAAGTTGTTTAGTTTCATGAGGACTATCGCTGTGTTTCGGCATTATACCCCCTTTCTGTGACACCCTGTATACTTATGTAGAGCTTAACTTACTGTAGGTACCTAATTAGCAATTAAATAAAAAGTCAAATCAATAAGTATAATTATGAAGTATGTAGGTATTTTACGAAAGCACCAAAAACCAAAAATTTCAAAAAACGTCTCTATAAAAAACCTTTTACATAACAGTGACGTCACAAAATGCCACAATGCGCCAAAAATGTCAGCTTTTAATCGTAGAAAGCTCAAGGCGCGACCGCATACAGCCACCTGTGACACTTTCGTTTTTTTTTCACCGCGTAAGGCCACGGAAGTCGCACAGACGGCTAACATTGCAAAAAGGTTTGATCATGTATGATATCATGTTTTTTACATCCTTGAACGAAAATTGTTATGAAATGTTGAAATTCTTTGGAAGTCGATTTTTTTTTTGTGTTACGTATGAGAATTAAGGTTGTATTGTACAGTAATGTTTTGACTTCGTTTATTTAGCGAATTTCTCCGGAAGTAGGTACTTAAATTCATTTTTCGACTAATATGAACTTACCCAGTGAAACTCTTGATTAAAAATATTTTTGTATTAATTTTAGTAGCTATTTTAGGTGTGTTGAAACATTATTATAGTATGTACTTACCGCATCTTTGACAATAAATATTCTTTATCTTTATCTTTTTTATTTAAAATAAAAAATAAACCTATTAAAAGTACCAATTTTTACTTTACTGCAGTTTACATTATTTTAAATTAGCGTTATTACATTAAAATCGATTGATTACGGTTTTTTTTAAACATAATATTATCAACCAAGGAAATGAATGGGATGCAGTCTTTTTAAATTATTTTCAAATAAGTAATTTTGTAAAACATCACCATAATAACGAATGATTATCAAATTTTAAACCAATAAATTATAGATCGAAAATTTCTTTAAAGAAAGCAAAAGAAGAATACTCGTTAATTACGAAATTCGAACAAGGTAATAACGGAAATAACCAAAATCTGTTTTTTTTTTTAAAAAAACCAAGTTCGCTAGTCACGACGCCATCTTACAAACAAACAACAAAAGTTGCAAATAAAACAATATTTAAACTCTATTTTGTATTTATTTCATAATTCGTATTTTTACAAAAGAATTCGCAACCTCATTTCGTCCATTCAGCCAAACAATAATAGCTTTCTTTAAACAAAAGAGTTTTTAGTCTTCCAACAATCCGCGAAGGCCGGTCCGAGTGAAATCTCTTTGGAACTAAACCGGTCCAGCAAATAATGTAAAGGAAAAATAATATTTGAATTCGGAACTCGAAAGTTTCATCATAATATTATGTAAACTTGAAAAATTCCGCGCGTTCGCCACACCTGTGTACAGGGCCGGATTTAGAATATAGTGGCACTTGGCACAGGGAAATGTAGTTTTTCAGCCTTATCTGGGGGCACGGTAGTGCCCCCGGCCAAAGTCGAGTTATATTTACATGGTTTTGGAAGGGGGCCTTTTTAAGATTTTGATAGTACCCCCTTTGAGGGCCTTTTTTAGATATTAGACAGTGCACTTTTTGGGACCTTTTTGATATTTGACATATTGTTATGTTACTTTTTGGATCTTTTCTTAATACATAGTTTATTATGTATCTTTTTTAAATATTATTATGATTTTTATCTAGTTAGCTACGTAAATAGTTTCTTACTCTATAGTTCTTATTATCATGTTTATGCTTAGAACACATTTATACTATGTTTTTTATTTTTTATTTAGTGGTATATTGACTCAGGAAACCACATTTTTCTGCTCTTATAGAACATCTCGCTTATTATCATTTTATTTGCTTTATTCCATGAACAACAATAAAAACCTTTTCTTTTAATTTCATCGGCTCTTTGCCCTCTATGGACCCGAAATTCCAAGTTCCAATAACGACCCTGTCTTTAGACAAATAAAGAGTTGTTCTTTACTATCCGGAAGTCTATGGCACTCTATAGTTGAAGGAAAGGTCACTTCTTTTTTTTAAGAAAATGGCAACTACAATTTGTTGATTCTGTCAAAGTTACGTGAAGTGAGTGTTCTGCTAAATAAATATACAAGGTGACTTTAAATTAGTGAACGATAGAAAAGGATATGCATGTACTCGTGATAACAAACAACTTTTACTATGGGACCAAGGTCGAAATTACAAAAAAAAAATTGTTGCCCCCATACTACCAGCTGGTGCATTTTGTATGGGGAGTTCAAAAATTTTTGAATGATTTCGACCTTGGTCCCATAGTAAAAGTTGTTTGTTATCACGAGTACATGCATATCCTTTTCTATCGTTCACTAATTTAAAGTCACCCCAAAATAATGTATTTTATTTAATAAAACAGGGAATTCTATTATATTAAATGTCAATGTTAGTGCCGATATATTACTATTTCAAGCAAAAACCACTGAGCAGATTTTAATGAAACTTTACAATATTGTAGCTTGCACATCAGAATAACACATAAACTATAAACATTTTATTAGATCTTGCAAGTTTTCTTAGATATGACGATAAATGCGTACGAGTCGCGGGCAGCCACTAGTAGCATTATAAGCACATCTTCTATTTCAATTCAATATTTCTGAATGTAGGTACACAAACATCTCGTGCAACAGATATCTAGACACCTCCATACTTAACACTCTCAACTAAAACGAGTCCCAAATCAAATCTTACTTCCGAACTCAGTGACAAATATCGACAGCAACAGTTTTTTAGAGACTTCCACAATATGCAAGCTCAAACAAACAAAGTTCCTAATAAACTCTTGTCGGTTACAAAAGAGAAATGCCTTCAACAAGCTTGTATATAAAATATCCTGTTTCGAGCTTTGATTTGCGAAAGTAAGTTTTATTGTTAGTGCAAAAGAGTTGGTATTTGAATGGTGTGTTTGCAGAGATGCTGTAAAACGGTGTGTTACTTCAGTTGGGTTAGGTTTTGAAAATTTGATAAAGAAGCGCGTTTATGTCTACTTATGGCAATGAAATGAAAAATCATCGTAGGTTTTGACAACACTTAGGACGGGTATTTTTTAAAAGTTAATGCTAGATTCGCAAGAGTGCAGTTTTCCCCAAAAGAAGAACCTAGCAAGAAACTCTGTAGGATTGCTCTTTTCAATTTAAGTTTTACAAATCTCACGCCTAAACACAGAAACATACAATAAAATTATTATTTCAAAAGAGCTATCCATAAATAAATAATAAAAGTTTAACTTTACCTTCTTGCTCTTTTTATTTAAATTTAAAACTTTGAAAAATTATGTTTCTGCGATTAAGTAAGTTAACAATAATTTGTAACACTTACTTTATAGATAGGTATCAAAAAACAAGAATATAATTTGTTGTGTACCTAAACTTCGTGAATTACGAAATATAAAAACTATCATTAAAACTGGCAGTTTCAATAACCCTCCATAATTACTTAAATATTAGTAATTATTTACTGTACGAACACATAGTTCAGCCAAAGCCACGCACGTTAAGAAAATAAACTTAGCGCGCGAAAGTTCATGAAAGAGTTTTAAGCATAGAGGTTTTAAGGTTGCGTTTCGATGCGTCGCAGAGTTTCTTGCCGGCCGCCGCTTTATGCCATATGGGAAATAGCATCCCACTTTCTTAAGCTAGCATCTCGCACAGTCTCTCGACTTACTTCTCATGCGGAGGACGCGGCCAAAATGAACTTTTTAAACGCCGCGGCAAATTAAAAAAGTAAATTAGAAAAAAAAGAAATTTGACAGCCCGCCAAAAGTGAAGTGTTTGACATTTGTGTTTGAATTTTTGATAAAAGAATTCTTTTTTTTTTTTTTCAAATATTGTGCTGCGTGTGTGTTTCTGTGTTTGGATATTTTATAGTGCACGTTTATGATGGTAAGCTTTTTAAAATTATATTTTAATTCATATGTATGCGAAGTTGGGCAGCCATAGTCGGAAAATTAAGTTTTTCAGTAAAGCACGCGTGCAAACTTAGAATGAATTTCAGACAGGACATTCCAAATTATTATAAACTAAAAACAAAAATCAGAAGACATTGGCAGTTTAATGGTGGTTTAATTAATAATTACTATACCTAATAAAAACTTTTATTAATATACCTACTTTGGCATATTAAGTAAAATTCACTATTGATAAAGTATCGACAAAGAAAGTTTTCAAACCTACTTAACTACGATGTTGTTTACAAGCTTTAACTCTAGCATAGATAGCAAAGTTAACAACTTTATATGTCAACTACAGCAGAACACTTTTGACATTTTTGTTGTCCTAGTAACTATTCATAAGAGATCGAAGAGGAGTTATGCCAAAACAACCGTAGAGCCAAATGACATCATTAACATGTCATTTCTCAATGAAAATGACAATTTTGAATGTTATTAGTAATAACTCTACTCGACATTGGCAAAATGGTTAATTGTAACCGTCAAAAACATTTTTTTTTTATTTTATATTTGTTTAAACCGCCTTGTTTTTATAAAAAAGCTTTCTTTTTTTATTTAAAAGAATTCAAATGGACTCTAGAAACGCAGTTCAAATCCATATATACAGGGTGTAACAGAAAGGGGGTATAAAGCCGAAACACAGTGATAGTCCTCATGAAACTGAACAACTTTCCCCAAGGAACATGGGTCGCATTATACCCCCTTTCCGTTACACGCAGTATATGTCAATATTATCCCTGAAAATGTTTTTATGCGTCTGTGATAATCAACATTCTGTCAGTTTCCAATCTATACCTAATGACCGTAAACTTGACATAAAACTCGTGAAAGAGCTACCGTACATGTATTTATGACATGTCTTGACATCCGGGTTTGGACAACAACTTCAAAAGCTTGACACTTTCATTTTGGCATGTCGGTAGGTATGTCCGTTTCACTTGTAGGTGTGGCGGTGGCAGATTTTAACCAATGATATGTATTTATTTACGTATAAATTAGCTTTTTTCCTCTTAGCTCGCGGTAAATTTGGACTTTAGGGAGTGTTCTATGCTTCCATCACCCCATTTTAGGGAAGTGGGGGGGTTAGTAACTATATTCACTGAAAAAATCACGTCAATTCACGGCTCTCTGTTTTGTCGTAAAAGACGGACAAATAAATGGCATACTTTCGCATTTCATACCAATTCCTTCCTTCCTTGTCAGCTCTTTTAACGTTTCTACTACAGGGGCACAAGCCTACGCAACTAGTTTGAAACGTTTCGTTTCAGTTGCGTCGTATGTGGTTTTCTAAAGAAGTCTATAGCAGAAACTTCGACGCAACTCAAAAGTAACTAGCAGTTTCAGTTGCGTTGCATTTGCGTTTCACCGTGTGTTTTGGCGCTTACTCTCATACATTAATTTATTAGTAGGGTACATAATATTCTAAAGTTTAATCGAAATCTGTTCATTACTGTTTCCGTAAAAGACCAACATCCTAACATCCATCGGCACAAACATTGACATTTATAATATGAGTATGATTTCTCTTCATCAAGGCTCTACATATTTACATACCTACTTAAAAAGAATCCTACTAATATTATAAATGTAAATGTTTGTGCCGATACATAGATGGATGGATGTTTGTTACTCTTTCACGCAAAAAGTAGTGAATAGATTTTGATGAAATTTGGCGATATTTTAGCTTATATCAGAATAACACATCGGCTATATTATTTTGAGATATCATGATGAAAATGAAAATGAAAATATTGTTTATTTATCCGAAATAGGAAATACAAAGGTACACACTTTGAGTTACACGGTATAGGTACACAATTACTTAAATTAGTCCTAAGTAGATCCAGCCTTAAACTAAATTAACAGAGGTCCCCAAACTAGGCAGAGCCTGTATCTTGGGGAACCATACAGTTAGTTTACAGAATTTGTGCAATTTGGTTTACCTAAATTATAAACAATATAATTTTTATATAGTTTATAATTTTTTCCAAAATGACGATAAATGCATACGAAGTGGCGGGCAGCCTCTAGTGTAATGTAAACACAATTAGCAGTCTCACAAACATCTAGAACTAGACTGGTTTTCTCAACTTATTATAAAATTCAAATGATAACTTTCTAGCCAGTGTGAATGTAATTGTAATATATTAACATGGAGGTTGCATTTCGTTTTGGAAACTCCTTTGTAAATTATAACTAAGTAGCTGGAAAGGTAGTTAAGTTAATGCTTCATTAGACCTTAACTGACACTTCTGGTGTTCTAAATTAGAAGAAAATGCTGTTGGAAACACCAACAGAAAGTACCTAGCTAATTTTGAAATGAAATGAAATGAAAAATCATTTAATCCTGTAAGTTTTGACAACACTTAGTAAGGGTCATTTTTTAAAGTTAATGCTAGATTCGCAAGAGTGCAGTTTACCCCAGAGAAGAACCTAGCAAGAAACTCTGTAGGGTTGCTCTTAAAAAGGAAAGGTTATTAAGTTAATGTTTCATTAGACCTTAACTGACACTTATGGTGTTCTAAATTAGAATAAAATTCAAATTTCGACGAATAACAATGTACTTTTGGCCCGTTTCAATATTTACCTACAGAAAAATATCTGTCAGATATTTTATACCTATCTTTTTTTTAAACGTCATGTTTTATGACATAGGCATAGGTTTATCTGGCAGGACAATTTTATTGTCATTTGCATTGAGCAATGTCATGACAATATGTCATGTCATTTTAAAAAAAAGACAATTTTCAATGTTACCATAATTAAGAGTTGAAATGGTCATTCAAAAAAAAATTAAGAAAACATTATGAAACAATAATTTAAAACAACACTATTCCAAATTCAACATTGACTTCTTTTTAAAAACTTTCGCTTTGTAACAACTCAAAACAAATAGCTAAAGATCATTTGACACAGTAAAGAGGTCGCATATGTTTAAGTTATTGCACAAATAGGCACTTTGCGACACAACCCTTTGACTGGTTTGCTTAATAAAAAAAAAACAGTTTGCTAATTTGGCGCCTATTAATATGTCAAATGAAGATGACAGATGAATTTTCGCGCCATATTTGGCTGACAGTTTGTTTCTATTTAGGTAGTACCTATTTATGACTTACTGACTGACAAGTAATCTAGGTCAAATTTTAAAAAAGTTTAGTGGTTTTTTGCGTGGAAGAGAAAAAAACAAAAACCAAACATTCTTTCTTCCATCGGCACAAACATTGACATTTATAATATCACAACTAAGTAGTAAAGTGCTACAAGGATCTATTGAAGATCTATTGGCACTTGAGTGACATTATTTCGGATAAATAAACAATATTTTCATTTTCATTTTTTTTCATTGTCAGGAGGGCGTGGGTGGTGATTAAATAACTCAAAATAATGACAATTTACAAGATGATATCGTTAGTTCCGATTTCTGCCACGTGCTAAAAGATCCTTGTAACACTATCCCCCTTATTACAAAACGAGTTTTATTTATAGTCCTAGAATATACTCAGATAAATGACGTTTCGGCTATAGACAAAATGTCAAAAATTACTTTAGCCTTAAGACTATCTTTAAAACTCGTTTTGTAATAAGGTGGTGTATGTCTAACGTTATCATCAAATTACAAATCTTGCTGAAATCTAACCAATTAAATTCTAAAACGCGAAAACACCCAAACGCTAATGCGCAATAGCCCTAAAATCTCACTAAAGGTACCATAAAAGCCACAAAACGTTCATTTAATTCACTTGCGGTTCAAACTATTACGTGAATGAATGCAATCCACAGATTGTGGTCACTTCAATTTAGAAGCTATTCGGGAAACCACAACGCGTTTATACGTTTAAGCTGACCGACCACACTTTTTAAGTATTTTACTGCCTAGATGTATTTTTTTACTAAAGTAATGTACTGGAGATGGCGCGACGATCTGGATACATACCTACTTGGAAAACTGGCCAGAGGCGGCCGGAGATAGGGAGGCATGGAAGAATGCGGGGGAGGCCTTTGCCCAGCAGTGGGACACAATAGGCTACTAAAAAAAATAATGTTTTTAATACAAATAAATTGAAAAAGATAAATATCCTACAAATATTATAAATGTTAATGTTTGATGTGAGGATGTTTGTTACGCTTTCACGCAAAAACTACTAAACCGATTTTGATGAATAGTTATAAGTTCATATGTATATTTTAACTTAATACTTAAATGACTTTAAAAAGTAAAAAAAATAATTTGAGAATGAAAAAATTTTGATGAAACTTGGCAATATTGCAGTTTAAATATCAGAATAACACATAGACCACATTATTTTGAGAGTAATTTGAGTAGTAACGCTATGAAACTCAATTGACGTAAGATTCTCTTTGCACCCAAATGAAAAAGTCAATTTAATTTTTAATTCTTTCTTGGACTCAAAACGAGGTAAATTATAATTTTATGTACGCCTCGCGTTATAAAGTTTTAGTGAAAGCCGCTGAATTGTATATGTATGTTGTGATGAATTGATGAAGCTATATAGGTACCTACTAATACAGTTTTTTTTAAATCGTACATTATAGGCAGGCAAAGATCAAAGTTAATACAGCCTAGTCTTTATTATTAATTTACGGATTGAGTACCTAGGACAAGAAGAAACAGCAAAAAATAGCCTCAATTGTGTCGGCAGAGTGTCAATGGCATTTTTGACACATTTGGTATTCTGCTAAACAATGGCTTACACTGATTGCGACCAAATGTGTCAAAAAATTACATTGACACTCTGCCGACACACGACTTAGAATATTGTAAGTGAATTAGCAAACTTGGGCCTAGACTTTAAGTGAACTATCATTATTAAAAAGATACTCTGAAAATCCAAATACAACACACGACAATCATTAAAACGGTTTATCCAAAGATTCTTAACTTTAAAAACAATTAAACCAACCAGCCAAGTTGAAACAAAGTGGGTAAATAAGTGTCTACATTTCGACACTCATCTGTTAAATGTATTACAGAGCTATGTACCGGAACATTATACATGTAGCTCTACCATGTGACTCTACTTAAGATTGACGTTTATTGTTGATAGGTAAGAAAACTGTTTACTTTCTGCCATGAATTATTATACAGGGTGTAACAGAAAGGGTATATAAAGCCGAAACACAGCGATAGTCCTCATGAAACTGAACAACTTTCCCCAAAAAACATGGGTCGTAACTCGAAAAAAAAATTTCGTCTCCCCATACAAAATGCCCGATCAGCTGATCGAGTAAGTATGGGCGATCCAAAAATTTTTTTCGAGTTACGACCCATGTTCCTTGGGGAAAGTTGTTCAGTTTCATGAGGAATATCGCTGTGTTTCGGCTTTATATACCCTTTCTGTTACACCCAGTATAATTTAAAATTAGACTAAGCAAGAAAACTGTTAAATTCTGTCATTATTATTTTTATTCAAATTTAGAACACTGGCCACAAGTCTTATTAACAAACAATACGTAATTTCAGTTTAGTATAGTTTCATTTTTAAGTAGATACAAATTTTAAAATGGAACATCTTTTTTTTTTTAAAGCAAAGCGTCATTCAACATAAACTACCCATTAAAACAACTTCAGTCAACCAAGCATTAATTTGATGAAAACGGCAAGTGGTTTTTCGTATTTTCCAAGTCAAACGACAAACGCGTCGTTACCGCAAGTGTGTAAACGCCTATTTTTTGAAATACCTTATCTTATCTAGCCGCGAGTGTCCCACTGCCCATTTCCACTTTGCCTTCTTTTGGCTTCTCTCCTCTTTCTTCACAATTCTCTATCCTGAGCCACCTCTATCCACTTTTCCACTTAGTCTTCTTTTAAAATATAAGTATAACTGCCTAAACCATGGACTAACGTACACTGTCATGTTATGTTACTATGCAAGCTTTACTAGAGACAGGTTGGTATACAATGCTGACTTCCCACACAGGTGTCATTGTTCAGAGGGCATTGTGCTAAGTCGACCAAAGAGATCCATTCACTTACTTTTTTTTTAAAGATTAAAAACTTTTTGTTAGGTTAGGTTAGATTTGGAAGTTACGAAAGAGTTTGCATGTTTTGAGGTTATTTTTTTGTTTCAGAGCTGATAAATGTTTTGTTTTTTTTTTAATTTGGCTTAAATGTGCCGGCAAATATCTTGATTGTGCACAAATTAATTATAAGTACTTATTACTTATATTTGTGTGGGTAGTGTGTAACGTGGTAGTGTGTAACGAACTTTCACTCATCAAGTAAAATAGTTCTCCAAAGCAGTTTGTTAAAAAAGTACCTACCTAAGTACGTAGGTAGATCTTAATAATAAAAAAAAATTAAAGTACCTAACTTTTTTTAAAGATACAAAGAGTCTAGGCTGTATGGTCTCTGATCTTTGCTTGTCCTGAATGGACGGGAAAAAAGGAATAGTTTGTCAAGAAAAAATATTACGTAAGTACCTACGTAGGTCTTAAAAAACCCTTTCGAACGTAAGTACCTTTTTCGAAAAAAAAAAAAAGAATCTAATGGGAAAAAAATAAAAAGAACAAGCTTAGCTTTAAAAAATCAAACCTAACCTCAAAAAAGTACAAAATGACTTGTCAAAATCAATTGAAAATCTATACGCTCATTCAATGAATTACCTACACAGTAAAAGTCAGTATAGCAAGTACTTACTTACATTTTGCTTATGTATAGATATATTATGCACTTAACTTACCACCTGTCTCAAACATTGTATACAGCTAATAGCTTGAAAGCTTTTCGTTGTTTTTTAGGGTTGGCAATACTTGATTTTTAGACTGGCTAGCTTGCGTGGCTTGCAGTAACCCTGTCTGCCATGCTATAGGTTGTAAGGTCGATTCCTACTAGAGACAACATTACTGTGATGTAATGAAGATTTTTATGTTATTTATCTGGGTATTTGTGGGTTAGTAAACCATTTAATAATTATTATTATGTAGTAAATTTTATTTCACTTGACATTGACAGAATCCATAATCGGAGAACTTAAGTAATATCATAAACTTACGTTTAATCCATATGTTTTTCTGATGTATATTGCCAAGTTTCATCAAAATAGATTCATTAGTTTTGGCTTGAATGAGTAACAAATATCCTTACACTCATAACAGCACAAACAGTGACATTTATAATATTAGTAGGACAGGATAGGATATTGTCGAAGTTTTCCTAGATATAACAATACTTAACAACCTCTAGTACTTAACTAAACTGGAGAACCTTACGGAGATAACTATGGTGGTGACGACCTTCAACCTTGAGGTCCCAACTAAGAAGAAGTTGTAACTGTTAAAGGCCTATCAACACACATCCGGGCCGTGCCCGGGACGTGACCGGGCGGTGGCTGGTCAGGAGGGCAAAAAATCGTCGTCATGACTACCGGACACGTTGTTTTCCCTCTTGACGGGCCACGGACCAGACACGTTGTCATGACGACGTATTGTTTTCCCTCTTGACGGGCCACGGACCAGACACGTTGTCATGACGACGTATTGTTTTCCCTCTTGACGGGCCACGGACCAGACACGTTGTCATGACGACGTATTGTTTTCCCTCCTGACGGGCCACGGCCCAGACACGGCCCGGACACGTTGTCATAACGACGTATTGTTTTCCCTCCTGACGGGCCACGGCCCGGACATGGCCCGGGAACGGCCCGGATCTGTGAAGATAGACCTTAAAAAAGACACAGTTGACAACCCTAACACACCATAAAAAGGTGAAAGTACCAAAGAGCAAATATTTGCAGAGTAACCATTACGTCAATACGTACCTAATTGGTGTTTGACCAAGAGAGATGTGCGTACACGCATCTGTCAATTGCGTGATGTAATGTTTATTACTTCCGTATGTGTGTCAATCTTCAGAAAACGACAAGAAATTTGAATGACGGCCGTTACCTAAATGTCGTTATCATTTTTAGTTGTATATGCTGTGAAAATGTATTGTAGTTCTTTATTTCACGAAGATGTATGGCGATTCTATGTACATCTACAATAATAAAATCATTTTTAGGGTTCCGTACACAAAGGGTGAAAACGGGACCCTATTACTGAGACTTGGCTGTCCGTCCGTCTGTCACCAGGCTGTATCTCATGAACCGTTATAGCTAGAGCGTTATAACAACAAATACTAAAGATATAACAACAAATACTAAAAATATAATAATAATTATTATTAATGGGGGGGGGGGTTCCCATACCACAAACGTGGTTTTTTGCTTTTTTTTGCTCGATATGAAAAGTGAATGGTACGGAACCCTTTCTGCGCGAGTTCGACTCGCACTTGGCCGGTTTTTCAGATTTGCGGGTTGGCAAGAATTAGAACACTCTGCCCTCGAGCAAGTAATAACAAAAATTACGTAATTTCAGTTAGTTTTTAAACTGCACATGAAACCATAGATAAAAAACGAACTACGCCATAAAAAAGGGCTATTACACTTTATTATGCGATGTAATTGTCTATGTCATGTTATGTCATAATGTCAACGAATTCGGTAATTTGAGTAAACCACAATTTATCAATTCACCGGAATGTAACGTGACATTATGTCACGTCAACAACAAGTAATTTCGTAACAACGTAATTATTGAGAGGACAGAGGCCCAAGTCTACGAATTTACTATATACTCAGTTGTGTGTCGGCAGCAATGAGGAAGGAATATAGACTGGAGTGGCCCCATTTTTTTCATATACTAATAAGTTTATGACAGCGTGCCAAGGCTGTGCCAAGTTTTCTTGGTGGATGTCCTGTCAAACGATATGATATCCCTACGAAAAGTAGCCATTTTGCGCCAGACCAAGCACGCAGATTCAGACGGTATGGCACCTCCTTAAATATTCTATACTCAAAGAAGCAAGGTGTAAGCCATTGTTTAGCAGAATACCAAATGTGTCATAAAATGCCATTGACACTGCCGACACACAACTGAGGCTATTTTAAATTAGCAGACTTGGGCCCCTGGCCAGTCGGCGTGGTTGGTAGACCCTGCCTGTCATGCTGATGGTTGTGGATTCGATTCTCATTAAAGATAAATATTGCTATGATGAACTGAGATGTTTGTTTTAAGTCTGGGTGGTAGCTATAGACGACGATGTAGAGGACTGTAAATCTGTAAATGAAACTATTTAAATGCCTTGTAATTCTAATTATTCGACCAACCAAAACAAACCAGATGACAGCGAAAATATTTGATAATAAAAAAGTAATGTCAAAAAAACTAAAAGTCAAAACTGGGTGTTTTTTTTATGTAGGTATTTTACTCGTAATTATACTTAGGTAGGTATGTAGGTATTACTTTGACAAAATAAATATATAAGTATTTTTTGTACTACTTATAAGTAGGTACTTACTTATAGCATATGTTTTCAGTTTTAAAATTACGTAAAACAATATTTAAATGAAAAGAAAATCACTTGTGGCACACTTTAGCGAAAAGGTGCGAAAAAGTTTAAATAAGTTTTAATATTTGCACAAAAGGTGCCAAATATGTGACATCCATGTGCGGCCTACTTGGTGGGAAATTCAGACAATTGCTCTATGTTTTAAACGGTCTTGCTTTAAAAAATCAATCGTATTATATTTTTAATTTTAGTTCCTGCGCTTTTGGTCCAGTAGTTAGTACGTTTACATGTTTTTTTTAAATTTAATAGCATACTACGGGTGTTTTTATACTGGCGTTTTAAACGCGCGTGTACGCTCGTTTTTTGAATCGCGTGTCGCGCTTCTTTTGCTCGTACGAGTGTTGAAGCGCTTCTAAGCTCGTATAGTCCATGTTGATACTGACACGACACCACCGGTTCGAGCGTATACGCCCGTATACGCGCGTATGAAACGCTAGGTCTGAAAACGCCTTATAAGACCAAAGTTAACTTTTTAAACTTGATTTATTAAGTCTTTTACACGCTTCTTAACCAAATTCATTGTAACAAACAACAATAAAAGAAATACACAAAAGCAACGACTCTATATCCGTACAGCCTTTACATCTAGTTAATGCGTTGACAACACTATTGTATAATGTGCGTATGCGCAGGTAATAGTGAATGAGTTTAAAACGATGTCTATACATTAGAGGTATAGTGACGTTGGATCATTTATTTTAGATCATTCAATGCGTATTTGTATACGGTACTTAGACAGTGATACAAGTAGGTATATCTTTAAAAAAAAACGGCCAAGTGCGAGTCGGACTCGCGCCCGATTTATTATTTGTGAGGATAACGACATGTGAAGAAAAACATCGTGAGGAAACATACACTAGAGAAGAAATTGGAAGGTGTATGTGAAATCCGCCAACCCACAGGCCAGCGTGGTAGGTTACGGGCTTACGGCCTAATCACTCTCGTACGAGACTCGCGCTTCTTGTAGTGGGGACGTTAAAAGATCTGTTAAGGAAACTTACAATAGGTACAACAACAAAAACATAACACCTTCTCAAACTAAAATTTACCCGACACGAACGAAATATCAAGTTCTCAACGAACAAGTTCAAAACCGGTTGTTATAACTTTCACATGAAAGCGTACACCTTTACCTCTGCCCCGCGACTTTCGATGGCCTTCGTTACGTAAGGATGGGTGCGCGTGAGTTGATTGGCTCTACTATAGGTTTTGAGTTTTGGTGAAATTTTAGTTTTAGTTCACTTAGGACCCGTTTTACCTTTTACAGATAAAATGTAACAGACAGATAAAACTAGATGTCTTTAACAGGTAGAGTCCATTTCACGAAAGAAGTCCCCTAGCCGCGGCGCTGTATATCATATCAAAATTGATAATGTTGCCATTTATGAGTACAACATCTACCTATATTATGTATATTTTAGTAATCTATATATATAAAAATGAAACCCGTTTTCCGTTGTCACGGCATCACGCCTGAACGGCTGGACCGATTTCGCTATTTCTTTTTTTAAAATGTTCATTGAAGTCCAAGGATGGTTCTTACGGTGAGAAAAATTCGAATAACTGCCGGGAAAGCCCTAAAACAGACCTTTTCTTTTTCCCATACAAATGTTTTCTTACTAAAATGTAGAGTCAATTTGAACTTTATTCCTACACAATAAAGTTCATTCTAAGGCGGGACAAAGTTCGCCGGGACAGCTATTTATTAAAAAAATATTATTTCCTGTATATTTCGAGTGTTCTGGTCATAAATGCGTACGAAATCGTGAACAGCCTAAGTTTGAAAATAAGACGTTAGTAGAGCTACAGACCTTGGCTATGTGATTTACTATGATGTATCTTTATGGTTTTATAAGAATTTATGTTATAAAGGTTACCATTGATTTATTTACTTGTTTTATTGAGAAATGTTTGTGTGAAGTGAACGATGTAATTGCATTGTTTTATTTAAACTTTGACGATAGGTGAAGGTTATATTAGGTTATGCTACCTATCTACACACCAAAGCCGCCGGCATGCCGCCGGGCTAGGCCGACGGCTTTACGTCATAGGTACGAATGGCAGCTGTCAAAAAAGCCGGCGGCTTTTTTTTAGATAGCATTAGACTTGTGGGATTTTGTAAGAACGGGCCCAAGTCTGCTAATTTAAAATAGCCTCAGTTGTGTGTCGGCAGAGTGTCAATGTCACTTTTTGACAGATTTGGTCGCAATCAGTGTAAGCCAATGTTTAGCAGTTAAAACCAAATGTGTCAAAAAATGCCATTGACACTCTGCCGACACACAACTGAGGCTATTTTAAATTAGCAGACGTCGGCCCCTGGATGGAGAGCAAGGAGGGAGGTGTTTTCTCAGTAGTGGACCATGACAGGCTTACCGTATGTATACAGGGTGTAACAGAAAGGGGGTATAACGCTGAAACACAGCGATAGTCCCTATGAAACTGAACAACTTTCACCAAGTAACAGGGTCGTAACTCGAAAAAAAAATTTCGTCTCCCCATACAAAATGTCCGATCAGCTGATCGAGTAAATATGGGCGATCCAAAAAAGTTTTTCTACTTACGACCCGTGTTCCTTGGGGAAAGTTGTTCAGTTTCATGTGGACTATCGCTAGGTTTCGGCCTTATACCCTTTCTGTTACACCCTGTTTAATATGAGCGTATAGGTAATCTCCTAAAAAAAAAAAATGAAGTATTACTAGGTACTACAATTCAAAACGCATGTTTTAAAAACACATTTGGTTAACAAAAACCACAAACCCGTAAATTATGTACGCTTTTCCGTACGAAACTATTGTAAGTACATACTAATACGTACAAGAATTTACAATTCTTTTACTTACACAAAACAAAAACGAAAGTTTGACTCTTTTTAAACGATTTTGTAAATGTTGTGAAATGTGTTAAAAGAGTTGTGAATTTAAAAGGATTGTTGTCAAACCTTTTTTAGGGTTCCGTACGCAAAGGGTTAAAACGGGACCCTTATTACTTAGGCTTGGGTTAGTTAGACGTCCGTCTGTCCGATTTATAACTGAATCAGTGTCATACGTGGAACTAAGCAGTTCACCCGCGATTTGGGCGCGATTTCTTAACAAACGTCAAACAACCCTTTTTTGTTCTTCGACCATTAAGGACAAGCAAAGATCAAAGACCATACAGCCTAGTCTTCAATATAATTGTTTTAGAGTAAAATCCATAAAATATATCTTCAGTGCAGTCTTCAATAGTAACATTTTTATTCATCTTTTGATGGTTTTATCACTATCAAATTCAGAAATAATATAATCGTTAATAGTAAGTACCTATGTCTAGCCCAAGTCTGCTAAATGTCAATGAGAGTGTCAATGTCATTTTTTGACACATTTGGTCGCAATCAGTGTAAGCCATTTAGCAGAATACTAGATGTGTCAAAAATGCCATTGACACTGCCAACACACAACTGAGGCTATTTTAAATTAGCACACTTGGGCTCAGAATGCCTAAACAAAATATTTAAAAACTTATCCGTATTACGAGCCAAAGAAAGATAATTAAAAACTGTAACACTACGCATTAGTGTTTGTAAAAGAGTTTTTTATCTGTTTTGTATTTTTGTCTTTGGGTTTTGTTATGAATTTTAAAAAGTGTCATTCTAATAAAATGTTCCGTTTGTGTGACTCGTTTTGTTTTGTTGTTCGCTTAGCTTCACAAAACTGAATTAATACATCCGTATCCAATTTAATTTCAACCAAAACCGTGCGTTATGATACTTTCAAACTTACATAACGTATTGAATATTAATTAAAAAAGCTGATGAATCTGCCGAAATGATCAAGAAAGTTGTTCGAAACTTGTTTGCTTTAAAAAAAACATATTTAAAAACACGATTTCTTGAAATCGAGAGTGAATTATGGTTATTTCTTTTATGTTACGTCAAACTGATGATATTTTTAAATAATATGTTTATTTATATATTTATTTAACAGTTTATTGTGATGCTGTCTACACACCAAAGCCGCCGGCATACCGCCGGGCTAGGCCGCCGGAACGCCACTAGGCCGGCGGCTTTGGTGTACAGGTACCTTAAGGTGATAGTACCTAAGAGACAGAAAAAAAGAGAAGTTATACAAAAGGTACAGCATATTTCTAAAAGAAAATTCTTCCTGTAGACCCCACAGGGAGAGAAGTGATAGCAAGAAGGCAGGATAGGATGTCTTTAGGTATGTTGTGGTATGAGACATTCTTTTCGTTTTTTCTTTATGCATCTACTAGACTAGTGGCTGCCCACGAGTTTGTACCCATTTATCTTAAATATATTTGAAAACTTAGACTACTTACATCTTAAAAGAAATATTTACAATAATGGGAACAATAAAACATAATGAATACTTAGCTAGCTAACTTAAAACTAAAACTACTTAAATCTAATCAAATTATCTTAAAATAATAGTAGCCTATGTGTTATTATGAGCAACCTACAATATTGCAAAGTTTCATTAAAATCTCTTCAGTAATTTTTGCAAGAAAGAGTAACAAACCACCTCACATCCATCCATCGGCACAAACATTAACATTTATAATATTAGTAGGAAGCTATAAAAATAGTCTCCCCACAGACGTACCTATAAAAAACACTTTCAGTTATAATAATCAATAAACACACTTTAACAAATAAAAAAAATATTCGCGTGAGAAAAATATATCATCTCCTTTTCACTTATCTCTATCCACAGACAAGCCTTTATTAAAAAAAATCTTCTGAATGAAATCCTGCACCTCTATGACGTCACAGAACAACATTCTTTAAGAGAAAGTAAAGATGGCGGCAGGTTATTGAATCATGGCTTTACTATGACGTAAATGTACGATCGCAGACAGGTTATAATTTTGAGAGCTTTAGCTTGTAAGGTGCGTAGGCGCATCGGATTTTGTTGAAATCTTTTTTAAAAACTAAGCGCCAAAACACACGGTGAAACGCAACTGCAACGCAACTGAAACTTTTGAGTTACCTACTAGTTTGAAACGTTTCGTTTCAGTTGCGTCGTGTGTGGTTTTCTAAGGAAGTCTATAGCAGAAACTTCGATGCAACTCAAAAGTAACTAGCGGTTTCAGTTGCGTTGCAGTTGCATCGTGTGTTCTGGGTCTTACGCAAGTTAATTTAGTTGTCACGGTGTATTCGAACGCGATATGGCCACGGAGGGAAGCGAGAACTTATTTTTGATTTTATTTATAATCTAAAACTTTATATTCCGGAAAATTAGAATAACAACGATACATTGCAGACGTAGGCGCGTTTGCGAAGCGTACGCGTTTTTTTTATCTGCTACCAAAACGCGCGCGTTTTGCACGCGTTTTGACACATTATAGACACTATCTACACACCAAAGCCGCCGGCATGCCGCCGGGCTAGGTCGGCGGCTTTACTTCATACGAATGGCAGCTGTCAAAAAAGCCGGCGGCTTTGGTGTGTAGATATCATTACAGATAGGAGCGGAGAAGTAAGAAATAGGTAAGTATTTTTAACTTCAAGTCTTAAAACTAGAAGAATTTATTCCATAATTTATTTTATTAAAAATGTTTTTTTTTTGTTGCAGATCGGTCGACGGAGGGTGGTGGTAAGAGCAATTTTGAAAAAAATAATTTGCTTCATAATGTGGCTAAAAACAACTAAAAATCTGTTCATTTCAGTGTATTAAGCTTGAAATAATAACCAAATAGCACAAAGATTGACATTTAAGGCCAAACACACTCCGGATGCGTATGCGTAGACGTATGCGTACCTCTGAGATGTAATTTATGGATATGTATGTATGAGACTGGACACACCGCTTGCGTAACGTAGACGTACACGTCGACGTGACGCGTAGCCCTGCGCAACGAAGCTTCCGAGATACAAACAGGCTGTTATAACAGAACTAGAGGTTGCCCGCGACTTCGGACGCATTTATCGTCATATCTTTAAAAAAAATCATGATAACTGTAAATAAAATAGCCTATGCGTTATTCTGATTTGTAAGTTACAATATCGTAAAGTTTCATTTAAATCTGTCATGCGAATTATGCGTGATAGAGTAATAAAAATTCTCACATCCTGCATCACATCATCACATTACATCATCACATCATCACATCACATCACATCACATCACATCACATCACATCACATCACATCACATCATCATCACATCTGCCAATCGGCACAAACATTGACATTTATAATATTAATAGGATTAGATAAAATCAATTTCGATTGATAGTGATAGTTAGGTGCGAGTTTGTGGTAAATCTGACACCACAAACAAACAAACACTTCTTTCACTATTAATGTTAGTGAGTTTAAACCACTAACTGTCGCTGCTTATTAAGTATTATTTAATACTAGAAGCTGCCCGCGACTTCGTACGCATTTTATCGTCATATTTTTTTTTAACATTGTATTTTAAAATAGGAGATACATATTATAGCCTATGTGTTATTCTGATGTGCAAACTTCAATATTGTAAAGTTTCATAAAATCTGTTTAGTAGTTTTTGCGTGAAAGAGTAGGTATCTAACAAACATTATCCATCGGCAAACAAACATTGACATTTATAATATAAGGTTAATGATACCTATAGGGTGTTTCGTGTTTAATAGAGTTTATACATTATACAGGTGGATTAAGTTTGTTTACTAGTGGTAAAAACAAATAAACTTAATTTATTTTAATTCAAACTATTTTGGATACTTTATTACTTTATATTTATACGATAATAATGAAATACCTGATATAATAAAAAAAACTAAATGCAGATTACTTAACTATTTATTAACAAACTGTCCGAGACTTCGTATGCTTTTATTTTATTAACACAGGAAATCGCGGAGAAGGAGGAGAGAGGTCTTTGCCCAGCAGACATCTTGCGTTTACACAATATAGCCTATCTATTTGTTATTCAGATGTTAGAATCAGATGCTTATTATTATTCAGATGTTCAGATTCAGATGATATATTATTCAGATGCTAGAATTTTATTATCGTTGATTGTTGTAAATAGACGAATTCATGAGCAGATTTTTTCATCCCACCTTTTCCGTCATATAAACACTCCAAATATGAAGAATAGAATCTCCGTCACGGTATGCAAGCGCGTGCGCACCGTGAACGTCAAGTTCAACATAATTAAATCATTTTACTTACATTTTGTTATTTAGGATGGTAGCTGTTTCTTTGTTCGTGTGTGAAGATTGGGTGAAGGTTTTTTTTTAATATGGCAAGTACTATTGTGCGTTCTGCCAATGTCAAGTGAAGGAAAGGTTATTATTATGTATTATATATAGTTTACTATAAGTATTTTTGTACAAACAGTTTTTTTTTGGTAACAAGAGGTCACACGCGAAGTAGATCGCAAATATCTCAAAAACTGTGATTTGTAAGCTACAATATTGCCAAGTTTCATCAACATCTCTTCAGTGAGTGCGTAAAAGAGTAAATAAACGACATCCAGCCATACATCGGCCATAATCGGCATATACATTGACATTTATAATGTTAGTAGGATTAGTAATTCATACATACATACATATCCGTCACGCCTCTCTCCCTTTGGGGTAGGCAGAGACCACTTCCTTCCACTTGCTACGATCCAAACACACCTCTTTCGCTTCATCCACACTCATCAGTCGCCTTATACATACCCGTCGGTTTAGGGTACTCTTGATTTGGCCTTTCTTGAGCAAGTCCCCAATTTGATCGAGGTACATTCGTCTTGGCCTTCCCCTCCACACATTTCCATCCAATCCTACTCATCCTCTTGATTAGTAATGACTTCAATATTTGATGAGGGGACTGATGAATGTGGATGAAACGAAAGAAGTGTGTTTGTATCGTAGCAAGTGGAGCAAAGTGGTCTCTGTCTACCAAGGGCCCAAATCTGCTAAATTAAAATAGCCTCAGTTGTGTGTCGGCAGTGTCAATGGCATTTTTTGACACTTTGGTATTCTGCTAAACAATGGCTTACACTGATTGCGACCAAATGTGTCAAAAATTACATTGACACTCTGCCGACACACAACTGACAATATTGTATTATAAGGTGACTTTAAATGCATGTACTTGTCATAACTAACAACTTTTACTATGGGACCAAGTTCGAAATCATAAAAAAACCGTTCCCCCATACTATAAGCTGGTGCATTTTGTATGGGGAGTTCAAATTTTTTTGAATGATTTCGACATTGGTCTCATTGTAAAAGTTGTTTGTTATCACGAGTACATGCATATCCTTTTCTATCATTCACTAAATTAAAGTCACCCTATATTAGCAGACTTGAGCCTCTGGATGGGAGAGAAGCGTGACAGATATGTATGTAAGTATGTATATGTCGGAGATTACGTTCATGAAGGCTATTTTGGAACCATATGCAAACTCTTTACTGCTAAAATGCAAGAACTGGCATGTTTCCGACTGGTTGTCAGTTTGGCGCTTTCATATTTGAGATGTTGTCATGTTTGATGGATTCTGTTTGATTATTGATTTGGTTTCGGTCAAGACAAAACATCGGAAGACATCACGTACATCTTGTTATTTTATAACGTGATTGGAAACTACGCAATAAAGCCAGTTTGTTCAGTACACGCCCACTGTCTTATTTTAACTAAAAGCTTAAACGCCACTTCTGATGACTCGTCGACATATATTTAGCTTGAACGACCTTCACAGTAGAATCTTTACGCCATTTTAAAGTCATTGCGAATCAAGTATGTATGGAAACTCTTGGAGTCATTCATAAGCCACGATGGGTCAAGGAAAGTGTGTGAAAGTGCCGGCACCCGGTCGTACCATAGACTTGGTATTACATAGAACTGTCTGACTAATACTCTTGACATTTATAATATAAGTAGAGTCCATTTCACGAAAGAAGTCCCCTTTGAGGAAGTCTTCTGCGGCGCTGTTTATCATGTCAAAATTGATAATGTTGTCATTTATAAGTACAGATTTTACCTATATTATTCATATTTCAGTTGTAATTAATCAAATTTTACTAATTTTTGCATATTTCGAGTGTCCTAGTCATTCCATGAGTTGGTTGGTCATATTATTGGCATATATTTTGATAAAAGCATATATTTACCTACATTTCTGTTACGTAAAAAGCATATTTTTATTAAGATAAGTAAGGGTTTTTTAGAAAAGTAGCTAGCTACACCAGGGAAAAGATCAAAAAATAAGGAAAATACTTAGATCTGTCATATTTAGTTCCAAAAATATCCAGGGGAATTCTTTCATGAAACGCAGTCTAAAGTGACGCAGAACAGCATCTGCGATATCGGGTCGGGTTGTCACCCCCAAAAATGACAATTTTATATGGAACCGCGCGTTTTCTACGCGTTAGAAAAAACAGCGAAATGTCACTGTACCTATAGGTAGATACGGTAACATAGTATGCTGTGTACTTTTCCCAGTTCCGTCAAATCTTTATTTTTATATCCTAATATTAGTGTAAAAGTGCAATTTAATGTTTTTACTTATTTGTTTTGTTTTATATTTTATTGAAGGAACTCATTTAGGCGACGACGACATAGATCATTTTCTGTGGATGTCATTATTTTATAATACACACATAATATTTTTAGAAATTGAGTATGTAAGTAGGTTCTTCAATCCAAGAAAAATGTAAAATACAGACTCTACATACGAAGTCGCGGGTAAAAGCTAATCATACATGTCCACAATTCTACTAGACTATAAGCTCTATGGTAACAAGTTCACTACCGCCTCGTAATTGCAATGACACGAACTTTTTTCAATAAACACACCAATACAACCAGATAGGTTACATCGGTAAAGTCGTTAAAGACTTTCTTTATGAACCTATTAGTGTTGTAAATGTCAATGTTTGTGCCGATGGTTATGAGGCTGTTTGTTTACTCTTTCACGTGAAACTACTAAATGGATTTTAATGAAACTTTTCAGTAAGCGCCAAAACACACGGTGAAACGCAACTGCAACGCAACTGGAACTGCTAGTTACTTTTGAGTTGCATCGCAGTTTCTGCTATAGACTTCCTTAGAAAACCACACACGATGCAACTGAAACGAAAAGTTTCAAACTAGTTGCGTCGTGTATGGTTTTCTAATGAAGTCTAAACAAAGAAACTGCGATGCAACCCAAAAGTAACTAGCAGTTTCAGTTGCGTTGTATTTGCGTTTCACCGTGTGTTCTGGGTCTAATGCGACTTGCACGAAACTTTGCAATATTGTATCTTGCACATCATAATAACACAAAGGCTTTATTTTACGATATTGCGTACTTTAGTATTCCGGTATTCTAAAGTTAAGTATTTAGTTCAGTGGTTCATCGTGAAAGAGGACAAACATCCTTACATCCGTCCGTTGGCACACAAATTTATATTTAGAATATAGTCGGTAGGCTGTATGATAATAATTTAAGTGAAGTAAATGTAGTAGTAGTAGTAAGTTCCTAATTATTTCAGTTCAAAACAAATAAATAAGTAATTAGTAATGAAATGAAATGAAAAATTATTTAATCCTGTAGGTTTTGACAACACTTAGGACGGGTCATTTTTTAAAGTTAATTCGGAAGAGTGCAGTTTTCCCCAGAGAAGAACCTAGCAAGAAACTCTGTAGGGTTGCTCTTTTCAATTTAAGTTTTACAAATCTCAGGCGTAAACAGAGTATAAATAGATCTGTGAAAAGCGCTCTTAAATTGAATGATAATGATGATTATGATATAAAAAACCCTTTTCAAAGCGACCGATTAGTCAATGCATTTGTGCCGTTTGCAGTGGAAATTCTGGGACCTTGAGGCCCAGAGGCCAAAAATCTAGTATATGAGCTTTCAACGCGTCTACGCGAGGCTTCGGGTGATCCGAGAGCTGGCAGCTTCCTTGGCCAAAGGATAAGCATTGCTATCCAAAGAGGTAATGCTGCCAGCTTGTTAAGTACTTTGCCTCGTAGGGACGCGTTGGAAGACATACTTATTTATTCTTCTTGTAAATTATGTATTTTATTCTGTGTTTGTATAGTTTTATGAATAAAGTCCTCTTTCTTAAACAAAAAAAGTTAAATTATTATATAGGCAAATCTATTCGCACTTGATCATAAATGAATATTATCTATCAATTTTTAATGAATGACACAAGCTGCGTGCCTGATACATATAAAATTACGAACCGTTCCGCCTTGTCGTATCGGAATGAAAGTGAACTGAAATATAATATAACAAGTAGGTAAGTATAAACTTTAGATTCGTGAACACTTTCCCTAAGGTTGGATGCTTGAGAAATGTTTTGATGTGTGTTAAAATGTGTAGGATTGTGTAAAATATAGAATTGTGTGTAGATAGAGATGTGTTAAATCTAAAAAGTGTTTAGAAGTTTGTACAAAATGTAGAATTTGTGTGTAAAAGGTTGTAGTAGAGTTAAGTTTTAGGCTTTATTCCCACTTGTCGGGGATTTTCTAAAGATTTTATCGTTAGCTTCAGTGGCTAAATATTTTGTATAAAGCTATTCACATTTTATACTTGTCGGGTGACGCACACATTTATCGTCATTTGTTGGAAAACTTACACAAATTAAATCATATACCCTATGTGTTTATATTCTAATGTGCAAGCTACAATATTGTAAAGTTTAATTACAATCTGTTCAGTGGTTTTTGCTTGATAGAGCAACAAACATCTTCACATACGTCCATCGTCACAAACATTGACATTATAAGTACTTAATATTTGAAGGAAGTAGGTAAGATTTATTTGATCGATCAAGTCTTGCAAGCTTCTAAAAAGCTATTAAACATGTTTCCAATATTTTTAAAAAGTCTAACAGACAAACTAAACATAAAACTATGTTTTTAAGTCATCATCCCTATAATTTTCCAATCACTTATCACCATACATTTGTTCACCTTTACTCGATACGAAGTCACTAGAGCTAGGTCACTGATACCGACACTCTCGCTCGTAGAAAGCTATTAAACTAGATTAATGATAGTGATGGGGGTATATGTCGATAGAATTGTCGATAAATGTCGATAAAGTTGGGGTTAAGTGCTGATGGGGAATGTTCTTCTTTATATTATTTAAAATCGTCGCTTTTTTCGGTGAAGTCTACGCTATTGTTGCTTAAGTGGGTTCCACACGACACAATTTGATTGGCCAATCGAATTGGATACAATCTAATTGTCCATCCACACGTAAACAAAATTGACCGCCAATTTTAGTTTATTTTTGCTGCCTCTGCTGAACAAACATGTTTAAAGATGCCTCCTGATTGGAGACTGAGTCGAAAAATTAGCCAATTAACGTCCATACCACCCAATTTGATTTACCACAATCGAGTCGGGCGATTCCGGATAACAAATGACCTTCAATCAACCTTAAATTTAATCTTCAGTCCACACTACACAATTCGATTGCCAATCTAGTCAAGTTGGGTGTGAAATTGTGTCGTGTGGAACCCACTTTTAACATCAGAATAACACAAAATATTGTGTATGTTTTCCAAGGTATAACGAAATAGGTACTCGTAAGAAGTCGTAGACAGCCTCTGGTAAATCATAAATTTTGACAGCTACCTACATACCAATCACATTAAATAGTACCTAATAGGCAATAAGGAAGAAATATAAGGAGTGGCCCCATTTTTTCATATAGGTAGGTGAAATGAGTTTATCACAGCGTGCCAAGTTTGGTGTAAGTTTTTCATAGTTTTCTTGGTAGATGACCTGTCAAACGATAAGAAATTTCATACAAAAAGGTAGCCATTTTGCGCTAGACCAGGCACGCAGATCCAGACTATTCTATACCAAAGGTAATAGAATCTGTCATGACACGTACGAATTCGCAGACAGCCTCTGGTAAATCATACATTTTGACAGCTACTTACATACCAATCACATTAAATAGTAATGGAATCTGTCATGTTAGGCCATCTTATTAGAAAATAATATGAGTAGGAAGAGAAAGTAGATGCTTGTTACGCGTACATTTGATCTCGCATACTTCGCTGATTGCAATAGTGAGATTGTTAATTCGTAATATGCTATAACTTGTAACATGTCGGAAGTATTGAATTTGGAATTGAAAGTGATGGCATGAAATTTGATTAGTATTTAATTCGCTACTTAAAGGCTGGAACACACCGGATGCGTATGCGTAAACGTACACATCGACGTGACGCAAACGGTAACAGTTCCATACATTACAACTCAGAGGTACGCATACGTCTACGCATACGCAACGCGTACGCATACGGTGTGTTTTGGCCTTTAGTAGGTACCTATTTGGTTTTTTGACAATTTGAATTGAAAATTACGTTGCTTCCAAACTAGTGCTTTATAAATTCTGCCTTTTTTAAGTGTAGTAAAGCTTGCTATAGTTATATTATCTAACTGTAAACCCCAACTTTTAAACTACACGTCTGTTAACGTCATAATCATCAACTTCTGCTAATGATTTTAATTGCGCAGTAAAATTAGGTCCTCGATGTTTACCATCATGTAAAATTTATCGACAACAAAACCATCGATACATTCCCATCCCTATTTCAAAGAAGCTCCATTTTGTTTCTTGTCCCATTGTTCATTATTACACAACTTAATCTAATTACTTTAAAATCCCACGGTTTTTTATGATTTTCCGGTGGGAAGCGAGTGTTTAGACTGTATGACTTTATGGTAAGGTGAACGTAAAATTAAAAAAAATTAACGGAAATCGGAACTTTGGTGTTCTCTGTGAACATTTTGTAATTATAAAAAAAACTTACCTTTGACTGGTTATTAGGCATAGTTGATGAGATTCTACTTGTCATGGTCGAGGTCGTTAATTCAATTCCCACTGGAGACGAACATTACTGTGACACAAGTACAAAGTTTAATTCATCATCACGTCAGCTTATGGACGTCCACTGCTGGACAAAAGCCTCCCTGGATCTTTCCCCCGGTCATTGTGGACCTCTCCATGCATCTCCACAATGACCGGTCTTGCGCTGCCCACATCCAACGATTTTGACAAAGTTTGATTATTAGCGACAAACTGACTTTTCTACGAAGTAAAATATAAGTAGTATTTTTACTTCTCAATAACTGAGTAAATTTTTTGGGGTTCCGTTTGTACAAATTTTAGATACATTTGGTATTCTGCTAAACAATGGCTTACGCTGATTGCGACCAAATGTGTCAAAAAACGCCATTGACACTCTGCCGACACACAACAGAGTATATTATAAATTATCAGATATAGGTCCCAGACGTTTCATATAACAAGCAGGTTTCACGTCATTACTCAGTAATCGATGAGGAAATAAATCATTAGTTTGCTCTCCTTCCTCTTAAACTATAATTATAGTTCTTTGCGAGATAAATGTGGATAAGGAGAGAATTGTTGGTATTACGGAAGTCTAATTTTGTTTTTGCAATGATTTTGATAGATAAAAGGGATACTACCTACTAAATATAATAGAAGAAAGTACCTAATTGTTATTACCCTTGCTACGCTCGTACGATAATTAGTAGGTACCTACTAATTTTAGATTGGGACATATAATATATATTGAAAGCATTTTCATCCCTTGTTACTAGTTACTAGTACTAATATAGGTAATTACTAAGTATTTTTCTTATTCCATTTGAAATGAAATGAAATGAAAGGATCATTTAATCCTGTAGGTTTTGACAACACTTAGGACGGGTCATTTTTTAAAATTAATCATTTAAAGATATGAAAGTACAATTGTGGTTTGGATAAAAAAAAATTGCTAGCCTCTGATTGTCTATGCAGGGCAAAGCCGCCCGCCTACTCAAACACCAAAGCTGCCGGCATGCCGCCGGGCTAGGCCGGCGGCGTTACGTCATACGAATGGCAGCTGTCAAAAGCCGCCAGTCTAGCCCGGTGGGTATGCGTGTAGACATTGTGTAGACACCAAAAGATAGAAAAAACCTCAGATAACTAAATTAGATACTCTCTAGATAAAACGGCATGACATTTGTTCTCAAACCTTGTTTTTTAATAATTTGAATCTATACAAATGCGCTTCTTGAAATATCTTGATCTTAAAAGTCATCAGTTGTTGAAAGACTACTCCGAACGCTGCACTAAATACTCGCTTCTATCGTTAAACAACCGTCGCAAACTTCTAGACCAATGCCTCTTTCATGACATTCTTCATGGACATCTGGATTGTCCTGAACTTCTTAACCAAGTCACATTATCAGTTCCTTCTAGAAGAACTAGACACACTAAGCTATTTGCAACAGATATGAGTCTCACTAAATTTGCACGTAACAGTTTAATAAAACGCATTTCCCATCAATATAACAGTGATTTCGCAAATATTGATATATTTCACTGTAAAAAACAAGCTTACAAAAAAGAAATAATTAAAGTTCTGAGTTAAAAGCCTTGTCCTTTTTTAATAATAAAACACATAAATAGGTATATAAATCAATCTAACTAAAACAACACCTTCCTACCTTTATAATTCAAACAATGACTATGATCGTAATTATCAACTGTTCCCCTGTAGATGACTGGTTTCCTAGTCGTGACTGTAACCAGTCGATCCCAAGATGTCTGTCGTAGGGTCTACAGAACACAGAATATACAACACACACACACACACTCACTCACTCACACACACACACACACACACACACACAACACATACATCCTAACATATCTTTTAACTAAAATATAAGAATAGTAATGTTAAAGAATGCAACAGTCAATGCTCTTGAAGTATACGCCGCATAAACTGTATGTACTATGTATCTAGGGTAACCTGTTAATAGCTTACATCTATACCTATATTAGTTTTAAGTTGAAATGTAAAAAATACTAAGCAGTTGGTTACCTCAATAAATAAATAAATAATAGCACTGCTTAAGTTATACTACCTATTATGTATTCTGTGGTAAAACTAATAAACTCTTTCTCTCCATTCCAGTTGCCGCTGCTATGCTGCGTGCTGTTCGTGTCGGTGCGGGGAGCAGAGGAGACTCCCCCCGGCCTCGTCTCCAAGGACTCTGATCATGATCTGGTGGCTGAGGCTACGAATTCTGGTGAGATATAGCTTTGTTTATTATGTACGAGAACCTTCTTCTTCTTATTTAAGAGCTAAGCTCTTGTCGGTGGAGCCTCTTCCACCCCTCCCTATTTTCTGCCTTCTTTTTAACATCTTCATACGACATGAGAATACTACCGATTAGAGATGGGCCGAGTACTGGGTTAATACTCGGTACTCGGCGTACTCGGCACGTTTTTCACTACTCGTAATCGGCCGAATAACTCGGTAAAAATGCCGAGTACTCGGTGCAAATAAATCTATCTTACGCATCGGATCTGCTTGTTAGATAATAGTCTAGTTCCTTCTATTGGTACATATTTAGGCTTTTGCCCAGCTAGAGCAATGTATAAGCTGCTAAAACTATAATTATATAGGAGAAAATTACATAAACAGTGTTTTATCATATTTTTTACCCCCTTGACCTTGCGGTTTATTAATTTCATTTGAATAATTAGCGGGCTGCGGAGGGAGGGTAGTAACACCGTTTGCTCCCGAACTTGTTAGCGCGCAATTCTATCTACTTCAAGTATACCGAGTAACTCGGCCGAGTACTCGGCTCGGTAAACTTTAAACCGAGTAATACTCGGTACTCGGTTACTCGGTAAAACTGGTACTCGGCCCACCACTACTACCGATTAATTCAAATTCAAAATTCTTTATTTGTGACACACAGGTACAATGTTGTTAAAAAAACTTTACCTATACTTACCTAAATAAGAAAAGAACTGACTTCAAATGAACTTTTTTTTTGTTAGCCAATTGGCGATGCAAAGATTATCCGCACGCCTCTAGCGGCGATATTTAGAAACTGTCTAAGAACGACAATTTGTTTGTTTATTTGTAACTTCATTAACAGACATAACTTCAATGTCAGATTTGTATTTAATATTTATGTTTTTCCCTGACGTTAATTGTAACGAAAACTGTCAGTGTCGTTCTTAGATAGCTTCACAATTTTGACACTAGAGGCGCTAGTTAGAATCTTTGCCTCGCCAATAGATCCTACTGCTGGGCTTGAAATGCAATTGAAACTAAAAAATATTGTGTGTACTTATTATGTTTTATTTGCAGTCGGTGCCAGAAAAACCGGACCTAAGAATAGTGCCACTTTCGAATAACTCATGTTATGTTAAAATAAACACTTGTATTTTAAACATTACAGCGCCACAAGCCCAGAAACGAGAGGCAGCCTTATCCAACTCGTACGGGGAGCCTCTTCCAGCCGACGCTTACGGTCCACCCAAGGATATTCCATTTGGTAACCCATGTAAGTGAACTCATTGTCTTTTATAATATGTTATATCTTGTATTTATAAGCTAGTTACATAGAGTAGCTACCTACCTAGCTATCTTAAAATGAAATATTATTTGTTGTGTTAAGTGTGGTACATAGTATAGGTCGATAGTTTGTCATAAATAGTTCTACACACTTAATCAGTTACTGACATACAATATTTTAAATTATTATTTATTTGTGATATTCGAAGTTCTGTATTTCATTTGAAATCTTTAGGGAATATGCTTGATTTTTAGGGGTCCGCACCCAAAGGGTGAAAACGGGACCCTATTACTGAGGCTCGGCTTTCCGTCTGTCCGCCTGTCTGTCACCAGGGTGTATCTCATAAACCGTTATAGCTAGAGCATTAAAATTTTCACAAAAGATGTATTCACTTTGCCGCTATAACAACTAATATGAAAACTAGAATAATAAGTAATACGTAATAATTAAAAAAAAAATTGATACGTTTTTCTTTTCTATTTCAGTTCCAGAACTAGGATTAGGCCAGCCAGCAGCAGTGTACGGCGTCCCTGATAACATAGTCCAACAGTATCAACCACCCCCCGGCGCATACGGACCCCCCTCTCCAGTGGTCTTCCCAGAGCACACCTACCAAGGACCCCCACCGCCAGTCTTCAAGCCTAAACCCCTCTACGGCCCACCCAAACAGCACTACGGACCCCCCAAACACTCCTACGGACCCCCCAAAGCTACTTACGGTCCCCCGAAGAAAATCTACGGGCCACCAAAACAGAATCTGCCAAAGCCGACGTACGGAGCGCCTTTTAAACCACAAAAATTGAGTTTTCCTAAGCCAGTTTATGGGCCACCTAAACCGCTATATGGCCCACCGAAACAAGTATATGGGCCACCTAAAATAACGTATGGGCCACCAGTAAATGTCCAGCCAATTCCTTTAGATCTCGCCCCAGCGCCGTTACCAGCAAACTTTAACTTCGGACACGCTCAAGTCAGTCACGTCAGCCATGTTGAAAACAGCATCGATTTAGGTCAAAATCTGCCAGCACCGATCTATGGTACGCCATTACCAAATGTACAACCAAACTTCCCGATCCCATCAGATACATATGGCCCTCCAGGACATAGCTTAGGACCTGTTGGTCCTGAAGTGGTTCAAGGTTTGAGCAACGTGCAGTACGGACCTCCACAGCCAGACCCAAACCCAAGACCACCTCATCCTGGCATTCCAGCGCCTCCAACACCTCCTCACGTGCTATACGACGGTTGGAAACCAATCCCTGGCGTGTCACATCCAATTCCTGAAGTAGAACAGCATATTGAAGACCACGGCGGTCAACACCCACCTCCAGTTGAAGAAATCCATATAAACCTCGATGAGCATTCTTTGCCTAATGTGGAACAGCAACACCAGTTTTCAGGGGCTCAGATTAATAGTGGTTATTCCAGTGTCCATCATGATGCTTTAGCTAATATCGACTTGAATGCGATTGTTGGTGGCGATTCAAACCACATTGATCAGTCTAAGACGGTTTTCGAAGCGCATTACACAGAAAACCACGCACCTCAAGCTGATATTCTTGTCCACTCAGCACCATCAGGCCCTGCATCAGCACCAGCGTTCACAGCCCCATCAGATTCTTACGGAGCCCCACCAGCGGAATCATTATCAGGCGGACATTACCCTGCATCCATCAGACAGCAAGGAGCCAAAGGTCTGATCCCACCTTCTGGAATCTACGGCGTACCACCTGGTAGTCAATATGGTGCTCCACCAAGGCCGCCGCCTTCAAATCTTCCAATTCCATTCGGTTCTTTCTCCGGTGGCTTCCATTCTATACACACTGGAGGCAGCAACCCACGGCATCCGATCAAATTCAGAGAATCTGTACCTGAAGGTTTGATACAATCTGTAGGTCAAATCTCCCATTATAAAGACCATCATGGCACTGATCACTTAACCCAAGGCCCAGCATATTTGCCGCCACCAATCCGTGACGTTAAGGATGTGAGTCAGAGCGTAGGAAACCATGGACTTAACAGCTTATCTTTATCAATTGAACCTACGAATTTATACAGTCTTCCTCATTCTGGAAACCCAATAAACTTCCAAACGCAACAGAGTCAACCAAGTAGCACTTACGGTTCGCCTGTAGACTCATATTCAGTACCACTGTTCACTGTAGGCGACAATTCCGTCTCAGCATCAAACGTGAATGAGGTAAAAGCTACAGTCGATGGAACTGTCCTAGCTAATCTATCAAGCTTAGACGCAGCAGCAATTCTAAAGCATTGTCCCTACCATGAAGCGATTTTAAGAGCTGCGCAATTTGGAGAAAAGATCCCTAATGAATTAGCGTCAAGTTATGTAGCAAGTTTAAGTTCTTTGGGATCAAGTCTGTCAAAGAACCAACAGACATTAATGTCGCCTCAGAATGATTTCAATACGCCTGTGAAAGGATCTGAATCAGTGTCTTACAGTTCAAAAGACTTAGCAACGGCCTCGCATACGCTCGTCCAAACGATTTTACCAAACGACATCAAAACAGAGAAGACCGAAAAGAACAGCGTGCAAAAGAGCAAATCTTTAAAAGATTCCACGAAAAACTCACAAAGAGACGATAAACTACAATTCGTGTCAGACCAAATATTACAGACTTCGGAAAAGATAAAGAACTTAAGCGAAGAAACGAAGCAATTACAGCAAAAGATTGTATCGACGAGTCAGAATATTAATAAGATCAACGGACAGATTGTTTCACACGAAATCCCCATTAAAGGCAACTTAGGTACTTATTCTTTACAAATCCAATCAGCTGATAGTCCAAACGGCAAAAATGGGAACCCTTCAATCCCCCACGAACAACTTTTATCAGAAGGATTATTACAAAGCATTTTACAAGCGATCGAACAGCCGAATCAAAGTGGAAAAGTAACTCAAGTTCATCATTCGAGTCAAGTCAGTCAGAGTCAAGGCAATCAAGGTCAAATTATCAGTCAGGTCAGTCAAAGTCACGGCAATCAAGGTCAAATCAGTCAAAGTCAAGTCAACCACGGAAGTCAAGTCAGTCAATCTCACGGCCAATCTAAAGGTCACGTAAATCAAATCCACACAGTACAAGCAACTCAAATCAATCAATTAAGTCAGACTCAACAGCTGCCTTACACACAAAGCAGTTTTAACTTCGCTAACTTAGACGCAGGGGGTCTTGTTTTACCGGCTGGCTACGAACCTGTAGACAACACTAAAGGGAAACTAAAGGAAAATCAGAAACCTCAACCTTTAGCCGACCAGGAAATCCAAAGCACAAATAAGGACATTAAGAAAATTCTACATAGCGAAATAATCAAAAACAAACATAGAGGTGATATCCCTTATACAGAATGCGACCTAAAAAGCGACCATTCTGTAAAACATAACGTCGTTCTGCCACCCCCATCAGTAGACAACGTCCAACCAGTAGATGAAATAGACATGAACGACGTGGCAATATATTTCGACGAAAAAGCGGAAGAAAAAGAACCGGTGACTGAGATTTCAGTAGCCACGAGTATCAGTGAAAACGTGGAGAATAAGAAGCCGGGTTACGGTGATAAAATTGCTAAAAAAGCGTAGGTTTTCGGAAGTCTAGTCTGAATGAACACCAGTGAGCTTGAATCGGAATTATTTACGTCAATTTTTCAAATCAAATCATATGTATTTATTGTGACATTATGACCACAGAGTACATTTCCTCCGTTTTCATGCACAGATCCCCGTTTTTACCCCAAGGTTGCTTGGCAGATATTGCTAACTAACAATTAGGTGACCTGTTTTTATTATGGCGATTTCAACGAAGTAAAATTTTCGTGTACCCTTAGTTTTTATCCCCAAGGTTGCCTTGAAGATAGTGTTAGCAATAAGGCCACCTTTTTCTATGTTTTTGTCTGTATTGTATTGTATTGTACATATAAATACAATACTGTCTCTGTCTTACGCGTAAGTGTTAAAAATTGTAGGCAGAGAAAGTTATATTTTTTATGTATAACCTATTTATAACATACTACAGAAAAAAAATGATAAATAAAATATACAAAAATCTTTGAACCTACCTACCTAAAATTCAAAAATATTATAAACTTTTAAAAAAGTAATAAAAAGCTCACTGGCACCATTTTGGTGTAACATATGCCATTAAAAAAACGTTAAAAGATGTCACCATTTCGAAAATAGAATGGACATCTTTTAAACAAACTTTATACGTTAACAACGCCATCTATCGACAAATTTGGTGTACTTCTATAGTTCGATAGATCTTTTCTTAGATCTTTCTAGAACTATCAGAACGACATCAAATTTTATCTTTTTTTTTTACGTAACTTAGTATAGCTACCTATTTATGTACCATTAATTATAGTTTTTAAGTTTTAATAGTGTAAGGATAACGCTTTGGTATGAAAAATGTTTAAAATGATGGAGGTGGTCACTGCCTATCACAGTGGAAAAGAGGCATAAACCGGCCTGTTTCACTGCTCGAAGATAACATTTTACTGACAGATAGTCTATTTCATAAAAAATGACGTTTTAAACAGTGACAGGTATAAAATATCTGTCAGATAAATTTTATCTGTATGTTGTTCCCTAAGAGTCCAAAATTATCGAAATGGTCTCTGCCTATCCCGATGAGAAAGAGGATTACAGAATACGACAAAAAAGCACTTCTTCGGGTGACTTTTAATTAGTGAACGATAGAAAGTATATGTACTCGTGATAACAAACAACTTTTACTATGGGACCAAGTGCAAAATCATTAAAAAAAGTTCTCCCAATAGTCACAAAGCTATCCACACATTTCCGGGTCAGGGCTATCCGTGTTCAGAGTTGTCCGTTTCACTATAGACGCTCGGACACGGAGCTGTGTGAACAATTTGTATGTAGCCGATATTTGCCGTGTTCCCGGAAATGTGTGGTTAGCTTTTAGACCGTGGCCCCAGTAGGCAAACTGTTAGCGGCTGACTGAGTGAGCCGCTGTGTGGCGAACTGTTTGAGTTAGCTGCAAACTCAAATCAATGAAATCACCGGTTTTGGTGGGAGTCGGCCGCTGTCTGGATAGTCAGCGCGCGTAACGCTGCAAACTGCGTACAGTGAGCGAAAACTAGCTGACTGTGGACACTCCATTTCAAATATATGGAAGGGCGTACTAAATCGATACGCCGCAAACTAGTCAGCCGCTAACAGTTTGCCTACTGAGGCCACGGCCTTAGCGTTTTCCTTACACTATAATTGAAGTATA
Source organism: Anarsia innoxiella (assembly GCA_947563765.1). Taxonomy (NCBI): domain Eukaryota; kingdom Metazoa; phylum Arthropoda; class Insecta; order Lepidoptera; family Gelechiidae; genus Anarsia; species Anarsia innoxiella. The sequence goes on from OX387419.1 coordinate 1,953,450, forward strand.
TTTCAGTATTTTGAATGACTTATGTTTGAATTATTTATTTGAATGATTTGTATGTATGAATTTATTATACAAACTTAATTTATTGTTTTATTAGGGTTTTATAATAATAAAAATAATGTACAGTTATTTTTTTGTTTTATTTGAGAAAGAAGACAATGACATTTTCGTGGGCTCTCGTAGAATTTTTTGGAGCATTATACAATAACCCAACCTTTTTAAAAAAAACCCGACTGCGTTTAAAAAACACATTTTTTATTTATTTTGATGTTCCCAGTGAAACTCTCACAGTAAATACGAATCTAACGACACCTCTCAAGCTAAAATCCGTCAAGCCGTTTAGGCTGTAGAGCGTGCCAAAGAATTAAATATACATACATACTCTCGAAAAACATAAACCTCCTTCTAGCGCAGTCGGTTAAAAAAATGGGACAATACAAATAAAAAAACATTTTCAATACAATTGCTTTTTTTTATTTTCCGAAAAAAAAAACTCCATGATTCACATAAAATATGTTTCTATTTAACAAAACGAGATATGGTGACGTAATTGATTACATATTTACTAAACATTACATATTGGGAGCCGCTTCAAAAACGGTCTAGTGGTTTAACTATATACAGGGTGTATTCTTTTAAAAATTTTCAATTCTGTCAAGATTAAATTTAAAAATTTCTAAAATCGCGTCTTTTTATGCTTAGTTTCAATAAGTTAGTATTAATTTTAGAAGTTTTTAAATTTGATTTATTTATATCGAAAAATGTCTAAATTATTATGATCGTGAGCCCTTTTGGTTAATTCCACACTGACAAAATCACTATTAAACACATATCAACGCCGGTAGTATTGGGACGTCGACAGGCATTCATTTAAAAAGTTGAGTACACAGTTGAGTGATAATCACAGTGATTTTCAAGTGGAATTCAACCCAATCACAACTAAATAGACTTTAGTCCACTTTGACAGAATTAAAAATTATTTTTTTACATTCCTTAGCCGCCATTTTTTTTTTCTTTTTTAATCTACGCGTCCACGAATCGGAACTTACGGAGCAGAAAGGTCTGTTGCTTTACAGCCAGTCCAAAAAGAGTAGAAATTAAAAAGTGGTAACACTGTAGTGTCGTCCCGTTTTTCTTAGATTGATTGGAAAGGGACGACGCTACAGTGGTGCCACTTTTTAATTTCTACTTTTTGGGACAGACTATATATTGATTTCTAAAGCGCAGAAATACAATATAATGCAATAAATCCTATCGCTCCGTACGCTCCCATGTCAATGCAGTGTACGCGTAGCTCAAAACTTTAAAACGGTTATACATAACATCCTATTATTATACGATCTGAGATATTTAGTATAGAAAAAGTTCTCGGATCTATCTTTTATCCGTACTAAATATCAAGGATGGGATAAGAATCAGATGCAGTGCGTAATCGCTTTCCTAGTTATTACAAGACGAGTTTTAAAGATAGTTCTAGAACTACTGTCATTTTTTTGACGTTATGTCCGTAGCCGAAACGTCAAAAAACGACATTAGTCCTCGGCTAAGGACAAAAGTCAGAAAATGACATTAGTCCTCGGCTAAGGACAAAAGTCAGAAAATGACATTAGTCCTCGGCTAAGGACAAAAGTCAGAAAATGACATTAGTCCTCGGCTAAGGACAAAAGTCAGAAAATTACATTAGTCCTCGGCTAAGGACAAAAGTCAGAAAATGACATTAGTCCTCTGCTAAGGACAAAAGTCAGAAAATGACATTAGTCCTCGGCTAAGGACAAAACGTCAAACAATGACATTAGTCCTCGGCTAAGGACAAAACGTCAAAAAATGACATTAGTCCTCGGCTAAGGACAAAACGTTAAAAAAGGACATTAGTCCTAGAACTATCTTTAAAACTCGTTTTGTAATAAAAGGGTTTGAAGCTAGAAGCGCATGATCATTTTTTCTCCAGGCGGCGAAAATGCTTACCGAAAAAAATATATAGTGCGCGCCTAGCTTTAGGCCCGTCTCACACTTACAGATAAAATTTATCTGACAGATATACCTGTCACTGTTTAAAACGTTATGTTTTATGAAAACGACATAGGTTTTATCTGTTAGTTAAAATTTATCTGTAAGTGGTGATACAGGCCCGTGATTTTCAAGAGTACATTTAAAATGATAAATATTGAATTAGAAATATAGTATTTTGGTTTTTATAATAAGTTTTCTATTGAAGGAGTATTTTTTAGATATATATTTTTTTATTTTTTTTACTTACATTAACAAGTCTTATACAGGATGTCAAGTTATTTCAAAAAAAAAACAAAGTTGCATAGCGAAAAATTATTAAAACTCGTAGCTAAATAATACGTTTTAAAAAAAAGTATTTTTTAAAGAAAAAAATCAATTTAAATGCAATATCATAAAAAGCCAATTTTCTTTTTTATTTTAAAGAATTAGGCAGCACCAACTATTTTCCCATTTTTTCATTTCATTCCAATTTGCAACGTTAAAAAATTTTGTCAATTTTTTTCTTTTATTTTAATGTAAAAAAATTAAATAAACTAGTTTGACACCCCGCATCTATCTAGTTATTCACTTACTAAGAAAATATTTAGAAATTTAATTTTTACATTAATAACCAACTCTTAAAGATTAATATTTAGAAATAAATATATTTCTACATTTTTTTTGGTAATAATACACTGTGTAATGATTTAATAAATAAATTATTTAAATTTATTTTTCAAATTCCAATATATCTTGACTTCTTTTGCTTATTTTCTAACTTTTTTTAGCACTTTTGAGTTCCCAATACCAAAATCAATGGACATAATCTGTCAACTAGGTCTTAGTGCCCGTTTCTAAATCTTCAGATAAAATTTATCTGACAGATAAACCTATATCTATTTCATAAAACATGATGTTTTAGACAGAGACAGGTATAAAATATCTGTAAGGTAAATTTTATCAATAGATTGTGAAACGGTTAAACATATGAATTTATTTAATCAAATCATTACACAGCAGAGCTACTATACAATTAAACTAAGATATTTAATCAAGTCGCAGTTTAAACTAAAACGCCGTTAGGTTTAGAGGCCATTTTCACCATTTATACAGATAAAATTTATCTGACAGATATTTAACACTTATCACTGTCTTTAGGTTTACCTAAAACGTCATGTTTAACGTAACATTGGTTTATCTGCCAGTCAAATTTTATCTGCAAGTAATCAAATGGGCCTCGAGTAACGTTTTGTGCAACTGACTTCATGTTCATACAGACACAGAAACTAAAAAAATGTCTATCTGTTCCCGAAAATTAAGAACTGGAAGCTAATTTCTGAAGTCGTAGTCGCATTATCTGTGCTTGATGTAGTTTTGGCTTGTATGCAATTTTTGAGGATTAGTAGCCCCAATATCCTTAATTATCAGGAACAGGGAAACCGCGCTCCAGTCACTGATTTTGCATCATTTTGAATGATTTGAGTGAAGTTTGGAAGAAAAATCATCAAATTCCATACTATAGATATTGACGTCTAAACTGACGTGCATGTATGAGGAGACTGATGAATTTGGATGTAGCAAGTGGAGGGAAGTCTCTGTCTACCTCGATGGGAGGCGTGGGAGGCATGTAGGTACCGTGCTACAAGGATCTTTTGGCACGTGGCGGAAATCAGAACTAACGATATCATCTTGTAAATTGACATTATTTTAAGGTTTATCTACACATCCGAGCCGTGCCCGGGACGCGACCTGACCGTGGCTTGTCATGAGGAAAAAAAATACGTTGTCATGACAACGTGTCTGAAATAATCCATAGAAAAGGTTTGGAATGATATTTTTTCCCTGAGACGGCCCGGATGTCCGTAGATAGGCCATTATTCACCACCCACGCCCTCCAGACAATGTCCCTCAAGTGCCGATAGATCCTTGTAGAGTCCATCTCCTAGCCGCGGCGCTGTATTTCATGTCACAATTGTTAATGTTGCCATTTATGAGTACAACATCTACCAATATTATGTTTATTTCATTTGTAATTTATTAAATAATATTATTTCCTGCATATTTCCGACTGTTCTGGTCATTCCATGAGTAGGTGGGTATATATTTTGATAAAAATGTCTACTTAGCTATATTTCTGTTATGTAAAAAGTGTATTTTTATTAAGATATAAGTAACGGGTTTTCACCTACTATCTGGGAAAAGACCAGGAAATAGGGAAAATAGACCTGTCAAATTTAGTTCCAAAAATATCCGGGGGACTTCTTTCGTGAAAAGCACTCTAGCACTGTATGTAAGTAAGAAGTATTTTCGTTCAAACTTCACTCAATCCAAATGCTAAATCATTGGCAGTGAGCGCGATCGCTAAAAGACTTAAACCCATTCACGGAACCGCACATCATAAGCACGTATTCGTCAATTGACGATTGCAAGATGAATCATCATCATCGTGTTAGCTTATGGACGTCCACTGCTGGACAAAAGCCTCGCAAGGATCTCCACAACGACCGATCTTGCGCTGCCCGAATCCAACGGCTTCCCGCGACTTTAACCAGGTCGTCAAATGAATGCTTGCATATAAACAATCAAATCTATGTCCACGAAGCGGCTGACGCGACATTAGCGACGCAATCGTCAAAGGCGTGGTTGTTTTACGCGTTGCTCGCAGCGTAGCAGCGCAGACGCATGCGATCAGGTTTCGCCATACGTTAACTTACTAAACATATATTTATCTTCATAGTTTCTGTATGGAGTAGGCCGTGGCCCCAGTAGGCAAACTGTTAGCGGCCGACTGAGTGAGCCGCAAATTTGTGGCAAACTGAAAGAGTTAGCTGGAAACTCAAATCAATGAAATCACCGGTTTTGGTGGGAGTCGGCCGCTGTCTGAAATAGTCAGCGCGCGTAACGCTGCAAACTGCGTACAGTGAGCGGAAACTAGCTGACTGTGGACACTCCATTTCAAATATATGGAAGGGCGTACTAAATCGATACGCCGCAAACTAGTCAGCCGCTAACAGTTTGCCTACTGGGGCCACGGCCTTAAAAAAGAAACAGTTGCTGAGTGGGGTACAGTGACTCACCATCGAAAAGAAGGAAAAGAGATACTTTCATCTCTTTTGCAATTTTCGAAAACCTTCGGCAATCGCGTCCGAAAAGTGCAAAAGAGATGACCATATATCTTTTCCTTCTTCACAAACCGATGGTGAGTCGCTGTACCCGACTAAACTGTTCCCTTTTTAACCTTAACCTGATGCGTTTGAAGCGAGCAACGCAAAAACAACCGCGCGCATGTTCTACAACTTACGTATAACGTGCGGTTACTAGGACAAATAGGTCATACAGACAGAAAAAACAAAAAATGTCTCTCCTGTTCCCGAAAGCTAAGGACACTGGGAGCTAATTTCCCAACTTAATGCATATCCGCATAATCTGTGCCCGATGTAGTTTTGGCCTATATAAACATTCTGAGGATTGGCTGCTCCAGTATTCTTAATCATCAGGAACAGGAAAGACAATTTAGAACCTAATTCTGTGTATGACTCAAATAGTTCTAACTATAAAACGACATACAAGTATTTTTTGTGACTAATTCCTATCACATCGAGAGGTTTAAAGCTCGAAGAGTTAAAAAAAATAAACCTACAATTTTAGCTTACAATTCTAAAAAAAATATAATTAAAAAAAAAAAATCTCTAAAGTATTTGGCTGGAGATTTTTTTTTTTTTGGTGGCTTGGCTATGTAATTTTATATTACTTAATCTTTCACATCCCAGAAAAAAATAACAATAGAAAATCTATTGTGTCTGGGTTTATAATGGGTCAGTGGGATGTGAGAGGCTAATCAGATCTTTTCGAAAAACTTATTTTTACTTTCCTTTCCTTAATTTACGAAGATGAATTCGTAACATTACGTACAATCTTAATTTTGCTTTTCATGTAGGTTTTTTTGAAAATCATATTTTGGAAATATTTAAGTAAATGCATTTTTTTTCTTTTATTCGACTAGAAAATCTTGAAATGTTTTGTATTTTTAATTTATCGGTTATTTCGTACTTATATTACTGATGAGTGTGGATGAAGCGAAAAAGGTGTGTTTGGATCGTAGCAAGTGGAAGGGAGTGGTCTCTGCCTACCGCGATGGGAGAGAGGCGTGACGGATATGTATGTATGTATATTTAGATGTAATACTTTGTCATCCCACAAAAATGTTTTTTTTTGTTGATTTTAAAGATTAGAAAAACAACTTTTTTACTTCTTAAAAATGCATCTCTTATTCGTATTTTAATTACTTCGACTAGACCCATTTTTTGTCATTTTTTTTCAAAGTATTTTTTTTTTTTAAATTACATAGCCAAAAAACCCTAACATACTTTAATATTTGTGCAAATTGTATGTAAATTGTCTCTCATGTCATGGAAGGTAAGTAGACGGATAAAAAAAACTGCTTTTCCATACAAAAATAATCAATACGAGAATCAAAACAATTATTGTATGGTATGTTTTTTTTTGTTTCAGATATTTTCAAAAAGGTTAAAAATATAAGATGTTAAAAATATTTTCAATTATATTAAAAGATCCAGTTTTCTTTTTCTAATATTAAAAAATTAAAAAATGCATAGGACAGATCAAAATTGTGTTCCTACAATTATTCTACGAACTATTTTTTTTTATTTGTGACAAAAATATTTTTTTTTATTCAAAATATTTTTAAGAAATCATATTAAAAATAAATGCAATTGATTTATCAACAAAATAATCTAAATAAAAAAATATATATTTTTATTTTTGTCACAAATAGAAAATCTATTATTTCACTAATAATATAATGTTTTTTTTTTACATAATAACATCCATGTATTGTCTATGCCTAGAAACAACTTTTTTTTCACATTTTTTAAAATGTTGCTATTTACAATATTCAAATGATATTTTATTTAATTTCTTAAAAAATAAGAAATATAATAAAAATAACGATTTTGTGATTTTTTTGGCAGTAAAACAAGAAACAGTCTTTTTACAAAAAAGTTTGAAAAAATTGACTTTTGAAAATACGTTTTTCTTTTAATTAAACACTTAAATGTAAAAAAAAATAAGTACTTACTTACACAGTAGGTACAATAAAAAATATTTTTACTATGGTTCAAAAAATACGTTTTTAAGAACGGATCATTGGTAGAACTTTTTTAAATAAAAGTATTTTCAAAATTAATTTGCATTTTTTCTTCAAAAAGTCAAACATTTTCAGCCAGAGAAAAAAAAGGTAAAAATTATATTAAAAAAAAGCTTTGGTTTTCGCGTCACTTAAAAGTACCTAATTAAAGAGAAATAAAAAGAAATCTTTCTGCGGGTGGGTTTTTGGGAAAAAAACTACAATTAAAAAACCTAAAAAAAAAACTTGTTTTGGAATTTCAAATGGTCTGATTTGAGTCTAGAAAAAAAAACAGTATACCCAGTATAGTATAGTATTTTTTTTTTGTCTAAACCTTTTTTTTTTATACAACTTTGGCTAGTATCTATGTATTAACATAACATCTAACATTTATTACTTTCCATACACTTGTATGTAATTTTTTTTATACGATTCATAAAAAAAAACAACGGAGATCACACTTCCTTTTTTTAAACATTTCAGACGTTCTTTTTTTGAAACAGCAACCGGCTTAAAAAACGGTTATTTTGAAGCAATTTATAAAATATATAAGGTGACTTTTAATTAGTGAACGATAGAAAAGGATATGCATGTACTCGTGATAACAAACAACTTTTACTATGGGGCCAAGCTTGAAACCATTCAAAAAAATTTGAACTCCCTATACGAAATGCACCAGCTGATAGTATGGGGGGAACAATTTTTTTTATGATGTCGATCTTGGTCCCATAGTAAAAGTTGTTTGTTACCACGAGTACATGCATATCCTTTTCTATCGTTCACTAATTTAAAGTCACCCTATACAGGGTGTAACAGAACGGGTATATAAAGCCGAAACACAGCTATAGTCCTCATGAAACTGAACAACTTTCGCCTCCCCATACAAAATGCCCGATCAGCTGATCCGAGTAAGTATGGGCGATCCAAAAATTTTTTTCGAGTTATGACCCATGTTCCTTGGGGAAAGTTGTTCAGTTTCATGAGGAATATCGCTGTGTTTCGGCTTTATATACCCTTTCTGTTACACCAGTATACGGTCGAATTGAGAAACCTCCTTCTTTTTTCGAAGTCGGGTAAAAACGGTTTAAAATAAAAAAATACCAAAAAAGAACTGTAACTACTAACCAGACAATCTGGTAAAAAAGAGTACAAATTTAGAAGTGGCAGCACTGTAGCTTTGTCCCTTTCAAATCAAATTAAGAAAAAACGAGACAACACTACAGTGTTGTCACTTTTTTATTTCCACTCTACTTCAATTAAAAAGCCGCAACACTGTAGTGCCGTCTCATATTTTTAGATTGATTTGAAAGGGACAACGCTACATTGTTGTTACTATTTAATTTTTACTGCTTTTTTACCAGATTTTACATTTAAACAGATTTTTAAATACATTTAAAACGCGCATTCTAAATAATAAAGTCATCTTAAAAATCTTTCAAAACAACTACCCACGTTTTTTTCATCATTCCAATTCTCAATTTAAATAAATTTACAATAAAATCCGTTACAAGCATTCCGAATTCAAATATCGATTACAATTTAACCGTTACGCAATACAATAATACGTTATGCATTAGGTTTAATATTTAATGTTTCTTTTCAAGGGTCAATTCCGTAGACTCATTACCCGACTGCGGCGAAAAGGCCAAAAAGGGTAATGTTTTTAGGAGTCTATTTAAGTATTTTTAGAGCGTCTAATTGGAATTGTCCTCGAAAAAAGCATTCATAATCCCAATGCGGTTTAAAACCTAATTAAACCGGTGTATTTAATTAAATCAATTTAAACCGGTTTAAAAACACCGATTTTGAAAAAATACCGGTTATAAAACCGTTATAATAAATCATCCGTTTAAAGGCTTTCCTTTGGACGTCTATCCCGAAATTGCCTTACCTTTGCCCAGCAAGCCCAGCTGTGGGCTTCCAAAATACGAATCCAGTTATAATAATGTTGTTTTCTTTAGTTAGTTGATGTTTCCTTGCGACCGGTGAAAGAGACGATTGAACGGATGCCTTTTACTGATGTCTGTTAACAAAATAAATATAATTAAATCTGTAATGTACGGTAGTTTTAGTTATTAATTATATTTTGTATGTAGGTAGTTTTGTCTCTCTTCGATTAAAGTGCCATAGCGAACGGACGTGTTTTATTGTGCTCCATAATATCCTGTAGTGTTTCCTGAAGTAGCAACATATTTCACAAAATCATATTTTATGAAATGAAATATCATGAAATGAAATTTCATTTAATCCTGTAGGTTAGGTTTGACAACACTTAGGACGGGTCATTTTTTAAAGTTAATGCTAGATTCGCAAGAGTGCAGTTGTCCCCAGAGAAGAACCTAGCAAGAAACTCTGTAGGGTTGCTCTTTTCAATTATAAGTAAGAATCTGAACTAATATTAAAAAAAAAAAATTCTCTTAAAAACCACTGAACAGATTTTAATGAAATTTTACGATATTACAGCTTCGAACTTGATCCCATAGTATAAGTTGTTTATTATCACGAGTAATGCATATGATTTTTTATCGTGACCCTGTATAGCCGAGAGGAAGAAACGTCTAACCTACTGATTTGGAGGAAAACAATGTGAACATTACAAGATTTTTAATGGAAGCCTTTGCCCAGCAGTGGGACATATGTCATACAGACAGAAAAAAAACAAAAAATGTCTCTCCTGTTCCCGAAAGTTAAGGACACTGGGAGCTAATTTCTCAACTTAATGCATATCCGCATAATCTGTGGCCGATGTAGTTTTGGCCTGTATAAACATTTTGAGGATTAGATGCTCCAATGTCCTTAATCATCAGGAACAGGAAAGACAATTTTGAACCTAATTCTGTGTATGACTCATTTATACCTATATCTTACCTTTTTCTTAGATCCATTGAGGTAATCCTTATACATCTCAGAGCGTAAGTATCGCGAGTAACTGTCAGATTTCATAAGATGGTATACGTGCGCCTGAAATAAAGTAATTATTTATTTATTTAACAGTTTATTGTTAGATGATAGTACATAGAGACAGAAAAAAAGAGAAGTTATACAAAAGGTACAGCATATTTCTAAAAGAAATTTCTTCCTGCAGACCCCACAGAAAGAGAAGTGATAGCATGAAGGCAGGATAGTCATTTAACCTACAATAAACAATAAATATATAAGTATAAACCTACACATATATATTCGATAAATACACATACATAAATATTATAATTTATATAAATAATAATTATGTTATAGTATAATATGAGTGAATAATTTAATTAAAGAATAGGAGTGAAAGAGGTGTGTTTGTATGGTAGCAGGTGGAGGGAGGTACCTATTTGTCAATTTATTTAAAGGGTGAAAGATGGAGGTTTATAGCGTTGCAAGTGGTCTCTGCCTACCGCAATGAGAGGTGGGATAGATATGTATGTATGTGAATAATTAAGAGTACTCAAGACTGCCCTAAACCGACGTGCATGTATGAGGCGACTGATGAATGCTATTCGAATATTGAACGCGGTATCAACAGACATTGATTTGTTCCATTGCACCCTGACAGAATTTACGAAAACCACTTTGTTTTATTTGAGTAAAATGTAAATATGATTGTTTTATTTGGCTGTGTTTAGGTTTAGTTTGTTGTTTTAATGATAGGTTAAGATTTAATTAAAATGATCTCATGTAGTGTAATGTAATGTAATGATATAATATAATGTAATGATACGATTGTAATGTAGAAGGTACTTAAGTGAATAACATCACCGTCTTGGGAGTGTATCCTGTAAAGGTGATGTTTTGACTGTGTGAGTTATATGAATAAATAAATAAATAAAAATAAATAAATGAATGTGAAATAGGTGTGTTTGTATTGTAGCAAGTGTAGGGACATGGTCTCTGTCTACCTCGATGGGATCTGTGTGGATGGGACGCCTCTTTCTCATCGGGTGATTTAGGGTCGGATAACGGTTCCTTATGTAATAAAAATATGCTATTAGTTGTTTTTGCTGTGTTTACCTGCGCCTGATCGAAGCAATAGCGATCCGGTGTGCCCGATTCAACTTTCACGCGAGTTAACTCTCTGAAATACAATAAATAAATATTAAATAAGGAGTGTCAAGCTGTGGGATCTTATAACTCTTACAAGCTAAATTTAATTTGCAAAATTTTGACATCAAAAATCTAAACCAAAAAGTTTTGGGAAGGGAGGCTATACCATTTTACTTTGCTTTCCTTTTTTCCATAGACTACTCTTTCTCTTTTTATCTCTTATAGTGGAAAGTGTGCGGCCCTAGCCAGCACATGCGGTCTCAAGCAACTTAGTTGTTCGGCGACTTTGATATGCTATGGGCTTAGCGTGAGTGAGTGAGTGAGAGTGCGCGCACTTAGCGACGCAACTCCAAGAAACTTTACATACTAGCCCATAGCAGACAAAATAGTTGCCGAGCAACTAAGTTACTCGTGCGCTACCCCGCTTACTGTAGGATATACAGGGTGTAACGGAAAGGGTTTATTAAGCGGAAAAGGGCATACTCTGTACATTATGTAGAAGTCTTCTAGCCGTATTTCATATCAAAATAAACACTTTTTTTTTTTAATTTTGATTAATTTTAATTTTAGAATGTAAACAAACGTGTCCCAACACTATTGAGGTCATTCGTCTAATCATATGGCACTGTACACTATCACTAGCCCCGCCCGTCTTTCTTCTCTCTTCATCATACGACAACCCCGCCCATCTTCCTTCTCTCTCCTTGCACAAAGCCATGCCGCGCATACGCTCAAAGCGCGCCGGTCGGCAGCGGCGGCTTTATCAAAGGATACCGACCGAGGCGGCAGCGTTTGGCCTTGGCTCGGGCGCGCGGCCAAGGACGGACGTCTCTCGAAAACGTTCGTAACGCGTTGTAGGTATCGAAGCTGAAACAAAAGTAAATTAAATGAGTGACATTATGCATAAGTAGATAGGTGTACCTAAGTAAGTAAATTAGTAATTTACAAAATAATTTTTGTTACGAAAAAAAAAAAGGTACCTACTTAAGTAGTTACAAAAGTTAGGTAAGTACCTATCCAAAATGTGTGGTTCCATTTACACGTTAATTTTATTAAAAAAGCAATGCCTGAGTAGGTAGGTAAGGTTTGAAATTGAATTAAAACTAACATAGGTACCTACTTTTAAAGAAATGGTTCAAAAAGTCTTCGTTGAAAACAGTTCATAGGGCGCGACTCGGAGACTGTGGGACCCGCGTATTACGAAAATCGTTCGTAAAACGCATCGTAGGTATCAAATCTGAAACAAAAGTAAGATAAATTAGTATTTTTTTGCTTCAGTAGGTACCATTAGATAAGACAGCGACACAAGTACTTACGTAAAGCGCGACGCGTGCGCTGCGGGGACGGGGGCAGGGGGACGTCTCTACGAAAACAGCTGTTCATAAAGCATCGTACGTAGGTATCAAATCTGAAACAAAAGTAAGATAAATTAGTATTTTTTTGCTGCAGTAGGTACCATTAGATAAGACAGCGACCTAAGTACTTACGTAAAGCGCGACTCGGAGACTGTGGGACTTGCGTATTACGAAAATCGTTCGTAAATCGCATCATAGGTATCAAATCTGAAACAAAAGTAAGATAAATTAGTGTTTTTATGCTTCAGTAGGTATCTAAATAATAATTTTATTAAGATAACGGCGGCGCGGCGCGTGTAATTACCTAAGGCGGCTCGGGCGCTGCAGGACGTGCGTGTCTACGAAAACAGCTGTTCGTAACGCATCGTAGGTATCGAAGCTAATCAAATAAATTAAAACTTTACTTACATTTACAGAAATGGTTCGAAATGGCGTCCTCCCTGCTGGATGCACAAACCAGCTCGCCTGTAGGTAGAGGCTCTAGTGTTTCTTAGCATCTCCGGCGTCACAGTACCTACTAAACGCATCTCTAATGCGCTGCTCCATTTGCTCACTAGTAGATCACTCCACGGCATAAACAATATTCTTTATGTGCCCCCATAAAAAGAAGTCCAGCGGGGTCAAGTCTGGGGACCGCAGCGGTCGATTCACCAAGCGACTGAAACAGCCGTACGAAGGCATGCGCCTAGCTTCATCAGCTGGTCTCCCGTCGATGTAGCGCTCACGATAGAGCTCGCGAGCTGCACTTAAATCACCGTTGGTAAACCCAACGCACATAATCATGTTATAATATTCCGAATTGGAATCATAAGACATGGCGAAAGCAAAAGGTAGCCACTACACAATTAGATACGAAAGCACAAGTGCACACGCGACAACGAATTGAGAGCGACTGACTGAAGGAAAATTAATGAGCCGACCGCCGACCGAGCCCATACGAACTTTTCCGAACGCTCTCCCGCCGCCCTGCGCCAGAGTCCTGGTCACGCCCCAACATAATGTCATTGGTCCTTTCGTTATCGAATTATCGATCTTCTTGATCCTTATTGGTTCAAATTTTCAGCGCGAGTGGTGGTTAGAGTTCCTTTGTAAAATGGTTTCTAATTATCGGTCTGAACTTCTTCATATTCGTCATTTCCTGGTAGCGTGGAAACACTAAACCACTCCGATAATAAGATTTTTTGTTTTCAATTGGTCAGTTTTGAGCAAGAAAAAAAACTTTAAAATAAAAACCAACCGTTTTTTTTTACTTTGAATAAAAACCTAGGAATGTAAACGAGAAATCGACAGACTTACCTTCAAGTGATTTAAAAAGGAATTTTAGTTTTAATTAGGGCCAGCCAGCAGCTCTGCGTAAGGCGTACTTACAGAGTAGGTACATACTACGTCGCGCGTACGAATGTGTTACGTTTTACGCGTTTTATGTTCTTTATTTAATTTTCCTTTTATGAAAATAAAAAAATCATGTTACAAAAAACATGTAAAAACGACATTTTATTTACAAACGAAAAATTACTGCGGAACCCACTTTGACATGCCAGGCGTACAGATAGGTGTAAAAGCGGTGGGGACAGCGGTCAATCACCCTAACAGCTGATTGCTCAATAGTGATGGGCAATATCAGGCAATGTGTTGCAGAAGTCTGCAATTCAAATGCGTTTTAAAAATCGTAGGATGGACTTAGAGAGCTGATATTTTGGAATATGCTTTGTTTCCCCTTCCAGAGTTACCCCCTTTCGGGATTATAAACCCTTTCCGTTACACCCTGTACTTTTAAATCTTTACCAAATATTTTTTCATAGACTACTTTTTAATTAATTACTGCACACACCCTAGCGCTCAAATACCTGCTAGCAGCGTCGATGTTAACAGGCGAGGGTGCGTCTGCCGCGAGGAACTCCTTCCAGATGTCCTTAGCTCGCGACGACACGCGGCGGATCGGCAGCGCCTTCAGCTCCTGCACCGCCAGGTAGAATCTACGGAGGGAACGTGCCGAATTACGTATTTAGAAAAGTTTATAATTGGAACATTTTGCGTTTTAGACATTTTTCGTATAAGACATTTTGCGAATGATATATTTCGCGCATGTGGCATTTTGCGAATGGTACATACATTTTGCGCATAAGACATTTCGTGAATAGTACATTTTGCATATTTTAGATTTTGCGGATGTGACAATTTGCGTATAGGACATATTGCGAATTTGACATTTGGCTTATGTGACATCTTGCGTATTGGACATTTTGCGAATTAGACATTTTGCTAATTGTACCTTTTGCGTATAACAATATTTTGACATTTTTTTTTACATTAAGTAGTAATTGATCCGTAATCTACTCACGAGAGGTTCTCCCCGCTGAACTCCTTGCTAAGGAACTTGGCGAAGTGCTGGCGTCCGCATGGGTCGGCCAGCAGCTCGCGGAGACTGAACGACCAGCGCCGCACGCGACGCAGCGGCAGCGGGTCTTTGCTGGAGGGAAATGTACACGGTTATTTAATGAGTATATATATTCAATGAGTCAAAATAACAGAATGGGCATCATTAGATGGTCACAGACGCGGAGGTGGACCTCGAGAAAGATGGAGAGACGATCTGGGTGCATTTTCAAGGGAATGGCGTGACGCTACTGAAACTAAAAGGAAGGCCCTTGCTCAACAGTTGTCTTAATGGCTGACAAAAAAAAACTGCATATATGTGGAATGAAGACTATTTGATTATTATTTTTTAATGTTTTCTTCATAAATTGTCTTTGAAATGTTTTTGTGTCAGGAAAGGTGTCAGATGTCAGCTAGAGACATAAGAAAAAATATTTTTGTTATTGATACAAAGATTTGCTTAAGATTTTGAATAAATAAAAGAATATCCCGACAACCCCTTTATTTCTATTGAGCGTCCTACATATATGTACACATCCGTCACGCCTCTCACCCTCAAAGTAACCAAACACCACTTCACTCCACCTCCTCCACTTCACTCCACTTCTTTCGCTTCATCCACATTCATCAGTCGCCACATGCAAATCTTATAGATATCTTAGAATCGCTACTAACTCACCTGTCCTGCTCCCATAATTCCGTGCACTCACTGATCCAAGGGTTGGGCCACTCCGGCGGTGTTATAAAAGCGTCGTACTCCGCGTATTGCTCGCAGTATGCTATGAACCTGGAATGTAAATTGTACTTTGGATTTTATTTCATCTATAGGCACTTTGGTGTGTTTAATATAAGTAGGGTCGAAGGGAAAAAGGAAGAAATAGAACTGGGGCGAAAGTCTACTAATTTAAAATAGCCTCAGTTGTGTGTCGGCAGAATGTCAATGGCATTTTTTGACACATTTGGTATTCTGCTAAACAATGGCTTAACACTAATTGCGACCAAATCTGTCCAAAAATGACGTTAACACTCTGCAGACACACAACTGAGAATATTGTAAATAGGGTATTTGACTATATTCAAAATATACAACAAAATGTGGCCATCCTAAAAGATTATATTATAAAGAAATATATTTCACTTTATTTTGATGTAAAACATGTTTATTTTTAACAAAATAAAATAAACAAATTGTAATATTTTTTAAATTTTTATCTGGAACACGAACGGCCTGTTATTTGTTGACATTCTGGTGACGTCACACGCGAGTAAACAGCTGTCATAATAGTGCGCTCCGTTAGTGTTTTTCGTGTTTGTTTACTTGCATGTGACGTCACGCGTGACATGTGACCAGCGCCATTACAGAAACAGTGTTATTCATGGGTTTTATTAAATTTGAATTTCAACATTGATTTTTCATCATTAAAACATTAAATATTTCGGAAATATCAATGTAGGGTAATTATTATCATATAAACATTAATTTAAAATTATTTTCCAAATGTTGTCAAATAGCCTATTAGCAGACTTGGTCCCATAAAAAATATTAAGGATATGATTAAGAAATCGATTATTTTTTGTTCTATGGCCGGTTCCTTAGTCTCTGCTGTACACGCCATTGTCATATAACTCCTAATAATATAATATATGTTGGAGAACATCTGAGATTACGTTCATGAAGGCTATTTTGGAATCATTTGCAAACTCTTTACTGCTAAAATGCAAGAACTGGCTTGTTTCTGACTGGTTGTCAGTTTGGCGCTTTCATATTTGAGATGCGGTCATGTATGATGGATTCTGTTTGGAAATGAAATGAAATGTTTATTTAATCTTGTAGGACGAGTTTGACATAACATAAGACGGGTCATTTTAAGTTAATGCTAGATTCGCAAGAATATCGGTTATGAAGAGACATCGGAATACATCTTTTTATTTACTAACGTGATTTGGAAACGACGCAATAAATCTAGTTTGTTCAGTACACGCCCACGGTATTATTTTAACGAAACTCCTTGTTATGAACGAGCATCAAGCTTCATAAACACCCCTTCTGATGACTCGTCGACATATATAACACTACTCACATATCAGCCACCTTGCTGACACGTATGTTGCGTCGCTCCAACCTCGCTCTGAGCATAGCTAGTGTACGCCGCGTACTCTCTATCTGCTGCTCTATGGTCGGCTGCTCTTTACTCTCTGCTGTACACGCCACGGTTATTTGGGATGGTTCGCCTGTTGGTGTAATAAGATTTTTAGTTTAGAATTTCTATCGTGTCGGTTTTACAATAGTCAGCTTATATTTAAATGACAGATTAAGGCCGTGGCCCCAGTAGGCAAACTGTTAGCGGCTGACTAGTTTGCGGCGTATCAATTTAGTACGCCCTTCCATATATTTGAAATGGAGTGTCCACAGTCAGCTAGTTTTCGCTCACTGTACGCAGTTTGCAGCGTTACGCGCGCTGACTATCTCAGACAGCGGCCGACTCCCACCAAAACCGGTGATTTCATTGATTTGAGTTTGCAGCTAACTCTTTCAGTTCACCACAAAATTGCGGCTCACTCAGTCGGCCGCTAACAGTTTGCCTACTGGGGCCACGGCCTAAGAGTTAACCACAAATTTCCGGGTCAGGGCTATCCGTGTTCAGAGTTGTCCGTTTCAGTAACAACGCCTGACACGGAGTTGTGTGAACTAGTTCATAAAATTTGTACGTAACCGATATTCGTCAGGGACGTGTTCCCGAAAATGTGTAGTTAGGTTAGCCCTTGAATCTATGTCTAATTCATAAAACATGAGGCTTTAGACAGTGACAGATAAAAGTATCTGTCAGTTAACTTTTATCCGTTGGTGGTAAAACAGCACTCTTTTTTTCTTTTTTCTGTTAAACTAAACATGACAAATATGTTTTTCCTCATGACATCAAATTGTAATCGAACCCACGACCAACGACATAGCATATAAAAACTCACCATTTTCTTTGATAGAATTATCTGAATTCTGCTTCTGAATCTCCTCTTCGCTCTCTTGTGGATTTGTGATTGTCACTATTGGGTTGTTCTGGAAATATAACATTTTCATTGTTAGAAACCTTTTGACACGCTTTATATTAGCTTCACTTGTAACTATGTATGTAAACAAATCTTGGAATCTTAATTTGACCCACTTCCCGGTCTTCAAATAGGATGAACTTTTGCACACGCTCTGAGTTCTGATGACAATACAATAATATGGTACTTTCGAACTGATCTGATAACGGAGCGTGTTTAGTGCGAGCTAAAGCGTGTTTTAGTTTTTTAAACTAAGTACCTATTTTATTTTTTAAATCATAATATTTATTGCGCTTCCACAAAGTTACAAAATGATGTTAAAAATAATTTACAGTTCATGTTGTGGACCCTGTTTTAGGGCACGGCGAACAGAGAGAGGAAGACGTATTGAGTTACTTAAATTAAATACTAAGTAATTAGTTATTCAATCGCCTCATACATGTACGTCGGTTTAGGGCAGTGTTTTTCAAACTGGGTCGTGACTCCCAGGGTGGTCGCGAAGCCCTACTCGGGGGTTCGCCAGCTAAAAGAAAATGGCAAAATTTTCTACTAAATACAATCAAAACACAATTTTTGTGATTATCCAACTGACCTCGTACTTACTATCAAAAACATCGAGGTTTTTTGCATAATTACGGTCATAATCTTGACAAATCGTTTGTGTAAGTACCAATAAAAGGGGGTCGCCAAAATTTTTCAACCCGTAAAGGGGTCCGAATATCAAAAAGTTTGAAAAACACTGGTTTAGGGTACTCTTGACTTGGCTTTTCCGTAACAAGTCCCCGATTTGATCGAGGTACGTTCGTTTTAAGGTGTGAATGAAGAGAAAGAACTGTGTTTGGATCGTGGCAAGTTAAAGGAAGTGGTCTCTGCCTACCCCAATGGGAGAGAGGCGTGTATTTACCTTCAAGTTATGTTGTAATATAATTTCCTGACACTGCCGCAGTCGTCGCGCCTTCAAAGCGTTTATACGAGACATCTTGCGAGGGTCCAATTCTGTTGTGTTCACGCAGCCCGGCTGACAAATAAATATTTAATTTATTATATAAGAATTAAACAATTTAAGCTAAAGTGTCGTGTTTTTAATAATAGACGTCTGAATTTTTTTTTAGTAGCCTATTGTGTCCCACTGCTGGGCAAAGGCCTCTCTCCTCATCCGCCATGACTTTCTGTCTCGAGCTTCCTCCGCCCAGGTACTTAAGAAGGTATCCAGCTCGTCCCGCCACCTTTTCGCAGGTTTCGCAGGTTGGCAGTTGTTAGCCATTGGGTAGCTGTTTTAGCCCATAAGTCTTCTGGCATGCGGCAGACGTGGCCGGCCCAATCCCACTTCAGCCTGGCAGCTGTTTTTGCCACATCAGCAATACGCGTTTTAGAGCGCAGTATAGTGTTTCTTACTACAAAATTACTTAATTATTAACTATTCGCAATGTTGTTATAAAATAACATACCATAGGTCGATGTACATCCCAGAACGCTCTCTCTTGACTATCCAGTACTTTCCTCTCCAGCTTATCGCGTTTTTTATCCACCTGAAATACAATGAAAATAGTTAAATTGTAGATACTTTTACTATAGAACCGCACATGAATAAGTAAATCAAGTGTTATTTGAGTCATACACATAATTAGGTTCAAAATTGTCTTTCCTGTTCCTGATGATTAAGGACATTGGAGCATCCAATCCTCAAAATCGGGCACAGATTATGCGGATACACATTAAGTTTAGAAATTAGTTTCCAGTGTCCTTAACTTTCAGGAACAGGAGAGAGATTTTTTGTTTTCTGTGTCTGTATGACCCATTTATTAGATACAAATTAGATAAGACGTTGTTAAGTGACGTAGTCTGGAAAAAAAAGAGTAGAAATTAAAAATTGGCAACACTGTAGACGCTACAGTGTTGCCCCTTTCAAATCTAAGAAAAAAAGGGACGAAACTACAGTGTTGCCACTACTTAAATTCTACTCTTTTTAATTTATTGTCTAAATTAATAGTCTAAAATAAACTTTCATCAATCTGAACTTCACAAACACAATAAGTGTACAGACAGACGAACTTATCTGTGAACTGAACGACAGCGCAAGTAGTAATACAAAATTGTATTTCTACCAATCGCAGCAGTTCTGTTATTTGACATTTCCGTATTAGTGGCCGTAGTTACAATAACGGCCGGTCCACAGATAACTTGGTACAACTGTAGGTACCCACCTTGCTCTGCGCTTCAGCCTGCATGAATATAAACTCCCATTTCCTGGAGAACATCTTCTGTAGTCGTGCGAGTGACTCCGCTTCATAATCAGCTAGCTCCAGCCGAGCTTTGTTCGCCATTGTACGCTTGCAGAGGTATACCGCTGGAATAGACATATAAACTTACTTATACAGGGTGTTAGGATTAGGAAAAGTATCACTTTCCTTTTAACCAGGTATAGTGTTAGTGATTTAGAGTAGAGCACATTCCACGAAAAAAAAATTTTTGAACTCATTTTAAATAAAAAATTTCATTATTAATAGCGCGCTCTAACGCAAACGCTCTAAAACACTCTCTCTCTCGCTCACTACGGGCGGCGAGCGCTCCCGACCTACTTACTCGCCTAGAGTTGAATGACCTTTGCGTTAGAGCGCGCGAATTCCGCGATTAAAAATTAAATTCTTAATTAAAATAAGTTCAAAAAAAGTTTTTTTTTTTTTGGTATGTGTTCTACATCACTAACACTATACCTGGTTAAAAGGAAAGTGATAATTTTCCTAACACCCTATATACATACATACATGCTTGCATAGGCACTGAATAAATATAATAAACTTAGATTAACTGTCCACGGAACCGCACGACATACGCATGTCAATAAGGATGATGACTACATTCAAAAATTCAAAAAATAATTAGTCCGTCTTTTAGGCTATAAAAAAATATTTGAAACACATTTTTTACCTGATCAAATACATAAATAAATACAAAGATACTGAGCATCAAAGTTACGGAGTGGGGGGTATTGACGTCTAGTATACCTCCAGTATAGCCTCTAGTCTCTAGTATACCCTTATATTATGTTATTCTGATTTGCACGCCACAATATTGTAAAGTTTTATCAAAATCAATGGTTTTTACCGAGGTGCATGTATAAGGCGACTGAGGAATGTGGATGAAGTGAAAGAAGTGTCTACTATATTTGTATCATACCAAGTGGAGGGAAGTGGTCAGATATGAATGTCATGATAAATCTTGGATAAATCAGATTTTATTTTAATATTCTTACCATAATCAGTATTTTCCGGTTCCCATTGGTTCGACGGCCAAAAGTACGGTGTTTGGAATCTGCAAGAAAAAAATATATAGATATCAAAAAATATTTAAATAACAGCATCATTTAATAAGAAATATGGTTGAAGAATAAAAAAATCCTTTCAAACCTAAGTCACTTTAACCAAAGTATACCTACAACCTAAACCCAAATTGCAACATTAAGCTAACTATACCACTTTAACCCAAAGTGGAATAAACCAACTGTCAGTTGCACTTTAACCCAAACTTAAGCCATTTTACCATAGCGACTTTAAGCTCAAATCACTTTAACCCAAACTTAACCCAGTTTACCACAGCTACTTTGACCTTAAGTCACTTTAACCCAAATTAACTACCTACCTACATATAAATAATCACGCACCTATAATAAGTGTTATCATTCTTAACAGTGAGACAGTGGTCGTCTATCCAAACTTAAGCCAAATTACCCCAATTTACAATGGCTTTAGCAGTTAGTCAGTTTAACCCTAAGTCACTTTAACCTAAATATTACTTACAAATCTTACAATGTAAACAATCGCACACCTATTAAAAGTGTTATCGTGAGACAGTGGTCATCTATCCAAACTTAAACCACTTTACCATAACGACTTTAACCCTAAGTCACTTTTACCCAAACTATTCATTCTTTAGGTCACACATCACTTACCTACATGTTTTTTTTGTAAAATTAATATTTATTATTATTAATAACGTACCTATAATAAGTGTTATCGTTCTTAACAGTGAGACAATGGTCGTCTATAGGGAAGAGGTACCCGTGTGCCGCGAGGAGGTGCGCTATGTGCGGACCCTCCCAGCCCTCTTCGAGGTTCAGGTGGCGCTGCAGCCATGCCACCAGGTCTGAGCCGGTGAATACCTGGGGAAAATACTGGTTATTATAATTATCATTATATTTAAGAACTCTTGTCGGTGGATTAAACGCCATCTTTGTCGCTCTTCTGCCAATAATTTGACGTTAATTTTCTCTTTCACTTGAGTGAAGCAGTGGGGCACCGAGGGCTAAGTAAATAAGTTTTAAAAAGTATTGAACGAAACCCATGGGCACTATACTCCAGTCCGACACGCACTTGGCCGATTTTTTAAATATTTTGAATACAATACAATACAAATATTCTTTATTGCACAAAAGATATAAGGTACAGACACAAACAAGAATATAAGAAGCAACAGGCGGCCTTATTGCTAGGTAGCAATATCTTCCAGGCAACCTAAAGAAACCTTCTGAATAGTATACGTACGGAAGGTATTTTCGTCATGAAGCTCTTAACAGTGCGCACAGGCACCCCTGTGTTTTCATCTTGCATTTTTTCTATGATCGCTTCCATCTGAAATAATATTAGAATACTTTAGAAATCTACAGACTGGCCAAAAGAAGTTATTAATTATGTTAGTATTTATGGCTGCAAAGGTACAGTACCTACAGACTGGCCGAAAAGAGTAGAAATTAAAAAGTGGCAACAATGTACTGTCGTACCGTTTTCTTAGATTGATTGGAAAGGGACGACGCTACAGTGTTGCTACTTTTTAATTTCTATTATTTTTTGTCAGTCTGTACCTTTGCAGTGATAAATACTAGCTTAATTAATAAGCCCTTTTAACGTCCCCACTACAGACACACGAGCCTACTGTCACACGAGAGTGATTAGGTCGTAATCCAACAATCTGGCCCATTATGTTGGCAGATTTCACATACACCTTCGAATTTCTTCTCTAGTGTATGCAGGTTTCTTCATGTTTTCCTTCACCAATCACCATTAGCAGTCAAATATTCAATTTGATTGTGTAATAAAAAGGCGCTGTCTCCACGAGGAGTGAGAAAATCGTGGCGATATATTCTATACATCGTGCGACGTATATACAGGGTGTAACAGATATAACAAAAAAAATTTCGCCTCCCCATACAAAATGCCCGATCAGCCGATCGAGTAAGTATGGGCGATCCAAAAATTTTTGTCAAGTTACGACCCATGTTCCTTGGGGAAAGTTGTTCAGTTTCATGAGGACTATCGCTGTGTTTCGGCTTTATATACCCTTTCTGTTACACCCTGTATAGAAATACGTCGCACGATGTATAGAATACACTCTCAATGGAGCCGTCTCCACACAGCGATATTATCATCGCATTGCGACGTATAGAAAAAATGGCAAGACGATAATATCGCTGCGATTTTCTCGCTCGTGAAGACAGCGCCTTAGTTATTGTCCAGCCTTTTTAACGTCCCCACTACAGGGGCACGAGCTTCCTCTCATATGAGAGTGATTTAAAGTAAAGTTTAGGTTTAAAGTGAAATTTTAAGTACCTTCTTATAAATAAGATAGTTTGGTGACTCCTCAGCCGAGGGTATTGTAGACATCAAAGCTTGAACGCCAGGAGGGAAGCTAGCCGGATCCTTCTTCTCTTTCTTACTCTCCTTCTCTCTATCTCTGTCCTTGTCTTCCTTCACGCATTTTGAGTTTTCTCTGGAATTGAGTTGTTTTTTAAAATAGTTGGCTTGTAAAAGTTCCTATCTGGTTTTGTAAGTTAGCGAAAGGGACGTTTTGCGAGACATTTTGCGAAAAGGACGTTTTGCGAATGGGACATTTTACGAAAGGGACTTTTTAATACCAAGGGACATTATGCGACGAAAGGGCCAATCACTAGCTTATTATTTGGCACACAGATTTTTGTAAAAATTTTTGAAAATAAAATACTTATGACTTATAAGTGAATATTATACTTCTTACACCTTTATCGTAATATCCTAGAAAACATACAAAATATTTTTAAAAAGTCTCAAATTATCTTTTTAAGTTTCATTCAATGTACCCTAAACCAATGGGAAAGTATGAGGCGACTGATGAGTGTGGATGAAGCGAAAGAGTTGTGTTTGGATCATAGCAAGTGGAAGGTAGTGGTCTCTGCCAACCCCAATGGGAGAGAGGCGTGACGGAAATGTATATAAGAATTTGTGTAAAAGAGTTTCAGCAGAAACATTGACATTTATAATATTAGTAGGATTAGTAAGATGTCATTTAAATATTAAAAAATCTTACTTTTTAAACAAAAAATAATACAATTTATCATAATGTTTACAAAAGTTTCAATTAAAACTTAAAGCTTTTTATTAACAAAATGTCTTTAGTGAACGATAGAAGACAATTTGGATGCACTAGTAATAACAAAGAACTTTTACAAAGGGCCAAAGCTCCAAACCATTAAAAGAATTGTTCTCCCATGCTTGTCCCATACATTTAACTCTATCAGCTGGTGTAATTTGTATGGGGAGTTCCAAAATCTTGAATGATTTCGAACTTGGACCCATAGTAAAAGTCGTTTGTTATAACAAGTAGATGCATATCTTTTTCTATCATTCACTAATTAAAGGTCACCCTGTATATTTTGTTGAAATCTAAACACAATTCAACTTAAAATTACTTAACTGAATTTGATAAAATCTTCACAAGTGATTTGAGGTTTAAATGCTATATGTTTAGTATGAAGCTTATTATCATGTCAGCTTATGGACGTCCACTGCTGGACAAAAGCCTTGATTTTATTAATTAAGCTTATTAGTAAAGGTACAAATTAATGGAAACTCATACCTTTTCAATCTCAGACAGTTTTTCCTCATAAGTGTGCCCATTTCTTTAAACATATTTTTTTATATGTTAATGTTATGTTATATGTATAATTACACTATAATGTCACATAATGTATTTTACTATTTTTAGGTTTCCATAAACAAAGGGTGAACACGGGACCCTATTACTGATTATTACTGAGACTTGGCTGACCGTCTGTCTGTCACCAGGCTGTATCTCATGAACCGTTATAGCTAGAGCGTTGAAATTTTCACAAATGATGTATTACTGTTACCGCTATAGCAGCAAATACTTAAAATTATTACAAGATTTCTTTGCCTTTTTTGCTTGATATCAACAACGGCTACTGGTAGAAATTATTATTAGGCTATCCTTAACTTAGTGAATGGTACACTTCGCGTGCAAGTCCGACTCGCACTTGGCCGGTTTTCTATTTCCACTTTATTTAACACATACACTAGACACTTTACATATATTATTATTTTTTTAACATGGCTTCTGTCAGCACAATTTTGCCAATGTCAGGGTTGGAGAATATACTGTGACAGTAGTATAGAACAAATGGTTGCTAGGTAAATTACTAGGAACAAATAGGACATCACATCACTATTACTATACATGGAATATGATATACCTAACCTAGTTTTAAATAGCACTTTATTAGAACATTCTATTTAAAGTATCTAACAGGAAAATGTCTACCTATGCCTTTACAATTTGCAAAATATTTTTAAACAAAGCTAAATGAATCATACATACGCTACTAATATTATAAATCTATGTTTGTGCCGATGTATGTGGGTATGTTTTTTAGTCTTTTTGTAAAAAAACATTTGTAATTTTAAGTCAGCTCTAATTTTTTAAATACAATACAATTACAATTAAATTAAAAAAATATATAAAAAATAAAATATTATTTTTATTTACAAATTTTGCAAGGTTTTCAATTAAACTGTACAATAATGTAGCTTGCACTTCAAAATAACAATTATAGGCTGTATTAATTAAAAATATTGTGTAATTTTTATAAAGTTAGTAAATACTTATATGAAGTCATAGACTGCAGCTAGTAATTTATAGTATAGACAAATAATTATAATTCTTGTGACTTTAAGAGCAGCAGTAAATATAGTAGGGGCTTAGCACTGCGTGCCGCGACAATTATCTCACATCATGCTGTCCTTATCACATTTAAAACTATAGACAGAGACGTAAGCGTGACAAACGCATGACAACGTCTTGTCACGGAGTGCCATGCTAAGTTAGATGGTGACTTTTAATTAGTGAACGATAGAAAAGGATATGTATGTACTCGTGATAACAAACAACTTTTACTATGGGGCCAAGGTCGAAATCTTAAAAAAATAGAGCAGATACAGAGCACATGACGGATCACAGTGGAATTAGTTGTTATAAGGAAGGCCTGTTTCCAACATTATGAGTGATGTTAGCCGAGACTCCCAAGTAAGTGAAGTAAGATTATTTTAGTGATTAATGTGGGCAGTCAAAGTAGCCATTATCTGTTTATTAGGAGTAGCTTTAAGTTTTATGTAGAACTATAAAGATTCAAGCTTTGAAAATTAGTGTCTAGTTCTAGAATGAAGATTGTAAACAATGTTGATTGTTTAAAAATATATTTTAGTGTTTTTATAACAGGTGACTTTAAATTAGTCAACGATAGAAAAGGATAATATCCTTCATACATATTATGTATGTACTCGTGATAACAAACAACTTTTACTATGGGACCAAGTTCGAAATCATAAAAAAAATTGATCCCCCAAACTATCAGCATTTTGTATGGGGAGTTCAAAAATTTTTGAATGATTTTGAACTTGGTCCCATAGTAAAAGTTGTTTGTTATCACGAGTACATACATATCCTTTTCTATCGTTCACTAATTTAAAGTCACCCTATATTTGAATGATGGAGGTCTGAGTAGGATGTAAAAGGTAAATATACTGTACCTGGATGGCCCCTGTTGACAGGCCTTCTGAGCCGCCTTCTCAGAGGAGTTCATCGTAACCATTTTAATCCAAAATTCACTTCAAAAACACAACAAAATTCAATTCACACAACACTTGCCGCCATTTTCTTAACATTTTTTTTTAAATCAGTTTTTTCACTTTCCCTCCTATTAAGCCGCTATAGTTTTTATTCTTTGGCACGGGATAAATAGGCCACTAAGCCTACAGTGGGTTTTTTACGATACCACAAATAACTACTATAATTTTATGGACTTCAAACGTAAATATTTACATAACCACATAGAGATGCACTTTGTTAAGGAGTTCGCACAGTTTTAAGAGTCAATTTATATGGTTTTTTAACGTTTTAAACTTATTATTGGCTGTAATATACTGTCTACATTAGCGGAAATTAATCGCAGTAATGAATTCGTGAATACTAAGGTAAAAGAAGGAATCACGAAGGTAATCAGGATTTTAGAGACACTAGGAGAGATTTTCTGTACTTCTAATTGATTAAACACCGCTAGAACACAAAGATATCTGAAATATTTGACTAAATACGATCCACTCCACTGAACACAGATTTTTCCAGCAAAACATCACATCACGTCCTCGCCCACATTAGTAAGGGTCTCTAAAAACACAAATGGAACCAAAACTACCATGTTTTATTCATAAAAAGTAAATAACAACAGTTGATGGCGTAAATTCAACATTTTTGTTAAGAAGAGATTCTGCGAAATGTCAAAGAATGATCGCCATTAAAAATTTTTTTTGTTCCTCTATTCTAAAAAGAGATAACAGATCGATAACACACGTGTTAAAATGAGATAGCGAATTCGGGGTGTATTATGCGGCTAGAATAAAAATCCTGTACCGCGGTTGGGGTTGCGAGTGATCTATGCCACTTTTATTTGTTCGCTTGCTTTGCTAGAAATCTTTCAATGACCGATGGCGCATGTGTTTTCGAGTTTATTGAACGCCTTTATTTTGGCGCTATTTTTAGTTCTATTAATTAAACTAATTTGCCATTAAATAATTCAATTTATGTATCAATTTTTGGGCCACTTGTACCATCGGGCTAATCAAAATTAAAAATGTGTTTAAATACAACTTTTTATTTAAGCGTAAAACTTGTCTTGTTCCAAGCGTTAATCGTGATTAGTAAGCTGTCAAACTTAAATGCTCCTTGATGGCCAATTAAGGTAGCCTAATCATAATTAGCTAGTTCAAAATGGCGGAATTTCATCAGCTGACTCAGCTATTGTCATTCATTTCTATCTGCCGCAAAATGGATGAAGATTTATTTCAACAACAATCGAACTGACAATGACATTGAAAGAGAGGATCTATTTTTAGGGCATTTTTAGATGTAGGAAAAAAAATAAAAAGAGACAGCACGACTGTATTTCTTAGAGCGCTATCTCTCTTTTAACTTATCTGTAAGTGTCAGAAAAAAGCAACAAATTATAAACGGAATTAGTTAAATATCATCTCAAATGGTGTGGTACAAGAAAGGCCTAAACGTAATTAGCGTAATCAAAATTAGCGAGTTAATTAGTTTTAGCTAATTTTATTTAAGATGAACTTAAATGTAAAATGGTACAAGTGGCCCTTAGTAGCAATTATGTTAGTTCAATCCACAGAATTATTAAGAATAATTCGTTCATAATAAATAACACCGGATGTAAGGTTCATATTGGTAGCAAGAGATGGCAGCACTTGACTTTTTCCGAAAAGTTTTTATTCTTGAAAATAAGTAGGTACATACTAACATCTCATAAAATGTGATGTAACTCAAAAACACGCAAAACAGGTTGTAACATTTTTTTTTCTATTTTTTCAAGAGACAATTATATTTGAAAATATAAACACATCGTTAATTTACTTATACATTTTATACCTACTACAGAAAGCAATAGTTTAAAAGTTCTGCCTATATTCGTAAGTATATAAATTTAGTCTCTTCACAGAATAGAGTTTTATGTGACATTCACTTTTATTCCAGCCTTGAGATTCCTGCATTTTTAATAGAATTTATCGTTTGCTACGTTTCGTTGATATCGCCTTATACTTAAATAAAACACATTTTATGGAAATTTTCTTTTTTATTAAGGTAGGTAGGTACATGAGTAAAAAAAACTTAAGTAGGTAGATACTTACTTATTCTTTGTGATGCAAGTGCAACATTCTAATGTCAAAGGAAAGGAAGGCTGTATATGGCACGCAAATCGTCTCATCTTCCTGACATTTAGTCACTTGACATTCTCTAAAAATGTCCTTCACTTCATGGTAAAAAGGGTAGGCTCTTATTTCGAGGTAAGATTGGCGTTTAATTTAAACAATGGCAAAATTTTGGGAAGATATTTTGTGCAGTTTAGGAAAGCAGCCAATAACAGGAATCTTTGGAGAAGCATAGGAGAGGCTTTTGCCTAGCAGTTGGACGAAATAGGCTTATAAAAAAAACTGGCAAAACTTTTATTTTTCAATAATTTTTTTGCAGCAACCTTCCAATTTTTTGCTAGGACACAGATTAGGTACTAAATAATTACTAACGTAAACAAGGACAACGACCACAACAAATGGTTTACCCTTTAAAGACCTTAATTCAGTATTGTTTTGATGTGAGCCTCGAAAATTGCTTATACTTATAATATAGGTACCTACGTATAAACTGCATAACACAATGCATGCAATTGAACCAGTAGGTACCTAAATGGTTTCCCTATAAAGAAAATGTCACACTGACGGACGAATCATATATCAATTTGGTACCTATTTGATTCAATCCCCGCAATTGACTTACCAAGTTAAATTATTTGACTATCTTTTTTAATTACAGGATGTAAATAGATAAGATAGAAGTACCTAGTTGTACAAAATTCGTAGGTACGTAGATACTTCATTGCTCTGATGGGCCTTCTAAATAAAGCACTAATTGAATTGTCGTTTTTATTTTTGTGTTGCAGGGTCAAATTTTTATTATTTATTTATGGATAAGCTCTATTGAAATGTTAATTTTAATGTATGTTTCTGTGTTTATGCCTAAGAATTTGTGAAACTTAAACTGAAAAAAGCAACCCTGCAGAGTTTCTTGCTAGATTCTTCCCTGGAGAAAACTGCTCTCTTGCGAATCCAGCATTAAATGAAGAAATGACCCGTCCTAAGTGTTGTCAAACCAAAACTACAGGATTAAATGATTTTTCATTTTGCTCGCTACAATTTATTTGTATCCTTCAAAATCATTTAAATACTTTTTGGTTCAAATCTGTTTTCTAAAATGTCCTTCAAAATAAACCATTTCATCACACTAGTTTGAAACAAAAAACCGCAACTGAAATGACACAATCGTTACTTTCACAGCACAGTTCCTAAGCTAAGAATTGCATTACTACCTACATTGTGGACATTACTTTAGTATCTTGCACGTCAGCAGAGGTCATTTACTTTCGAGCCTCAAGGGCGCCAGGCACCACCCTTTCGTTAGCATTGAGTGCAAACATTCGCTTTGTTCATTCCTTCCGCCCTCGGTAATGCGGCAAATAATACGTTGCAAAAAATCCTGTTATTATTTTAACTTCATGCCGTCTGCTACTGATTTTTTGGAAATGAGAGTTCTATCCATCTATAGCTACACCTACCCATAGGTGTAACAAAAAGGGGGTATAAAGCCGAAACAC
The DNA here is from genome assembly GCA_947563765.1 of Anarsia innoxiella. NCBI lineage: Eukaryota > Metazoa > Arthropoda > Insecta > Lepidoptera > Gelechiidae > Anarsia > Anarsia innoxiella. Next base: position 1,983,922 of record OX387419.1, read on the forward strand.
AGCAATATTCCTCATGCATGAAACTAAACAACTTTCCCCAAGGAACATGGGTCGTAACGTAAATTGAAAAAAAAACTCGCATCCTCATACAAAATGTCCGATCAGCTGATCGAGTAAATGTGAGCGATCCAAAAAAAATTTTCAAATTACGACCTATGTTCTTTGAAGAAAGTTGTTCAGTTTCATGGGGACTATCTCTGTGTTTCGGCTTTATACCCCCTTTCTGTTACACACTGTATAGCTAAACCTATTTAATGTAGAGCTTTAATGACCACATCTAAACTAGGTAACAGATTTTGATTCATTATTACACGTCGTCGGCAGCGCCCGGCAAAATTGAGTAGGTATTTAAAAAAGTTCAAAACATTATATTTTCAATCACTTTGCTGAATGGCATTGGGGATGTAGAAATTTTTAAAAACGTAATTCGATATTTTTTTATTGTACCTATAGGTACCTATTTATTTATTAAGTCGTACTTATTTTACAGTCTTTAATCTAATCTAGACTTATTGCAACAGATTCATAGGTAAAGATAAAATCAATCGGTAAACAATTAAAGCAATAATAATCTTTCACTTCAAAGATTATAAATAAAACAATGGGAAGATATCTTTATTTATCTACTTCCAACCTGCAAGAGTAATGTTGAAACCTGAGCAGTATGCAAGTGGACTAAATAATAATAATAATAAAGTCATTTATTTCAGGCAGAACCCATATAAGTACAATAGTACAAAAATGCTTAAAATTATAAGTATAAGTATAAAAGTTGGTATAATATTACAATATAAAGTCTTTAGTAAATTTTTGCGAGCTGTGTACCTATGTAATTAAATAATTTGTAGTGGTTTAACTAGGTCTAGTGGTTAGTTTAGGCCCACTTGCACAGCCTAATAAACCCCGAGTTAGCTGCTAACACAAGGTTAAATAAATAATTTGTATTGATTTATCTTGATTTAAACCTGTGTTAGCAGCTAACTCCGGGTTAATTGCGTTAACTCTGGGCTGCGCAAGTGGGCCTTAGTGTTTTTGTGTTCAATGAGTAACAAACAGTATTTACAAAGTATAAGGATTTAAATAGTTCAGCAATAAATTCGAAATTTCTAGAAATACAGAAAATTCTGAAATAGGTATACCTACTACTTCGTAGGTACTAGTGTCACAATTTGTTGCTCTTCTGAACACATCAAAATATATTTCACATTAAAAGATATTATGATTCATCAAAAGTAAATTAGCTAGGTAACTGCTAATTTTGTAGTTATTCGGCATCGTTATGATTGTTAGTACCTATGCTTAAAATATATTTCAATGCCTTTAAAATATTAGGAATACTTTGAGCTATCTATCCTCTTTAAGCCATAAGCTTAGGCAATCTCGGAGCTTATTTTCGTCAGAACTTAGAGCTTAGGTAGGTATTTATTTACTTATTTTCGTTTCTCGTAGATGTCTCTATGCGTGATTGCGTTTTAGTATAAAAGTACTGGCCACGAAAGGCATTTTCACTACATTGATTGAAAAAAAAGGTAACCTAGGTTGGTTTATTTTAAAAAAGAGTTCCTTTCTAAAATAGGCGTTTTTATCACAAACTAAACCAGTTTAATTAATTTAGAAGATCGCAAAATAAATGACTAATGAGACCTTGACTGGCTAACCAACATTATAAAACAGTTTTAAAGAATCCGATAAAACCCGTTATTACCTAATCGCAAACAACGTTATCTACTTTATTTTCCATTATCGGGGGTTTACTTTAATTACCTGCTGCTTTTAAAACTGCAAGAAACAAGTTATAGATGTTTTATTTTGTGAATATTTTACGATGTAGGTTAATAACAATATTTTCAAAAAAACCGATGTATAGGTAGGCACTTATTATACAGAGTGTAACAGAAAGGGATACCCCCTTGTTTCTTGGGGAAAGTTGTTCAGTGTCTTGAGGACTATCAATGTGTTTTGGCTTTATACCCCCTTTTTGTTACAGCCTGTATAAAAGTAGGTAATAAATCTATGTGGTATTAGTACTTTAGATATTTAAGCACCTTGTTTAGTTACATATTAAAAAGTAATTCATGTGACTTGATATTATTTTCAGCACATCCTTTATTTGGCAATGAAATTTTTAAAATAAAGAAGAAACAATAAACCAAAATAGTTACTTGATTAATTTATTTTTAGCTTTTTCGGCTTAAAATACTTTTTTATGGGCCTTTTAGAAACCGTTACTAGACAAAGGCCGTACACAATAAAATATCAAACAAAACTTATAAAAATAAATTTTCAAGATACAACAATTTGTAAAAGGCCATCGATCGAGAAATCATTTTGGCGCTCTTTTGAAATGTCACAGTGCGCGTCTGCAGTCAAATGTCAAGGCCAAATAAATACAATCACTTTTAAAATATTAATAACGTTATAATTTAATGAAAAGTGAATCTGATTTTAAATTCTACGAGGTTAAAATATTATAAACTGTATTTTAGAAAACTAATTGCGTTGGTATTAATACAAGGGAAACCTTATTAATATTAATGATTGGTGTTTTGATTACGAATGAGTGAGACTTCCGTCAGATACATTTTATTTTTATTTTTGAAATAAGTTTTTAACAATAAGTTTGTATGTGAATTACCTACATTAAAAATATGTCTTTGAAAATAGGTAGGTATGTAATTAATGTGAGTCGTGAATACTTACTGCATTCCCATAATGCATAATAGGCACCTATACCTACCACCTTTTTGGTGCATAACACTCCACCGCTGTTGCTTTGCTTACAAGAAGCAATTTTAGGTACTTACATCTTTTTAATAGTTATTAGGTACCTACCTTACCTACCTTTTTACTTTAAAGTTGTCAAAAGTTGAACTGTGGGCAAGTTAAAAGTTTTCAAAAGTTGAATAGGGACGATGACTACATTCGAAAATTCAAAAAATAATACCTAGTCTGTCTTTTAGGCTATTAAAAAATATTTGAAACACGTTTTTTACCTGATCAAATATATAAATACAAAGATACAACGCATCAAAGTTATGGAGTGGGGGGTATTGACGTCACTCCTAGGTAAAAATCGTACTAAGGTGATTTGATGAGCAACTTTAACCCAGTGTATCGTGTCATTTTTAGTTTAAGAGAAAAAAGAAAAAATACGTGAATTTTTTTTTTGTCATTTTTAGTTTTTTTTTTGTATGCCTATTGTAGGCAAGTTTGTAAAAGGTAACTACCTATAAGTCTTCTTTGCATTTTGACTATTTCGAATCTTAAAAAATAACCGATGTCAATAAGTGCATGCTTAGTTCCTAATAGTGATAGGTATTAGGTACCTACTATGTATAGGAGCCTGAATTTTAACCAGAACAAATTGTATATTGACGTTTGACCTTTATTTTCAATTTCATAGTCATACTTACTTCCTTTCACTTTTCTAACGTCTATTACTCAATATACATAACGTAGGTACCTACCTACTTATATTTTTACGCTGTTTACATCTCAAAAACAAGTAAGCAGTGAATAACAAATAAGTACTTACTCTAGACAAAACAAAATCTGAATCCGTTAAGTTTTTGCGAGAAATTGTAACAAACATCCTTATATCCATCGCTAAATACTTTGTCATAAATTATTATACCTACTCAATTACTCATATCTAGATAGAATAAAAGGAGGAATAGAAGTTCAAACGGACGGCAGAGAATACAGTAGAGTGGCGTAGACTACACCGACAATAGCGACGCTCTTAAAATTGAAAGTAGGATAGAAATAAGCATTTATCTTTCTAAGACCGAAATTTAATACTTAGGTAGGTACTACTAAGTTATTGGCGTAAGTAGGTAACTATTATTCATAATGCCCGGGCAATGTGATAAATAGTTTAGTTTTGATAGTAATTAATCACTTTGCCCGATACAGCTGGGCATTATTCATAATGCCCGCATTAATAACATTGCCCATAGCCACATAGGTATAAAATCGGGATGATGACTACATTAAAAAAATAATTATGTAGTCCGTCTTTTAGACTATTAAAAATAAGTATTTGTAGATAACAAATTTTTTACCTGATCAAATACATAAATAAATAGGTACAAAGATACAAAGTATCAAAGTTACGGAGTGGGGGGGTTTGACGTCAGTTTTGAGTAAAAATTGTACTCAAAAGTGACGTCACAAGGAACTTTAACCCAGTGTATCTTTGTCATTTTTAGTTTGAGAGAAAATTGAAAAAATACGTGTCTAATATTTTAAAATAATCTATGTGATGGAATAAAATTTTTTTTTAATCATCATGCCTATTAGGTACCAGCTAAAATAATTAATTTAGAACACTTATTAGTAAATAAGCAAGACTATTACAAAACAAGTAGGTAATACAAGTTACGCCATTTGCAGCCGCTGCGCTGCGGTTTCGCGGCCCACTCACAAATTGCAACATTAAAAAATTGCATAGGTATACTTTGTAATTCTTTTCAAAAGAGATTTTAATGTGGATATTGAGTTGGGTAATTGGAATCTATTTTTCGAGGGGTAGTTCCGAAAATACCTATATTATATCATATACCTATAACTCATTTTTAAGACTTCAAATAAAAAAGGAGGAGGTTTCTCAATGAGACCGTATAATTTTCTTAACGTAGGTACTTACAGCTACATACCTACATACATAGACTGCCAAAAACAGTAGTTACCCTTGCATTTGGTTTTGCTGTAGTCGGGTAAAAAAGTAGGTGTTTACAAATAAAAAAATAGGTAGGGGGAGGCGGGGCACATTGATACTCGGGGCACATTGATACAGTACCTGTTTTGAAATACTGAAAAACGATACGCACACGGACACATCATTAGAACACTCAAGGACATCCACAAGGATGATAGTTGTGACGATGCTTGCCGCTTATTCGCCGTTTTGCTTTGACAGGCACAAACGTGTTTTTGGGACCGACAACTAAAATTTTAAGAGCAATGTGTTTATGTCTCAGCTCCATATTATTAGTTGTTTTCATAGTTTTATTTTACCAAAAGCACGTTTATACTTTAATAAATGTTATTTAATATGTTTATTTAATACAATATTGCTTTAAAAAATAATAAATTACTTTTTCGTGAATATTGTCCCTTGGGGCACTTTGATACAGTAAAATGCGGGGCAGAATGATATGTATCAATCTGCCCCTTTAGTGTATTAAAGTGCCCCTTTAGTGCATTAAAGTGCCCCGTTAGTGTTTTGAAGTAGTCTTAAAAATCTCATTTATTAAAGAAAATGGTCCAAACGTTTAAAGTTAAGCAGAGAAATGTGAAAAAATCGTTTAGGATTTCAGTTTTGTGATGTTTTTGGTTATGAGTTTTAAAAAAAAGTTCCTGTAATTTTGATAGAGGATTTTATTTTGTTATTTCTATATTTCACTATGTCCAATTCTGTAGTACCTACTTCTAGGCTGATTACTGAGTAATTTTGTTTAATTCGATGTTTAAGATCTTGATAAATTCTATGTTTTTGATGACAATTTTATTTCCTAGCTCATTTCATTATTAGGCTGATTGTGACTATCGTTAATACGAATAATAACTAATAAATAATGTGATTTTTCGGATACCAAGCATTATTTGCTTTTTATTTGGTCAATTTAAGTAATATAACGATTTATTTTGAAAAAATATTATAATATTTACGGAAATAAAATACGCATCAAACTGCCCCACTCTCTGTATCAAGGTGCCCCACCGGTGGGGCAGAATGATACAAAATCGATTTTTTATAAAAGTCGCCATAACTTTTTCCCTTTTCGTTTCTATCAGCTTTTTTTAAACCTAATTATAAGTTAACATATCAGGCAATGCACCCGGCAAAAAAAAGATCAAATATGTTGACATTTGTGTATTTAAACGGAGTTTGAATTTTTGTGTATCAATGTGCCCCACTTCCCCCTACTTGGGTAGGTAGAAAATGTAAGGTGAGTTCCTACTTATAAAAAGATAAAAATTAAAATTGTTTCTTTAAAAGCATTAAGTAGTAGTGTTTTCTAATCTGTGGTAGTAGGTACCTACCTATGTATCTTAGGTAATTAAATAGGTATTTAGAATAAAACACAAAATTAACTAAAAAATACTTTAATGAATAATTTCAATTTATATTTATTAATTAGGTATTACTAAATAATAATAACGAACGTAAATAAAGAAATCTCATTTTATAATTCATAATTAATTATTAATAATGACTAAAATAATTAAGTACATTTTTTATAATTTTATACAATTTACAATTATTATTAAGTAGGTTTAAAGTAGTTAAACAGAAATTCTATTTTTAAAAACTAATGTGATGTTTGAATTGTGTTTTCTTTTTTAAAACGGCATAGGCAAAGAAATTATATCCTATAAGTAGTGCATTAGGGTAATTCTGAATGGTATTTTCTGAGAGGAAATTTCGAAAATACATTGTAGACTTACTTTGTTAAGCACAATTTTTGAAATTAGATACTTTTTAACACGCTTTTTTTCGAAATTACACCAATGCACTAAGAACTAATGATAAAGATAACATAAGATTTTATGAGAAATCCTATGTCATTGTAATAAATATTTATTTTGCAATAAACTATATTTTCTGATTCAATACTCTAAACCTGTTAAAATTAGCATTTCGCTTGTGCCACACATTGGAGTCAAGTCAACTAACCATCATTTTATACAAAAAACAAACATTAAAAAAAAAAGAACAAAAAAGAAGTTTTCTTGTTTATATTTAAAAAAAACCTGCATTAACAAAACTATGAGTCAATAAATTAAAAGATCTATAAATCCTTTTTATCGAGGACAACAACATGAATGTAGGTAATTAAATTAATTAGGAATCTCTCGAAAACTGTATCAAAAACAGTTCAGTAGTTTAAGTTTACAGAAGCATGTTTATTTATCGAGTTACGTAGGTAATACCATTATGTAGTGTTATCAATTTAATTGGCACAGGGATTGCCAAGTTCATAAAGCATTGATTTCGCCGCTAAAAAGTCATTTAGTTCGATAAAGCCGATAATTTCATACAATCAAGATATCGTGCTAAGATAGGAAAGTTGGAAAATAATTACCTACATACATGCATAATATATATTATACATACATACATACATATCCGTCACGCCTCTCTCCCATTGAAGTAGGCAGAGACCACTTCCTTCCACTTGCGACCAAAACACACCTCTTTCGCTTCATCCACACTCATCAGTCACCTCATACATGCCCGTCGGTTTATTGTACTCTTGAGCCTTTCTTGAGTAAGTCCCCGATTTGATCGAGGTACGTTCGCTTGGCCTTCCCCTCCCGACATTTCCATCCACTCTTGCCTTGTATATCTCTTTTGTTAATCTCCTTTCGCTCATTCTTTCTACATGATGTGGTAGTCAAGACTACCCTAAACTGACGGGCACGTATAAGGCGACTGATGAATGTGGATGAAGCGAAAGAAGTGTTGTATCGTAGGAAGTGGAAGGAAGTGGTCTCTATCTACCCCAATGGGAGAGAGGCGTGACGGATATGTACACTTCACACCCTAAAATGCATGCTTATTATGCGACACTATCGAAATTCTTACTTATAGGTAAGTAGGTAAGGTACATTTTGTCACTGATAAATAATAATAAGGAAAAATGACAATAAAATCATTTTTTGAATTACTTTTTTCCAACTTCGGTTCAAAACCTTAGCAAGGTCTCGGTCGTTGAACGCGAATTGAACCTAACAAATGCGCATGAGTTGAATGCGTAATCTGCAGGTAGGTTATACCATGACGCATTAGATTTCAGATTTAACTTACAGCCAGATGCAAGAAAGGTCATTTAAACTAATGTTCCATTATACCTATAGCTGTCATTGTCAAACATCAGAAAAAGACGGCGCGATCTTTAATGGATCATTAACGTAATTAGTGCTTTATGCAACTTAAATTTGATAAGTATATAGAAGAACAATAAGGCCCTCTTGCGCAGCGCAGAGTTAACGCAATAAACCCGGAGTTACCTGCTAACACAGGGTTAAATCAAGATAAATCAATGCAAATCATTTATTTAACCCTGTGTTAGCAGCTAACTCCGGGTTTATTTGGCTGCGCAAGGGGGCTTAAGGGTGATGACATTAAAGGTTTTAATCCTATTTTCGGTTTTACTAGTATTATCGCTAGGTATATTTTACGGGTAGACGGGCATGTATGAGGCGACTGATGAGTGTGGATGAGGCGAAAGAAGTGTGTTTGGATCGTAGCAAGTGGAAGGAAGTGGTCTCTGCCTACCCCAATGGGAGAGAGGTGTGACGGATATGTTTGTATGTATGTTTTGACTTAGTACTTATATCCTTGCTGTTACACATATATGAAGGAATAGGTCATTTTTTTTTCTTAGAAAAATCCATTATTAAAAAAGACAAAGCTATGACGCCGTTAGATAAAATAAGTAGGTACCTATATACTATTGAAATGAAATGAAATGAAAAATCATTTAATCCTGTAGGTTTTGACAACACTTAGGACGGGTCATTTGTTAAAGTTAATGCTAGATTCGCAAGAGTGCAGTTTCCCCAGAGAAGAACCTAACAAGAAACTCTGTAGGGTTGCTCCTTTCAATTTAAGTTTTACAAATCTCAGGCATAAACACAGAAACATACAATAAAATTAATATTATCATATGTACCTACTTATTTATCTTATAGGTACATATATAATGCATTGAATAATACACAAATAGATTCAATGGATATTAGATTATGATAACATACTATTGTCTGAGTTTTTAATCTAAATACGTAGTAGGTACCTACTTTAATGTCATTTGTATCGCACTCGAGATTTTTTTAAAGTATGAATGTATTTTTTGTATATTTAAAACTGTATTTGTATCGCAAAATTAAATTAAGTGCCCGTTTCACGATCTCCAGATAAAATTTACCTGACAGATAAACCTATGTCTGTTTCATAAAACATGACGTTTCAGACTGAGACAGGTATAAAATATCTGTCAGATAAATTTTATCTGAAGATAGTGAAACAAGCCCTAAACCTTTAAAAAAGGTTTTTCTTTTATAGATAACTTTTAAATCACTTATCAGACAGATAGTAGCAATATTCTTTTACTAAATTAGATAGCCCTAAAGCGACGAGAATGTATAACACGTCGGAAATATCAGCGGATCTGGCTTGATGACGTCATGCAACTCGTACGTACTCGTCACGGTACTGGATAGGCGAAAACGGGGGAAGCGCGGGGGAAAGCGCATTCCAGCGAGGTCCGCAGATATTTCCGACGTGTTATATGAGACGATTGATGAATGTGGATGACGCGAAAGAAGTATGTTTAGATCGTAGCAAGTGGTGTCTGCCTACCCCAATGGGAGAGAGGCGTGACGGATATGTATGTATGTATGTAAGATAGGTAAGGTTAATAATTTGGATCGTAGCAAGTGGTCTCTGCCTACCCCAATGGGAGAGAGGCGCGACGGATATGTAAGTATGTAAGATAGGTAGGTTATAACTATAAAACAGTTGAGTAGGTACCTATAAGATTGGTTAGTTCTTATCTTGAAGCAAATGCTACGTGTTTATGCGTTTTAATTTCACTATACTCATAACACAGGTATTACCCAGTAGGTAAGTCTTAGAATTCGCATTCCTTTCTAAAATATAGTTTTGCTAGCCGTTTAAGAACTTTAAAAAGCTGCCAAATTAAAATGGAGTTGGGCCGGTCATGTTTGTAGAATGCATCCAGATCATGACAAATAACAACAGAATGGACGCCACTAGATGGTCACAGACGCCGAGGCAGACCTCGAAAAAGATGGAGAGACGATCTGGATGCATTTTCACGGGAATGGCGAGAGGCTACCGGAGGCCGTGTTAAATGGAAAATCGCGGGGTAAGCCTTTGCCTAGCAGTGGGATCTTGATAGCTAACAAAAAAAACTTTTTTCGCGTCTGTACGTAGCTACTATTCCTGTTTCGTCTATAATAGTTTAAAATAGTCTCAAAATGATGGTTAGTTGAAATTACATAAAATACTAAAATTTAATTATATTACATTTTAAAATAAGGCAGTAAGATAAGAAAACTAAGTTACTATAAAAATCGATGCCTAACAGATATGTGATTTATTAATTATTAAAAATAAAAAAGTGATAGTTTGGTCTTAACTTTGACATAGTGTAAGTAGTGGTAGTAGGTAACTACCTTGTAGAATTTAATGATTTACAATAATCATGTGAATGTAATAAAAGATATATTATTTTTTATAGTAACTCAGTGTTAAAATATCACGTAAATTATTGCTTTTTAAAAACACAGACTTATTTTTAAAGTAAAAATAATACACGATATTTTTTATCAAGTAATAATTACTAGCTTTTTTAAATTGATGCGCTAAAATTAAAAATAAAATTATTAAAAGCCAATGGCAGTATTTAAGTTTTAGTTTTTGAATGTTCTTTTTTTAAATATATTATATTATATGTATAATTTTATATTTACAAATAAAATTAATTTAAAATTATTTATTTATGGACATACCATTGAAAATATATTAATAATATAATATTTAAAAATAATTCTAGGAATATTCTTCTTGATCTATAATCCTAGATTTTATGATTAAAAACTCAACTTTTTTTGAGTTATTAGAAAATAACTTTCACTGTAACTAAACAGTTCTAAATAATTACATTATATATTAGTATTTTTAAGTACATTTATGTACAAACATGGTGGCTGTATAAATGTGAATCTGTAATTAATTAAATAAAAAAAATATATAAAAAAAATTCTTGTGTTTTTCTTCAAGAACAATTTGAAAAAAGAATGAAACAAAACTCTATGGTATTATTCAACATTAATCGCCAAAACACGGTGAAACTCAAATGCAACGCAATTGAAACACGACGCAGTTGTGTCGTGTGTGGTTTTCTAAGGAAATCTTTAACAGAAACTGCGATGCAACTCAAAAGTAACTAGCAGTTGCAGTTGCGTTTCCCCGTGTGTTCTAGGCCTAAGATCAAATTGCTTTTATATGCTTTTCATCTTCAATAATACCTTAAAAATATTATTTATTGTGCAATTATTTTTTTTCTAATTACTAAATTACAATTATCTAGCATTCTAATTTTTTACCACTTTTACTATGGTCCCCTTTCATCAAATATGACTTTCACCATGATATTTCAATCTTACTTCAGTCAGACACCAATCACAAAAAAATATTATGAATTTGGCAATTTTTATTTTAATCATTTTTCTATGCATGAAAACAGGTCAAATTTTTTTAATATTTACGAGGAAAAAAAAAAGATTTTTCAAAAAAAAAATCTTGACCATATTTACTTTAAATCTCATTATTATCCATCAAAATTTAGGATGCAAAAAAAAGAAAAAAAATAGGACTTTTTTTTAAAGCCCCGATTATTATCCGAATAGCAGAAATGTTTTTTTAAATAATCTCAAACTTAAAAAAGATTCTAACCCTGTATCTACAAAATACATTTTCTTGCACATTAAACAAAAAACCTTACCTAATGGATACCATTTCCATTGCCATTGACACCATTAGTCGCTTCATTCGCACTTTTCAATTGGAATGGAGAAATAGTGAACACTTCATTTTTAACTAAATCTTCTAAGTCCTCCCCTCCATAAGATAGTAACGGAGAAATTTCAATATCAATGTTATCTTCCACAATTCCTCCAGCTTCCCTCACGTATTTGCGATGAAGCCGGAGTAAATCCTCCTTAGCAGTAGACGGACAGTCTTTCTTAGCTGAGTCTGCGTTCTTTAAAGCAGAAAACTCTACGTCTCTTGCTACTTCTAAACATATGAAGTTTTTAGCAAATTCGAAGACGTCAAAGATAAATTTCTCCATTTTAATACCATTTGGTTCTGTTGGTTTTTGACGGATACCGTTTTCATCCACATATGGGATCTTCTTTTTAGCTACATGAAGTTTTAACTTCGTTTCATAATCGCAGATCCTTGCTAAGAAATCCGCTGAGAAGTAATGATTGCAAATGTTACCAGCTGAGAATGTCAGACGGCCGTCAGGGTTTCTACGTTCAGCTGCTTCATCTGTCAATTCGGAGTATTCCACAACTTTGTAATGACCGTTTACTCTGCATACCACACCGACTGCCTCATGCGGTGATGATTTCTGAACGACTTTGGCTGCACAGTCAGCGTTCTTACTCTTACAGTAACCGATGAAAATCGGATCGGCTACTTTTATTAGGATATTGTCGACGGAGTGAGCGTGTAGGTGCTCAACACCTCTTTTAGAAATGTCTTCTAAAATGCCTTGTGTTTTTAATGCTCGGTAGATACCTCCGTTACCATCAGGCGCGGTTGACACACTATGTTTCTCATCCAATAAGATTTTTCCATTAAAATCAAAGCACGGCAACCTACCTTGTTCGAAGAATACTACGTTCTCCTCATCAAGACCAAAGTAGGAGTGGTCTTTAAAGAATTCAGCAGTCGGTGCCATAGTGTGTTCCGAAGTCATGATGTACCAGGTAATTTTACCGTGTTTACCGGTTTTATCGGCAGCCATTTTCTGGATTCTGAGAATGCGTTCCGCTTGGATTTGGAAGAGGGTCTTTCTGGATGGTAGACCGATATCGTACATGCCTTTAGGGTGGCCAAAGCCAAGTCTAGAAGCTTGTCCTCCAGCTAGTAGCAAAACTCCAACTTTGTTATTAGAAATCTCTCTAAAACCAATACTTTCATATTCCTCGCGTTTCTCCTCAGTCAATCCAGGCACAGATTCGTAATGCGTTTGGGGAATCGGCTTCAAATCGTCATCGAGTTTCTCCAAAATCACTTTAGTCGAGTCCATCGCGCGCTGGAAAAGCGCGGCAAGTTCCACAAAATCCAACTTTTTAATTTCACTCGCGAGATTTTCCCGCTCATTTTCGCTTATTTCCGGCCAGTACTTTATTAGGTGTTCTTGACCGTGGCTTGTCAACAGTTCCTTAAGTTCCTCGTAGGACATTGTGATGCGAATATAATTTGCGAGTCAAATGGACCGAGCGCGACGAATAGAAAGTGTGGACTGCGTGCAGTTGCTCATTGCGGCTATTTGGAAATCATTTCACAGGTTGCCCCTCCACACTGATGTAAGAAAACACGTCGGCTAATCGGCCTGTCTTGACATTTGTAAATTCACCACATACTGTTTTGTATTTACATTTTCGAAGCCACAGTAAATTCGTGCGACAGTTTTTCCAACTTAAAATTACGTCTTCATTGCGGTTTTTCTTTAATACTGCACAGAATTTTCCAACGCTAGCAAGTAATCTATGTAAATTGTTTTGAAAGTTTCTCTCGATACGGATGTTGTTTTGACATTTAAAAGTCCGTTTTGAACATTTGATACAAGGAAACAATACAGTTGTCACATGTCATTGTGAAGTGTTTATTATTAAATATAAAATAAGTACACCCCATATGCATATGATTGCTATTTTTATGTAAATAGATATAACTAAGTGTTTAGAAAACCAGTATTTTACAATACATTAAACGTATTTTCTTATTTGTTATTTTAAATTTATAATAAAAATAGTTTCAGAACGGAGCTTAGTCTATGGTAACTAGAGATGAGAGTCGTGTGTCAAAGTTCTATACAATCGATCGACTGGATTATGTGAAAAGAAAAATCTATATACTTTTATACTACTATCGTAAAACAATTCGTAAACTTATTAAAAATAAATACATATGAATCAGACAGAATAATTAGGCATTTTATGATTATTTATCTAAAAATACTGGTCATTGTGACTGGGAAATAACCACGAAATAGGTAACCTCTTTCCTACAATTGTCTATGGCCAACCGTAAAAAAACAACATGCGTTTAGGTTGGGTTGTCAAAAAATGTCAGATGTTGTCCTCTTCAGAGATCTCTGTTATTTTTTGCTTATTATTGTAGATTTTATATTGAAAATCGTGTACTTTGTGCTGTGTAGTGTAGTATCGTTATCAAGCTTACTATTGCAACAAGTTTTTAATGTAAACATGACTGAATCATCAAAGAAAAGGAAGAGGAATAACGGGGAGAAACCGTCGCCGAAACCTAACCAAACTGTAGTGAACAGAACATTGATAGATGCAAATTGGCAAAAACTATTAACTTTGCAACAACAAACCGGAGTGAAGAATGTGACAAAACCAGAGAACAAACCGAATAACTACACTGGTTCTTTCCGACGGACGAGAAAAATGAATAAAGCATCATTTAATTCAAACAAAGTGCAAGAAGATTTGAAATCTTTGAAAATTAATGCTGAAACTGCAAAATTGAACGATGTAAAGCCAGACAAAGGTACACAGGCTACAGATAATGCTAATTTAGTGAATAATCAAGAAAAACTTCCAAACAAGGACCCTAAAAATAAGATTACTAAGTTTTTAGCCATTGATTGTGAGATGGTTGGAATAGGCTATGAAGGAAACGATCATATGTTAGCGAGAGTGTCTATAGTTAATAAGTTTGGCGATTGTATTTACGATAAGTTTGTTAAGCCAAGGGAAGAGGTAAGAAAACTTTTCATTCAAATTCTTTATTTTGCACACCATAGGCTTTAATTACGCACCAACAGTTTCTGTCTTAGCATCTTTTTATTTTCCTTGATAGTTTCTTTGCTTTTAAACATATATAACTATAGTATATCATCTTTGTAGACCTCACTGGAGGTTTAAAAACAGTATGTCTTGCTAGTCTAACCTTTATACCATATGTGTGCAAAATGTCATAAAATTCTTACATTAAAATGGGCAGTCCCCGGCTTTATGCTGACCTACTCATTACTTAGCTTATTTATTCATTTTTTTTCCAGGTCATAGACTACAGAACTAACATAAGTGGTGTAAGAAGAGAGGATTTACTGAATGGTGAAGAATTTACAATAGTACAGAAAGAAGTTTCAGAGCTAATAAGGGGGAAGATTTTAGTGGGGCACTCTCTGAGACATGACCTTAGTGTTCTATTCTTGTCTCATCCTAAAAGAAATATAAGAGACACATCCAAATATAAACCTTTTAGAAAGGTAAGTTTGTTTTTTTGTTATCATCATCCATCGTCATCATCAACTGATGTCCAGAGCGATGGCGCTTTATCTCTTCCTAAGCCAGGCTTCGTAACCTGATCTATAAATAATTGAATGCTCCCATGAGGCTGGCATAGCCACTTGGAGTGGTTGAAGCCTTGTCACAAAATTAGATTTAAAAAAAAATCATCATCATCATCATCAGTCCAAGACGAAGGTATTTGGATTGTTAAGGAATGGCCTAGTCAGGAATACCCTAAAACTATGAGCATGTATGAGGCGATTGATGAATGTGGATGAAGCGAAAGAAGTGTGTTTGGATCATAGTGGTCTCTATGGTGATGGGAGAGACGTGATAGATATGTATGTATGTATTATCATCACTGACAACCAGGATTTGTATTTAGGGGATTCCCCTAAAAATAATAGCATAAGTAAAAAAAATCAAGATAAATAAGGATTAATGAACACTGACGCGGAGTTGAAGCGAATTTCCAAAACTGAACATTATGGTATCTACACACCAAAGCCGACGGCTTTACGTCATACGAATGGCAGCTGTCAAAAAAGCCGGCGGCTTTGGTGTGTAGATACCTTAAGAAACAACCTTACATCTGTCACGTCTTTTCCCCATGGTGGTAGGCAGAAACCACTTCCTCATCCACATTCCACATCACTTCATCCACATACATCATCTCATACATGCAAGTCTGCTTAGACTACTCTTGACATGGCCTATCTTTAAAGTCATCGATTTGATTGAATAGGGATGACTACATTCAAAAATTAAAAAAATAATTAGTCTGTCTTTTTGGCTATTAAAAAATATTTAAAACACGTTTTTTACCTGATCAAATACATAAATAAATACTAAGATACAGAGCATCAAAGTTACGGAGGGTATTGACGTCACTCCTAGGTAAAAATCGTACTTAGGCGTGACGTCACGAGCAACTTTAACCCTGTATATCTTTGTCATTTTTAGTTTAAAAGAAAAAATACGTGTCGAATATTTTAAAATAATCTATGTGATGGACTAAAAATTTTTTTTTGTCATCATACCTATTATTGAATGTATTTTTCTCTATTTTACAGATTACGAAAGGCAGTACCCCATCTCTGAAGCGATTATCCAAAGAAATCCTAGGCATAGACATACAAGGCGCGGAACATAGCTCGGTAGAGGACGCGCGGGCCGCCATGCAGCTGTATTGTACCGTAGCTAAGAAATGGGAGGCCATGATGAGCGAGAAAAGAGGTGGGAGAAGGATTGTTGATACTCCTTAGTTAATATTTATATAGCTGCAGTAAGACCCAGAACACACAGTGAAACGCAACTGAAACGAAATGTTTCAAACTAGTTGCGTCGTGTGTGGTGTTCTAAAGTCGATAGCAGAAACGGATGGGAAAAGGATTGTTGACACTCCTTAGTTATTATTTATAAAGCTACAGTAAGACCCAGAACACACAGTGAAACGCAACTGAAACGAAAAGTTTCAAACTACATAGTTGCGTCGTGTGTGGTTTTCTAACGGATAGCAGAAACTTAGATGCAACTCAAAAGTAACTAGTAGTTGCAGTTGCGTTTCCCCGTGTGTTCTGGGTCTTATGGTGAAATTGCTGTTGTTGTCCCTAGCTAATTAATTTTAGATTTTGTCCATTCTTTTTTTTAAATGAGGTATGTATACTAAGGCCTAAGTTTAATTAAAAACAACAAACTGACTTTTCTGCGAAATAAAAAAAAGTACTCAAAATTATTGAGATGCGAATCTTTATAATTTGAGCTAATTTTTTTTAAACTTTTTTATTCTTTTACTTAAGCATTTTCTAGTAAGTGATTTTGAATATGTTTGTTTAACTATAAATCTGGATAACTTTTACTTCCAAGACTTAAAAAACAAAAACATTTCTACATTATGCTACGCATTCACTGGATCGCAATAGGAGAGTACGGAGTGGAAGGATTTGTTGCTATGTAATGATTTCTATGACGCAGAAATGTCGATAGTACACGCAGTACAAATCAACAAATCCTTCCGCTCTGATTACGATGCAGTGGGCGCGTAGCTTTAAAGTACTTAGCTCAAATCAATTGCGCATTTCAACTAAGATGTTTTTTTTTTAATTCTTAGATTATGTTTCTTAGGTAAAGTTGTTCAGTACAATGAGTACATTTCGTGCATTCAACTTATAATTGCTTTTTATGAAGTTTTTGTTAACAAATCATTTATGCTTGTCTAAAGTGCGTTTCATAGAATAGTTCCTTCCTATGCCGCCGCGCCATGTTGACAAGCATTGAAAAGTAGAGTCCATTCCACGAAAGAAGTTCCCTAGCCGCGGCGCTGTATATAGCACGTCAAAATTGATAATATTGCCATTTATAAGTTCAAAATTTACCTATATTATTTATATTTCAGTTGTAATTTATCAAATAATACTATTTCCTGCATACTTCGAGTGTCCAAGTCATTCCATGAGTAGGTTAATATACATTTTGATAAAAATATCTATTTACCTATAATTCTGTTATGTAAAATGTATATTTTTATTACGATAAGTAAGGGGTTTTCTACCTACTATCAGGGAAAAGGTCAGAAAATAGGGAAAAGGTCAGGGAAATCAGGGAAAAGGTCAGAAAATAGGGAAAATAGACCTCTCAAATTTAGTTCCAAAAATATCCGGGACTTCTTTCGTGAAACGCACTCTACTGCCACATTATCCTCATTGTGTTCCGCAGTACTTTTCAATGCTGCCAACATGGTGACATAAGAAGTATTCTATGAGACGCCTTAAAGTACCTAACTTTTTGAAATTATCGCATTTATGCTGTTTTTCTCGCTCACACATACAGCATTTTGGCGTATTAGAAAGAGACAGGTTTAGAAAACGGCTGCGGTGTAGTGTCAAATATTTTTGTGACAAATCGATGTTTTTGTGTTGCAACTTGCAAAATGTAAATTCATATTTTTATACTTAGATTTAAATATTAGATACCTATAAGTAATAAATGTTTGGAAAAAAAATCTAAAATTCTTTTTTTTTTTCGAAGCCACAAAATTGTAGGTTATTTATTATTTAAAATGTAACTGGGCTGGACATGTTTGCCGTATGCACCCGGATCGATGGGCCAAGATATCTACCAACTGGTTGCTGCTCGACGGCACAGATTACATAATAGTTCGACGGCCACACAGGTAGAGGTCGGCTTAAGAGATGGCGCGACGATCTGGATGCATACTTGGCAAGCTGGCAGAGGTTGCCGAAGACAGGGAGTGCGGGGGAGGTCTTAGCCCAGCAGTGGGACGCAATAGGCTAATAAATAAAATATTATTTGTTTCAGCTAGTAGCTGTAAACATTTTGGGTAAATTTCAAAATAATAAAACAATATATTAATTAAATCACCATTTTATTTTTATATTTTTTTAAATTATTTTTATACAAATTCTCAGGTATAGTATTCCATTATCACACTTATTTGAATGTCTAAATGTTTTTTACAATTTTTAATTCTAGCGTTTTTTAAAGATTTTTGAGAAATAAAATAAGTTTTGTTCTTTGAATTATTTTTTGATGAATGTGGTTGAAACGAAAGAAGTGTGTCTGTAATGCAGCAAGTGAAGAAAAGGTGGTCTTTGCCTACCCTAATAGGAGAGAGGCGTGATAGATATTTGTATGTATGTAGGAGTCCCTCATAACCCTCCTTCCTCCGCGACGGAGGGTATCCATAATGGATTTACCCACGTAAAAGAAAGGTAGGTACTATTTTATTTTATTTCCCAAAAAGCCTTCTGACTAGTTATTTAAACTTATAAATAAGCAATTTTATTAATTAGTACAATTTTATTAACAGTAATTTAATTTTTTAAACACAGATTTGGGTAATCCAAAATTTTACAACAGTGCTCGTTTCACCACCTAGAGATAAAATACATTTATTTGACAGATAAACCTATGTGTATTTCATAAAGTATGATGTTTTAGATCTGTCAGTTAAAATTTATCTGTGGTGAAACAGGCGGTAAGACCCAGACCACTGTGAAACGCAACTGCAACTCAAAAGTACCTAGCAGTTTCAGTTGTGTTGCAGTTGCGTTACACCGTGTGTTCTGGGTCTAAGTGTACGTACTGCCATGTCAGCAATATTGGGACATTTGTAACAACAATTATTTCGTGAATTTCAATTCTTCGAAGCGTAGGTAAAAATATTAAAACGAAAAATTAGCTTTTAGGACTATTCAAATCTGTGATTTATTTATTGTGCGATTATGACGCTTTTAAACTGCATTTTCTTGCTTTAGACCGCGTATTCCCACTTTTCTTGCGTTGAATCCGATTTTATATGGGACAGCTTTTATATGAATCTACACCACGGAGTAACAGTGCTACAAGGATCTTTTGGCACGCGGCGGAAATCGGAACTAACGATATCATCTTGTAAATTGTCATTATTTTGAGTTATTTATTCACCACCCACCTTTGCCACCCACGCCCTCCTGACAATGTCACTCAAGTGCCAATAGATCCTTGTAGCACTATATTACAGCACTATATCTACACTGATAAGTTCAGTGTGAATAACTTCATGTAAATTATTCGGCCACTGGAACATCCGTTTCTTAACTGGATACGGCGTTAAACTGGATGTACCTACGTAAGTATTTATTTCTTTTTTGGTTATTTTCGATCTATACACAATTTTTTATAGGCCTAACCATCGAAATTAATTCGTATGATAATACAGGAAGCCGAATTATGCCATTTTAAATCTGCCAAAAAAGTAGCTTATGAAAGAAATAGGTACCTATACAGTCGAATTGAGAAACCTCCTCCTTTTTTGAAGTCGGTAAAAATGAATGGTAACATTTTGAATTTATGTAACAATTATGTCATTCGCATAAAAAATGTTTATTAACCTTCTTCCTAGGCAACATGTCATGTCAGACCATGTCATGTAGTTTGACATAGCATTAGTACATTGACAATACACAAAAATGCATTGGTATAGCTTAGGTTATGAATTACAACAATGTTTAAACAACATGACATTGTCAGACAAGTTCTTTTTACTATGCGATTGACATGTAATTATAAATAAATGTTATCATAATTATTAAAAACTTCATTTGACATTGGCAGAATGCACAAAGGTAGTTGCCATTGAAAAAAAAAGAAGTATGTATAGTCTATGGTATTTTTGGCAGAGTTCAAAATGGCGCGTCTTTTCATTTTACAATTTGCTAAATCAATAGTCTGTGGTTTTACCACTTTTCTAAAGCATTATCTTAAGCTACATAATATTAAAATAAATCTTTTTAAATCCTCAGTTGCATAAAACACTGTTATAGTTACGTGATCATTGAACATCGATTCGGTTTTTTTAAGTCGGCCATTTTGTTAAAAATAAAAATGGCGTAAGATTTTTTTTTCTTAATTGGTGCCAAAAAATACTCAAATTGCAATATCGATTATGCTTATAAACTATCGATTCAATGTTTTTTACAACACTATTTGTTTTAATAAATTTAATTAAAAAATCTAACTACTATGCACCATTTTCCATACAATTTTCAAAGTTTTTTTTTATTACATTAAGTTTTTTTAAACTTAAAACTAATTAATACATACAAAAAAATACTTGGTATTAAAAAAACAATTTCTATACAAACTTTTTCAAACTAAATTGTGTATGAAACAAAAATACCTTTAAAAAATCCTAAGCTACTATTCCATACTTTTTATGGCATTTAATTTGTTACATTAATTACAATACAAGAATAAAAGTTAATAAAAAGCAAATAAAATTGTCTAAAAAACATTTTCAATACTTAATTCAATACTAGTAGAATACAGAACGAATAATAAAATACCTTAGTAATGTAATTATATTAATTTAGTCCCCGTTTCACTATCTAAAGATAAAATTTAACTGCCAGATAAACCTATGTCTATTTCATAAAACGTGGCGTTTTACACAGAGACAGGTATAAAATATCTGTCAGATAAATTTTATCCGTAGATGGTGAAACCCTGTTTTTAACAAGATACAAAATTGTTGAACAGGTTGATGATATTTTTACAACTTTTATTATAAAAACTTAGGTAAGTAAGTACTTATATCAACAACACAAAAAAATGGTCTTCCATAGCAACTTATTAATCTGATCTGTTTTGTAGTTTTTTGTTATTTCGATATATTGGTTCTATAGTAAAAGTTGTTTATAGTGTAGGTACCTGTTTGAGTTTTTGAATCTAATTAAGAAACACTTTTAATCAAAAAAATATATAAATAGGTATAAGCAAGAAGAGAGAATGAAAAATATTTTTAAATACTTTTCGGTCATGAAATAAAATTAGAATAGGTACTTATAGGTATAAAATATTATATAAGTATATCAATAAATACGAAAAAAAAATAAGTCATGGGATACCGTCAAATTTAAAAAAAAATTTTTTAACTCTATGGAAAAACTTGTATAAAAACCTTTGTGTAACAATTAAAAAATAAATAGTAAGTTCAACAATACAAACATAATAAAATATACATTTTTAAATATCATAAATTAAGTACATTATTTTTAAACAATATTGCACTGTCTTAGGGGCATACTATACTATCATTTATCTTGGATCCAAGTTAATTAACTATGAGAAAATGAATCATAATACAAGGCAAGAGTGGAAATGTTGGGAGGGGAAGGCCAAGACGAACGTACCTCGATCAAATCGGGGACTTGCTCAAGACAGGCCAAATCAAGAGTACCCTAAACCGACGGGCATGTATGAGGCGACTGATGAGTGTGGATGAAGCGAAAGAGGTGTTTTTGGATCGTAGCAAGTGGAAGGAAGTGGTCTCTGTCTACCACAATGGGAGAGAGGCGTGACGGATATGTATATATGTAAATTTATCATAGTCCTATATTACATTATCAAATATCATTGACTTCATAGATTTATGATCCAATGATAGTAGAATATCCCTTACTAGATATTATTATTGGACCATACAATGCTACAAGGATCATTTGCACGTGGCGGAAATTGGAACTAACGATATCATCTTGTAAATTGTCATTATTTTGAGTTATTTATTCATCACCCACGCCCTCCTGACAATGTCACTCAAGTGCCAATAGATCCTTGTAGCGCTATAGGTCGATTATGAAAGACAGTGCATGAACATCATGCAGGATAGTTTTTCAAGTAGTTTTTAGGGTTCCGTACCTAAACTGTTAAAATTGACCCTTATACTTCGCTCTCTGTAACTCTTTGAACTTTTGGGCGTTTGTCTACAAAAGCGAAGAAATTGTTTAATTTTCTTTCCTATTGCATCAAAGCAATACTGAAATATCGTTTGATTATCAATTTTATATTGATAGTAATGCAAAATTTCTATGTATGTCCAAGTAGGTAGTTACGTAGTGAGTGATTTTTTTACCTTTTGAGTGATAAAAAAATACGATCGAAATCAGAAACCTCCTTTTTTTGAAATCGCCTAATAATTAAAAACGTAAATAATTGAAAATGTTAAAAATTTCTAAAATTCGGCATCGAATCTTTTTAAAAAAAATCTTGTGTTTACCTTCGTAACTATTCATCAAAAAAAAATTGCTATTAATTTCTAGCTACATTAAAAACCAAAATGAACAAGAAAAAAAAACGTTTAATACAAAAAAATTAAACATAACAATTAAAAAAGTGGATTTTTCGATGTTTTTCGGTTTTCGACACCACAGGCCACAGTAAAACATTCAAAAACTGTCATAAATCAAACAATTTCTGAAACTTGCTTCGTTTTTCTATTGCACGTCCATTCACATTTGATAAGCTGTGAATGAAGTATGTACTTTAATACCAAGACACAAGATTCAAGCTAACGGCGTGTATTCATTGGCAAACTGTAACTGCACTGTCACAAAAAACCTAACCTAACCTTTCTATAAAAAAAACCCGACTGCATTTAAAAAAAAACATTTTTATTAATTTTGTAAACCCAGTGTCACTCTCACTGTAAATACAAATCTAACGACACCTCTCAAGTTAACATCCATCAAGCCGATCAGGCTGTAGGGCGTGCCAAAGAATTATACATACTACATACTCTCGAAAAAAAAAAAAAAACCCTCCTTCTGACGTAGTCGGGTAAAAAACACAGCGTGAACTCGCAGCGAGCCAACGATTGTCGGTTTTTGCCGCGTATCAAAGGGTAACTGTAATGCGCCTACCACACATGCATGCTTGACCACAGTTTTGCTTGCGCATGCCAGCTTGTACACTGAACACTGCGCGTGTAGTTGGTAAAACGGTAGCATGCGCAAACCCTAAAGCTTGGCTTGATGATTTTTAAACTTGCTTGAAATTCTGGCATGCGCAAGCCATACTTGTGCAAACTTGTCTGCGCAAAACTCACCTTCATGTATTCATTTCTCAACACCTTGACTACTGAACTGTGCCGTGTGGTTGACACGTCCGTGTTCAGTCTTTTCATGCGATAAGCATGCGCAAACAAAACTGTGGTCAAGCATGCATGTGTGGTAGGCGCATTACACGCGTACACACTAGAACCTCGTTACTGTATCTGTTCGGTTACAGTTACAGCTCGCCAATAAATATGCGCCATAAGATTCCATTATTTGTTCTGTCCGGGAATTTTATAATTACCTACCTGATGGATTTTCTAAAGCCAAATATAAAAAAAATAGTTCCAAATGACTACACAGATGGCGCTAGTCACTAAAGTGCGAAGAAGCTAAGAGAGCGTTTTTTTCTTTTTGACTTATCTTTTTGTTGTTATCCTTCTTTGTAGTTTACGAGAAATAAGATTTATGAAAGAAATATTCACACTGTCGGAATTGCCAATAAAGCACCTCATAGGCTTTCTGTACATTTTCCTACAACGCCATCTATCGGTAATTGGGAACTATTTATTTAAATTTGACCTTGGGTCCAAGTCTGCTAATTTACAATATTGTCAGTTGTGTGTCGGCAGAGTGTCAATGTAATTTTTTCACACATTTGGTCGCAATCAATGTAAGCCATTGTTTAGCAGAATACCAAATGCGTCAAAAAATGCCATTGACACTGCCGACACACACCTGAAGCTATTTTGAATTAGCAGACTTGGAACCAATTAGAAAATCCCTTAACGCAATAAACAGTGGGTCATAATTGTCGTTCAAAACGACTTTTTGAAGTGACCATTTTTTTTTAATACTCAACCACTCATGTCTATCATCAAACAGCTTTTATACCTAAATTAAGTAACCTTTTGTATAATACAATAATACATCGTTTTACTTATATTTAATTTAAAATTATACCAGGTATTGCCAGAAAGAGAAATTTGAAATATTTTTAATAGATTTCGACTAGGTTACCATTTCTACTATTTCATAACAACCATAGATATTTTTTGAAATATGGCAACATTCAAAACTGTCATTTGGATTGAGAAATGTCATTGTCATGTTTGACATTGACATTTTCCTATCATCCATCAGCACTTTTAACGTCCCCACTACAGACACACGAGCCTACTCTCATACGAGAATGATAAGACTGTAATCCACCACGTTGGCGGATTTCACATACACCTTCGAATTTCTTCTCTAGTGTATGCAGGTTTCCTCACGATGTTTTCCATCACCGTTAGCGCGTGGTGTTTTTCTAAGCAAATTACAATTTTGAAAGCTTAAATATTGATTACTTATGTTGATTAAGTAAATAATCAAGGCTCTAAAATTCTACTAAACAAAGGTTATTCACAAATAGGTACAACCATTAAAAAAAAAACAAATAATCTATGGCTGTTTTGGCAGAGTATAAATCAACTTACTTGCCAATTTCTAGTCTCTCTTTCTGGCAACACTCGGCAGAGCGGGATAGCAATAGGATATAGATTACGTGATGGTATAGTAGTCTCGCATTTGCCGCCCGTCTTTCGTCATATTTGTGCATAGTTCTTGATCTCTGTAAAGAAAATTTATTGATTTATTGACTGGCCAGTTGGCATGGTTGCTAGTGACGGCCATGCCGCACCGCAGGTCGTGGGTTTGACTGTATTAATTTAAGACAGGGGTTCCCAAATTTATTTTCTCTACTGCCCACGTTGAGGATTAATTATTTTTTAGCGCCCCCTTTTTTTTCACATACGTACTTAAAACTCCTAAGCCCCTACACAACTATTTTTTTTGGGTCTCTTACCGCCCCTTTAGCCCCCCGACCTAAAGCGCCCACAATTATCGCCCATTTTGGGAAACCCTGATTTAAGATATTGTGTAAGTTTACCACGATATGACGATAAATGCGTACGAAGTCACACGCATTCGCTAATGTGACCATAAGTTTGAATAATAAATTAAAAAAAAAACCTTTTTTGACAGTCCAACAATTAGTTAAATTAACATGATAAGTTTCAACAGCCAAATAATTAGTTTAGTTAGGCAAACATGAAAAAAAAATCAATATGTCTATTTTGATTCATTATCAAAAAACAATAAAACATTTTTTTTTACTCACCTGGCATCCCCCCACCCGCCGTTCCCTTTAACCAATCTCTTATTGTGCTTCGCCCCCCCATTGGTAACCGTCGCCACCACTCGAGTGGGGAACATATATTTCTTAGCGTTAACAAGTAATTTCTGTACTTTACTTATCACTGTTGATGCGTTACAGTTCGATTTCTTGTGGTGGAAGCCGCTGGAAGAAAAAAGAAAAGATGAATGAATGTTCCACATTCAAAAATCTAAAGGATTTGCTGTGCCATAGACAAAATCAATAGACGTTGCACTCTTAACTCCACTCTTTGATCGCCTGACAGACATAGATAAGAACAAAAATGAAAACTGATATATACTGGAAATAATTAGGCTTTTTTTAATGAGAGGATAGTATTACATTAACCAATATCATTGACTCATAGATCTATGATCCAAGATAAATGATAAGTACCACATTCAATCTTGTCTTCAAAATAATCTTTTAATTTAAAACAGCCTCAGTTGTGTGTCGGCAGTGTCAATGGCATTTTTTGACACATTTGGTATTCTGCTAAACAATGACTTACATTGATTGCGACCAAATTTTTCAAAAAATGACATTGACACTCTGCCGACACACAACTGAGAATGTTGTAAATTTGCAAACTTCGCCCCTTGACATGACTGATCTCCCATGCATATGTGACAGATGAAAAACTATTTGTACTAACCATTCCCCAATATGGAAGACTCGAGGTCCTTTACACAAAATAACCTTAAATTTCTCCCTTTTCGGTCTGTTTTGCGACAAATGCAGTAGCGAATAGTCCCAATTGTAGTCATCGTATGCGCAAAATTGTTCTTGCGAGGCCATTATACTCATCCACACCGTTCTATTGAATGCAAACCCCATGTTATGCATGCTTGAATGCCACGGGGATATTTCTACCTGTAAGGGTAGGAATTTTTAGTTGTGGCAACACTGAGTTAAAATGGTAAAAATTTTGGATCATGTATGGCGTAAAAACTAGCCAAAAAGAGTAGAAATTTAAAAGCGGCAACACTGTCCCGTCCAGTTTTCCTTAGACTCATTTGAAAGGGACGACCTTTGAGTATAGAATATACGGGTGTCCCAAAAATAGGCCTGCAAACTGACACTGGAGGTAGATGGACTTAAGGTGCATCAAGTAAGCCTAACATGCCCATAGAAAAGTCTTATGAGTATCGAGTTAGACCCGTTTTAGTGATTTTTGAAAAAAGAACCACTTTTTGATGGTTTTTGTATCAGACAGCAATTAATATTTAATTAATTAAAAAGAATAGTACGTTAACGGCTTCTTCGATAGTTACTTATGATATGGCGAAAACAATTCGTTGATGATTAAAGTGAAACATCGACAAATTAACTGTCAAAGTTAATTTTAATTCTCTCCCAAAAACAATAAGCTCGACTTAGAGCAGCTGCCACGAAAAAAATTTACTCTGAACTTAATGAACAAATGTTTTTAAAAACTGCCTTGTGCTATTCCGAATCCAGAATGGTATAACATGTATTGCAAAAACAACAAATTCGGGGTATTAGACATCGAAGACTTACCTAAGTCGGATTATTTCAAAAACTTAGAAGTCGAGTTAAGGTGGTTAAATTGACAAAATCGAGTAGTTAAGAGAAGTAATCTAGTAGGGCGTCTGTTTTTAGCCTGACTAAGTAATAGGGAGTGATAAAGGCAAAAACTAAGTCACTCTTTGAACCAAAATAGTCTAATGGACCAAAACAGATAGTATTTGAATGGTGCCAGATTAGACATGGGTTTGGTGGAAACATGGGGACGTGCTTAAGCTTGAGTTCTTGAGCAGCTTCGAATACTGTTTGCCGATATTCAGAACAAATCTCGTTGATGACCATGAGGAGATAAGGCCATAATTCTAACATAAGATGACACTTGTGCATAATGTTCTGGAGGAGATAATTTGAGCACTGTTTTGTGAAAAAAATCGCCAGGTGCGAGTCGGACTCGTGCACAAAGGGTTCCGTATCATTCATTAGAGTATTCTGTAACTACTTCAAGTGTCTTAATAGCCATTACTAATATCGAGCAAAATTATCACATTTGTTGTATGGGAGCCATCCTTAATTATTATCATTATTCTATTTTTAGTATTTTTTGTAATACCAGCAATGATAATACATCATTTGTGAAAATTGCAACGCTCTAGCTATACCGGTTCATGAGATAGAGCCTGGTGGTGACAGACGGATGGATAGACCGACCCTTAGTAAGTACCCAAAGTATAAAAATGGAACCCTAAAAAATAATAAGATACGTTCATAATAAACCGTTTTTTAATATCCCCTATATTTCCACCAAAACCATGTCTAATCTGGCACCATTCAAATACTATCTGTTTTGGTCCATGAGACTATTTTGGTTCAAAGAGCCACTTAGTTTTTGCCTTTATCACTCCCTATTACTTAGTCAGGCTGAAAAACAGACGCCCTACTAGATTACTTCTCTTAACTACTCGATTTTGTCAATTTAACCACCTTAACTCGACTTCTAAGTTTTTGAAATAATCCGACTTAGGTAAGTCTTCGATGTCTAATACCCCGAATTTGTTGTTTTTGCAATACATGTTATACCATTCTGGATTCGGAATAGCACAAGGCAGTTTTTAAAAACATTTGTTCATTAAGTTCAGAGTAAATTTTTTTCGTGGCAGCTGCTCAAAGTTGAGCTAATTGTTTTTGGGAGAGAATTAAAATTAACTTTGACAGTTAATTTGTCGATGTTTCACTTTAATCATCAACGAATTGTTTTCGCCATATCATAAGTAACTATCGAAGAAGCCGTTAACGTACTATTCTTTTTAATTAATTAAATATTAATTGCTGTCTGATACAAAAACCATCAAAAAGTGGTTCTTTTTTCAAAAATCACTAAAACGGGTCTAACTCGATACTCATAAGACTTTTCTATGGGCATGTTAGGCTTACTTGATGCACCTTAAGTCCATCTACCTCCAGTGTCAGTTTGCAGGCCTATTTTTGGGACACCCTGTATAAGGAGGAGCTATACCGTCTGGATCTGAATGCCTGGTCTGGCGCAAAATGGCTACCTTTTTGTATGGTATTTCTTATCGTTTGACAGGTCATCTACCAAGAAAACTATGAAAATTTTGCGCTACCTTGGCACGCTGTCATAAACTCATTTGTATGTAAAAAAAAAATGGGGCCATATTGCTTCCTCATTGGGGACGACGCTACAGTGTTACCATTTTTTATTTCTACTCCTTTTGGTTAATCTGTAGACAAAGGAATCATCAGGCAATGATCGTAGGTAAATCTATTAAGCTTGTAATGATGTTATTTAACTCATCTATGAATGAACAGACTAATCTGTGAATTGATGAATATTTTTTCTACTACCACCTTAAATCTTCTTAATTTTAAGGAATTGATGGATCAAAGTCTATTGAATATTGCTAAAGGAGCGTTGCAGTCATGTTTCTTTTAACAACAACTGTTATTAATGTCAATCTCAAGACAAATATGTTTTTTACTAAAACAATATGGTTGATGCTCAATAGACTTTGATTAGCATTTACCCCATTAAGTTAACAATCCCTTAAACATTGTGCCATCATACTGCGCGTGTACACGATAACAAAATACACCGGGTGCCAGAATTCGTGCCGTAACTAGAAAATAATTGTGTACTGTACATTGCCCGCGGTGCGCGAAAAGAATCTTGTCTGCGCAAGACACGATGCGGCCAACGTAGAGGCGCGGTGGTTTTTTCGCGCGTAACAGACAACATTCTTGTCGTGCACACGAATAACTTGTCTTGTCTGCCGCTGACACGGTAAAATTTCTTAGGTACCGTGTACACGCGCAGTTATTTTGATATTTGACATTGACAATGCCAGTTACGTAATGGAGCATTATCTTAATTGCATTTCATGCAACAGGCTAATAAATTAATTCCCATGCAGTTATTATCGCATTCAAGTGCAGTATAAATCATTAAATTAAAGCTTAATATTAACAGTAGTTAGTACATGCTTAGATAAAAGAATAAAGATATAGTATCATTGAAATGAAAGATGAAAATGTGTATAATTTATTAAATAACATTCGATGTTTAAAATATTTAATACAATTTGTTAGCTTTTGCAACGCAACCAAGCCAGAAACTTAAAAAAAATATATTTATAAGTCTATTAAAAAAAAAAGTAAAACATAAGTTGTCTTTTTTTTTAAAATGGTAAGTACCGTTATGCATTCTGCCAATGTCAATTGAAGTAAGTGATTGTATTTACTATAAAATTATAATTATATGTAATTATACATATAATATAGGTAGCTACATATTATGCAAACACCCATACTTAAGATAAACATCTCTGTGATGTTTGCCTCTAAATCGAACCCTCGATCTATGTCTATTCTGAATAAAATGACAAGACTAGGCTGTATAGACTTAGATGCTTGCCTGTCCTGAATGGACTAGTAAAAAAAAAAGATTATTTTTATTCTTCAAAAAAAATAAAAGTTACTGTCTGTTTAAAATGGTAACACCTCAACTAATATTGATTTTTATAAGCTATTTATTTATACTAAGCTATAAACAAATCGACGCCCAATTTTGCAAGCATAGAAGCTAAGTTTTCATACAGTAGGTACTATTTAAATTAAAATACATAATGTTGTTACAGTCTATGCCAAATATCAAAACACGTACGAACGCTTGTAGGTATACAGGTACTAGACATCCATCCGGAAAAAAACGGTTGCCATATATTTGGTGCGTGTGCACACGTCATTATATACACACATCCGGGTCGTGTCCGAGACGTGTCAGTGAAAAAATATCATTCCATACATTTTCTATGGATTCGTTCACACATCGTCATGGTAAAAATACACCACCGCGTAACGGACAACGGGCCGAAAAAACAGACTTTTACAAGCGGTTTTATTTCTCGGCATAGAACGTAACTACATTCCATATTATGTATAACAATCCAAAAATAGGAACTAGGATCTACGCTAGGTTCTTAAAAACTAAGTTGCTATATATAATTCAAGCAAATTCACAGGCTGACTAGCAAATACTAGCTTTATAGAGTCCGTTTCACGAGAGAAGTTCCCCCGGATATTTTTGGAACTAAAGACAGGTCTATTTTCCCTATTTTCTAATTTAATTCCTGATAGTAGGTAGACTACCCATTACTTATGTTAATGAAGGTACTTTTTACATGATAAAAATATAGGTAAATATATATTTTTATTAAAATGTATATTAACTAGAGATGCGCCGAATATTCGTTTAGTATTCGGTATTCGGCATATTCGGCACCTCAACCGAATATTGTATTCGGCCGAATATTCGGTTAAAATGGCCATTTATTCGGTTATTTTGTTTAGTATTAATTTGCTTGATAAAACAAGATATTGACCTCATATTATATTATTTTAAACCAAGGAGCAATCAATCTTATATTCATTGTCACATCCAAATATCTAAATATCATCTAAAATCTAAATATAAAGTTAAAGTAAAAATAAGCTATCTATTGTGACACTTGATTTAATTTAAGAAATCTAGACATTCTGCTCTATCTGGTAACAGTCGATGGCGCTTTTCTTCATAAACGTTATTTATTTGTAGTATCAAAATTGCTGTGACAGAACAACCGAATAGTTCGGCCGAACTATTCGGTTCGGTAAAGTTTTAAACCGAATAGTATTCGGTATTCGTTATTCGCCAAAACCCATATTCGGCGCATCACTAATATTAACCTACTCATGGAATGTCCAGGACACTCGAAGTATGCAGGAAATAGTATTATTTGATAAATTACATATTATGCTAAATAGGTAAATTTTGTACTTTGTAAATGGCAACATTATCAATTATGACACGCTATGCAGCGTCGCTAGGGGACTTCTTTCATGAAATGGACTGTAATACGTCGTGACTTCTTTTATGATCTACATGCGGTCCTTTTCACAAGTTTTTAAACTTTTTGTCAATTTTACGCATCATTCTGTCTTCGTCATTATCGTGCTTGAGACAGAGACAGCAATATGCTAGAATCAACTATAATCCATAGAATACGATGCACTATTTTTTAAAAGATCATTTAGCTTAAGAAACTATTCATACAATTCTGTGCTAGCTAAAGTTCCCATGTAGAAAAACACTAACTACTATTTTAACCCCCAATAAAAAACTTTGGCATGCAAAAACAAATCATCTGCCTTCTACTTATTTAAGAAAAAGAATACCGCTATTAAAAAAAAACTAAAACCCAATACGATCTCTTTACAGGAAAATCTACGATTAAAAAAAATAAACTACATTGAAATATCGACCTTTTGCGTAGTGCTATAGAGATTCGGGTAGACTTGGAAGTTCCAGGCTGTAGACTCTTGCATTTTCTTCTTTCTTTCTTCGGCCGCGGCGCGAACTTGCTGAATGTAGTTTAGAGTCAGCTGTTTCTTGCGCTGTCGCCATTTTGAAAAGGTTAGGTGTTTTTAGGTTAGTTTTTGTTTTCGAATGTTTCGTGTAGGTATGTGGTATGGCTTAAACGTGTCCGTAACTAGGCCATTTTTTTTTTAAAGAAGATTTATTATGGATTACAGTAATTTTGTTTTGAGACAAAATACTCGGAAGATAACGTAAATTGGTAGGTATTCGTAGGTAGGTACTTATACATATGGGCGGTTACGCATAATATTATCCGATACGACAACATATATATTTCGGATCGGATAAGAATCATGTAACCATCAAATTTTGAAAAAAGTAAAATAGACTGTACTTTTTTAATAACACGGTCGTGTTCTTTACAAAATTTTGAACAAAACTACATTCAAAGTTCAATTTCGCACATTTTGTGGGTTAATAGATAAACGCTTAACACCGTCCATATATAAAGCGTAACCGCTCTATCTAAACATAAACTTTTAAACAGCAAAGAACATCGTACCTACTGTAGCAAATTTTTATTATAAACCTGAAAAACTGTATTTTTGTAATAATTTAATTTAATAAATAACTAGACGTAAGTAAATAACGAATAAAAACGAATAAAACAATAAATAATAAGCTGGTGCGCCCTTTATAACAACAATTTAAATAAAATAAAATATTATGTTTTGTTATTTAAACGAGTGCAGAAAAAAAAGTTATTAGTATGAATTGAACAAGATTTTTACCTATACAGGGTGTAACAGAGAGGGGGTATAAAGTCGAAACACAGCGATAGTCCTCATGAAAAACAACTTTCCCCAAGGAACGTGGGTCGTAACTCGAAAAAAATTTTTGGAACGCCCATACTTACTCGATCAGATGATCGGACATTTTTTATGGGGAGGCGAAATTTTTTTTTCAAGTTTCATGAGGACTATCGCTGTGTTTCGGCTTTATACCCCCTTCTCTGTTACAGCCTGTAGTCGTAGTTAAGGATGTCAGTATTAAAAGACAACTTTTTTAAGAAACAACATTTGAGTTTAAAAAATGAGGATGACATAGGTATTGACGTTTATAAAGCCAACTGATTTATCGCATTTTAATTTCTAGCGGCCGCCGCTGGCGACTACATTCGCTTTTATCGTCATTTAATTTAGAAAATTCACTCACGATAATTTGATAAGTAAGCAAGCAACGATATTTAAAAGTTAAATAAAACATAATCAATGATACATTCATACATCGACACAAAATTGACATTTAAGTATAATATAAGTACGATGATATGAGCAGAATAAAAAAAGTGCCTTGTCACATTAACCTCTCACATCCCACTGACCCATTATAAACCCAGACACAATAGGTTTTCTATTGTTCTTTTTTTCTGGGATGCGAAAGATTAAATGCTATTTTTTAACTCAATGCTTCTTAGTAAAAGTTGTCAGTTAATCAATGTTACAGAGATCCTTGAGCTACGACTCTATTAAGGTAACATCTTGTTAGTGCCCAGTTAGTGAATGTAATGACGCGTGTGATCACGTGAAATGTTATTTAAACGCTTTTAAGCTACGCATCCATTGGATCAGAACCGGAGCGTAGGCAGCGGAAGGATTAGTTCCCGGCTCTGATTCCCATCTAGTTGACACGTAGCTTTAAAAGGAATTGAAAATTTAATATCACACGTTTGTAAACAGATAACATCGAAAAACTGAAAACAATAATTTGATTTTTTTAATTTTTTTTTACCTATCTTTACTCGTTATTTTACCCATCATTTATATTTTTACCCATTTTTACACATTTTACCCAAAATATTTTTACCCATCTATAAAATTAAGCATATCAACCCACATTTAATAAATTCTTTTCCAAAAGACCGGCCATCTTGAATTCTGAGCGGCCATTTTGAATTCAGGCGCCATTTTGATAAAACTATAAACAACATACCTTATCCCCAGTTAAATGGTACTGATAAGTCTTGAGATAAGTCCCGAGACATAGTATCTCACATTGCGGGCAGGATTTGTCAGCTGTTGTCCGAAGGAGGTTCAGCATGTAAATGAAATCTTTCGCTACGTAGTGGTCTTCTTCTAGAAAGAGGACCATGCCTGGAAAAAAAAAAAATAAAGTTTTACGATGACGAATATCAAGACGTTGAAAACAGAAAAAAAAAAAGAAATTATTTGTGTCGTATACGACCCATGCTCCTTGGGGAAAGTTGTTCAGTTTCATGAGGACTATCGCTGTGTTTCAGCTTTATACCACCTTTCTGTTACACCCTGTATATGGGAAAACTTTAGTAGTGCAAATATTCTAAATACATTTTTCTGATATTACCTGATGAAATATTAAGTAAACTGCAAGTAAAACATAATTTATTATTATCTATAACAAAATTTTACTTAACTTATTTAGGCATAAACGCTGTTTTAAAATAAAAATAATTGGTTGAGTTTTAATAAAATATAAATTAGTGTAGTTTGACGATTTTTCCTTTAAACTAAAAAAGAAATTACATGAATTCTGGTAAAAAAATGAAATCGAATGAATTAATAAATAAAAATTAATGAATGATTAATAACAATGATTATGATTTTTTTTTGATAAATTCGTTAATAAATTCATCTATTTTCTTAGGTATATAGAAGAAAAAATAAAGAAGAGGGAAGATGATAGGGCACTTAATGCGACATGACGGTATCTTAAGAAACATAATTAAAGGAAAGGTTGAGGGGAAGAGAGGCAGAGGAAGACCGCGACGTACTTACTTCACTCAAGTAAAAGAGAAAGTTAACGTCATGTTGTATCAAGAAGTCAAGGCACTGGCAGAGGATAGGCCTAAATGGCAAAATACTCCACCGACAAGAGTCTAACTGTTAAATATTATGATGATGAGTAAAGGTATGTGGTCTGCCTACCCCGATGGGAGATAGGCGTGACAGATATGTATGTATATCTTACCTGTATGATAAAAGGTAGCTTGTAGCTGATTAAATATTCTATTAGCTTTTAGCAAATGGAGGGAGGTATCTGCCTACCCTGATAGGCGTGACAGATATGTATGTATATCTTACCTGTATGATAAAAGGTAGCTTGTAGCTGATTAAATATTCTATTAGCTTTTAGCAAATGGAGGGAGGTATCTGCCTACCCTGATAGGCGTGACAGATATGTATGTATATCTTACCTGTATGATAAAAGGTAGCTTGTAGCTGATTAAATATTCTATTAGCTTTTAGCAAATGGAGGGAGGTATCTGCCTACCCTGATAGGCGTGACAGATATGTATGTATATCTTACCTGTATGATAAAAGGTAGCTTGTAGCTGATTAAATATTCTATTAGCTTTCCACCACCAGTGGTGTTTCGTTTGAGTGTACTTCGCCTCTCTGTAATGCCCGTGGACATCTGGGTGCAGTGCGTTGTTGCATTTTAATTTTACTGCTCTGTAACATATAAATAAATTAAGTAATATTATTATTTCGTCGTGTAGTTAAGTGGAAGTGGAATAAAGCCCGTCAACTGCTGGAAAAAGTTCGTCAACAGCTAGAAAAGACCGTCAACTGCTGAAAAGAGTCCGTCAACAGCTAGAAAAGACCGTCTACTACTGGAAAAAGTCCGTCAACATCTAGAAAAGACCGTCAACTGCTGGAACAGGCCGTTAACTACTAGAAAAGGTCCGTAAAAAGCTAGGAAAAGATCGTCAACTACTAGAAAAAAACTTCCACTGTCGTCTCATTTTAGTGAAAACGGCCAAGCGATTGCGGTGCGTTAATAATAAATGAACTTACTGATCAAATTTCGCGTCTCTAGGACAATCATTGGGGTCTACTCCGGGGAATTCGTTCGGATGTGTCTGTATGGAGTACGGGTAGAATATTTGCATCACCTGTAACAAATTATATTTTATTTATTAGTTTATTGCAAGGAGATAACGCTATAAGAAATGGAGACGTGAGTTCGATCCCCGGCCTGTACCTCTGAGATTTATTTCTCATGTACGGATTGAATATTCGATTACCACTCGCTAACGGTGAAGGAAAACATCGTGAGGATCTGCATACACTAGAGAAGAAATTCAAAGGTGTATGTAAAATTCGACAATCCTTGCGCTCTAGCGTGGTGGATTATGGCCTAATCACTCTCGTATGAGAGCAGGCTCGTGTCTCTGTGGCAGCGGGGATGTTAAGGGCCGGCGTTTACCTGTCGGAGAACAGCGCAGAGCATATTTGATTGTCATATTATTATTGTTCTTATTTGCGTTTAGTTGCTTTTAGTTCGCATTTAGTCGTTTCCAGGCTTTGATGCTCATTTGTTGTGTTGACTGATGTTCAATTTTATTTGCTGCAGTGTGCAGCTGTGCAGCTTACCTTAGTGAAATCTATAGATCTGACGAGGGCATTGATCTGCTCATCGTAGTAATCGTGTGAGAAGACAAGTAGAGTCCTATCGATATCCGTCGCCTGCGCAAGCGACACTATTAGATGACGGAGGTACGTGAGACGAGTGTGGACCTGAAAATAAATAAGAATAAATATTAGATAGTATTTTATAGTTTTCGGTAAGTAAAGTAATCCTTTATTCCTATTTCAAAACAAGTAATTAAAAAAAAACCCATAAAACTGCACTTAGCCCAGCGCACACCTAACAGAACGCAGTGCAGAGCTTTTTTGATAGTCATATTATTATCATCGACTTTGTTCTCGTTAGAATAATATTCAAAATCAGCTCACACATCATTCGCATGTAGTCGCTACGATGCTTTGAGCTCATTTGTTGTGCTAACTGATTTTGAATTATTATTCTAATGAGAACAATGTCGATAATAATATGACAATCAAAAATGCTTTGCGTTGCGCTCCGTCAGGTGTACGCCGGCACTTATCGACCCTTTGGGTAACAAATGTCGTAAAGGCCAAAACCCAACATAATTATGTTAACATAGAGAAAACTAAAGAAGAAATAGAACTGGGAAAAGGACTCAGCATAAACTTAGACCACTTGCCTCCACTTGCTACGTAGAAACTATTCTTTCACTTCATCCACATTCATCAGTCGCCTTATACATGCACGTCGGTTTAGGGTACTATATTTTTTCTCGATATGTACCTTTATTAGAAGGTTACATACAACTTCATCGAAAGAAACCGCCCGAAAACTAAACCGAACTTTTTCATTCCAAAAAGATTTTATTCCGCATCGCGACAGAAAAAATAAAACGTCAGAATCACAATGATCGAAACTCTGACAGTAAAAAAGTCAAACTATTGTATTTGTGAATTTGTGAAATCGAATCAAAAAACTTTGCTATAACATTTTACTATTTATTAATTCTAGTATTTCCTTTAAAAAATGCATTCTGGCACCGCTATGGACAATCAGTCAACTGTCGCTGTTGTAATTATTATACATTTTTCAAATATGAGTCACACACAGAATTAGGTTCAAAATTATCTTTCCTGTTCCTGATGATTAAGGATACTGAAGCAGCCAATCTTCAAAATGTTTATACAGGCCAAAACTACATTGGGCACAGATTATGCGGATATAAGTTGAGAAATTAGCTCCCAGTGTCCTTAACTTTCGGGAACAGGAGAGACATTTTTTTGTTTTTTATGTCTGCATGACCCATCATCATACAATAAAATTATACTTAAAGAAAAAACATATTAATATCATCATATTTTCAGCCTTTAGCTAGCCACTGCTGAGCATAGGCCTCTCCAATAACTCGACTGGTTCAATGCTTACATAAAACGAGACTCCGCGGATTCAAATAAAACTAATTATCAAAATATTTTTGTATGTTACTAGTAGACTCAAAACTACTGAATCGATTGTGTTTATTCTTTTACTATTGTAACAAAAAGGGCTATTTTTTTTATTGTAGTGACTATCCTTCCTTCATGCTATCACTTCTCTCTCTGTGGGGTCTGCAGGAAGAAATTTCTTTTAGAAATATGCTGTACCTTTTGTATAACTTCTCTTTTTTTCTGTCTCTATGTACTATCATCTTACAATAAACTGTTAAATAAATAAATAAAGGGCATATTAAACAGAGCTTAACAATCCTATCAATATTATAAAATGTCAATGTTTGTGGCGATGGATCGATGGATGGATGATTGTTACTCTTTCACGCAAAAACTACTTGTCAGATTTTGTTGAAACTTAGCAATATTATTGATTATACATCAGAATAACACAAAGGCTATATTAATTTAAGATATCATGTAAGTTTTCAAAGATATATGACGGACGATATGTGTGTACGAAATGGCGGGCAGCCATTTCTGGCCATCATTTCTGGACAGTGGCTTTTTTTGGGCCACAGTTATTTGGAGAATGGCGTTAAAAAGGGCAGATAAATAAGTAAGTAAGTTATTGACATAGTCATTTCTTTCGTCTAAAGGGTAAAAAAAAGGAAGAGCCACCACCGCGGCGACGACCTAAAAAACTAGTGATACCACGCCGGAAGCCTTCCGAAGTTATAATACCTAAGCAAATAGTTTACATATCAGCTGATAAGACTACATGCAAGGAATGCCCCTGTTTTCCTAAAGAGGATCCTTATGTTAAACCTAAGTGAGTATTTTTAGCTCTAGGTTGGCTAGAATCTAGCTAGATGATCGTCCGGGAACGCAAAAATATATTACACTTATCATCATCAGCCCTTTTAACGTCCCCACTAAAGGCACACGAGCCTCGTATAGCCTCGTAAAAAAAAGGGGCACGATTAGGCTCGTGCCTCTTTTTTTTGTCTCACAGAGTTGCCTCACACTTTCAAGATCATTTCCTTATCAGCCCTTTAACGTCCACATTACAGACACACGAGCCTACTCTCATACGAGAGTGGTTAAGCCGTAATGCGTGTGGGCGGAATTCACATACACCTTCAGTAATACAACATTGATTGTTCTAGAAAACTAAACCCATGCCAACACACACCGTTAACGTTATACGAGCTTGCAGCAGCCGTGGTGGACAAACTACCATATACTCCAGCATACAACTGGACGGTTAAGCAAGTGGCTGCCTGGATGGCTGACGTGGTCGGTCTACCACAGTACCAGGTACTCGGATAATTTTAACTACCTGAGAAGGGGGTTTCCAGCAACATCATCAGATCTTTTAACATCCCCATTTCAGCACTCTCATACGAGTGATTAGGCTGTAATCGCTGGCTCAATTGTTAGCGAATTCCACATACACCTTCGAATTTCTTCTCTAGTGTATGCAGGTTTCTTCATGTTTTCCTTCACCGTTAGCGAGTGGTAATCGAATATTCAATCCGTACATGAGATATAAATCTTATAAGTACCTACAGAAACCGCGTCTCCAAGATTGGAGGCGACCGATTTTTTATGACTTAACTTTGTGTGGGCTATGTAATCTTTTTGATGTTTTTTTTTTTAACAGAGCTGCATCCTAGACAATCATATAAATGGCAGAAGATTATTACTACTTGAAGATCCGTCACATTTACCACAAATCAACATACATTATTTTGATCATATTCAGGTAAGTTGTTATATTTTCTTGGAATTTAAATAATCTCTGACTTTTCTTATACTTATACAATATTACCTGACACTGGTTATATAATACCTGACACATTACGAGAAAAAAATAGGCTCATAGAACAATACATACCTACATACAGTACACGATATGAAGCAATCACACATCACAATTTTGTAACTATGTTCACCTTATTTTATCATTAAGTGTGCTTGTAATCAATCGAATTTACTGTTAACTGTTATTTATGTACTGTGCAGTGAATAAATGATTTATCTATCTATCTATACATATCTGTCACGCCTCTATCCCATTGGAGTAGACAGAGACTTCCTTCCACTTCCTACGATCCAAACACACTTCTTTCGCTTCATTCACACTCATCAGTCGCTTCATACATGCCCGTCGGTTTAGGGTAGTCTTGATTTGGCCTTTCTTGAGCAAGTCCCCGATTTGATCGAGGTACGTTCGTCTTGGCTTTCCCCTTCCAAATTCAAATCCCATTTAATTAGATTTCTATTCCAGATGATAACTTCAAAAATCCACGAATTGTTTCAAACAGAATATATACTGTTTGCCCGATCTATCGGGTTGCCGATAAGGAAACCTTTGACGCATTGCACGATATTTAAATCCAGGACTGGGCCTAGTTGGGGTATTAGAAAGAATTGGAATCGGTTAGAATTGATTTACATACTTATAGCCAAGGGTGGCCAACTTGATTAGACCCAAGATCTCCTGTTTACTATTGAAACCCTGTGCGATCTACCAATTACATACTTATTGAAACCTTAAATAAAACAGCTTAGTGCAGTACGCAATCATGTAGAAAAGGTAGGTACTTATTTAACTTCATATCAGCGTGAGTATTGCGCCTGGGCATCTTCCACTAGTTTAACTGCGGTCTGGTCTACGTATTTATATTTTTTGCCGTGCCATGATTTACTGGGCTAACAGCGATCGCAATCGACAAGTTGGCCATCTCTGCTATGTTACTGAGCTGTAGCCTAGTGAGTAAGCGGTAGCCTAGTTGATATAACACTCGCCTCCAATCTTGGAGACACGGTTTCGATCTAACCTGTACCTCTGAGATTTATTTCTCATGTACGGATTGAATATTCGATTACCACTCGCTAAAGGTGAAGGAAAACATCGTGATGAAACCTGCATATACTAGAAAAGAAATTCGAAGGTGTGTGTCTAATCACTCTCGTATAAGAGTAGGCTCGTATCCCCGTAGTGGGGACGTTGAAAGGGCTGATGATAATGATGTGGGAGACCCCCTTTTTAATTTCTATTATTTCAGGTCAGACATAATTCGGTGGATGAAGATTTTAGGCCCAGAACCAGTTTATCGAGACCATTGGGAATTAGTTTGGTTAGTAAAAAAATTGTTTAAGACATAACATATCTGTCACACCTCTTTCCCATTGGTGTAGACAGTGACCACTTTCATCCACTTGCTACATTTGTTAGAGTTTCTCATGAAATTTAAATTAGTTAATATTTAAACGACTTTAAAAAAAAAATTCTCAGTTTGACCTGTTTGTAAGTATTTAAGATTGACCGCGATTATCTCGCGTTTGGTTGAATTGATTTCGATGCGGTTTTCAGGAAAGCTTAAACTTTTTTAACTTTATATTTTTATTTAATTGTAAAATGTATGTATTTGTTTCATTTAGTATTATTTCTCAGGTATTTGCAGCCAGATTACCCTGTAACGCAGTTCGCTAGAATAGCAAAGAGAAGTGTACATGAACATATACCGATTTATAAGAAACCTAAGAAGGAAGAGCCTTGTAGGGAATATGAGGTACGCTTATAAAATACACACTGGCTAGTTAGAGGCATCCCGCGAATTTGGCATATTTTGAAGAAAAAAAACATGATATTTTATAATAATAGAGCCTATGTGTTATTCTGATGTTCAAGCTACAATATTGCAAAGTTTCATTAAAATCTGTTCAGTGGTTTTTCCGTGATAGACTAACAAACATCCTTAAATTCATCCATCCGTTCGTCGTATCAGCACAAACATATTATTAAAGCAGGATTAAAAAGTTTTCAACCTTATGTGAACTCCTTTAAAGCCTTAAAACCCTAATATATCCTTTCATTTGATTTCATTACATTTTCAATTGGATCTATCATATATCACTTCCATATTACAAACTAAAAACAAACTTAACAGGCCCCAAGAAAGTTCATAATCCAAAAGGACATTCCTGACGAGAAAC
Organism: Anarsia innoxiella; assembly: GCA_947563765.1. Classification (NCBI taxonomy): domain Eukaryota; kingdom Metazoa; phylum Arthropoda; class Insecta; order Lepidoptera; family Gelechiidae; genus Anarsia; species Anarsia innoxiella. Next base: position 2,025,709 of record OX387419.1, read on the forward strand.
AAATGATATGGATGGAGCACCGTCCAGGGTCTCCTGTCCCGAAGGAGCTGTCAGTTAAAGAGATGGAGAAAAAGGAGAAGATTGAGGAGAAAGAGAGAAAGAAGACGAAGCCGACCGTGCCGAAGAAATCGCGGTTGGACCCGAAGAGGATTAGCACGACGGGTAAGTTTACTTTTTAATTTTGGTTAGGTTACCAACAGCTGTTTTAACGTCCCCATTGTTTCGAGCCTACTCTCATACGAGAGTGACCAGATCGTAATCCACTACGCTGGTCATTGGCTTGGTGGATTTCACATACACCTTGGAATTTCTTCTCTAGTGTATGCAGGTTCGCTCAAGTTGTTTTCTTTCACTGTTAGCGAGTGGTAATCGATTATTCAATTCGTAACTAAGAAATAAATCTCAGTGATACAGGCCGGGCATAAAAATAGCGTCTCCAAGATTTGAGGCGGGCGGGCGTTAGCATTCGTTTGTATTCGGACATGCCGATGATTGCCGATGTGCATTCTTTATCGCCCTTTTAATTTAGAAGTCTTTGTTAAAAGTAATTGTGTATTTACATTATAATTGTTTTAATCTCCACGCACCGGACGACGCAGCGTGGGAAGGCCTCCAACAGGGTGGACTGACGACTTGGTTAAAGTCGCGGGAAGCCGTTGGATATGGGCAGCGCAAGAACGTTCGTTGTGGAGATCCTTGGGAGAGACTTTTGTCCACCAGTGGACGTCCATAAGCTGATATGATATGATGATGATTAATTATTGTTTAAATTCCAGGTTTGGCTGGCAACGAACTGTTACTAGCTAGAAGACTAATGCCGAAGAAGAAATTCTTAGTCTTCGATTAATAAAAGAGTGTTTTGTGAGAGAGTAACTATTAAATTATTTAATAATATACAAGTATAGTTTAGATGAAATTTTAACGGCTTTTTTTGTTTTTTGACTAAGCATTTACATCAAAACTTTAAGACTCTCTCAGACTCGCACGCAGTCTGAGCGCTCCCATAGTACTTCTAAGGTCGGGATGATTCGTGCGTGTTCGTACGTATACGCACGAGTGAAATTCGTACGAAAGCGCAGCCAAAGTAAGCGCAGCCTAAGGAGGAACTACGAACAAACACGACACATTATGAGTGTCCTTCTATAGTCTGATCCTTAATCCGAGTCACAAATTGACAAGTGCAACTGTCAATTATACCAAAAAGGGTGGCCAGCTACAATAGTGATGTTCGGCAATCGATAGACTTAGATGTTTAGTCGAGCCTAATTTTATTAGGTACCTAATAAAAAATATATATAGTAAGTATGCAATAGGTTTTTATTTAATAATAAGATAAGAGGAATATAATAGCATACTTATTAAAATTGCTCACTACAAAATTATTACAAAAGATGGAAAATGTATTAAGAGATTTAGAGAAATTAAAATAAAACATTACAAGTTCTTTTATACATTTTTACACGACTACGGCGAAGCCAAAAGGAAGTGTGTTTGGCAGTCTATGTATGTATGTATGTTCCACCGTAACTTCTAAAATTCTGAACCAATTTTGATGAATGAGGTCAAAAGATTCGTAATAATACGGCGGGTGATATAGGCATATAGATTTGCAATAAATTTAATACTTTGCCCACTAGTAGGCAAGAAGTCAGATGAAAAAAATAAAAGTTTGAAAATGGTGTTGTGTGGGGTATCAAATTCAAGAGCTCAGTGAGAACATTTCAAAAATATATCGTCAGTGGAAAGGATAAAATGCTAAACCGCCAAAATAGCATTTGTGGGAAATCGAGTAAAAATATTTTTTTTTATGAAAAAAATTTATATCTCTGATATTGTTAGAGTTAGAGAGATGTTGTAAAGAGACAAAATATAATTTGATTTTTTGTCTAAATATTCAGCAAAACTGTGAGTGTCTATCTCTTTCCGTTACTGAATTAAGTGTCACTTTAGCAAAAAAACGCCGAAAAGTAAGAAAATCATATTCAGGGAAAAAATGCTAAACTCTATCTACTTACTTTGAAAAACCAATTCATCATAAGATGCTAATATACGGTAAAAGTCTCTTATCCATTCAACGGAAAATACTAATCTTCTTGATTTTATCAAATCGTAATCATGAAACTTTTGCTAAACATTAGGTACCATATTATCCTAGTACAAAGCTGCAGGAAAAAAATTCTGTTCTGTTCTGTTTAATTATCATAAATTATTTTTATTTATTTGAAAGCAATTTGATATTCAATAAAGAAAAATATTCAATCTCGACTAACTTGTGTGAAAACTCGATTCACCTACATCACTATTTATTACGGACAAAAAACTCGCAACACCGTAATTGTCAGTTGAGTGACTCGGATTAAGGATCAGAGTATATATTATGTTTGACACGGTCTTATTTATTTTTGACACGCCTATAGTGTTATGAATCAAGCAAGCAAACTTTTAGCCAATTTTTTCAATAACTCAGCGCGACTTTTCCTAGATTTAACATTTTAGTCTTTAAGCCCGAGTCATACCGAAGAGGCACGGACGAAATTACGACAAATACGACTCTATTCCTAATACTTTAAGAGTTTTCTTGACAACACGCTTTCGCCACTCGTCTCCGCCACGCCACATTGGCGCTTTTTTTTTTTAACTCGGGCCTTACACACGCGTATCAGGACCATCTCGTGAACTTTCGGTTTATAAGAAAGTATTTTTCGCCTGTTTCATCATCGACAGATAAAATGGCATCGAACATATTTGTATGGAGCCTGGTATAGTAAAAAAATTCGGTATCAATTACACGCAACATCCCCGTAATTGATACCGAAAATTTTTACTATACCAATTAGGTTGGATGCTCTTTATCTGACAGATGTTTTAACTTATCTCTGTTTAAAACGTCATGTTTTATGGAATAGACATAGGTTTATCTGTCAGTTAAATTTTATCAGCAGATAGTGAAATAGACACGAAATCTAAATAGTAAAAAAAATCCACTTACCTGTATAGCAATTATAATAGTGTCGTTTTGTACAGGCCCGAATATGTCCTCGTTGTAGATCGTCTGCGCGTCGTTGTATCTGTGAATCATGCGCAGGATTTCCGACGTGTTTTTCGGAGCCACTTTTTCTGTTGCGTTCGCTGGAATATTGCAAAAATTGATCTTAATTGGATCAAAGGAAATTAGCTCCAGTTACATCAATTAATTTAGTTTGCGTAGTTGGAAGTGACCCTGCTTGCCATGCCGAAGGTTGTGGATTCGATTCTCACTAGAGACTAACATTATTAACAAGTGGCAACACTGTGGTATCCTCCTGTTTCTCGCATTGATTTTAAAGGGACGACACTACGGTGTTTTAATTTCTTCACTTTTTTCGTCAGATTGAAGTATGACTCTTTAATTTTTGTAGTATTACCTGATCCATTCCGAGGGTGGACGGTGAGGTATTTGTGCAGCTCCTGCGGCACCAGCGCCAAGACTTGCTCCGACGTTTCATTGCTGTTCATCAGCTCCTCTGGAACCAAAGGAATTGAGGGTTCAAGGTCCAGTGGCTTCAAGTCAAGGTGCCCTTGGAAGCAGGCGTTGTTGAAGGTAGAAACAAACTGAGGCCAAATCTGCTAATTTAAAATAGCCTCAGTTGTGTGTCGGCAGAGTGTCAATGGCATTTTTTGACACATCTGATCGCAATCAGTGTAACCCATTGTTTAGCAGGTTTCCAAATGTGGCAAAAATGCCATTGGTACTGCCGACACACAACTGAGTCTATTTTAAATTAGCAGACTTGGGTCCCTGGTCCCACAAACGTAACGTTCGCAATCCTTATAAGCCATTTTAAAGTCTCTACTACAGGGGCACGAGCCTACTCTCATATGAGAGTAATTGGGCCGTAATCCACCACACCACCTTTCCACCAGAGATGAGCTATGCTACGTTGCTATAGATACTTCTAAGATCAACTAATCAGATTCAGAGTGACCTCATATTCAATGAATTTGATTGGTGGATATCAAAGACATCCATAGCAACGTAGCATAGCACATCTCTGGTGGAAAGTCATCCTTATCCACCACGCTCTGGCCTACTGTGGCTTGGCACGTTCGCCATGCATTATGTCATCTGCTCTATGGAAATATTATGATAAGAAGCATACTAGTTACACGTAACTCTGTTCTACGTTATTATTAAAGCGGGTCCACAAAGAGCGAGCAGCCTCGCGAGGAATTTGGCCATTTAAAAGGGGCACCTAAGAACTACCCACCCTCAATAGGATAGTGAGGTCTTTCGTGAGCGGCCAAACACCAGCCTAGCGAGGCTGCTCGCTTTGTGTGGACCCGCCTTTATTGTATAATGTTATCACGTTACTATTATTACGTTAAGCTGCGCCTACGCAACACGAACCGAGCACGAGGCGAGCCGTTCTGGTTCGTTCGCGGTGTCAAACGTGGACGTACAACGAACACTTTCCTCAAATACTTTTGTGTTCCTCAAAAAACTGACAACTGGCGGAACGCAACCGAGCACGAGCGAAACGTTCGGAGCGCGCTCGTACTCGGTTCGTATAGCGTAGATCCAGTTTAATAATATTTTTATGGAGCAGATGTCAAAATGCATTTCGTACATGGGACCAGTCTCTTTCTACCTTCATTGATGCCCTTTGTCCAGGGGCCCAAGTCTGGCTAATTTACAATATTCTAAGTTGTGTGTCGGCAGCGTGTCAATGAGAGTGTCAATGTCATTTTTTGACATCTTTGGAGAGTATAGACATTTATTGCAGCACCACAATTTGACCCAACCAAAAGCACTGACAACTTCGATACCGCGTTTTAAAGTTAATGTGGCGCCATCTAAGAATTTACTTAGGAACTAATATTTTAATTAAATTACATTTTAGACACTCTGTAAGCAATTGTTTAGCAGAATACCAAATGTGTCAAAAAATGCCATTGACACTGCCGAGACGCAACTGAGGTTATTTTTAATTAGCAGACTTGGGGGCCTGCTTTCCCTTACAAAAAGCACAAAACATTTTTCGATACATTGAGCCCCACATATAAGTAGACACAGTGTTGTAACGTGAATTAAATACCTATAGCTTGAATCTAAACAGAAACCCTTTTTATTCATACAGCCCATGTTCTAATACCTACTAAAGTTGTTGAACCAGTGATGTTAAACTTATTGGTGAAAAACTAGCGAATGTATTTCTCTATGTTATTTTAATCATAACTTTAAGTAAATGTTTGTTTTCAATAAATAAAAATATAGTATAGTCTACATAGCACATACAGTCCCGAAATCAAGCGTTCCCGTGAAACCCGTGCGAAAGGGTGTTTTCAGATTAGCGTTTTATACGCGCTTATACGCCACGCTTAACCGGTGATGTCGTGTTGATATCAACATGGACTATACGAGCTTAGAAGCGCATTAACGCTCGTACGAGCAAAACACGCGCATACTACACGCTTCAAAAATCGAGCGTATACGCGCTATCTGTAAAAACCTGTTTCTCGTTTTTAATTTATAATTTTCTCATATGTATAATGAAGCTGTTGGTTTTCCAATAAATAAAACGCTACTCTGAAAACGCCCTAAAACAAACATATCTAGGCACACGGCAGCGCGTAAAGCCAAGTTCGAGCAAAGAAACTGGCTAGCCAACCCCTAGTGTATTACACTAACTACTTTTGTGCCACTTTTGACCCTTATGCACCTATCGATATTTTCCAAGTAATATAAAAAAAAAACATGAAAACCTTTTCTGTACACCAGTAGAAACAATGTTTAAAAAAATCCAAACAATAAAAAAAAACGAACACAAAAATTGCCATTTTTTTTTCAAAATGGTTTCGGCAAGAAAAGACGAGTACAACGCAGATAGTATAAGCTGAGACAATGTCAGTAAGACCCAGAACACACGGGGAAACGCAACTGCAACTGCTAGTTACTTTTGAGTTGCAGAAGTTTCTGCTATAGACTCCTTTGGAAAACCACACACGACGCAACTAAACTGAAACGTTTCAAACTAGTAACGTCGTGTGTGGTTTTCTAAAGAAGTCTATAGCAGAAACTTCGATGCAACTCAAAAGTAACTAACAGTTTTAGTTGCGTTTCATCGTGTGTTCTGGGCCTAAGGGTCCAAACGCACTAGCGTACGAAACGCTTCTCCAGTTTGACATCTGACAGGGAACCCTCAAAAACAAATGTCAAACTGAAAAAACGACCCAACCGCCATTGCGTTTAAGCCTTACGACTCAAAAAAGTTCAACCTTCAAAGAAAAAAAAAGAAAAGACGCAAACGATTCAAAAACAGAAAAAAAGAAAAATTAAAAAAAAACCTTCAAACGCATCTGCAGACGATTTTTTTACCAAAAGTTCGATTTTATTTTCTGTAAAAAGAAAATTTTTGTGTTACCAACCTTTAATTAATTTTAGGTCAAAATAAATAAAGGGTATTTTTATATTACTTATTTTATTTTTCATAAATGAAATGGACTCTTCTTGCACCAAAAAAGGGAAACTTTTCGCTTGATTGATTAACAAAATTCATGTTTTTTTTTATTTATAAAACATTTATCCCCTTTAATAAAGGAGAGTTTATAAATAAACTCAGATAAATTACGTTTCGGCTATAGAAAAAACGTCAAAAATGGACATTAGTCCTAGAACTATAATTAAAACGCGTTTTGTAATAAGGCTGTTAGGGTATTTGTTATTTTCAAACATTTATTTGTTATTTTATACCTACATAACAAATTATCTAACTAAATTAATTTAAATCTGGTTTAAACTGCCTCATATATATATTTTTTTCTTTATAATCATAATCTTTTTTTTTAATTCCAACGGTATAATCTGTTAACTAAAGCCTTAACAAACAATAAAGTTAAAATATTAGGTAACGTCATAATAATATAACAAAAAATAAACCTCCAGGGAAAAGGCCGTTCGACTGTACTTGCTCAAAAGGGACTAGATCTGCAAAAAATATTTAGCATTTAAGACCTGACGAAGCGCCATCTGGTGGCAGAAAAAAAAACCTAAACCAAAACTAAGTGCACACAAAATAAATGTTCTACAGTGACAAAATTATTTAAAAAGCTATTTTCACCACTTTAACTGATAGATATTTTATACCCGTAACATCTAGCCGACGCACACCCGACAGAGCACAGCGCAGAGCATTGATTTCGAACATTATTCTAATGAGAACAATGTCGATAATAATATAACAATTAAAAATGCTCTGCACTGCGCTCAATCAGATGTGCGCCGGCTCTTAACCTCTCACATCCCACTGACCATTATAAACCCAGACACAATAGATTTTCTATTGTTCTTTTTTTTCCGGGATGTGAAAGATTAAACATCAAGTTTTATGAAATAGACATAGGTTTATCTGTCAATTAAATTTTATCTGTAAGCTGTGAAACGAGCCATAAGGTGGTGACTAACTACATGTTATGAACTTTCTAACAAGAATAAATTGACGTAATTTGTTTATAAAACTAAACAACTTTGTGAATGAAAAAATGAACGAATGAATGTACGAATGAAGGAATGAATGATAGCAATTGGCGTTATTATCTATAGGATAGTTGTACAACTAGCTATTTGATTGGCGTGCGGTTATTTTATGCGTTGCCCGCAGCGTCAGACGCATGCGATCATGGGGTCGAAGTCTGCTAATTTACAATATCTCAGTTGTGTGTCGGCGGTGTCAATGAGAGTGTCAATGTCATTTTTTGACACATTTGGTCGCAATCAGTATGAGCCATTGTTTAGCAGAATACCAAAATGGGGAATATGCATGTTTTTTTTTTTAAATCTTTATATGTTTCTACTAGTTATTACATTACCAAACATACAAATATCACGTCCAAAATATAAACTATTATGCAAAAAATTAAATATTAAAATCGCGATCAATTTAAACGCGGCCATTTTGGCGCGCTTGCTCGTGACGTCACCATTACACGAGTTCGATGTCAACAGCAAAGTGTTTGGTTTACAAAATTACCAAAAAATAAATAAAGTGAGTGAATATCGACTTAATTACCATGGAAAAGTACAAAAAACCGTATTATAAATATTGTGTCGTTCCTATGTGTCCAAATAACATCAACACTGCACCTGACAAAGTGTATTTCCTTATGCCGAAAGGTGAAAATCTAAGGAAAAAGTGGTGCAAGGCGATGAGAAGAGACAATGTATCGTGTTTGAGCTGTTTATACTGTTGTGAAGATCATTTCAATGTAAGTAAGGATATTAAAAAAGTAAATACATATACAAATCATTCTTACTTTTACCTACCTACTTGTTTTGTTTACAAACCTCTACAAAAACATAACCTAGTTTACAAAAAGTTGTAAAGATATTATTAAAAATTCTTATTCGATATTCTAAATTTATCTTTATGTATGTATAAGTATTATTCATGAATAAAAACATCTAAACTAAATTATAAATAATACGTGGCCATCATAAACACGTCGATTTTCGGAAGATTATCCGACTGCGCTTTTACGAAACCGGTTTCAGTCATTCTCTAAGTCCTTCTTCACAATTAATTAATACTTTGAACACATAAAACTATTAACTTAAGATAAAAAACAGCGACACAATACAATAACAATTATTCCTCAAAAAAGAAACCATACAAATAGCTTGTTGACAGCAGACGTCTCGTGTAAAACTGACGTCACGTTTTGTTCCACCAATAGTGTTGCGTTTCGAAAATTTGCGCGGTAATTTCAAAACAGCCACTTTTTGATGATTAAATTTCATTATTAAATTAAAATAAATTCTAAAAATAATTGTATAGTGTGTTTTCAGTAGCAATAAATGTTACAAAAAAAAATATTTTGTCCATATTTAAGTCACGTGCATATTCCCCATTGACAAAAAATGGCATTGGCACCTCTGTCGACACACAACTGTGGCTATTTTAAATTGACAAACTTGGGCCCCTGATCGCATGCGTCTGACACTGCGGACAACGCATAAAACGACTGCGCGCTCTACGATCTCGTTGTGCAACGGAAAATAACTAACTAACGGTTATCGCTGCTACTCGTTAAATAAACTAACGTTTACACTCCTGACTCTGCACAAATCGTTGGCGACGTACTCTAGTCCGTTTTTTCGGCAATAGCAAGTAAATAGTGATATGTTTGGGTCGTTTCGTTCTCGTTATTTCGTTCGTTCTCGTTGGTTTTTTGGCGCCTTTATGGTTGGTGAGTATCGAGCATATTGCTATGTGAAGTAAGGAAAAGACAGAAAACACTTATACTGAGTGACTTTTAATTAGTGAACGATAGAAAAGGATATGCATGTACTCGTGATAACAAACAACTTTTACTATGGGACCAAGTTTGAAATCAAAAAAAAATTAAATTCCCATACATTCAACACATAACATAACATTCAACACTATCAGTTAGTGCGTTTTGTATGGGGAGTTCGAAAATTTTTGAATGATTTCGAACTTGGTGTCATTCATAGTAAAAGTTGTTTGTTATCACGAGTACATGCATACCCTTTTCTATAGTTCACTAATTAAAATCTACTGTATAGGTATATGTAGTTTCAAGTAATTAATAAATTTTCGAAAACATCATTTCGATTCGATTCGATTTTCGAAACAACGTCACTATCCTGAGAATGAGAATAATCCTGGAGACTGGCCCTAAACCGAATTACCTATAAGTAGCCAATATACAACATAAAATTGTATTTCGTAATTGTCGTTGAGGAAATAGATAGTTTTTTTAGTTGATTTGAGTATTTATAGTTGTTGTTGTTAGCCCATATATGTCCTCACTGAGGGGCACGAGCCTACTCTCATACAGAGAGTGATAATAGTTAAGTACATAAAAAAAAAACAAAAAAAAAATGCTGTACCTTTTGTATAACTTCTCTTTTTTTCTGTCTCTATGTACTATCTTACAATAAACTGTTAAATAAGTTTATTTAAAATTTCCTAGATGGCGCTGTACCAAATTAAAACGCGCTATCGTTTGGTTCACAGATATGTTTATAGGATTTTGCGTACAATGAACGTATTGGCATTCTAGAAGATTCGGTTTCACCCTAGTATTGACGAAAAATCTATAGTATCGATATCTCTTTTGCTGAAATAGTATCGGTTAACAGCAATACTATCGATAGTATATTCAATATTGGAGAGCAATCATCAAAGCAATCACAAGAGCAATCAATATCGGACAATACTACCGATAATAGGGTACATGTTTTTCGAACTATCGATAGGCAATCGATATTAGCCTATCGAGCGGCAACATTATTTCACCCAACACATAGTGCGTATATATTTTTAGGTCTTTGTTCAGTTTTTAATAAACGTTGTTTAGTAAGACCCAGAACACACGGTGAAACGCAAATGCAACGCAACTGAAACTGCTAGTTACTTTTGATTTGCATCGCGTCGCAAGTGAAACAAAACGTTTCAAACTAGTTGTTTACTAGTTTCAGTTGCGTCGTGTGTGGTTTTCTAAAGAAGTCTATAGCGGAAACTGCGATGCAACTCAAAAGTTTCAGTTGCGTTGCATTTGCGTTTCACCGTGTGTTTTGGCGTTTAAAGTTAAACGTTGTTTAGTTTCATGGGCATATTACGTCGGCATTTACGTGAGAGAGTGGGACAGAAGAAATACGTGGAATTATTTATAACAAATTATCTAACTAAAATAAATTTATGCCTGGGTCAAACTACTAGTATAGGTACAGACTCAAAAATATATGAGGACTTTTTTCCTCATAAATCCTTAACATTCTGAATAAAATAAGAATTTAGTTTTTTTTAATAGCAATAGGTATAGTGTGTTAAAATACAAACTAAAGACAGCTAAACAAAATAAAATAATGTTAAAATATACAACATTAAAATAATGAAGCTAAAAATACACCTCCGGGGAAAAGTCCGTTCGACTGTACTTGTACATTAGGAATTAGATCTGTAAAAAATATTTAAATAAATAAATATAAATCAACTTTTAAAAAAAATATCTACTATAATAATAGTGTCAATAAACTATCCTAATCTAAATCTTCTTTTACCACTTTTTTTACAAAGGATAACTCTACTAAAAACTAAAATAAGTTATTTACTTTTTAGGGTTCCGTACCCAAAGGGTGAAAAGGGGACTCTATTACTGAGACTTGGTTGTCAGTTTGTCTGTCTGTCCGTCCTCGAAAGTCCTCGTCGTCGTTGCTCGATATCAATAGTGAATGGTACGGAACCCTACCTGCGTCCGACTCGCACTTGGCCGGTTTTTTTACTACGCTATTATGTAGGAAAACTCTTCTAAAAACTAAGTATAAATTATTTACTTTTTAATACATAATTATGGCAACCATTTTATTTCAAAAATAATTATGGTAACATTCTAAATTGACATTTGCATTATGTTCAAATCAAAGAGATGCTTTAATAAAATGAAAAAAAAAAAGAGATGCTTCCTCAGGGTACATGTTCAGACCAAAGTCTGCACTGGGTAGCAAAAAACGATCGCATTTCCGAGTCCTAACAGGATGCGTCCCGCTCTAACTATTTGAGATATCAATACGTTGGATAAGGACACAATACGGAGGGCCCAAGTTGTAAAATTTTTAGTATCGTTTTTTTTGGCTAGCTTTCTCTTATTTTAAAATAATCTGGCAAGAAGACTTCTTTTTATACAAAATTGAATAACTTACGTATTATGCTGAATAAAGTGCAAAAAGAAATCGTTTTATACAATACATTATGAATTAAAATGTATAGTTAGTGATAAGCATAAACATGTCAAAATAACCGTAGAATATTAGTTTTTTTTTCAATAAAAATATTTATACTTACTTATAATATAAATAACCTATTTATAGGTATTAATAGTATGTACGTATCTTTAACACAATAGAATAATGGCTTTAATTGACCATTTATTTTAATGATGATTTATGCAACTTACTGACTTCACTTTAACACTTACCTCCATCTCTATCCAAAGCGGAATTGGAAGCGGACAAGAGAATTTGAACCCAAAATCCGAGCAGCCCAAGGATCACAATCACTCGGAGCACTGAGGCGTATTTCAAACGAGGCATTGCGCCGCCCGCCCGCTAGATGGCGTTAGTTTCATTCTAGTACTGCGCTGTTTCGCTAGATGGCGCTGTAGACGGTTGCGAACTCTTAGTAGTACTGTTTGTTGACACTAGATGGCGCTGCTTGCATGTCTTTTTCGTTTCTCGGTGCGAAAGTATTTAAATATTGATTTGGTACTTTTTACTTTTAAATTTCATTTCTTTGTGCTTTTTGGGTGGGGAGATCTGAAACAAAAAAAATTAGATTAGCAGAAGCGGTGGCAGCCTGAGACATTTCATCATCATCAGCCCTTTCAACGTCCCCATTACAGGGGCACGAGCCTACTCTCATACGAGAGTGATTAGGCCGTAATCCACCACGCTGGCTCAAGTTGGTGGATTTCATATAGGTAACACATTCAGTACGGAGATTTCTTTTTCATATTTCATAATAAAGACACACGTCTTTATAAAAATCTCAAAAAATCAGAAAACACGTCATAACTCGGAAACCGTAAAAAAATCGCGGAACATACATGGGGGTGATTCGGATACGACACCCACCTTTATACGACACGAGGAATCCAAATTTCTCTTTTGGACGTCAAGTCAATCGACGACGGGCCACCCTGTATATCATCAAGTTAAATCGATCAAATCGGGGACTTGTTCAAGAAAGGCCAAGTCGAGAGTACTCTAAACCGACGGGCATGTATGAGGCGACTGATGAGTGTCGATAAAGCGAAAGAAGTGTGTTTGTATCGTAGCAAGTGGAGGGAAGTAATCTCTGCCTACCTCGATGGGGAAGAGACTTGGAAGAGGCGTGACAGATATAAAAAAAAAAGAATATAAAGAAAAAAAAAAAAAGAAAGATATAAAGAATATTTGTATTGTATTGTAGATATGTATAAGTAAGTATGTCCGTAAACACGTTAAAAACGACACAAAAGTAGAGAATCGATAAAACAACGAATAGCCTTGTAAACTCGAGTTTTCTGATGATAAGATAATTCCTACTTTATCTGATGTTACATAGTTATCTATTTCAATGTTCAATAGAAGAGGCTCCCCGCGACTTCGTACACATCCATTTTCATATCTTCGAAAATACACAAAGTATCTGCAAATAGCCTATGTGTAATTCTGATGTGCAAGCAACATTATTGTAAAGTTTCAATAAAATCTGTTCGATAGTTTGTGCGTGAACGAGTACCTAACAAACATGCTTTTATTCCATTCACAGGCACAAATATCATTATATGTATAGGGGGACTTTAAATTAGTGAACGATAGAAAAAGATATGCATGTACTCGTGATAACAAACAACTTTTACTATGGGACCAAGGTCGAAATGATAAAAAAAAAATTGTTTTCCCATACTATCAGCTGATACATTTTGTATGGGGAGTTCAAAAGTAAAAGTTGTTTGTTATCACGAGTATGCATGTACTCGTGATAACAAACACTCCCCATCTCCTCCCAACTCCCCATCCTCTTCTATCGTTCACTAATTTAAAGTCACCTGTATAGATAGTTAGGTACTTATATTATTAGTAGGAAGTAGGATTACAGATTAGTCGTTGGGGAAGGTTCGAAATTATCTATCCTGTCCCTGATAATCAGATTGATTGATTGGGTGCCAGACGGCCAACATCGCCGAGGTAGGCCCAAGAAACGATGGAGCGACGACCTACGCTCATTCAGGGAAGATTGGTGGGAAGCAGCTAATAACAGGAGTGTTTGGAGAGGCATGGGAGAAGCTTTTGCCCAGCAGTGGGACGAAATAGGATAATCCTAGTATCCTAATAAAATAACAAATGTATATTATTTGTGCCTATAGATGGATTTGAGGGTGTTTGTTACTCTTTAATGTAAAAACAAATAAACAGATTTTAATTTTTTCAATATTGTACCTTGCACATCAGAATAACTCACAGGCTATATTCTTTTAAGATATATCTATTACATTTTTAAAGAAATGACTATAAATGTTTAGGAAGTCGCCGGGTAGATTAGGTACGTACGTATTACAAAAGAAATGGTTTTGGCGACTTACATTTTTACAAGCCGAAACTCTATCAGGCAAGAATAATGAGAATATTAATAAGAAACTAATAATGAGAAACTCTATCAGGCAAGAATAAATCAAAATTAGCAAACTGTCTTTAATTTTCGGGAACAAGATAGATAGGTACTTCCTATTTATTTTTCTAACCCACATAGCATTTCTTTTTTAAACATATTTTTACGCTGATGCAATCAATATCGTAATACTAGATATCCTTAACAATTGAAGATAAAATAACAGTTCTGAAATAGATAAGATTAAATCGATAGGTATGTATGTGGAAAAAACGTGTTTGTCGACCGATAGATAATATTAGTACAAATACCAGAGGTTTCCGCGACTTCTTATACATTCTTTTATAATATCTCGGAAATCTCACACAATATTTTTAAATAACATAGATGCAAGGTTTGTACTGATGGCTAATTGTTACTCTTTAACGCAAAAACCACTGAACAGATTTTGATGAAACTTTACAACATTTGTATTTTACACATCAAAATAACACAAAAGCTATATTTTTCATATATAACCGCGTCTTTCTTACCGTAACCATCCAAATTGCAATTTGCTATTTAAACACATCAATCCTATTAATATTATCTATAAATGTCAATGTTTGTGCCGATGAATGGATAGATGGATGTTTGTTACTTCATCACGCAAAAACCACTGAACAGATTTTGATGAAACTTTGCAATATTGTTACTTATACATCAGAATAACACTTAGGCTATATTATTTTGAGAGATCATGATTATTTTCCAAGATATGAGGATAAATACGTACGAAGTTGCGGGCCGCCTCTAGTATAGTACATAATAATATCTATGCCTTTCTTTCCATAACTATCCACATTGCAATGTGCTATATAAACACATCAATGTTATCATAATTCAAGCATTAAAGGTCATCCAATAATGTTCTATGAAGCGTATCACAGTTTTTACAATTGAAACAAATACATTCAATGTCGTAGCCATTGTATTGAAGAGATTTTTTCTTTTTAATTATAGAGTAAATGAAAATATAATTGTGTGGTGTTACTTGACCGAAACGAAGGGTATCATAGAAATTAATCGTAGACTAGAGGCTGCCCGCGACTTCGTACGATTTTATCGTCATACGCAATATTTCACAATGTACTGTGTTACTATGATGTGCAAGCTAAAACACGGTAAAGTTTCATTAAAATCTGTTCAGTGGTTTTTACGTGATGAAGTAACAAACATCCATCCATCCATCGGCACAAACATTGACATATGACATAAATTAAAAGCAATCAAAAAAGATGGATAAGTCAATAAACTTAGCTGTTCTCACTTACCTACATAACACACACCATATAACCTTAAAAAATAACAGATCGAGAGAATACATTAAAAAAAAATGCTAACACAGACGAGTGACCACTCCGATCAGATAATCCTAACTGTCCACACAATTACAAGGAACCTACATTATGTTATCAAAACATAATTATATTGAAATAACCAAGATATTTCCCAGGATTATATTCTTATGTAAATAAGAAATGTATTGGCTTGATATTTTTAGGGTTCCGAACTCAAAGGGTGTAAACGGAACGTTGTTGCTGAGATTTGGAGGTCCGTCTGTTTGTCTGTCCCTCTGTTTATAGCTAGAGCGTTGAAATTTTTACTAACGATATATTATCGTTCCCGCTTTAACAACAAACACTGAGAATTATAATAATTAAGGGGGGCTCTCATACAACAAACGTCATTTTTTTACCTTTTTGTTTGTCTGTCTGTCTTTCTGTCTGTCTGCCTGTCTGCCTGTCCGTCTGTCACCAGGCTTATCTCATGAATCGTTATAGCTAGATCGTTGAAATTTTCACAGATGATGTTATATACTGTTACCACTATAACAACAAATACTAATAATAAAATAATACCTAATAATAATTAAGCGGGGCTCCTATACAACAAACGTGATTTTTTAGCTTCTTTGCTCGATATCAATAGTGAATGGTTCGGAACCCTTCCTGCGCGAGTCCGACTCGCACTTAGCCAGTTTTTTTATTGAATTCGAACGCATTTATCGTTATGTCTTGTAAAACTTACGTAATATTTTAAATAACATAGCTTATGTGAGACAAACTCGGGATGACAATAATGATAAAATTGTTCTCATCGTCATTATGCTTTTCGATAAACTTGTCATCTTGTTATGCGCATGCGTTTTTTTTTAATATTTTGGCTTATTCTACTTGTCCTACATCTTCAATAATAAATATTTTATTATACATACATACATATCCGTCACGCCTCTCTCCCATTGGGGTAGGCAGAGACTACTTCCTTCCACTTGCTACGATCCAAACACACCTCTTTCGCTTCATCCACACTCATCAGTCGCCTCATACATGCCCGTCGGTTTAGGGTACTCTTGTCTTGGCCTTTCTTGAACAAATCCCCGATTTGATCGATTTAACTTGATGCTATTAATATTATAAATGTCAATGTTTGTGCCGATGGATGGATGGATGTTTGTTACTTCATCACGTAAAAACCACTGAACAGATTTTAATGAAATTTTACAATAACCTAGCTTGGACATCAGAATAACACATAGGATATATTATTTGCAGATACTTTGCGTTTTTTCAAAGATATGACGATAAATGCGTACGAAGACGCGAGCAACCTCTAGTGTTATATAAAATACATTCGTAATGCTCACTTAGGGCCTGTATCACCACTTACAGATAAAATTCAACTGACAGATAATACTCTTTATTATTATTATTTAGAAGAGAAATGAGGCGGTATTACAGATTGTGGTAGAAAAGAGAAGTTTACTAAAATCTATTGAGAACAGAAGAGGAAAGATGCTAGGACATTTGATACGACATGATTACTTCATAAAAAACATCATAGAAGGAAAAATTGAAGGGAAAAGGAAGAGAGGAAGACCCAGACGGACGTTCCCAGAACAGGTGAAGGAAAAGGCGGGTGTCATGTCGTATCAAGATGTTAAAAAGGAGGCAGAAAATAGGGAGGGATGGAAGAGGCTCCACCGACAAGAGCTTAGCTCTTAAATAAGAAGAAGAAGAATACTCTTTATTGCTACGTTGTCAACAGATGTTAGTAATACTCTTTATTGCTACGTTGTCAACAGATGTTAGTAATACTCTTTATTGCTACGTTGTCAACAGATATCGGCCCTACATACAAAATACACTTGTAATGCTCACTAAGGGCCTGTATCATCACTTAAAGATAAAATTTAACTGACAGATAATACTCTTTATTGCTACGTTGTCAACAGATGTTAGTAATACTCTTTATTGCTACGTTGTCAACAGATATCGGCCCTACATACAAAATACACTTGTAATGCTCACTAAGGGCCTGTATCATCACTTAAAGATAAAATTTAACTGACAGATAATACTCTTTATTGCTACGTTGTCAACAGATGTTAGTAATACTCTTTATTGCTACGTTGTCAACAGATATCGGCCCTACATACAAAATACACTTGTAATGCTCACTAAGGGCCTGTATCATCACTTAAAGATAAAATTTAACTGACAGATAATACTCTTTATTGCTACGTTGTCAACAGATGTTAGTAATACTCTTTATTGCTACGTTGTCAACAGATATCGGCCCTACATACAAAATACACTTGTAATGCTCACTAAGGGCCTGTATCATCACTTAAAGATAAAATTTAACTGACAGATAATACTCTTTATTGCTACGTTGTCAACAGATGTTAGTAATACTCTTTATTGCTACGTTGTCAACAGATATCGGCCCTACATACAAAATACACTTGTAATGCTCACTAAGGGCCTGTATCATCACTTAAAGATAAAATTTAACTGACAGATAATACTCTTTATTGCTACGTTGTCAACAGATGTTAGTAATACTCTTTATTGCTACGTTGTCAACAGATATCGGCCCTACATACAAAATACACTTGTAATGCTCACTAAGGGCCTGTATCATCACTTAAAGATAAAATTTAACTGACAGATAATACTCTTTATTGCTACGTTGTCAACAGATGTTAGTAATACTCTTTATTGCTACGTTGTCAACAGATATCGGCCCTACATACAAAATACACTTGTAATGCTCACTAAGGGCCTGTATCATCACTTAAAGATAAAATTTAACTGACAGATAATACTCTTTATTGCTACGTTGTCAACAGATGTTAGTAATACTCTTTATTGCTACGTTGTCAACAGATATCGGCCCTACATACAAAATACACTTGTAATGCTCACTAAGGGCCTGTATCATCACTTAAAGATAAAATTTAACTGACAGATAATACTCTTTATTGCTACGTTGTCAACAGATGTTAGTAATACTCTTTATTGCTACGTTGTCAACAGATATCGGCCCTACATACAAAATACACTTGTAATGCTCACTAAGGGCCTGTATCATCACTTAAAGATAAAATTTAACTGACAGATAATACTCTTTATTGCTACGTTGTCAACAGATGTTAGTTTTAATAAAATAACGTCTCAAGTGCCAACATACCTAGCAATCACAATAATAAACTATTTATATTCAATGTTTATGATATGTTATAACAAATGATGTATTGTTCATGCAAGGGCACGAATGTTTTAAAAATAATAGCGACCGCCCGCGTCTTCTTATGTAAATATTGTTAGCTGAAAAACTTACTAGATATCCTAATAAGTAATATTATTAATGTCAATGTTTGTGCTGATGGATGGATGGGTGTATGTTTGTTGTTTCACGCAAAAACTACTTACTGAACGGATTTTGACGAATCTTGGTAATACTGTAGCTTGTGCATCTGAATAACACATATGACGATAAATGCGATCGAAGTCGCGGGCAGCCTCTAGTAATATTATAAATCCTACTAATATTATAATGTTAATATTTGTGTTGATGGATGGATGGGTGGATGGATGTTTGTTAAACCCAGAACACACGGTGAAACGCAACTGCAACTGCTAGTTACTTTTGAGTTGCATCGAAGTTTCTGTGGTTTTTTAAAGGAGTCTATAGCAGAAACTTCGATGCAACTCAAAAGTAACTAGCAGTTTCAGTTGCGTTGCAGTTGCGTTTCACCGTGTGTTCTGGGCCTTACTCTTTCACGCAAAAACTACATAACGGATTTTGATGAATCTTGGTAATATTGTAGCTTGAGCATCAGAATAACACATAGGCTATAAATAACAGGCATAATGATTAAAAATTTTTTTCAGTCCGTCACTTACATAATTTTAAATTATGGACACGTATTTTCTCTTTTTTCGCTTAAATTAAGAACCGGCCGAGTGCGAGTCGGATTTCGGTCGAGTCGGACCGGACGGACAGCCAAGTCTCAGTAATAGGGTCCCGTTTTCACCCTTTGGGTACGGAATCCTAAAAAAATATACCCCTCTTTCTGGCACAGTCGGGTAAAAACACCTGGTATTGTAGGTACATACGTTATCAACAAAACCATAAATAGTACACAAGTTCGCACGTACTTAAATTCAAAATTACGGCTCTAATCATCATTATGGTAAATAAGTGCTATAATCATGCGCGTACGCTCATTATTGTCGCGATAGCAATGTAACCGGATGCGGTGACTGCACTTTATGTCTGCTATACTTCATTTCAGTGCAAGCTGCATGTAAGGTCAATTTAGATAATACTCCATTACACCTATTATTGTCACTGTCATTGTCAAATATCCGAATAAGATGGCACGATGTTTAATGGATTGTTAAGTTAATGAGGCTTTTATGCAACTGAGGTAGCTAAGTTGTTATACGTAGGTAATATGTAGTACATGCTACAAGGATCTTTTGGCACGTGGCGAAAATCGGAACTAACGATATCATCTTGTAAATTGTCATTATTTTGAGTTATTTATTCACCACCCACGCCCTCCTGACAATGTCACTCAAGTGCCAATAGATCCTTGTAGCCTTTCAGTATAGAACGAGGTGCCACATTTTTTTTATACATATGAGTTTATGACAGCGTGCCAAGGTTGGCACAAGTTTGTCATAGTTTTCTTGGTAGATGACCTGTCAAACGATAAGAAATTCCATACAAAAAGGTAGCCATTTTGCGCCAGACCAGGCACGCTAATCCAGACGGTATGACATCTCCTTATATATATTCTATACTCAAAGAAATTAGCACACTTGGGCCCCTGGCCTCGTGTAACAGGACCATGACAGATATGTATGTATGGTTCATAAGTCACCGATACTTTGTTTGCATGCGAGTCAGCGATTGACTATGAGACACGCTTCGGCATTGCCCGCGACTTCGTAATAGAGCGATTCATACTTTATTTACTACTATAAAAGATACACATTTCATTGTGAAAATCCCATCAATCGAATTGATACAATGCAATGTGTATCTTTGCTTAATCTATTATTAATAATATAAAAATGAATCACTCAAAATGTTAAGCGGAAATCTCGAGAGCAGGTGTACCGATTACGATAATTATTTTTTACCCGACTGCGCCAGAAAGAGGGTTATGTTTTTCGATAGTATGTTTGTATGTATAATTCTTTGCCACGCCCTTGATGGGCTTGATGGATTTTAGCTTGAGAGGTCTCGTTAGATTCGTATTTACAGTGAGAGTGATACTGGCTACATCAAAAAAAATTGCGTTTTTTAGACGCAGTTGGGTATTTTTAAATAAAAATTTAGGTCATTTTAGGAGTGGCAGCGTGTATAAATATATAATTTAATGCCTGTCATTCCTCAGGGAGACGGAGGTCACGAAACACGCGTTAAAAATTCAAGTGAAAAGAGCAGCGTTTGCCCTCTTCAGCCTACTTGTTTTATATCAGTCAAGGGAGGAAATGTGACGTTGTTTACCTGTAAAAAAGTAGGAACGTGACACTTTTCTGGCCTAGGACTTTTTTATGACTCGCAATGTTTTTATTTCATGATAACTTTAAAAATGAAATTGAGGGTTGAAGAGTTTAAAGGGTTTTTTTATAAATTGTATTTCTTTGTTCTTTTAAAATTTTAACTTCAAATTAAAATTAGATTAAGTATAAAATATCGAATTGAGTTTATATTTTCGTGTGATTTTTGCGTCACGAGTGTGTCTTTTCTTTAGAATAAAATTATAAAAAAATAGTTCATTTGTATTTTCGCAAGTATAGGGAAGTGCGGTCTTTATCTACGCCTACGAAAAAAAAAATAACTGGGAAAGGACTCCACTCAGCATATGTCATACCACAGTATTTACACAATCGCATGACGCTGATTTTCAGTGTAGCCAGGAAGAGGAAGCAAATATCCAATTTTGTCTATATCATAGGATAGGTTAGTGTGTTTATATCGTAGTAAGCGTACTTAGGGAAGTGGTGTCTGTCTACCCCGATGGGAGAGAGGCGTGACGGATATGTATGTATGTATGCCAATTGTACCTATAGGTATCATTATCTTATTACCAACACAAAAAAGTATGTAATGAAGTCTCATTCATTTAAAAGAGCCCTGCAATTGTCTAATTTCAACACGTTTCGGTCACGGCCTGCAAACTCTAAAAATTACCACCTCGCTCTTACATTACGTAACTATGTAACTTTACCGTTTTGTTTGTAACATGATCGCTGAGCAAGCATTAAAGGATTGTTGTGAAAGTCGTAGGAAGTCACGAGACAGGTTTGGCATTTATATAACATAGAACAACTCGGAATTTTCGTAATTAATTCTCTCATAAGAACCACGAAGGACTTCATCATCATTCAATATAAGAGCGTCGCTCTTGTCGGTGGAGTCTACGCCACTCGGCTCTGTTTTCTGCCATCATTTTGAGCACCTGATACGACAAAACTTCTATTCCCTCTTTTTTTTGATCAATGTAAGTCATTCGTAGAAGGAAAACGAAAGAGAGGGAGGAGAGGGAGAGGAAGGCCAAATAGAAGTTTCACACGAGGGCAGAACAGTGAGGCAGAACAGTCTGCAGCACAGTAATGCTACTGTTTAAACGCACAGAATAGTACTGTCTTCAACTGCCTTGACAAATTCTGTGCGTTTAAACAGTAGCAGTACTGTGCTGCCCACTGTTCTGCCTCACTGTTCTGCCCTCGTGTGAAACCGACATAACAGGTGCTCAAACGGACGACAGAGAATAGAGCAGATAGGTGAAAACACCGACAAGAGCGACGATCTTTTTAATGATGAATAACCATCTCCTTACAATAACAAACACAACAAAATAATCTAACCTTTTTATTTAAAAAAAACCCCGACTGCGTTTAAATAAAAACCTTTTTATTTACCCAGTGTCACTTTCACTGTAAATACGAATCTAATAACGACACCTCTCAAGCTAAAATCCATCAAGCCGTTTAGGCTGTAGAGCGTGCCAAAGAGTTATAAACATACAAAAATACATAGGTACATACTCTCGAAAAACATAACCCTCCTTCTGGCGCAGTCGGGTAAAAAGTGGGATAAGAACACTAGAAGCTGCCCGCAAATTTGTTCGCATTTATCGTCATATCTTGGAAAAAAAGCCGGCCAAGTGCGAGTCGGACTCGCGCAGGAAGAGTTCCGTACCATTCACTATTGATATCGAGCAAAAAAACCTAAAAATCACGTTCATTGTATGGGAGCCCCCGTTAATTATTATTATTGTTAAATTTTTAGTATTTGTTGTTATAGCGGCAACGGTAATACTTACATCGTTTGAGAAAATATCAACGCTCTAGCTAAAACGGTTCGTGAGATACAGCCTGGTGACAGACAGACAGCCGAGACTCAATAATAACGTCCCGTTTTCACCCTTTGGGTACGGAACTTTAAAAATGCTCTTAACTCTGCTTGTATACCTTTTTTTGGGTTGAATTTTGAGAATTATTTCACTACTAAGACTACTAACTAACAACACTAGATTCTGCTTAGTAATAAATATTAAACTATTGAAATAGTAATTAAAAATTTCACGGTTTTGAATAACATTACGGCACCGATTTATATACTAGAGGCTGCCTGCGACTTCGTACGCAAGCTTATAAATATGTTACAATACAATACAAATATTCTTTATTGCACACAAAGATATAAGGTACAGACACAAACAAGAATATAAGAAGCAACAGGCGGCCATGTTACAGTAATATTATAGCCTATGTGTTATTCTGATGTGCAAGCTATAATATTGTAGAGTTTCATTCAAATGTGTTCAGTGGTTTTGGCTTGAAAGAGTAACAAATATCCTTAAATCCATCCATCCAGCACAAACATTTATACTATAATATTAGTGGGAGTTAAATAAGTACAATTTTTAAAATGTAGTTCGGCCGGTCGTTTGTAGAATGCATCCAGATCATTGGGCCAAATAACAACCGAATGGGCGCCACTAGATGGTCACACACGCCGAAGTAGACCTCGAAAAAGATGGAGAGACGATCTGGATGCATTTTCACGGGAATGGCGGGACGCTTCCGGAGACCGTGTTAAATGGAAAGTCGCGGGGGAGGCCTTTGCCCAGCAGTGGGATCATGATGGCTAGCAAAAAATTTTTTATAAAAATACTATTTTTTTACAATATATGTCCTACTTCAAGCATTTACCATTATTAATTTTTTTAATGTTCCCACTACAGGGATACAAGTCTGAGGATACAAGCCCTCTCATACGAAGCGCCACCTAGTGGCAGAAAAAGTATCGAAAACCATCATTAACCTCAAAACTGTGGAACACAGCATCATTTACGAGGAAAAACTTAAAAAATCTCCGGCATGCGACACATCATAAAAAGACCATTCTTTTTTAAATAAACAAACACGAGAAGACAATGATATGTATGACGTCTAATTTATCTCCATACGGCAAAGGTTACGGCAATAATTTACTTGAGACGTACTCAGTGTGAGAGTTCATAGAATAGAAGCCTCAAATTGTCTTTTACTTTCTATACTAGTCGCAATTTAAGTAGGGACTTGATCTGTATGAATGAAAGTTCATATCGACAAGTTCAAATTATTAAATGCTAGTAATAGGTATTCTTATCATCATCACAATCAAATATTAAATCCGTACATGAGAAATAAATCTCAGAGGTAAATGTTAGATCGAAACCGCGTCTCCAAGATTGGAGACCGGCGTTCTCACAACTAGGCTACCGCTCGCTCATCATGTCTGTATATATGTATGTATTAATACGGATGTTCAGAAGGCCGCATTAACTTCAATTATTCATTTTTACTCGGCACGCATTCTCTAGTAATTACCGTTTAGCTAAATGTATTGAAACATACATTTTTGCGTATTACACTAATTTGGAGTGTCAATTACATTAAAGTGGTTAGTTTTAAACAAGGATCTACGCGCGATTTCGGACGCATTTAACGTCATATTTTGGAAAATTAACAAAATATCTTAAAACAATATAGCCTATGTGTTATTCTGAGGTGCAAGCTTCGTTATTGTAAAGTGTCGTTTAAATCTGTTTAGCGGTTTTTGCGTGAAAGAGTAACAAACACCCATCCATCCATTCATCCATCAGCATAAACATTGACATTTATAATATTAGTAGGACTAGCGGCTGCCCGCGATTTCGGACGCATTTAACGTCATATCTTGGAAACGTACACAATATCTAAAATATGTGATATGCTGATGTGCAAGCTGCAACATTGTAAGGTGTCATTAAAATCTGAAGTGGTCTTGTTCTGATTTTAGCCAAAGACAGAGATATAATATGTATTTAATGAAGAGTTAAATGGCATCGAACATATTTGTATGGAGCCTGGTATAGTAAAAATTTTCGGTATCAATTACACTCAACATCCCCTATTCGAGCTAGTAGAGAGAAAAAAAAGTTGGCGGCTACTGATGAAACTTACGTCAATCGATAGAGAAAAATATTATAAAACTATAGTATTTTGGACAAATGTCGAAAGTGATATACTTTCAGAGATATAGAACTTTGAAAATGTTCGCATGTAACAATTTTCAAAGTTCTTTCATTTTCAAAGTCTATGTCTCCGAAAGTATACCCATCACTTTCGACAATTGTCCAAAGTACTATAGTTTTATAATATTTTTCTCTATCGATTAACGTTAGTTTCATCAGTGGCCGTCAACTTTTATTTCTCCGTACTAGCTCGAATAGGGGATGTTGAGTCTAATTGATACCGTTTTTTTTTTACTATACCAGGCTCGATTCAAATATGTTCGATGCCGTTTATCTGTAAGTGGTAAAACGGGCAATTAATCGCATAGTTTTAAATTATTTAACTATGTTACTGTAAAACGTTAGACATGAGTAGGTAAAAAAAAAACCTAATTGAACAAAAACTGCATACATTGTTAAATCATGCTAAGTTTTGCACGATTTGCGTCTATGATGCATTAAAAACACGACGCAAACAACAATGTATTCAAAAACACGTATAACTAAGGAAAAATTTAAAATCTGGGAGTTGTTAGGGAAAAGCCAAGTACCTATCCTAAACCGACGTGCATGTATGAGGCGACTGATGAATGTGGATGACGCGAAAGAAGAGTGTTTGTATGATGGCAAGTGGAGGGACGTCTCTGTCTACGTAGATGGGAGAGAGACGTGACAGATATGTTTGTATGTATGCAGGTATGTAAAAAAAATAATCTAAAATAGGCATGACAAAAAAAAATTTTTGCACGTATATTTTTACAAGCTTTTATTTCTCTTAAACTAAAAATGACAAAGATACACTGGATTAAAGTTGCTCGTGACGTCACGCCTAAGTACGATTTTTACCTAGGAGTGACGTCATACCCCCCACTCCGTAACTTTGATGCTCTTTGTATTCATTTATACAATACAATACAAATATTCTTTATTGCACAAAAGATATAAGGTACAGACACAAACAAGAATATAAGAAGCAACAGGCGGCCTTATTGCTAGGTAGCAATATCTTCCAGGCAACCTTAGGGTAAGAAATAACGAGAAAGAGGTAATAATGGTTGCGGGTTTATGTATTTGATCAGGTAAAAAATGTGTTTCAAATATTTTTTAATAGCCTAAAAGACGGACTAATTATTTTTTGAATTTTTGAATGTAGTCATCATCCTTATGTGCTGTAAAGTTGATGTGGAACATACAAGACCCGCCGGCGACTTCGTACGCATTGATCATCATATATTGGAAAACTCACACAATATCTTAAAATAATATTATATAGCCTATCCTATAGGCTTGTAGCTCATCATAGTTCATTAATTGGTTAAAAATTATAATAATATTGTTTATAATTTAGGTAAACCAAATTGCACAAATTCTGTAAACTAACTGTAATCTGGTTCCCCAAGATACAGGCTCTGCCTAGTTTGGGGACCTCTGTTAATTTAGTTTAAGGCTGGATCTACTTAGGACTAATTTAAGTAATTGTGTACCTACACCGTGTAACTCAATGTGTGTACCTTTGTATTTCCTATTTCGGATAAATAAACAATATTTTCATTTTCATTTTCATAGCATCACAATCATTCTAACACATCTATGTATTACTCTAAGCGCCAAAGCACACTGTGAAACGCAACTGCAACGCAACTGAAACTACTAGTTACTTTTGAGTTTTTTTTCAACCAGTTTGAAACGTTTCGTTTCAGTTGCGTCGTGTGTGTGTGGTTTTCTAAGGAAGTCTATAGCAGAAACTGCGATGCAACTCAAAAGTAACTAGCGTTGCATTTTGCGTTTCACCGTGTGTTCTGGGTCTAATGTGTAAGCTATTATATAGTAGTCATCATCATTAAATTTAAGAGAGTCGCCTTTGTCGGTGGAGTCTACGCCAGCGCCGCCACTGCTCAGCTAGCTTAGCATACACTCCGTGACAAGACGTTGTCATGCGTTTGTCACGCTTACGTCTCTGTCTATAGTTTTAAATGTGATAAGGACAGCATACGTGAGATAATTGTCGCGGCACGCCGTGCTAAGCCCCCTGTTCTGCATATTGTAGAGTTTCATTAAAATCTGTTCAGTGGTTTTTGTGTGAAAGAGTAACAAACATCTTTTCATCTTATTCATGCATATGCATACAATTGACATTTATAATAGGTATTAAATTAGTAGGATGTCCAAGCTAATCTAATAATAAGAAATGAAGAAACATTATACTGAAGTAGGTAGGTTACAGTGACTCACCATCGGCTTGTAAAGAAGGAAAAGGGATACGTTCATCTCTTTTGCACTTCTCGGAAGCTTTCGGTATGCGCACGCGCAAGTGCAAAAGAGATGAACGTATCCCTTTTCCTTCTTTACAAAACGATGGTGAGACACTGTAACCAACTGAGCAACTGTTTCCTCTTAAACCATACAAAGTGTTCATACTTCAAGCACACTCCATTCCCTATTTTTTTTACACAACATGTAACACTTTTAACAACTAATGGCTGAAAAAAAAAACTATCTGTGTTTTCATACTTCAAGCAAAATCCTAAAAATTTTTTTTTAAAACATAAATTTCTATTTAACTAACCAATTGTTTACCGTAAAGTTGCCTGGAAGATATTGCTAAAATAACAATAAGGCTGCCTGTACCTATTTCATAATTACACTGTGTACTGTTTGTGTAGGTACATTGTGTGGGTACATTGTGTGGGTACATTGTGTAGGTACATTGTGTAAGTACATTGTGTAGATACATTGTGTAGGGGTACATTGTGTAGGTACATTGTGTAGGTACATTGTGTAGGTACATTGTGTAGGCACATTGTGTAGGTATATTGTGTAAGTACATTGTGTAGGTACATTGTGTAGTTACATTGTGTGGGTACATTGTGTAGGTACATTGTGTGGGTACATTGTGTAGGGGTACATTGTGTATGTGTAGGTACATTGTGTATATTATAATGAGTATTTGTGTTGTATTGTAACACACTGCAATGTGTTATATCCTTTGATAAGTTGTCCCTTAGATTTGAGCTTTCAGGCCTTGCACCGTCTCCAGAAAAAAATTATCTGACAGATATTTTTTACCTGTCTCTAAAACGTCATGTTTTATGAAATAGACATAGGTTTATCTGGCAGTTAATTTTATCTGTAGGTTGTATACTTAGTTTTAGATTATCCTGCTGATATTATAAAATGTCAATGTTTTTGTCGATGGATGTGAGGATGTTTGTTACTCTTTCACGCAAAAACCACTGAACAGATTTTAATTAAACTTTACTTATATTGTAGCTTGCACATGAGAATAACATGTAGGCTATATTATATTATGTTATTGTGTAAGGTTTCAAGGATATGACTATAAAATGCGTAGAGAGCCGCGGGCGGCCACTAGTCAGATACCTATATAAACGAAAATTGAATAATATAACCTACTTAAGCATTAAGCACAATGCTTACCTTCCTCTCACAAATCTTAAACAAACTCAAAATATACTAATGAAAAACATTTCAAAATGCTATTTATTATGTGCAAATACGAAAACCAGTTAATAATATATGATAGGTAAAACTTGTGAGTAATTTTCGAACATTTTATTCAGAATTTCTAATTAATGTATTCATTTTCTAGATCAAGAATTAGATTTTATGCTATTTACAGTACAAATGTACATTTAAAAGTAAAAATAACTGCTTTTAAAAGCTTACACAGCTTATTTCGAAGCTAAATCGCAGCATATTGCTGTATCTAGGGCAATAATACATTCTCACCTTGAATTTTATATGTAAATATAAACATAATGAAGCAATTCGTATTTAGACTAAAACTGCTTAACTAATCACTAATGAAGCGAAGAAATATTTAGTTTACTCACCAAATACACGATTTAGCGGCTGTTCTTTCGACCCAAATCATGTAAACTCGCTATAAAACTTACGTAAAATAACCCGTCTTGAAATCTCGTATAAATTAACACAACACACAATTTTGTCTTAAATGTCCCGTTTTCACACAGTTGTTTTAATCAGAATTTGTATTTAACACTTAACTACAATTTCTTCAGCAAAATGATGAGTTATTAATGAAAACACTAAAATTTATGGCCAAATTATCGATTAGATGTTCGTAAAATTCGTTTCACTCGCGAATTTTATGACACGCAGCTACTACGGAAATAAATAAAGATAAAAATGATAACTGTGATAAGTGAAAACGTTCAATTTAGGCCCCACAGTCAGTGATTACGATATAAATAAAATAATAATAAAATTTTGTAAAAACGATCGGCAATTCAGAAATTGTTCAGAAAGTGATGTACAAATACCTACAATAGGTAGAATAGGTACCTACTTAGTTCACATGACGTTAATGACATTTGGTTTATGTGTTGCTAATTAAATCTAACTTTTACTACTAATAAGTCACAAGGTTACAAGACTTTCCATTCCATTTGATTGATTTATCAGATAACCAGCACCTTGTAGCGTTAAATTTTAAGTAAAATTCATCTAAATTGACATTCATTTAGGTCGTCAATGAGTTTTGTGAAGGATAAAATGTTCGCCATTTATCACAACAGCTTACAAACTACCATTTATGTTAAAGCTATTATTAATGGCAACACTGACAATGAAGTACGTTCCGTTACATGTAAGCAATGATTTGCTTTTAAAAGAATAATGAAGTTTTCATGATGTACAATATTAAATTATAGTCATAATCATCTATTTTTATGTTTAGTAATTAAATGTAAACTAAGATCTGTCATTTAGGTTATTTAATTTATGATTCAGGGCTGTAATTTATTGAAAGTATCGAGTGAACTGCGTAGAACTTAGCTCTAATAAATTCGACGTTGACAATTTGCCTTGCCATGCTTGACAGCAAGCAGCTGCGGTTTTGTTGTTGTCGTGAATCTGATTTTTAAATTATTACGCTGTATTCTTGTAATACAAAGCGAAAACTGTTAAGGTACCTATATTATCGTCTTCTTCAGCACAAAATAATTTGTGTCCCGCTGAATTTTTCACAACTAAAACTAAAATATAACCTCTTTATTTAAAAACAGAACTTATTTGCCATATTTATGCAGTTTTATATACAAGATTTAGCTTTAGTTTCCTAATTTAATTAATTTGCCGTAGGTATTTCATTAAGTATACATTTTTTATATTAACTTTTATACCTATTCAAAAACACATCTTCAATAATTAACTCGAAAAAAAACCGTTCTTAAAATTACTCTCCGATCGAACTTTCAGATAAAATGTCGGACACAGAGCTAGACGCTTCGGAACTAGGTACGAAATCCTATTGGGAGAACACTTACGTAAAGGAAATAAACAACTTTGAGGACCATGGAGACCCGGGGGAGGTATGGTTTGGTGAAGACAGTGCTTGTAGGGTCATAGAGTGGATCTGTAACTGTGATATTGATAAAAACACTGCTGTTATTGATCTAGGTATGTAAAGTATGATAATTTGAAAAAATATATGTTACAATTTTATACCAATTACTTTAACTTAGATTAATTGTGTGCCTGACAGTCTATATAATCCATATTTAATTTTAAGATCCTCAATTTACTATATGGTTGGCAATAAACTTGCGACTTTATTAGTACCTACCTATGTATCGTTATATCTTACATACATAGGTACTAATAATGCTTATTACAATATTGGCTTATTGTAAGCTGCCAAGATTCATCAAAATCCAATTAGTAGTATTTGTGTGAAATACTAAAAAATATCCTCACATCCACCCCTCCATCCATCAACACAAACATTATCATTTCTCATGCACAAAACACTTAAGTTTAAAAAACTATTATTAAAAAGACAAAATAAGTATATTTGTTTTTTTTTTTTAATCCAGGTTGTGGCAATGGATACACATTAATAGAGCTAGCTAGAGAAGGATTTAATAATCTATTAGGAGTGGATTACTGTCAGGAAGCTATCACATTAGCTGAGAAAGTATCTAAGGAGTTTCCTATTATTAAATATAAGGTATTTATTAAATTTAAAAATAAGATTTGTATGTCTTGATCTGACTAAGTTTTTAGTAAGCTGCCTTGTGTAGGTACTCAATACTCAATGGTTTATTGCTCCAAAAAAACTTTACATAACATATAAAAGCTCACAATATTAACCGCTTCGTGAGTCTTTAGCCTGAGTCTGCTCTATTCTTCGCCGTCCATTTGACCATCTTACACAACTTCTATTCCTTCTTTTTCCTCTGTGTCCCATAGTAGAAGTTGTTTGTTATGTGGAGTAGGTACCTACATGCATATCCTTTGTCTGTAGAAGTCACCCTGTTTATTAAAATGTTCTGATTTCAGAAATTCGACATAATTCAAAACAGTGTAACGGAATTAGGTAAGAAATTCGGATTGGTTCATGATAAAGGGACGTATGACGCAATTAGCTTGAACCCAGAGAACCCTAAACAACAACGGCAGAAGTACATTCAACAGGTTTTTGATATGTTAGATAGCAATGGTTAGTATATCAATGTTTTTAAGTAAGTTAGGGCCGCACACCTGACGGAGCGCAGCGCAGAGCATTTTTGATTGCCATATTATTATCGACATTGTTCTCATTAGAATAATATTCAAAATCAGTTAAAACAACAAATGAACATCGAAGCATCGAATCTACTAAATGCGAATGTTGTATTAACTGATTTTAAATTTTTTTCTAATGTGAACAATGTCAATAATACCTCGTAATATGACAATTAAAAATGCTCAACTTCTATTTAAAATTAGTTAAATAAAATAAAGAAGCCTTTTTATTTTACAAAGAAAAAACAATATTTTGCGGCCCTGCAAGTCTAACAAAAAAAATATATTTAAGCAAGTTTAAAAAAGTTTTCTTGTTGTAGACAGAGACCCCTCAGTTCCACTAGCTACGATAAAAACACACCTCTTTCGCTTCATCCTCATTCAAGTCTTTTTTTCAGGTCTTTTCGTTATAACATCTTGCAATTGGACAGAAGATGAACTTGTGCGACATTTTTCTGAAACCCTAACCTTAAAACGTGTAATACCAACACCACAGTTCAAATTTGGCGGGAAAACTGGCAGTATGGTGTCCTCTGTTGTGTTTGAGAAAAAATAAAATGTATTCAATTTTATCTTGTTTTTTTTGTTGGCTGTATGGTCTGTGGTCAATGCCTAAGTCGAAGAGAAGAACTGAAAAAAGTTGCCTTATTTTTTAAACTTTTTGGCGCGAAAACTTTTTTGGACGCGCGCAATCTATCGTAGCAAATTAAAAAGGTAGATTAATTAATTACCAAAATGCTTAGAACAAAGGACCAATATGCTACCGAAAGTATTGAAAGTATGCTACCGACAAATGGATTACTCGAAGCGAGGACCCGAAATTAAAACTGAGAAGACTGAAATTGAATCTGTGGGTCAAGTCAAGTCAGTCAGGGGCAGTGCAGGTGGGTGCGTACCAACCACATTTTAAAGAACGTGTGGCGTACCTTAAATAAATTAAAATTCTTTCCTTGCATGGATGGGTTCAAAAATTAACGCTATCTTCACTAAGTATTACTTAGTAGTTGTACTCGTACCGATTTACTTACATTATTTTTGAGGATTAATGTAAAGTTGTGGTGCGTTGAAGTTCCCAACTACTATACAAATTAGGTATGGTATGTCCAACTTAATTTGTGTTGAAACGCTACCCACTACTTACTTATAGGTAAGTTGCTCGAAGTGCGTACCTACCTACGCAGTTTTGTCGTCGCCTATATTGTGACGACCGATCCACACAGTTCATCCAAGAGAGTATTCGCCTCATACGCTATTCATAATTAAAATTGGGGAAATCAAACAATACAAAATAAATATGATTGATAAATAACGTTTATTAAATACAGATATATTAACAGATAATGCTATAAGTGGCTTAAAACACAATTATCTAATCACTGAATAATTATTTCATTACAAATCTTAGGCGAGGTTTTAGAAACTACTTAGAGGTGCGTACAGACCTTGTTACATAACATGTTATTTAACATTTTTATATAACATGTTTCACATAATGTGGACACTGAATGTTATAAAATATGGTATAGTAACATGTTATTGATATGTACAACAATGTTATATAACTTTGATCGCGTGGATTGTACTGAAGAACGACAAACGACAATGGTTATATAACATTGTTATATTGCATTGTTATTCTAATGTGTACAGTATTATTTTATGTTGCAATGTTGAATAACAAGGTTACATAGTGTGGATGTGTTATAAAACACAAGTTAAATAACATGTTATCTACATGGTCTGTACGCACCTTTATAAGTGTGATATAAAATACATTTTTAAATAAATACGAAAACAACGCATTGTTTTCACTATTTTCCGGTTATTTTTTGCATATAGGGTTAAGGAGGAAACAGTTGCTCAGTCGGGTACAGTGACTCACCATCGGTTTGTAAAGAAGGAAATACAGTTCATTTCTTTTGCACTTGCGCTTGCAGGTGCCGAACGCTTCCGACAAATGCAAAAGAGATACACGTATCTTTTTTCCTTCTTTACAAACCGATGGTGAGTCACTGTACCCGACTGAGCAACTGTTTCTTCCATAACAATGCAGGCAATTTATACCTAAATAGCCTACCTTCAACAGAAGTGCCAAAACCCATTGATTTATACCACAGACGTTTGAAAGCTGCTGTAGCTTGCAGGTTACATTTATACCTACTTAAGTAAGTAGGTAGTAAATATTCAAACACTAGATTTAATTTAGGTACCTACAGACTGGCCAAAAATAGTAGAAATTAAAAAGTGGCAACACTAGTGTCGTCCCGTTTTTCTTAGATTGATTTGAAAGGGACGACGCTACAGTGTTGCCACTTTTCAATTACTTACTACTCTTTTTGGCCAGTCTGTACCTTCTGTTTCTGAAATATATAGGGTGACTTTAAATTAGTGAACGATAGGAAATGATATGCATGTACTCGTGATAATAAACAACTTTTACTATAGGGCCAAGGTCGAAATCGTTCAAAAAAATTGGTCCCCCATACTATCAGCTGATGCATTTTGTATGGGAAGTTTTTTTGAATGATTTCGACCTTGGTCTACAGTAAAAGTTGTTTGTTATCACTAGTACATGCATATCCTTTTCTATCGTTCACTAATTTAAAGTCACCCTATATATAAATAACTAAGTAAATAAAATTTGTAGTCCAATATCCCATTTTTAAATACCTAATCCTTACCCAATTTAAAATTTTACTCAAGCACATATTTAATACAAAGTTACTATTTACATTTAGTAAAGTATATTTTCTTTGATACAATAGCCCTGTAGTGAAAAGCTGACTAAGTTTGCTAGAAACAGTATCCCCCTTATTACAAAACGAGTTTTATTTATAATTCTAGAACTAACTCATGTAAATAACGTTTCGACTACAGACAAAACGTCAAAAAAAAAAATGTTAGTCCTAGAACTATATTTAAAACTTTTTTGTTATAACGGGGTATTTTTTAGAATTAAATTCATCGCCAGTAACTAATATTAGATAACAATGTTAAAGTGGCAATTCAGTCAAACGATATAGTGAAAAGAAGGTAAAAATAGGTAGTTTAAAAAACTAAAACACGCTTTAGCTCGCACTAAACATGCTCCATCATCAGATCAGTTCGAAAGTACCATATTATTGTATTGTCATCAGAACTCAGAGCGTGTGCAAAATTTCATCCTATTCGAAGACCGGGAAGTGGGTCAAATTAAGATTCCATCCAAGATTTGTTTACATACATAGTTACTTACAAGTGAGGCTAATAAAAAGCGTGTAAAAATGTAGGTATATTATAAAATAACTAAAATAAATTAGGCATTTTATAATTTGCCGGAAATATAAATACTCCAATATATCGTTTTTATCTTCAATCTTTTACATTAAAAATATTTTAATTTAATTCAAAGCGATCCACACCCATAAGTAAAATGACTAAAGTTTTACAATCTCTAATGAATATTTCATATTGTGATGTAATATTTCATTTACTAAATGCCTAACTGGGAAACAGGCATTTTGTAAAATAACTAAGGTAGTTAGATACATATTTTGAATGTAATTTAGTAACTAATTTCACAATATGACTGTTTCATAAAATAGTTAAACCGCAGTAAAATATGATCTCTAAGTGCCCGTTTCACTATCTAAAGATAAAATTTAACTGACAGATAAACCTATGTCTATTTCATAAAACATGGCGTTTTAGACAGAGACAGGTATAAATATCTGTCAGATATTTTTTATCTGTAGATGATGAAATAGGCCCTTTTAGTCTTTTATAAATATTCTTTAATATAACCAATTAAAATCCAAAACCTCATAACAAACAAAATATACTTAATTTAAAAAATCTATGTAAATGCTTATACGGAATTTTTAAAGTTTATTTTGGAACCAATGATAAAGCTTTTTATACAGGGTGTAACAGAAAGGGTATATAAAGCCGAAACACAGCGATAGTCCTCATGAAACTGAACAACTTTCCCCAAGGAACATGGGTCGTAACTCGAAAAAAATTTTTGGATCACCCATACTTACTCGATCAGCTGATCGGGCATTTTGTATGGGGAGGCGAAATTTTTTTTTTCGAGTTACGACCCATGTTCCTTGGGGAAAGTTGTTCAGTTTCATGAGGATTATCGCTGTGTTTCGGCTTTATATACCCTTTCTGTTACACCCTGTATATATTCTTAAAATTTAGACCTTATTACCTACAAAATAATGTTTACATTTTTGTATCACCCGGGGACCTATGATCCATATTTACTAATCTAGAGAGAATATATAAATGTCTAATTAATTTATAAATCTACATTTTTAGGCATTCTATGCTTTAAGTATTTTAAATTAAATAAGGTAAAGAAATCAATTCAAAATTAACATGTTGTTACTGCAAGTAAACTGACTTAGATATTATAAAAAATAATATTAATTAAATGAATCTATTTGCATGAACATAGTATACAGGTGCAGTTTAATAATTTAGCATTGAGGTACAGAGTGATTGAATCTATTTCAAGGAAACTTCTTTTAAAACATTATTTGTGCGAATCCCGACGAATTATATATTCTACTCAAATTCTACAAGATATGTTACATGCTTAGGATAAAGCGCCACATTTTTTACATTAGCTCCCTTAATTTTTGCATTTATCACTGATCTACCTATAAAAGGCATTCATTTTTTAAACCTTTTGAACACACTCAATCTCTTCACAGACGAATAAAATTGACAATATTTTACAAATAACACCACGTTACCTAAAAACATTATAAAAAGGAGTCCGTAATACACGTCGTTGGTTTTTAAATCAATACCAACGTTTTTTATCAGCTACATCCTCTCACAGTATTTATCTTCGTCCTTGCTCTTGTAGATCAAATAACCGAGTACTACTGTAACAGCTGTCATGAAAAGAGTTAAGAATTGGAAAAGCTTCAAACTGGCGACTTGTTTGTTTAACCCTTCGTAGTTCATTTGTAGATTATTCAAAGCATTGGTGACTGAATCCGATTTGATATCGTGTTTTGTGTCCACGACGTTCCCATTTGCAGTTACGCTCTCAGGGAATTGACATTTTAGTCTATATTCATCAACTTTGCTTCTTGATGAATTTTGCCAGATTTCTGCCAGTTCGGTTTGTGACAGATCTGTTTTGGGTATCTGCACTGACATGACCAGGAAACGATCTTTCGTGACCGTCCTCGTCTGGAAACCTGATTGGACGACAATCAAGACAGTCTGACTCGCGCCAGCGGCTAGCGTGCCCGAACTGGGCCTTACTCTGAATTTCTCAGGGGAAGTCGTTCTGATTTTAAACGAGACCGCGCTCTCGTCCATATTGGTGATGGTGAACTGGCCGCTGATTTCGTCGTTTTCATTTTTGAACATTATAACGTCGTTTGGCACGAGACGGAGCATTTCTCCTGGAGAATGATGATCTCCTTGCTCGGCGAATGTGACTTTCTTGGTCGTGCTGTCGCGGTTCTCGGGTACGAATTTGAAAGTGTAATCATCCTTGCCTCCCCAGCAGGACAGCGCTTGTTCTAAAGGCACGAAGTCTTTTATAGTATCTTTGGTGACAAATTTCATCTTTTCCACAGCTCTGGCTGGTAGTAACTGCTTGACAACTTTGAATGCAGCGTTCAACATCCAAGGTAGCTGATATATGACGATATAGTTCAAAAAGTATGGATAATGTAGTTTGAATAGATCAATTAAGTATTTTATTAAGTCCATGTCCATGTTACTTAAGCCACATCCCTCCATGTCAAAGAATAACGTAACACGTTGACCGCCTTCTTCTCTTTCGACTCTATCAAACCAGTAGATGATTACTTTTTTCAGTTCTTCCATGTCTTTTTGGCCTTTGACGTGGTTTTTGCATTTGACAATCATAAGCAGACACCCGTCGATGTCTCTGCCGCGAGGAAAGAAAGTTCCTGGAATCAGAAAGCAGAGGGTTAGCTTTGTTGAAAGAAACTTGAAAAGATAAGAAAATTAGTACAGTCTGACCAAAAAGAGTAGATATTAAAAAGTTGCAACACTGTAGCGTCTCGTCCCTGTCAAATAAATCTAAGCAAAACGAGATGACACTACAGTGTTGCCACTTTTTAATGTCTACTCTTTTTAGTCAGAATACACATTGCAGTTAAAAATATAGTAAATAAGTATATTCGTACCTGTTGATTAGTATAAATGATGCCATGACTGTTAATTAAATCCAAAATGAAAGTCCAATTTCAAAGTTCATAATTTAATCTTAACATAAAAATAAGTTAACTTTAAAATAATTAAACTACTAACCTAAGTCTCAGTTTGCGATGGAATGATATAATATAAACGTAGTTGTTGACTAGGCATTTTATAAAATACCTAACTATTTGATGAATTGCCTGAATTTTATGTCCAGAAACTTTAATTTCGAAACTAAAGTATAGTTTATTTGGAATGTAGCACCAAAAAGTTGTTAAAATCTTACGTTTTTCTAATATTTATATTCTAAAATTACTGTATATTTGTAAAATTAAAACTATTACGTTTGTACTTACATTTGTTTTAATATGGCATTGTAAAATAAAACTTACATTTTATAAAAACATAACATTGTATAAAGTCTGCCATATAGTGTCTGGCATTAGTAGGTAACTAAATCACGTAAATAACGTGTCATCTTAACATGATTTTATAACCTATAATTTAAATGCCTTTCAAAAAAGCCTACAAAATATATTTGTACTATAAATATGCCTAAACAATTATCCAAAAATACATTTCCACTTCTTAACCTAATCCAGCAATTATCACATAATTTCAATCTGTTACTGTTACATAAATACGATATTTTATGAAATGGCTAAAGATTTTCTGGTTAGATTACGAAATGCCTAATGGTATCTATACACCAAAGTCGCCGGGCTAGCTGCATAACCCGCCG
This sequence comes from Anarsia innoxiella, assembly GCA_947563765.1. NCBI lineage: Eukaryota > Metazoa > Arthropoda > Insecta > Lepidoptera > Gelechiidae > Anarsia > Anarsia innoxiella. Next base: position 2,064,221 of record OX387419.1, read on the forward strand.
GCTTAAACAATCATGCCGGCGGCTTTACGTCATACGAATGGCAGCTGTCAAAAGCCGGTGGCTTAACACCATCTTAACACGGCGGCTACTGCCGCGCCGGGCCGGTAGCTTAGGTGTACCATAACGCTACGATGAAACGTCAATTCTCAGTTGAAAATATTTTTATCGAAACTATATTGTTTCACAGTATTTCTCTCCATGGCCACCCATGCTCTTGTAGATCAAATAACCGAGTACTACTGTAACAGCTGTCATGAAAAGAGTTAAGAATTGGAAAAGCTTCAAACTAGCGACTTGTTTGTTCAACCCTTCGTAGTTCATTTGTAGATTATTCAAAGCATTGGTGACTGAATCCGATTTGATATCGTGTTTTGTGTCCACGATGTTTCCATTTGCAGTTACGCTCTCAGGGAACTTACATTTTAGTCTATATTCATCAACTTTACTTCTTGATGAATTTTGCCAGATTTCTGCCAGTTCAGTCTGCGACAGATCTGTTTTGGGTATCTGCACTGACATGACCAGGAAACGGTCTTTCGTGACAGTCCTCGTCTGGAAACCTGATTGGACGACAATCAAGACAGTCTGACTCGCACCAGCGGCTAACGTGCCCGAACTGGGCCTTACTCTGAATTTCTCAGGGGAAGTCGTTCTGATTTTAAACGAGACCGCGCTCTCGTCCATATTGGTGATGGTAAACTGGCCGCTGATTTCGTCGTTTTCATTTTTGAACATTATAACGTCGTTTGGCACGAGACGGAGCATTTCTCCTGGAGAATGATGATCTCCTTGCTCGGCGAATGTGACCTTCTTGGTCGTGCTGTCTCGGTTCTCGGGTACGAATTTAAAAGTATAATCATCCTTGCCTCCCCAGCTCGTTAATGCATGTTCGAGAGGTACCACATCTTTGACATTATCTTTGCTTGCAAATTTAATGATTTGCGTGGCTGATGCTGGAAGAACCTGTTTGATAACCTTAAATGCAGCAGATAGAATCCAAGGTAACTGATAAATAATGATGTAGTTAAGAAATTCCGGATAGCGACGTTCTAAAAGATCGATTAAATATTTAATTAAGTCCATGTCTAAATTTCCAAGGCCGCATTTGTCCATGTCAAAGAAGAGTGTAATCTTTTGACCCCCTTCCTCTCTTTCTAATCTATCAAACCAGTAAATCATGATTTTCTTTAATTCCTCCATATCCATTTTGTCTTTCGAGTAGTTTTTGAACTTCATCACCATAAGCAAACACCCGTCAATGTCGCGGCCGCGAGGGAAGAATATGCCTAAAATTAAAATGTGCATGAAATAAAAATTAAAAAGAAAACAAAAGATATTAAAATTAATTTATGGATTTGGCAACATTGTATTCAGCATGAATGTTTAAAAAAACAATATAAGCAGTTTTAAAAATTGAATTTATGCATTTTGCAGAGCTAACATATTCTATCCTTTATTTTACCATCAATTAGATAAAGACAGAAAAGAGGCACATGAGAAATTGCAATAATGTAATACCCAATAAAAAAACAAACAACAAAAACAAAACAACAAACAAACAAAACAATAATAAAAAAATACAATAATTCTATAAGTTTTATATTTTTTATAAATAGGTAACTAACAGTAACAACACAAACAAGAAAAAGCTTTAGGTAAGTACATCACAGATAACGTGTTTTCAGCTGGTCCTAAATTTAAAATATAAAAAATTTAACTACTTCTCAATTGAAAACCTCTGACAGCCACAAACACCCTGAACCTATCTGCTTATAGGTCGATGACTGATTGCAGATAAAAGGAGAACAAAAAAAAACTACTTCTCATAGACTTCATAGATGGCGCTAGTTGCTAAGGTGCGTTGGTAAATGTAGGTACATAGAGAGCGTTTTTTTTTAGTTTTCAAGACGAGATTCACTAGAATTAACTTTCTTCCAAGACTTTATAGTTTGATATCTTATTTTGTAGTTAAATACGAAAAAATTCTACGTACCTACAAGTTTTTTTTTTCTCTAGCCATTAAGATCCCACTGCTGGGGAAAGGCCAAGCAGTAACATGCATTAACGAGCTGGGGAGGCAAGGATGATTATAAATAAGAATATGTAAGTAATATTTTATCCAAAATCTTTAACTGTCAATTTCTCATAACGCCATCTACCGAGCCTTAACGAAACTATTTATCTTTCCTATTAGTACTTAATAAACATCAATTAGCTTCGAAATTGATCTGCAATTCTACTAAAATACAGATGTTCATAGAAACGTAATGATTGCTAATTATAGAACCTTGACTCAAAAGTTACTTCACATTTAAGGCCGGCGCACACCTGACGTTGCGCAGCGCAGAGCATTTTTGATTGTCATATTATTATCGACATTGTTCTCATTAGAATAATATTCAAAATCAGTTGACACTACATTCGCATATTTACTCAATACTCAATCATTTATTGCACTCCACAGGTTTTTACAGATCTTATAAATAACTTAAAGTATCAAATGTGGACCCTGATTAGGACACGGCAAATTGTGTAGCAAAGCTACGAATTTAAAACTAAAATGAGATCAGTTACAACAATATTGTAAGTCGCTTCCATGCTCATTTGTTGTGTTAATTTTGAATATGATTCTAATGAAAATAATGTCGATAATAATATGACAGTCAAAATGCTCTGCGCTGCGCTCCGTGAGGTGTGCGCCGGTACCTAGAACCAAGTCTAAGGTCAGGTTATTGTTTGAACAATGTAAAAATTGTGAAGCAACATTGATCTAAGGTATCTTAACAATATTATAAATGTCAATGTTTGTGACAATGGATGGATGTGAGGATGGTTGTTAGTTTGTTACTCTTGAAAAAAATTTTTTTTCTAATCTAACCGCGTTCAGTGCACGCTCTATAAGCGGCTTTACTGCATGTAGGTATACATATGACGATCGAGAAAAAATAATTGAACAGATTCTGTTGTAACTTTACAATATTGTACATTAGAATAACTAAACTAACTAACTAATAAATAATATAATAAAAATAATTGATTTTAAGATATTGTGTAAGTTTTCTAAGATATGACAATAAAATAAGAAAGTAATACAAAAGGACCAGTTTTAAAAAAATCATACGAATAACATACAAAACAACACCATGTAAGTAATTAAAAATTACATAAACACTCAGATTGTTTCACAATAAACACTTCAAACCAAAACATTCACAATTTACAATAAAATAGAAGACGACTTATTTCTCTTAAAGTAACAAAAAATAGCTATTTATACTATCACATAACACAAATAAAATATAGATATGTAGATGGATACTTACTTATATAAAAACATTAAATAAATCTTCAGAAACACGACACCGTAATAGAACTTATATTAAGTATAAAACTGTATTGAATATTTAAGTATAGAATAAGTATGTAAGGCTTAGACCCAGAACACACAGGGAAACGCAACTGCAACTGCTAGTTACTTTTGATTTGCATCTAAGTTTCTGCTATAGACTCTTTTAGAAAACCACATATGATGCAACTAATCTGAAACGTTTCAAACTAGTTAACTTCTTATCTTCAAACTAGTTAAACTAGAAACTTAGATGAAACTCAAAAGTAACTAGCAGTTGCAGTTGCGTTTCTCTGTGAGTTTTAGGCCTTAAGTTATCCCTTAGTGCTCGAAATAGGGATAAGGAAGTAGGTACCTTAACTTTTACCCTGCAGTGCCATTACATGCCGAGATTGTATCATTTATACAAAAGGGCTCCCAAAAAAGCAATACAATACACTATAGTTGACTAGAGGACAGGACTATAGAGTTTAAATTAGAGAAAACAAGTGGAGGAGATGAGAGAGGGAGATATGGAGGTAGCAAGAGAAGGAATATAATTTATACAGGTGTTAGGAAAAGTATCACTTTCCTTTTAACCAGGTTTTTTTCATGGAATGTGTTCTACATCACTAACACTATACCTGGTTAAAAGGAAAGTGATACTTTTTCTAACAACCTGTATTATGTAAAAAGATGGTATAGGTTTCAGCAAATAAAGTATTTTTTGTATTGGACTTAAAGGAACCTTTCCTACAACTTTGTGTTGTAATAATCATAATGTCATGATAATGTGTTCAATACTCTTATCAGATAACCTACTCAGATACATGTTAATTTCAATCAAAGAATTGCATTGCATTAAAAACTTTTTTGGCTTTCAGGGCTTCATATAGACTCAACCCTTTGCATTAAGAATTAAAAATAATAAAATAAAAAAATAAAAACCTACCTTCGTTCACATAATCCATTCGTATGTTACTATCATTGATTTCATTAGCGCCGACCACTTTCCGCCACAGAAGGATGTCCCATAGCATGTCGGCTGCCGACTTCGCGTCATTTTTCTCCTGATGAGCAATCACTCTGTTCAAATATTTATCATCTTTCACCCTCTCTAGATCTAAGGGATGAAATTCCCCTGGAGGATTTGGTATGCCTTCTTTTAACCGGGCTTCGAAAAGCGCGCGAACGTCCGACGGTGAAGCCATTTGTAGGAAAACTAAGCTGAAAAGGATGTTCTTTATTTGCCCGTGGAAAACCTAGACTTTAGTCGCGGATATGGAGAATTATCAATAGATGAATCAACGAGTACGTGCGAATAGCGATTAACGACACGGCTGACAACAAAGTGCAAAGATTGACATTTCGAAATGTCAATGTGTAGTGATGGGATGCTAATTGATTTCGATTGAGATATATCGACTTCTGACGCCTGCTGTAAGGTAGGGTGTCCCGAAAATCTTTTTTTTCGATTTTCGATACACAAGACCCCTCAAAAGTTGCGTAATTAGACATAGATTACGGTAAAAATAATTTAAAAAATCTTTAAAAAGATCCTCAGGGCTCTACTGGCATTTTTATTTTGTGAAAATTCGAAAAAACGACCTAGTCAATATCGCCTAATCTATGTTCTACTCATCAATCCCGTTCTATTTTGTTATTTTATCGTTAAAAATATCTTCTGCTTTAATTTAGAAGCTCTGATAAGTAAATAACAGCGAAGAATTGGTTTGGGTCAAACTTGCAAAATTCCTATAAAATTCATGCCTTGACTTGATTTTCAAATATGTGCTACTTCTAAGACAAAAGAGTTGGGCTCATTTCTATTGCGATTTTGTTCCTATGAGCAGCGGCTCTGTACTTTTTTGTAATAAAATACGTGGTTTTAATAGGTATTTACATACAAAAATTAGTTCAAGACGAAGTGAAACTACATGTGTTTTTGGGGTTATATAAAGAACTTGACGATCGCCAATTACCTGTTATATATTAAATAAAGGACGTTATTACGTTGATATTATTTACTAAATATGATATATAACAACTAATGATCTATTGGTAAGTCAGTGATTGAGTGAAACGCTTTTGCTCACCCAGAAAACTTATTCATTACATTACCATGTTATTCGACGACAGAGAGCATATTCGAGAGCTTGCTGTTCACAAAATATTAAAGGTCAGGAAAGCAGAAAAGAGCAATATTCGCGGGGTTTTTAAAGTACCAAAGCTTTACTTTAATGAGCAAGATCATATTGACTTGATATTTTGGCAGAATGTGAGAGTCCCGCCCCACTGATTTCGCGAAAAATGCCCGGCGATGAACTGAGACTGAAGGCTAAAGGACACAGCCTCGATATTGCTGATTTTCTCTGTCGTACAGAATCTGTGGAAAGTTGTGAAAAGCTAGTGAAGAAGGCTTCTGAGAGTGTCACAGATGCTACAGATCAGGATGGGAAGATTAAAGTCTCGCGCGGAAATGCCTAGTTTTTGGACACAAAATACCAGTCTCGTAATTAAAGTTAAGAAGTAATTTTTAAGTATTTAAACTGATTAAAACTTTAATGTGTCATTCTGTATTGATAAACTGAATAAAAACCTTAAAATTATTGTGTTTGTATGATTTATGGATTTTGTTCAATACCTCTAAAATGGCAAATTTCTAAAACTTCTCGGGCCGGTAGAGGCCTCAAAAAGATAGATATTTAATTGATTTGTTTTGTATTCGTAATCTATGCATTAATACGCAACTTTTGATCTCTTGCGTAGCTGTAAGTCAAAAAAAAATTTTTCCCATACATTGACGGGACACCCTGCTGTAAGGCTAGCACAGTTGCTGCTGTTTTCAGGACAAAGATTGTGTTGATTTTTCGCTATTACAGTTTATAAATTAAAGGTCTGTTTGTAGAGTGAGGGACAGAGTACGTGAGAAAGTGATATGGCCATTTGCAACGGGAACTGTGCAGTGTCCAGCTAGTTTGGCTTTCATGCTTTTTGGGGCTATTTAGATAGATATTATATTGATTTTAGATAGTTATAAGAATAATTATCTATAATCGACGATTTTAATCTAATAGTTGGACCAAAACGAATGAATAACTAATAATAAGAATATTATTAGTTTCGCTAACATTCATTCGTTTTGGTTACTATCGATATCGATGTATACTAAAAGTGTCGCATCTCTTACCGTAACCTTTGTCGTTGACGTCATAGACATTTTTTATTAGTTCGGCAAAAGGCGCAACATACATTCAGCCAAGTTGTGAAAATGAAACGAGAAAATACCCATCACAACATTTTATTAATTAAATCAGATAACAATAAATAAATAACATAACCGCACTAAACTTGTAGCGTTATACTCACGAATTCATTTGCTTAGTACTTCATTTATGTATTCAGGCTGAAAAAAGATTGGTTTTTATTAAATGTGCAGTATGTATAGGTATATTAAGAAATCAATTTTATCTTTTTAATAATTTCAGATATTACTCGAGTATCTAGCAACTGCATGATACGGAACGCAAAAATGTGTAATTAACAATTTTCTACCAAATTAGTAGATTTTCTCATACTAACAGAGACAAACCAATAAGAGTTTTTCCTAAATATTAGCCTACTGAAAAATCCCATTTCGCTTTCCGGTGCTATAGCGTGTAGATGTAAATGTTTTACACTTCGAAACGGCGGCCAGTGGAACCCGAACCGGCAGTCGGCTTCGGTGAAATTATGTTGGACTAGCATATTTTTTGCTGCTTGCACCATTTTTGATACTGGAACAGAAAGAAATGTTTATTAGAATGAGAGAAGTATTGTAATAAGCTGAATATTATCCTAACAAGTTCTAGAAAAGGGTGTTTAACACAGCTTTAAACCTATAGCTGACCTTTTCATTGTCAAAAGTCAGAAAACTATAATATAAAGCTTGTAGCATGCGTCTTTCACACCTTATTAAACTTTGACAAGGTGCAGTAAATATCTAATATATTGAATCATTAAGTATAGTTTCATTTTGGCAAATAAATGAAATAATAAGGTTTTATCTTTTTTGTAATTTGCTTCTGCCTTTATTCAACTAGACAATCTTGAAAAAGTTCTTTTTTTCTACTTTTTCCTAAATCCTGTTGTCAATTCTTACTATCAAGTTGAGATAGTGGATAGAATCTTATTAGCCAATTACTAATGAAGGCCAATTTCTGTAAGTTACAGATAAGATAATGAAGGAGCCTTTCTAATCAGAAAACAGATTGCTTGAAATAATATTTTGTGGATGATAATTTTAGATTATGGGTAAGAAGGCCTTTTTATTTTTAACGTGGGGATATCCATTATGGATACCCTCCGTCGCGGAGAAGGACGGAGGGTTATGCCAGACTCCCACCGGCTAAAACCCCACGGTGTTCCAACTGACCACTTTTGACGAGAGCACAGGGAAACTCGCGCATGCTTCTGCGAACTCGTCTGCGGTGTCCATGATTAGGACCCTTTTCAGGCTGACGTTTATCTTTCTCGTCAGTTGAAATAAAGGTAAGAAGGCCTAAAATTGCCAAAAATATAACCTAAAGTTGAATATAGAAGTGGATTTGCTTTGAGAACGTAAAAAAATTGAGAATGAAAAATAGCTTTTTTTTTGATGTCACTAAAAAGCTGTTTTCATGATCAAATCAAAAGAATGTTCTTATTTCCTTGAACAATGAAGGATAAAAAAGGTTAGCAATTTATTTGCTTAGTATATCGACGTACATTTTCATAGGGACTAATGGTACCTATGTTTGATTAGTTCCAAGTGAAAGGAAGTAGTCTCTCCTACAGCGATGGAACACTGTCGTAAGATTTGTATAATGCGTGATATTGATATAAATAATATGTAAAACTATAGTCCGAAGATAGTAATACCTCTTACCAAGTTCCTTATGTTCAGGGGTTAAAGCTTTTACATCTTCTATATGAACTTTCGGAATGATTAAAATGTGAAACTTCGTAGCCGGTTTTATGTCACGGAAAGCACACACCTCTTCATCTTCATACAGGAATTCCGTGTCTTCTAATTTATTGGCGATGTTGCAAAATATGCAGGTAGATCTTACTACTGGTGCAACTGCCATTTTTAGTCTAACTATCCCGAAAATCTGTATTATTTACAAAAAAATCTATCGTAGCTCTGTCTGAACAAATCTCATTGGAACAAATTGTTGTCAAGTTGTCAAATTAATTTTGCGTTCCTTTTCACGAAGACGACGCGACGTTATTTTTTTCGTTATGGTAGGTTTATTTTTATATGGCAACACTTAAATATCAAATTGCGCTTATTTCGCATGCATCGGGGTCATTTTAATTTGTTAAAGAGATTGAACTCATCTTAAAACTCATTTTTTTATGTTTTTTGTCTCTTTCTATTATTTTACCTAGAGCTTTACTTTACTTTGACATTGACAGATTATTTGACATTTTTTAAACAAATTCTATTTGTTTCTGTGTGATTGTTTTAATTTTAAAATTAATTTTCCTATGAATTCAATGAATTAGACGCTAATGAATTGAATTGAAAAACTGATTCTATAGACCTTTTAAGGTTTCGTATGAACTGTTTTACTTTTAATCTTGCGTTTGAGCGCGTAAATCCGCATCATCATGAAAAGTGCTTTTTGTGGCAAAATTGATGAAATCCCTGGGATTTATGTGGATAATTTCGAAAATGCCGACGAAGTGAAAGCAAAAGCTTACTTCCTAAGCCATTGCCATATGGACCACATCCAAGGCTTGTACTCGGAAACTTTGCTAAATTATTTGGAAAAAACAGAAACATGTTTATACATGTCTGAATCTACAGCTGAGGTAATCAATCATGAAAAAACTGATGAAAGACTTGCGAAGTTTATTCGGCCTTTGCAGTTAGGTAAGTGCTTGTATCTTTACACTACTGTTATAGTATTATCATGCATGATGTAGTTCTCCTTCAAAGATTTTCACTTGTCTCGGTCGAAAAAGGGAGTTAAAGAGTCATGTTAGGGTTAGGGAGTCATATATGGGTGTTATATATTTATCTATCTATGTTTATCAGTCCCTGATACCCATAGTACAGGATTTGCCTAGTATGGGGTCAGGTGACCGTGTGTGAAATGTCCCCCAATATTTATTTTATTTTTATGTATCGAAATTTATTCAAAGGCTATTAAAATCTTAAGAAATACTGTACATGTGAATATGTAAGCGAAACCTGCCCTTGCAAAGACTTTCCATCTAGTTGGCCGGTCCACTGTGTTTCTAGTATTTTAGTTATGTTTCTAAAATTCTGTGATGTTCTGTGCTGTCATACCCATGCATAGTCTTAGATTTGAAAACTTGCATGATATCTTAAAATCAGCCTATGTGTTATTCTGATATGTAAGAAAGAAAGTACCTAATCTTCTAAAATTCAAGAGTATTTGATTGAAAATCTAACAAACTTCCTCAAATCCGTTGAGACCTCAAATATTGTAATATTTTTTAAAATATTATTTGGCAACTGCCTCGAAGGATTATTTCTTTTTTTTAATCTATATTTTGTCAAGGCTTCAACCCCTTTATGTGTATACCAGCCACATGAGAGCATTTAATTATAATGCAGGTTACTAAGCTTGGTTTAAGCTTTGAATATAGAATATATAAGGAGATGCCACATTTTTTTTTCCATTAAAGATGAGTTTATGATAATAGCATGCCAAGGTTGGCGCAAGTTTTTCATAGTTTTCTTGGTAGATGACCTGTCAAATGATAAGAAATTCCATACAAAAAGGTAGCCATTTTGCTCCAGACCAGGCATGCAGATCCAGACGGTATGGCACCTCCTTATATATTCTATACTCAAAGGGTTTAAGAAACAATCAGACTGATTCTAATAAACTTAAGTAAACAATTCTTATTTTTGTTATTCCAGGCCGAAACACCGTTACAATCCCCCAAGAAAACAAAAACGAAACCTACTTATCCGTAACACTAATACCGGCAAGCCACAGCTTCGGTTCTGTCATGTATCTTTTCAAAACGGACAACATAACCGTCTTATTCACGGGAGACTTTAGAATATTACCGAAAGACCTACCAGAATACAACCATTTTCATAAAAACGGCATACCTATCAAAATTGACACTTTATATGTAGACACAACGTTCCTTAACCGTTGTTATAAAGACTTTCCGTTGAGAAGAGAGAGTGTGAGCTCTATGATTGAGGAAATAAAGTCGTATTTGGATAACAGTACAAGTGTGGCATTACATACGTCTGCTAGATATGGTTATGAATATGTGTATAATGAGATTTTTAAAAAGTTGGGTGTGAAAGTTTATGTTAATGAAGAACGATGGAGGTTTTATAGGTAAGGAATCTTTTTAATTTGTCTCTTAGGATAATTTGTTTTGTTTCTTGAATCAAATTATCTTCAAAAGTGCGTTCAATACCTTAGTTTGTTTAGAACCTTTACTTTTTTTTAAATGATAATTTTTCAATGTTAGTTAAGGCAGTGTTAAAAGAAATTCTTGCCGCCTCCTGGCTATACCGGTAGTAAAACGGTAGTAGATTTAGATTAAAAATATATATGTCAAATAGTAACTAAATAAAAGCAGGTAGGTACTTTGAATATTTTTGAGTGTTACCAAAAATATCCTACCATCCTATTGTTGATGATCAAAAATTAAATTTTATTTGAATAGAGACGAATTCATATGTATAAACAAAAACTCAAAAACACAATCATTTCTTTCAGCAAAATACAACACCTAGTTCCAAGCGTAACGAACGAGGCGAAATCAACAAAAATACACTTATGTAGAAACTGTAACGAACATAGGGACCATACGAAATGTGTACCATACATACACGACCATACAAAATTCATTTACATTCATTTCTCTGCGATGAAATGGGAAAATTTCGATATAGACAGTGAAACATTAAAAAAAGTGAACGAAAAACGTATTGATGTATGTTTCGCAACGCATTGCAGTAGTTCCGAACTGAAATATTTCGTGGAATACTTCTCGCCTAAAAGAATAGTCGGTTTCCCTGAAAAATGGCCGGAGAAAGAAACTGATACATTCCAAGTGCCGATAAAGAAGAGAAAAGTTGAGAAAAAAGAAGAAAGAGTTGATAAGAAAGTTGATAAAGCTCTTTTGAAGAAGATCTTTGAAATATAGACTGCTTAAATTGTATTTAATATTAAAAACGAAAGCCAATTGGGCCAGCGTGGTGGATTACGGCCTAATCATTCTCGTATGAGAGTAGGCTCGTGTGTCTGTAGTGGGGACGTTGAAAGAGCCGATGATGATGATTAAAAGCTACAACATCTTTGAGTATAGAATATATAAGGAGGTGCCATACCGTCTGGATCTGCGTGCCTGGTCTGGCAAAATGGCTACCTTTTTGTATGGAATTTCTTATGGTTTGACTGGTCATCTACCAAGAAAACTATGAAAAAGTAACGCCAACCTTGGCACGCTGTTATAAACTCATTTGTATATGAAAAAAAAATTGGGCCATTCCTTATAATATTCTTTTCTCATTGTACAACATTAAGACCCAGAACACACGGTGAAACGCAACTAAGGAAGTCTATAGCAGAAACTTAGATGCAACTCAAAAGTAACTAGCAGTTTCAGTTGCGTTGCAGTTGCGTTTCACCGTGTGTTTTGGCGCTTAGTTTCATTAAAATCTGTACAGTGGTTTTTTCGTGAAAGAGTAACAAACATCCCTACATTCGTAAGTGCAGTTTGATGTTTAATATTAGATAGAATGGTATTTGTTATTTTTATACCAAAAATGACTAGAGTATGTGATATTGTGTGTTCTTAGGAATAGTAATTGGCAAATTCATTTTTGTTTTAATTCGATTGCTTTAGAAAAAAAAACAAGTCTGTAAAAAAGCTCAAAATAGAGTCTTTGCTCTTAAATGGCAAGAAATTCAAAAATATTTCACATTAAGAAACTTTTTCAAAGTTAAAAGTAACACAGAATTGTTACATGAAAACGAAAAACAGACTTACTTAAGTACCTACAACCCGTCGGAAATATCTTCACTTCACTGGAACGCGAACCATAGGATAGGCGAAAACAGGGATTTCGCCTATCCTATGGTAAACGAGTACTTACTCTGAGTTGTAATGTATGGAACTGTCACCGCTTGCGTTTACGTCTACGTTAAGAAAGCGGTGGCAGTTCCTACGCAGACGCAACGCATAGTAGGGTGTCCCGTCAATGTATGGGAAAAAATTTTTTTAGACACAGCTACGCAAGAGGTATCAAAAGTTGCGTATTAATGCATAGATTACGATTACAAAACAAATCAATTTAAATATCTATCTTTTTGAGGCCTCTACCGGCCCGAGAAGTTTTAGAAATTTGCCATTTTTAGAGGTATTGAACAAAATCCATAAATCATACAAACACAATAATTTTAAGGTTTTTATTCAGTTTATCCATACAAAATGACACATTTTAAAGTTTTAATCAGTTTAAATACTTATAAATGACTTCTTAACTTTAATTACGAGACTGGTATTTTGTGGCCAAAAACTAGGCATTTCCGCGCGTGACTTTAATCTTCCCATCCTGAGCTGTAGCATCTGTGACACTCTCAGAAGCCTTCTTCACTAGCTTTTCACAACTTTACACAGATTTTGTACGATAGATAAAATCAGCAATATCGAGGCTGTGTCCTTTAGCCTTCAGTCTCAGTTCATAGCTGGGCATTTTTCGCGAAATCAGTAGAGCGGGACTTTCACATTCTGCCAAAATATCAAGTCAATATGATCTTGCTCATTAAAGTAAAGCTTTGGTACTTTAAAAACCCCGCAAATATTGCTCTTTTCTGCTTTCCTGGCCTTTAATATTTTGTGAACAGCAAGCTCTCGAATATGCTCTCTGTCGTCGAATAACATGGTAATGTAATGAATAAGTTTTTTGGGTGAGCAAAAGTGTTTCACTCAATCACTGACTTACCAATAGATCTTAGTTGTTATATATCATATTTAGTAAATAATATCAACGTAATAACGTCCTTTATATAATTTATAACAGGTAATTGGCGATCGTCAAGTTCTTTATATAACCCCAAAAACACATGTAGTTTCACTTCGTCTTGAACTCATTTTTGTATGTAAATACCTATTAAAACCACGTATTTTATTACAAAGAAGTACAGAGCCGCTGCTCACAGGAACAAAATCGCAATAGAAATGAGCCCAACTCTCTTGTCATAGAAGTAGCACATATTTGAAAATCAAGTCAAGGCATGAATTTTATAGGAATTTTGTAAGTTTGACCCAAACCAATTCCTCGCTGTTATTAACTTATCAGAGCTTCTAAATTATAGCAAAAGGTATTTTCAACGATAAAATAACAAAATAGAACGGGATTGATGAGTAGAACATAGATTAGGCGATATTGACTAGAAGGTTGTTTTTTCGAATTTTCACAAAATAAAAATGCCAGTAGAGCCCTGATGATCTTTTTTAATATTTTTTAAATTATTTTTACCGTAATCTATGTCTAATTACGCAACTTTTGAGGGGTCTTGTGTATCGAAAATCGAAAAAAAAGATTTTCGGGACACCCTAACGCATAGGCATCCGGTATGTTTTGGCCTTAAGAGTTGCATGACGTCACCACCAGATTTTTCCGACACACGAGTTGGTAAGTACCTAGGTTGTATGTAGGTACCTACCTAATTTTTCATACATTATGTACCTAGTAACTTTGAAAAATAAAGTCTGTCCAAAAAAAAAGAAATTAAAAAATGGCAACACTGTAGCGTCGTCCCTTTCGAATCAATGTAAGAAAAACGAGACGACACTACAGTGTTGCCACTTTTTAATTTCTACTCTTTGGTGGGTGATTTAAAATTAGCGAACAATAGAAAAGGTTATGCATGTACACGTGATAACAAATAACTTTTACTATAGGACCAACGTCGAAATCATTAAAAAAATTATGAACTCTCCATAAAAAATGCATCAGCTGATAGCATGAGGTAATATTTTTTTTGTATGATTTCGAACTTTGTCTCATAGGAAAAGTTGTTTGTTATCACGAGTACATGCATTTTCTATCGTTCACTATTTTGAAGTCACCCTATATGTTAAAACGCTACTTAGTAGGTAAATAATTAACATGTTAATGTATGTTATTTATTATATTATCTACTAATTATAGAAATATTAATAAATATTATTATTAGTGGTGGGCCGAGTATCAGTTATACCGAGTAACCGAGTACCGAGTATTACTCGGTTTAAAGTTTACCGAGCCGAGTACTCGGCCGAGTTACTCGGTATAGTTAAAGTAGGTAGAATTTTGCGCGAAGAAGCTCGGGAGCGAGTGGTGATAATAGTGTTAGAACTGTCCTTCCGCACCCCGCTAATTATTCATAATGAAAACAATAAACCACAACCGTCAAGTGGCATTTTTTTTTTTAAACACTGCTCATTAATTTTTCTTCTAAATAATTATGATAATAGCAATTCATAACATTGCTCCAGCTGGGCAGGCCTAAATATGTACCATTAGAAGGAATTAGACTATGAACTACCAAGCAGATCCAATGCGCTAGGTAGATTTATTTGCACCGAGTACTCGGCATTTTTACCGAGTTATTCGGCCGATTACGAGTAGTGAAAAAGTGCCGAGTACGCCGAGTACCGAGTATTAACCGAGTACTCGGCCCACCTCTAATTATTATATTTTAATTATGTTGTTTTCCTTATTTACTCGTACCTACACCAAGAAGATAATAATGTCTTTCTTCTATTTATTAAATTAATAGCTGTATTTAATAAGTACATATTTATTAATAATATAAAAAATAATAATAAATAATTATAATATTACAAAAAGAAATACCTATTAAAGGTCGCGCCACGTAAAAAGAACGCTGGCTGTCAAGCTGCGCATTAGACGATTTTTGAGTTTGACATGTGACTTTTGTTTTAAAATACTATCGCGCACAAAAGTATTTAATTACGTTCATGTTTACACAGAAAACAGATTTAATTAATTACGACGTAGGTGTATTGTTTAATTAAGAGCTAAGCCGATAATAATGCAGTCGAAAATATAAAACAAAGTATGAAACGGACCGCAGCGGCAACAAAATGTTATAAATCTACATTCAGACGAATTGTTAAAAGCTCAAAAGATTCCGAATTCCTTACCGTCTTCCGATACCTCGGAAAAAATAAAAGAACTAAACAAAAACCCATAAGATTAACACAATAAATAGCCTTAGTACTTTCGTGCGCAAATGTACCCATACGAGAACTCATTCCATGTTTCCAGCGTTCTTTTTACGTGGCGCGATCTATACGTAAATATAGGTGACGGAGATGTACGAACGTTCAACTTTTTTATAAAATGTTAAGTAGGTAGGTACTCGAAAAAAAGGGCATAATACAATACATAATCCAAACATAGTGTTTTAACAATTAAAAAAAAACTTGCTGACTTTTTAATTGTCTAATAAATAGTTACCCACGTATTCAGCCATTAAAAAAAAACTCTTTAAAATAGAAACTTTTTTAAAATACTACTTTCATAGTAAATACCTAGCTACTTTGAGTATAGAATATATAAGCAGGAGCATACCGTCTGGATCTGCGTGCCTGGTCTGGCGGAAAATGGCTACTTTTTTGTATGGTATTTCTTATCGTTTGACAGGTCATCTACCAAGAAAACTATGAGAAAACTTGGCGCAACCTTGGCACGCTGTTATAAACTCATTTGTATATGCAAAAAATGGGACCACTCCTTATATTCCTTCCTCACTGCCTAGCTAATTAAGAAATTAATTAAAAAACATGTAACTTTCATACTAACGAGTTATACGGCTATAATTTTAAGTAGGTACTTAATTACCTAACTATTAAAAATTACTTCTGTAATTACTGTTTTTTTTTAAGATATTACATACTTAGTTAATTTTAGAGCCAGAGCTATGTGGCTCCAAGTTCTATTCTTTTTTGTTCTATTTTTTTTTACTGATGACTCTGGTAAGTGTTCTTTTCGTTTATTTATTTGTACATTTATTTAATTTTTAATTGGCACAATCACAATTTATACAAAGACTAAATTATAAACATTATACCTATAGGGAGGGTGAATTTAAATAAGAGAACGATAAAGAATTTGGAACTTGGCCCCATAGTAAAAGTTGTTTGTTATCATAAGTACATGCATATCCTTTTCTATCCTTCACTAATTTAAAATCATCCTGTATAAATTAAATATTATAGTTTAAAGGCGCACACCTAACGGAGCGCACCGCAGAGAATATATATTATTGTGACATCGTTCTCATTAGAATAATATTCAAAATCAGTTAACACAACATTCGCATGTAGTCGCTTTCATTCTTATTTGTTGTGCGCTGGCCCTTAAGCACAACATTCGTTATAAATTGCTCCAGTAACAGCTAAAACACATAATTATATTTATTTTAAGAAAGTTTTCTTTTGCCACAGTTGAAGCAAGGCGTAAGAAACCAAAGCCATATATACAAAAAGAGTAAGTATCTATCTATTCGTATTTTTGACGTGACAACGTCTTATAATTCGATAGAGCCGGCTGCACGCACGAAAAAACATGACTCATGCGGCGTTACCTCGCTCTGAGGCGTTCCATGTTAGGCTTGAAGTGCAAGCGAGAGCGCGGAACGAGCGACAAAGAAGCACAATCGGCCTTTGCGTTCGGCAGCGTTCGACATCCGTTGTCACGTTCAACTATCGTCAGTAAGGGTCAACTCACACCAAAAGAGCGTCGAAGCGCAGCGCAGTTTCAGTGTCATGAGAATTTTAACTTTATTTTCATTACTATAATACTTATTATCGCATGAGAAACTCGAACGAGGCGGGCGGATGCCCGCTGAGCCGCGAGAATACCGGCGAATTCTTCTAATAAATATATTCTAATAATACTTCGCTGCGCTTCGTCGCTCTTTTGGTTTGAGTTGAGCCTAAACCGTCTTTACAGACAACCAATTTTTTTATCGTACGTAGCACAGAATACACAGGGCGTTTTTAGTGTCACGCACGCGGCATATTGTAATAGGGATGATGACTATTTCTTTTTTCTTTAGTCCATCACTTAGTTAACTAGATTAATAAAAAATATTGGATACGTACCTATTATTTTTCTCTTGAACTAAACATGACAAAGATACACTGGGTTAAAGTTCGTCGTGACTTCACGCTTAAGTAAAAATTTTACCTAGGAGTGATGTCAAAACCCCCCACTCCGTAACTTTGATGCTCTAAGTAGGTATATCTTTGAATTTATTTATGTAGGTAGGTATTTGATCAGGCAAAAATGTGTGTCCAATATTTTTAACAATCTAAGACGGACTAAACATAATGCCATTTTTTTGATATACCTAGAAATCATCCCTATTATTCTTTTCAGGTGCCACGCATGCGGCCCAAACCCGCGTGCGTGAACAAATCCGCGTTACATTAAAAACGCATTTCCCTTTTCTTGTCATGCGTGTTTTGACCCGCATGCGAATTTTGCCGGCATGCGTAGCCCTCAACCCTATCATTACAAAATTATTTTTCCTGTCATGCGGGCAATAGCGTGCTATCGACCGCATGCGAATCGAAACACGAACGACAGGAAAATGGCCCTCAGTCTTGTCTTCAGGGTAGATATGACATTTTCCTTGAATGTGTGATGAAATATTTATTAATCTATACTTTTACAGCCCCCCAGTGAATTATGACAATCCAGGGTATGTTAAAGATCGGTCCAAAAGTAAGTGTTTTATTTATTTATTTATAGTTTATTGTAAAAAGATAGTACCTACCTACAGAGACAGAAAAAAAGAGATTTTTTTGTTATTTGTTTTATTATTTTATTATTATTTTAAATATTAGCAATACCATTTTATTTTTCTTTGTTTTTTCGCTAGTGCCTTCGTTACTCTTTTACGCAAAAGCCACTGAACGGATTCTAATGAAACTTTACAATATTGTAGTTTACACATCAGAATAACACATAGGCTACAATATTTTAATATATTGCTCTAAATTTCGAAGATAAGACGATAAATTCGTACGAAGTCGCTAGCAGCCTCTATCATCTACAGATGAAGATAAACCGACCGATAAACCTATGTATATCTCATACAACATGACATTTTAGACAGAGATAGATATAAAATATCTGTCAGATAAATTTTACCTGTAAATAGTGGAACAGGCCCTGAATGGTGTAACGGGCCTTTAGAGTGTGTTGAGTTTACCTAAGGCCCACTTGCGCAGCCCAGAGTTACCGCAATAAACCCGGAGTTAGCGGCTAACACAGGGTTAAATAAATAATTTCTATTGTTTTTTTTTTTTTTTTTTTTTTTTTTTTTTTTTTTTTTTTTTTTTTTTTTTTTTTTTTTTTTTTTTTTTTTTTTTTTTTTTTTTTTTTTTCTGTGTTAGCAGCTAACTCCGGCTTTATTGGCCTGCGCAAGTGGGAAGGGAAATAAGTTCTTAGTTTAAATAAGCCCCTTTTTTTTCAGAGGCCCCTTTCCGTCCAATTATGGACTTACTCTGGAACGATCGCTTCAAGCAGAAGTTCCATCCAGCTTGGATGGACTACTGCGATCCTAAACACTGCGACGACTACCACAAACCAGCTTGTGGACTTAATAGAGTAACAATGAAGTTCAAATGGTTTCAAAGCGGCTGCCATATTGCTATGCACAATTATTGTTCTGTTTATAGAGGGACGCTTAGTAAGTATTCGATAATGCAACTTACTTGTTAAAATTTTGTTTAAGAACCTACTTCGGTTATACGTAAAAGTTGATTATACTGGCTGTAACAGAAAGGGGGTATAATGCCAAAACAGCGATAGTCCTCATGAAACTGAACAACTTTCCACAAGGAACATGGGTCGTAACTCGAAACATAAATTTCGCCTCCCCATACCAAATGTCCGATCAGCTGATCGAGTAAGTATGGGCGATCCAAAAGTTTTTTTTCGAGTTACGACCTATGTTCCTTGGAGAAAGTTGTTCAGTTTCATGAGGACTATCGCTGTGTTTCGGCTTTATACCCCCTTTCTGCTACACCCTGTATAGTAAGTAAGGAAACAAAATAAACAATGCAACACGGCCTAAGACTTCGGGGCCCAAAAAAAAAACTCACTGCCCAGACTACCTACCTACAGTCCTACACCTAGAGTCCTACACCTAGAATTCCCCGGCATTTTAATATGTATGTCGGCGATTCATCAGAAGTGGCGTTTAAGCTTTTAGTTAAAATAAGACAGTGGGCGTGTACTGAACAAACTGGCTTTATTGCGTAGTTTCCAATCACGTTATAAAATAACAAGATGTACGTGATGTCTTCCGATGTCTTGTCTTCATCGATATCCAAAACAATAATCCATCATACATGACAGCGACTCAAATATGAAAGCGCCAAACTGACAACCAGTCAGAAACAAGCCAGTTCTTGCATTTTAGCAGTAAAGAGTTTGCAATTGGTTCCAAAACAGCCTTCATGAACGTAATCTCAGATGTCTCCGAAATGTATATGGAGTAAAAAATCGCCTCCAGGAGAAAAAAGACATAGCCTACTGAAGTTATAATGTGTCGTTCAAACAAAATAGCAGCTTTATATTATGCTATACTTTTTTTATACTCATAACATTAAATAAATCATAACATTAGCACTACAGAAAGACATGGATAAAGACGGGAGATAGGCAATGGAACTACATGATGGAACATCGTATCATAAAAAAAACCACGACTGGAGCAGACCGTCGAAGCGCAGTGCAGAGCATTTTTGATTGTCATATTATTATCGATATTGTTCTCGTTACAAAAATATTGAAAATCAGTTAACACAACAAATGAGCATCGGAGCATCGAAGCGACTACATGAATGAATGTTGTGTCAACTGATTTTGAATTTGTTTTTTCTGTTTTTTTTCTTTCACGCTAGAATTCGACACGATCAACGCGACATTCTGCAACATTTACGTGATGTACCTGAGGAAAAGTTGTCCGGTTGTGTGCGAGGAGGACGTGCAACCTGTCTGCGGAGTGAGCAGCATAGACAATCATGTTGTACTATTTAAAAACAAATGCGAACTTGACCGCGCTAATTGTAGGAAAGAATCTATGAATGGTAAGTCTTATGACCCGTTACACCCAATGAGGAAGGAATATAAGGAGTGGCCCCATTTTTTTTCATTTACAAATGAGTTTATGAAAGCGTGCCAAGGTTGGCGCAAGTTTTTCACAATTTTCTTGGTAGATGACCTGTCAAACGATAAGAAATACCATACAAAAAGGTAGCCATTTTGCGCTGGACCAGGCACGCAGATCCAGACGGTATGGCACCTCCTATTCTATACTCAAAGGTTTCACCACTTATTCAATATTATGTACATTTAACTGACAGATAAACCTATTTCTATTTCACTTTGATACAATAAATCCATGGATATGCCATACCGTCTGCATCTGCGTGCCTATTTAGGCAAAATTAGGCGCTTAAAATGGCATACTCGTTTGACAAGATAACTACCAAGAAAACTCTGCGACAAAAATGGCGCCTTGGCACGCTGTCATTAGCTCATTTATTTAAGAAAAAAAAATAAGGCCTCTCCAGTCTATTCCTTCCTCATTGCTATTTCATAAAACATGATGTTTTAGAAAGTGACAGCTATAAAATATCTGTCAGATAAATTTTATCTGTAAGCGGTAAAAAGAGCCAGATATTTTATATCTATATATCACTTTCTTAAACGCCATGTCTTACGAAATAGACAAGTTTTTCTGTCAGTTAAATTTTATCTGGAGTTGATGAAATGAGCCCATAATTACTTTTTAAATATTTTTCAGAATACGAGGAGGTAGACATGTCTATATGCAAGTATTCTTATTTGTATAGAAAGAAATACATAAAATAAGATATTAAACTTATTTTAAATAATAAAAATCTTGTGTTCTGGGGTACAAGTGTTTTACTTAAGCATTTAATTCCTTCCTACTACAGGCTGCTCACGACTTCTTACGCCTTTATCGACACATCTTGGAAAATTAACGTGATATCTCAAAATTATATACTTAGCCTATAATGTTATTCTGATGTTCAAGCTAGAATTTTGCCAAGTTTCATCAAAATCTGTCGTGTAGTTTTTGCGTGAAAGAGTAACAAACATCCATCCATCGGCGCAAAAATTGACATTCATATTAGTAGGATTGCATTTTTAGGGTTCCGTACCTAAAGGGTGAAAACGGGACCACAGTGACACAGTGATAAAAATAAACAAAACAATATACAATTCAGATAAATATAGCAACAGACGGCTTTATTGCTATGCAACAATATCTTCCAGGCAACGTCTGGGTAAACACAAAATAAGTTTTTATTTTATTTTATTTATAGTATTCATAAAATGTATTTTATGTATCCATATGGGCCTTCGTTGCCTGAATTTATAAATAAATCTTATCTTATCTAGCCATCAGTGTCCCATTACTGGGCAAAGGCCTCTCTCCTCCTCCACGATTCTCTATCCTGAGCCGTCTCTGCCCAGTCATCCATGAAGGTGTCCAGTTCATCTCGCCAACTTTTTCGTGGTCTGCCGCGAGGTCTTTTATTAATAATAATACTTATGGATTACGGCCTAATCACTCTCTGTATGAGAGTAGGCTCCTGCCCCTCGGTGGGGACATATATGGGCTGATAAAGAATAAAGA
Source organism: Anarsia innoxiella (assembly GCA_947563765.1). NCBI lineage: Eukaryota > Metazoa > Arthropoda > Insecta > Lepidoptera > Gelechiidae > Anarsia > Anarsia innoxiella. The sequence continues at coordinate 2,086,277 of OX387419.1, forward strand.
ATACTTATAGCCTGTGTTATTCTGATGTGTAAGCTGCAATATTGAAAAGTGTCGTATGTTTACGAAACGGTCCAGTAGTTTTAATCAAATACTAATTTAACGAGAAAATTTCTAATTCTTTTTTAAAATGCAACTGTTTGCGTTGGCAGTGATTGCGTTCAGTAAGTATATTTTTTTAAATAAAACTGTAATGGGTGCTTTTCTGTAGCCGTTAGACCGTGGCCCCAGTAGGCAAACTGTTAGCGGCTGACTAGTTTGCGGCGTATCGATTTAGTACGCCCTTCCATATATTTGAAATGGAGTGTCCACAGTCAGCTAGTTTTCGCTCACTGTAAGCAGTTTGCAGCGTTACGCGCGCTGACTATCTCAGACAGCGGCCGACTCCCACCAAAACCGGTGATTTCATTGATTTGACTTTGAAGCTAACTCTTTAAGTTCGCCACGAATTTGCGGCTCACTCAGTAGGCCGCTAACAGTTTGCCTACTGGGGCCACGGCCTTAGATGTGGGCAGCGTAAGACCGTTGTGGAGATCCTTTTGTCCAGCAGTGGACGTCCATAAGCTGACATGATGATGATGATGAGGTACTTTTCTGATGGAATATTTAAAATATTAATAAGTTCTCCAGAGTCTTTTTTATTTATTGGCATCACGCGGAATATAGAGTGCGTTTCATTAAATAGTTCCTATGCCGCCATGTTGGCAGCATTGAAAAGTACTGCCACATTACCCTCGTTCCCCGTTATTACAAAACGAGTTTTAATTATAGGTCTAGGACAAACTTTAATAAATGACGTTTCTGCTATAAAAAAAAGAATTAAAAAAGAATATAAAGAATTGACATTAGTCCTATAACTGTACTTATTTAAAACTCTATTTGTATTATGGGGATTGTGTTTCGCACTTTGAGTATAGAATATTTAAGGAGGAGCCATACCGTCTGGATCTGCGTTCCTGGTCTGGCGCAAAATGGCTACTTTTTGTACGGTCATATACCAAGTAAACTATGAGAAAACTTGGCGCAACCTTGGCACGCTGTCATAAAATCATTTGTATATGGAAAAAAATGGGGCCACTCCAGTCTATATTCCTTCCTCATTAGTTTCGCAGTACAAACTTTCAATGCTGCCAACATGGCGGCATAGAAACTATTTCATGAAACTCCCTCTAACATATTAACTTTTTTTTTATAGCAGTATTTCCCGCCACAAATGAAGAGGCCACCCTCCCTATAAAACAGAGAGTGAAATTTTTAAAATTTAAAATTAAGCAGGACCTCCTAGACGGTTTACAGGATAAAGAGCAGCTACGGGTCGGGAGAAGTCATAAACATGTTTTGTTGAATGAAAACTATGATTATGTGGATTTGTCTCAGGTAAAAACTGTTTCTTTAAAGTTGTAGTGAAACCGACTCAGAAAAAGGAGGTTCTCAGTTTAACGTGTACGAATATTTTGTCTAATTAGTCATGTCACTACAAATATTTACAAGTCAGTGTAGGCGCGGGCACTGGCGTCGATAGCTTATCCAGGTTCACATATCCAGGGGTCCAATAATTTATAATACTTATTCTCAGTTGTGTGCCGGAAGAATATCAATGTAATTTTTTGACACATTTGGTTGCAATCAGTGTAAGTCATTGATTAGCAGAATATCAACCGTGTCAAAAAATGCCATTGACACTCTGCCGACACACAACTGAAGCTATTTTAAGAGCAGACTTGGACCCCAGGACCTTGTCTATTTAAGCAGCTGTAATGCAACGTAGATAAATGGCATTACACAAAATGATTGCGTCCTCAATACTCCAGGTACCTATAACTCCAATAATGGAAAACGATGAGAGGAAAAGGGACGGTAAATTTAAATTACGTCAATTAAAAACTACTACTACAACCACTACTACTAGACCTACTACTCGAACCCGTCGTCGTACTACTAAGAAGATTGGTAAGTATCTTTTTTTCTGAGGGTTATTGACGGCGCAAACGGGCCACCAAAAGTGGCTGTCGCGCGCTACCGCCATAATGTCAGAAGCGAGCAAGTTTCGAGCGAGCGAGCGAGCACTACTGTAGCGAGTCGCCGCCACCGGCTACGCGTGTGCGGCGCCGTCATAATTTTTTAAATAAAAATCCTGTTAAAGTCGCCGTAGCCTTAGATTAGATTAGATCAGGTGCCCAAGTCGGCTGATTTACCATATTCTGGTTGTGTGTCGGCAACGTGTGAATGAGATTGTCAATGCCATTTTTTTGGACACATTTAGTCGCAATCAGTGTAAGCCATTCACAGTTGTGTGTCGGCAACGTGTGAATGAGATTGTCAATGCCATTTTTTTGGACACATTTAGTCGCAATCAGTGTAAGCCATTGTTTAGCAGAAATTCCATACAAAAAGGTAGCCGGTATGGCACCTCCTTATATATTCTATACTCAAAGGCTTACACTGATTGCGACCAAATGTGTCAAAAAATTACATTGACACTAACTCATTGTACTTGGGCCCCAGTCTAAGGCCCAGAACACACGGGGAAACGCAACTGTAACGCAACTGAAAGTGCTAGTTACTTTTGAGTTACATCGAAGTTTCTGCTATAGACTTTCATAGAAAACCACACACGACGCAACTAGTTTGAAACGTTTCCTATTAGTTGCATCGTGTATGGTTTTCTATGAAAGTCTATAGCAGAAACTTCGATGCAACTCAAAAGTAACTAGCAGTTGCAGTTGCGTTTCCCCGTGTGTTCTGGATCTAACTGTCACTAAAATTTCAATCCTTTTCGCCCCCTTTTCAGAATCCCTCCAAGTGACCACACCGGTATCTTTACCAACCCCTATACCTGTCTTCAACCCTTTAAGCGACGACGCACTCAGTCGCATGCAATTGTTCAAAGACGATGACATATTTGGGAAAATATCGACCCCACAGTCAGAAACGTCAAAGAAAAGTAAAAGAAAGAAAGAGAAGGGAGATGGGGCGAATCAGTTGAATAAAAGAGATGAGATTAAAAATTCTTTTACGTCATTGGATGCTGTTACGGTATCTGTGACGCATAAGCCCATGGATATGTTTTACAGGTTAGTTATGGAAACTGGCTTGTATGCAGGGTGTAACAGAAAGGGGGTATAATGCCGAAACACAGCGATAGTCCTCATGAAACTGAACAACTTTCCCCAAGGAACATGCGTCGTAATTCGAAAAAAAAATTCGCCTCCCCATACAGAATGTCCGATGGTCGAGTAAGTATGGGCGACTCAAATTTTTTTTTCGAATTACAACCCATGTTCCTTGTGGAAAGTTGTTCAGTTTCATGAGGACTCGCTGTGTTTCGGCTTTATACCCCCTTTCTGTTACAGCTGTATATTGGATGACTTTTAATTAGTTAACGTTAGGAAAGTATATGATAACAAACAACTTTTACTATGGAACCTAGATCGAAAAAAAAATCTCCCATACATTTAACACTATCAGCTGGTGCATTTTGTATGAAGATTTCGAAATTTTTTAAAAGATTTCGAATTTGGTCCCATAGTAAAAGTTGTTTGTTTTCACGAGTACATGCAAATCCTTTTCTATCGAAGAGACGGAGAGGAAGACCGCGACGTACCTACTTCACTCAAGTAAAAGAGAAAGTTAACGTCATGTCGTATCAAGAAGTTAAAGCACTGGCAGAGGATAGGCCTAAATGGCAAATGCTCCACCGACCAAGAGTTCGTTTCACAACCTACTGATAAATAAAATGTAACTGACAGATAAACCTATGTCTATTGCTTAAAACATGAATAGAGAGAGACAGGTATAAATATCTGTCAGATAAATTTTATCCGTAGATAGTGACATTTTAATGTAACTGACAGATAAACCTATGTCTGTTTCTTAAAACATGAATAGACAGAGACAGGTATAAAATATCTGTCAGATAAATTTTATCTGTTGATAATATAGTGATACAGGCCCATAATTTAAAACTCTTCGCTTAACTCTTATAATATGTAACAGAGAGACTAATGTGTAATAAAAAAAAACTGATTTATTTCTAATTTAAATCCAGACGCGACGACCCGAGTCAGCGTAACACACCTTTAGAATGGGTACATTGCGAGGACCTCGTCACACCATACTTTAATGGAATACAAACAACACTTTTGCCACCAGTCTTATTGTCTCCCAACCATAGGACTATAAAAAGGTAACCAGCTTTTATACCCTGGCGCAGTCCGGGCCGGGGCGTGTGTGGTAGAAAGAATCCATAGAAAATGTATGCAATGATATTTTTTTCACTCCTGACGGGTCACGTCCCGGGGCCCAAGTCTGCTAATTTAAAATGGCTTCAGTTGCCTGTCGGTATCCTGTCGATGGCAATTTTTGACACATTTAGTATTCTACTAAAAAATGCTTGGCGGTGATTGGGATCAATGGCGCCACCATGACGCCAATGAGCCATCGTTGCAAATTTTTGTATTCCGCTAATCGCGTTTTTTGACACATTTTTGGGATCGATGGCGCCATCATGACGCCACGGAGCCATCTTTGCAAATTTTGGTATTCTGCTAATCAGTGGCGTCATGATGTCGCATCAAAACCGTATTCCCCTACCGGACACGGCACTTATGTGTGTAGGTATACCTTAAAGTTAAAAACTGCAGCTGAAAAAAACCACTTATAAACTATATTTAAACCATTTTAACCTATATTTGAACCATGTTTAACCGCACTTGAACCGCTATTAACCATATTAAAGTATCTACACAGATCCGGGACGTGATTGGGCCGTGGCCCGTCAGGAGGGAAAACAATACGTCGTCATAACAACGTGTGTGAACAAATCCATAGAAAATGTAAGGAATGATATTTTTTCCCGGACACAAACAGGGTCCACAACATGTACTGTAAATTATTTTTAAGACCATTGTAACTTTGTGGAAGCGCAATAAATATGATTATGATTACAATGTCATGACGACACGTATTGTTTTCCCTCCTGACGGGTCACGGCCCGGATCTGTGTAGATAGATATTTAACCCATATTTCAACCATTTTTCCTGTTCAAGACATATTTTTATCCCTTTTTTTTCAGGTTAGGCCACCTATTAAGTGTTAACGTTACAAAATACTCAAAAGCTGAAATCTACTCACTCATGTATCAAATAAGTAACATGCAGATACGTCTCTTTATGTGGGAATCTGCATCTATTAAAAAAATAATGAACGTCATTGTTGGAAATGGTAAGAAATATCCATTTTTAAGGTTCCGTATTCAAAAGGTTAAAATGAGACCCTTACCTAAGCTAATTACTATAAAAAATTTAAAAAAAACTAATTAGGTACCTAAGCTAATGCGAAATATGTACTTAGTACTTTTTTGAGGATTCCGTAACCTCTAAGACTGAAAACGGGTTATTCTTGTATGTAAACCGATATTGTTAAGTTTCATTAAAATCTGTTCAGTGGTTGGTTTTTGCGTGTAAGAGCAACAAACATCCTTACTCACATCCATCCATCGGCACAAAGTATATTAGTAAGATTTTTCATTGCTCGGATAGCTAGGGGTTTATTAAGTCAGCATTTTTTTTTATCCGGGCATGAAAAATCGGCTTTTCTTACCTTACATACATACAGGGTGTAACAGAAAGGGGTTATAAAGCCAAAACACAGGGATAATCCACATGAAACTGAACAACTTTTCCCAAGGAACATGGGTCGTAAGTCGAAAAAAAAAAAATTCGCCTCCCCATACAAAATGTCCGATCAGCTGATTGAGTAAGTATGGGCGATCCAAAATTTTTTTTCGAGTTACGACCCATGTTCCTTGGGAAAAGTTGTTCAGTTTCATGAGGACTATCGCTGTGTTTCGGCATTATACCCCCTTTCTGTATACCTCTTTCCCGTCGGGGTAGATAGAGACAACTTCCCGAGACAAAAAGGCTTTTAACATATATTTTTTTATAATTCTAGAAAAAAAACATTCTTTCCGGACTTTCAAAAATGGATTGAAGCGATTATTTGCATCATGGCATCTTGATTTCACCAATACTTCCAACTTATTAGCCCAATCCAGATTATTCCGACCTTATTGCATTAATAACGTCGCATTCGATGGTAAGTCAACTTTTTTTTTGTTAGCAAGATCCCACTGCTGGGGAAAAGCTCTCGCGTGACTTTCCATTTAAGGGCCAGCGCAGACCTGACGGAGCGCAGCGCAGAGCATTTTTTATTGTCTTAATATTGTCGACATTGTTCTCATTACAATAATATTCAAAATCAGTTAACACTAAAAATGAGCATCGAAGCATCGAAGCGACGTGTATATTGTTCTACGGTAGTGTCCCGCCATTTCCGTAAAAATGCATCCATATCGTCTTTTATTATAAAATGCGATAAAGAATGCATTTCGATCTTTGGAGGCAATCTGCTAATTTCGACTTCGTAAAAATCTTATGGAACAAGTTATAAATTCGGGCATTAATCATAATTCCTGAGAATCATGTAGCTGTATCGGGCAAAGTGATTAATTACTATTAAAACTACAATACTTATCAAACTGTTAGGCCCCCAAGTCTGCTAATTTAAAATAGCCTCAGTTGTGTGTCGGCAGAGTCAATGGCATTTTTTGACACATGTGGTATTCTGATAAAAATGGCTTACATTGATTGCGATCAAATGTTTAAAAAAATTACATTGACACTCTGTCGACACATAACTTAGAAGATCATGAATATTGCTACTTGACCATTAGGCAATTTGATATTAAGCTACATTTGACGGAGTGCTGGATGGGAAACAAGCGCATGACACGCGTTGACCAATCAGAGAGCTCGTTCTTTTTTTTTTCAGGTTCAACGAAAACATCAAAAGTTCAAAAATACATTACGACAACGACACCGGATTCTTCATCCTGCGAGAAATAATATCTATTTATTTAAATGTATATTTTATCATTATTGTAAATTAAATAAATTGATAAATCCTTCATTTTATTTTTTACTAAACGTGATTTTGAATTTAATAATAATAATGATAAACAAATTATTCATTTAAAGCATAACACTTAGCATTCATTTTAAATATCTTTTTGTAGGTACCTACCTACTTACATACAATTTATTCTAAGTTTACATTATTTATTTATAAAATACTTACTAAACAATGACATGTTTTTTTCATGATGAAATTCAAGATAAAGCAAAACATTTAGCGCCAAAACACACGGTGAAACGCAACTGAAAAGCAGTTTCAGTTGCGTTGCAGTAGCATTTCACCGTGTTTTCTGAGTCTTAATGTAATTTATATTAAAATAAAAACTACAATTGTATAAAAACAATTATAATTCGAAATAAATGATCAATAGTAATCTACGTATTAGGTACAAATCCAAAATTTTTAAGGATACAGTCGAAGAAGTTCTTATTTTATTTAAATTACAATCTTCGTCGCAATTTCCAGAAAGTCCTCGGTTCTTCCAATAAATTATTCATCATGATTTCTCTATTACTCTCCTCTTTAAATAACCTCTGAATCTTCTTCGGGAAAGCTATTGCGTACTTCCTTGGTATTTGTTTAAAGTGAAACGGGCTTCGTTGCTTCAAATTATCCGATTCCATATTCATTATATCGAATTGTACATCATTGTGGGCTTTAAATCTATTGATATCGAAAGTGGACTCCGAAAAATAAAGGAAAAGTGAAAATATCCACAAGAAATTCACTAAGATCGACGCCATCTTGTTTCTACTTTATAAAACTTAAAATGGCTATGGTTTTGATTGTTAAAACAAAAGTACTTACTTACCTACATTTCTTATTATAAAAAAGTCATAAAAATAGGAGTTATAAAGTAAATGTTATTTTTGCGAAAGATTTTCACGTGATTTTGCACGTGTGCTTTCAAAAGGATGTAAAAAATATCTCTTGCATGTTTTGCCTCTGCCTTTTTTGCGGCGCAAAATTACAGTGCTACAAGGATCTTTTGGCACGTGGCGGAAATCGGAACTAACGATATCATCTTGTAAATTGTCATTATTTTGACGTTATTTATTCACCACCCACGCCCTCCTGACAATGTCACTCAAGTGCCAATAGATCCTTGTAGCAATATATTTGTACGTGAAATGAAATTACATTACCTTGCGGTAACGCACTGCACCACACCGCCTCTGTGTACGGGCTCTTAGAATTTGCAATACCTATATTAGGTATACCACATAAACAAGGGCCCAAATCTGCCAATTTAAAATAGCCTCAGTGCCGACACACGGCAGAGTGTCAATGGCATTTTTTGACACAACAGTAGAGTGCGTATTTCATGAAACGCACTATAAAAGCCATTGTTTAGCAGAATACCAAATGTGTCAAAAATGCCAATCCAAATTTCTTAATTATTCTAAGAGATAGACGACAAACATTTATTCATCATCCCTATTTTCCTTCATTAATCTTTCACATCCCAGAAAAAAAAAAACAATAATAGAAAATCTATTGTGTCTGGGTGTATAATGGGTCAGTGGGATGTGAGAGGTTAGAACACAACAAATAAATAAGGACACGATTTCTTAAACATTTATTTCTAAATTCACACTTTGACTTTTCCATTAATAATAGAAGGCGGTTCACCTAATTGTTTCAGATTCTCTTCTTCTCTATCTTTTTCAGGTAAAGGCTCGTCAAAATTATATTTCTCTGCAATACGGGGGAGTTTCTCATAATAATTCGGCGTGCACATCCTAAATCTTTCTTTAGTTGGCATATTAGTTGCTATACTCATATGTATTCTTTTAGTATTCCTGTATTTATTGTCTCTCTCTGTGGTTATTCGTGACGGCATTGGCTCATCTTTGTAGTCGCCTCCTATAAACTCTGTTACTGCTTTAGGTAATATTTCTGTAGTCGATGCTATTGTGTGATAGTCATCGTCTACATACTCTTCTTTAGTTGTTTCTTGTCTTTGATAATTATTCTGTTTATTTTCATTATTATTGCCATTGTCATTGTTGTAGTCGCGGTATTCTGGTTGTACTTGCTGTGTAGTTTGTCTTGTCTGTCGAGTTTGTCTAGTCGTCCTTTGTCGCATATCGTCTCGGGTTCTCTCCCTCTGTCTTAAAGTTTGTCGAGTCTGTCTAGTTCTTTCTCGTCTTTCTCTTGTTATTTGTCGAGGTCGATTCCCCATTTTGGGTGATGGGTTTTCGGGAGGTAAGTCTTTTTCGTCGGACGCGAATATGTTAGATTCTTTCTTCGGTATGACATAGTCTTCGTAACTATCATGTTTGCACTTGCTTAATTTGAATTTGTTGAAAAAATCATGGTTTTCAACTAGTTGTCCTGCTTTTTTTTTATTTTGTCGGTTCTTCATGCCTCCTATCGTTGGTTCGGAAGGCGACACCGGTCTTTTCAATTTATATCTTGCGTTAGGTCTTTGATTGTTTCCGAAAGACTTTGGATTTGGTTTTAGAGGTGCGTTACCTAATTCTTCGTCGTTATTCGTCGGATTGTCGTTATTTCTGATTGGCCGTTGTAACCTTTTTGGTGATCGAACGTTTTCTGTTGTTTGGAAGTCGGATATGATTCTATCTTTAACTTTTTCGACTAGTTCATCTAAATTAAGCTGGACTGGTGGTTTTCTTGAAGGATTAGCTCTTGCTCTTTTATTCATTCCCATTGATTCCTCTCTGTCTCCAGCATAATAATCATCGTCGTAATCAGAATTTTTTTTATCATAAAACTTTTCGTATTCTTTTTTAATTTCTCCATTATCATATTCTTTTTTTATTTCTCCATTGTCATAATAATTGTTGTCATTATTATCGTATTGATCATCATCTTGCTGTGATACGAGCTTAGCTAGTTTATTAGCTAGTTTTTGTGGAACTAATTTGTTAGCTAAACTTTTTAAAGTTTCCTCGTTACCTACTATGACGTCACGTGCAGTTACATAGTTTAAAATTGTCACAGTGTAATCTGAAAATAATCAAATATATTGCCATAACTTTTATAAATTGTTGTTGTTATCAGCCCATATATGTCCCCACCGAGGGGCACGAGCCTACTCTCATACAGAAAGTGATTAGGCCGTAATCCACCACGCTGGCCAAGTGCGGGTTGGTGGATTTCACATAAGTACACCTTCGAATTTTTTCTCTGGTGCAGGTTTCCTCACGATGTTTTCCTTCACCGTTAGCAAGTGGTAATACTACTATTTTTTTGTCATCGAGATCCCACAGCTGGGGAAAGGAACCCCGCGACTTTCAATTTATCCTATACTAAATCTTAGGTAGGTACTAATAGCACCTATATTATAAATGTCAATGTTTGTGCCGATGGATGATTGCGAGGGTATTTGTTACCCTTCTACTCATAAACAGCAGATTAAAATGAAACTTTACAATATTTTGGCTTGAATATAATAATAACACATCGCGTTAGTAGGTAGAGTGCGTTTCACGAAAGAAGTCCCCCGGATATTTTTGGAACTAAATTTGACAGGTCTATTTTCCCTATTTTCTGACCTTTTCCCTGATAGTAGGTAGAAAACCCCTTACTTATCTTAATAAAAATACACTTTTTACATAGCAGAAATATAGCTAAGTAGACATTTTTATCAAAATATATACCAACCTACTCATGGAATGACCAGAACAGTCGAAATATGCAGCAAATAATATTATTTAATAATTTACAAATGAAATAAACATAATATAGGTAGATGTTGTACTCATAAATGGCAACATTATCAATTTTGACATGAAATACAGCGCCGCGGCTAGGGGACTTCTTTCGTGAAATGGACTCTAATTACTAAGTACTTACATAGTATGTTTTTCAAGACATGACGAAATGCGTAGGTACGGTGTCGCAGGCGGCCTCTCTTATACTTATTGTAGACGTCATTTCATATCAATACAAATATCTTAAGGTATCTACACACCAAAGCCGCCGGCTTTTTTGACAGCTACCATTCGTATGACGTAAAACCACCGGCCAAGCCCGGCGGCATGCCGGCGGCTTTGTTGTGTAGATAGCATTCCTATAAAAAAATATTAGATACTATTAAAAAAGGTACTTACATACATGTAAAACATAATAATAATCCATCTCTTTTATACGTAGTTTTTTAAAACATCGCTTTTTCTGTTTAAAAAACTAAAAACATATTTGTTTTTATGTTATTTTATTTTTAACTGGATTTAATACGAACGAATCGTAAAATCGATGTTTTTATATTGCTTTTATTATTTTTTTATGCAGTTTTTAGAGTTCCGTAACCAAAAGGTGAAAACGGGACCCTATTACTTATACTCAGCTGTCTTACTGGCTTTTAACCACCCGGTGGACGGTATGGAACCATTTGAGCGCGAGTCCGACTCGCACTTGGCTGGTTCTTTTTCTTTTACTCAGTTAAATCTGTGGTTAAATTCAAAACGTAGGCAGATGTTGAATGTAGTATGATGTATTTAAAAAAAAATTCTAATAAAAAAAAGGTGTTTATCTATGGAAATAAAATACCAAAAATTACGCTGTCACTTAAAGTTTAATTTTTTAACATTTTCTTGACTAGACACTTTAACAGCTTTTTTATAATTAATTATTAATTTATAATAACTTTTATTTATGTATAATACTAATGTTTCGTCCAAAACATTATAATGATTTATTACAAATATAATAAATAAGTTTTATTAAGATCATTATGCTCATAGAAAAAGGATAAAATCAAAAAAGATCGTAACTGAATAAAATATTAAAAATACAAACTTAGTATTTAACTAAGTATTAAGTTTTGTTTTAAGTAAGTACAGTTTTTTTTTTTTTTTTCCAATATTATACTGGGTGTAACAGAAAGGGGGTATAATGCCGAAACACAACGATGGACCTCATAAAACTAAACAACTTTCCCCAAGGAACATAAGTAGTAACTCGAAAAAAAAAATTCGCCTCCCCATACAAAATGTCTGATCAGCTGATCGATGTAAGTATGGGCGATCCAAAAAATTTTTTCGAGTTACGACCCATGTTCCTTGGGGAAAGTTGTTCAGTTTCATGAGGACCATCGTTGTGTTTTGGCTTTATACCCCCTTTCTGTTACACCCTGTATTATTGGTTATTAGTTAGGTTTACACATAAATTATAATCATTGACATTTTGACATAGGTAATATACACGAATCATACTTAACAGCTAGCTTAGCATACACTCCGTGACAAGACGTTGTCATGCGTTTGTCACGCTTACGTCTCTGTCTATAGTTTTAAATGTGATAAGGACAGCATGACGTGTGAGATAATTATCGCGGCACGCCGTGCTAAGCCCCCAGATGCCAAATAATTACTTTTCTTCTGTTCCTATGAGCATAAAATCTAATCTTAGATTATATGTAGGTACTTGAGGTTATAACGGCATGTTTATTCATTTAGCTAGTTATCCTTCGTTTTGTTCGCACTTCGGACCACTCGGATTTTCTCTGGGTATACTTCTGTAAACAAAAAGCTTATGTAAGGAGATTGAAGATAATTCTATGAAGCTGTTAAAAAAAACTACATTTTCATTACGTAAACGTATATAGGGTGACTTTAAATAAGTGGACGATAGAAAAGAATATGCAATTACTAATGTGATAACAAACTACTTTTTTAGTATGGAGCAAAGTTCGAAATCATACAAAAAAAAATATTCCCGTATTGTATGGAGATGTATTTTGTATGGAGAGTTCAAAATTTTTTTGAATGATTCCGACCTTGGTCCCATAGTAAAAACCACTTTTTTTTTATTTGAGTAAAATGTAAATATGATTGTTTTATTTGGCTGTGTTTAGGTTTAGTTTGTTGTTTTAATGATAGGTTAAGATTTAATTAAAATGATCTCATGTAGTGTAATATAATGATACGATTGTAATGTAGGAGGTACTTAAGTGAATAACATCACCGTCTTGGGAGTATATCCTGTAAAGGTGAGTTATATAAATAAATAAATAAATATTCGCTGTACATACCAAAAGCCAATTCTCTGCCAAGTCTCGGTGAAAAGTTCATGTTTCGTCCGAGTCGGGGCGAGAAATATTTCATTCTGTTGTCGATCTGGTCGGGATCTGGTCTGTATCTGTATAATAATTAGTAACATTTTATAATATTTATTATCTTCTAACGTAAAGGACCCCTTAGCTAGGTTGACATCTCAACTGTACTGCTTAGGGGTCATTAGGGTGCATTTCATGAAATAGTTCCTATGCCGCCATGTTGACGCATTGAAAATTTGTACCTACTGCAAAACGTCATCAAGGGTAATGTGGCATTACAAATTTTCTATGCTGCCAACATGGTGGCATAGGATAGGAACTATTTCATGAAATGCATTCTAGAGGCCGGCGGCTTACGTCAAGCTTACGTCATTTTCAAACATTTTCGAATAATTGGAGGTCGCCTTTGGTGTGTAGACGCCATTACGAAAAATCGGTAAATAAATGGCTGCCCATAAAAAAATAATAAAAAAAACTTACACATCCTGATCGGGTGGGGTAGCAGGCATATCATCAGCCAGTCGTCTCCCCAACCGTGGGGTAAAGTCCACGCTTTCGTAGCGTTTGTTCTCATCTAAACTTCTCCCAAGTTTGGGGGTGAAAATTATTTTTTTTGTTACTGAAATAAAATTTTATAATTTAGTTATATACCCACATCTTATCAGCCCTTTCAACGTCCCCACTACAGAGGCACGAGCCTACTCTCATACGAGAGTGATTAGGCTGTAATCATATGTGTATAATGCTGTCTACACGCCAAAGCCGCCGGCTTTTTTGACAGCTGCCATTCGTATGACGTAAACCCGCTAGGCCCAGCGACATGCCGGTGGCTTTGGTGTGTAGATAGCAATAAATTGGCATTAGTTTAGCCAATTAGAAACTAAATTGTGGATGTGGATGAAGCGAAGGAAGTGTGTTTGGTAAGTAGCAAGTGACCAAGCACAGTGGAGGGAAGTGATCTCTGTTCTTCAATGGGAAAGAGGCGTGTCAGATATGTATGTGGGAAGGAGGAAGGAGAAGGAAACGGAAGTTACAGATGAATGAAAGGGATGCATGCTAAGGAGTAAGAGAGTGATTGTTGTTGATTGGTGACTAAGCAACGGGGATGAATGGCGGATTTGGTTGTGGTTTAGGTTGTATTTCAAAATATAAATTTAAAATAAATCAACAGTAGGTATTTTTATTTTTTTTAAATATAAATAAATTTAAAACTACCTGAGTTACATGTATGTAAGTAACATACCTTTGTTTTCATCATCGGCTTGAGGATCGTAATATTGAAGCTGATCGTAGTAATATTTCAGTGCATCTGCTGCCTCTAGTAGTCTGATGAAGGTTTGTCTGCAAGAAAAAAGTTTTGTTGAAAAATTTGTGGCGTTTCAACAAAATTTGTAAATATTTTAAAAAATAATTCATAGTTTGAGCCAATGAATGGATGGTTGTCAAGGCCCAAGTCTGCTAATTTAAAATCGTCTCAGTTGTGTGACTATAGAGAGACAATGGCATTTGTTGACACATTTGGTATTTATTTATTTATTTAACAGTTTATTGTAAGATGATAGTACATAGTACAAAAGGTACAGCATATTTCTAAAAGAAACTTCTTAATTTTATTCTGCTAACTAAACGATGACTTACACTAGACTTCACTGATTCCGACCAAATATGTCAAAAATGCCATTGACACTTGACACTGCCGAAACACAACTGAGAATTTTGTAAATTACCAGACTTACTTAGGCCTTGAAAAAAGAATTCCACTCAGCTCTGTATCTATAGTACCTATATGTCATCTATATGTATCTATAGTACCTATATGTCATCTATATGTATCTATAGTACCTATATGTCATCTATATGTATCTATAGTACCTATATGTCATCTATATGTATCTATAGTACCTATATGTCATCTATATGTATCTATAGTACCTATATGTCATCTATATGTATCTATAGTACCTATATGTCATCTATATGTATCTATAGTACCTATATGTCATCTATATGTATCTATAGTACCTATATGTCATCTATATGTATCTATAGTACCTATATGTCATCTATACGTATCTATAGTACCTATATGTCATCTATACGTATCTATAGTACCTATATGTCATCTATACGTATCTATAGTACCTATATGTCATCTATACGTATCTATAGTACCTATATGTCATCTATACGTATCTATAGTACCTATATGTCATCTATACGTATCTATAGTACCTATATGTCATCTATATGTATCTATAGTACCTATATGTCATCTATATGTATCTATAGTACCTATATGTCATCTATATGTATCTATAGTACCTATATGTCATCTATATGTATCTATAGTACCTATACGTATCTATAGTACCTATATGTATCTATAGTACATATATGTCATCTATATGTATCTATAGTACCTATACGTATCTATAGTACCTATATGTATCTATAGTACCTATATGTCACGTCACTATATCTATATGACGACGAGTCATCAGAAGGGACGTTTATGAAGCTTGATGCTCGTCCATAACATGGAGCTTCGTTAAAATAATACTGTGGGCGTGTACTGAACAAAGTGGATTTATTGCGTAGTTTCCAAATCACGTTAAAAAATAACAAGATGTACGTGATGTCTTCCGATGTCTCTTCTTGACTGATATCAAATCAATTATCAAAAAGAATCCATCATACATGACAGCCTCTCAAATATGAAGGCGCCAAACTGACAACCAGTCAGAAAAAAGCCAGTTCTGACATTTTAGCAGTAAAGAGTTTGCAAATGGTTCCAAAATAGCCTTCATGAACGTAATCTCAGATGTTCTCCGACTTAAACAATGACATGACGCTGATTTGTACACCTTATTTTATTCTAAATACCTGTTATCATTATTGGAAAGTCTTAGCGATCGTTTGCCAAGTCGGGGACCGAACCACAGTCCTGCTTTATCACTGCGGGATCCTCTGTCAATGTTGTCATCCTGTTAAAATGAAAACGTTCTTTATTAAGTACCTATTTCCTTTAGAATAGTACCTATTAGTAGCTAGCTATCGGAAAATCGATTATCGATAGTTATAGGTACAACAAGAAATACAAGGCAATAGTGGATGGAAATGGTGGAAAAGCGAATGTATCCCGATTAAATCGGGGACTTAAAAAAAGGCTAAGTCAAGAGTACCGTAAAGGTTTATCTAAACACATCCGGGCCGTGTCCGGCACGTGTCAGGGAAAAAAATTTCATTCCATACATTTTCTATGGATTCGTTCACACACGTTGTCATTACGACGTATTTTTTTCCCTCCTGACGGGCCACGGCCCGGTCACGTCCCGGACACGGCCCGGATGTGTGTAGAGACCTTAAACCGACATGCATGTATGAGAAGACTGATGAAATACAGTAAGTTCCTACATGCAACAGTTACGGCTCGCTATTAAGTCGCTAATGATAAAATAAAAAACAATATTTTAGCTTATACATCAGAATAACACATAGGCTGTATTATTTTAAGATACGTAGGTAGTATAATAGTATCCGCCGGCTTTTTTGACAGCTGCCATTCGTATGACGTAAAGCCGTCGGCCTAGCCCGGCGGCATAGCGGCGGCTTTGGTGTGTAGGTAGCAACATAAAATAAAGTATAAATATTACTAACCTTTATATCTTCATTAGCCACAACATAGCTCAAAACGTGAACGATTAAAAAGAAAAAGAAAAACTTTTCAAAAAATATAGAAAACATTTTTTTTTTCGTTACACCCGATGTTCCATAGAAAAAGTCCTTTTCTTATGGGTTCGCTGTTTTCACTGATCAATGGAATTCCTTCCAGCTTTTTATATAGTGGGGGAAATTGAAAATAAATGCTAATCAGTGAGGGGGCTGGGGTGAAATGGACACTTGCAATTGAAACGGAATATTTCATGGAAATGTCAACCGACCTAGTTTTTGTTGCTGTTTGTGCAATGAAAAAATGGGTTAATAGATCTCTTCTTATGATTAGAAATGTGTGAATATCTACGTATATGTTGATATAAACGCTGTACCATATTGCGTGTAACAAGTCTGCTTCTAAACAATACAATACAATACAAATATTCTTTATTGCACAAAAGATATAAGGTACAGACACAAACAGGAATATAAGAAGCAACAGGCGGCCTTATTGCTAGGTAGCAATATCTTCCAGGCAACCTTAGGGTAAGAAATAGCGAAACATATTATTTCTAAGCAGATATCGTAATCACTCTCGTGTGGGAGTAGACTCGTGCCCCCGTAGTAGGGACGTTAAGAGCTGATAAGAATAAGAGATATCATATATCTAAAAGTATGACATTCTATAGCATGAACTATAATAATGCAAAGATTTATTGAATTTCAAACTCAATGCCGATTAAGCGTTTCCTCTATAACAACATTCTTTTGTAATTTAAGCGATAACTGACAATATTTCTTACGCATGTTGTTATCACCTATAATTGGATCTACATCTCTGCTTTACCATAATTGTACGATAATATCTTTAATCTAAGTTGTAAATCTGTTGGTGAACCAATAAATAAATAAAGATTCAATACAATACAATACAATACAAATATTCTTTATTGCACAAAAGATATCAGGTACAGACACAAACAAGAAAAAAAAATAAAAAAAATAAATAAATAAATAAATAAATAAAAAAAATAAAAAATAAATAAATAATAAATAATAAATAAATTCATCACAAATCTTTTCAGTAGTCTTTGCGTGAAAGAGTAACAGACATCCTCACTCACATATATCCATTGGTATAAACATTGACATTTATAATACTAGAGGCTGCCCGCGACTCCGTACGCATTTATCACCATAACTTGCAAAAAAAAAACCATCATATCTGAAAATAAGAAAGTGTATAGTAATATGACATTGATAGAAGGTAGACCTTATGACACTATACAGGATGTAACAGAAAGGGTATACGACCCATGTTCCTTGGGGAAAGTTGTTCAGTTTCATGAGGACTATCGCTGTGTCTCGGCTTTATATACCCTTTTTGTTACACCCTGTATAAGGTTGCCTGGAAGATATTGCTACCTAGCAATAAGGCCGCCTGTTGCTTCTTATATTCTTGTTTGTGTCTGTACCTTATAGATAGCTTTTTGTGCAATAAAGAATATTTGTATTGTATGTTTAGGTCTTTAAACATAGGTAAGTAAAAAGTTCACAACAGTAGGTATGTCTATATGACCCGTATCTCCCCCCTGTCTTAAAGTATTAGTTGCAAATTGATACAAATCTTCAGTTGGTCCGATTAACTCTGAGATCTGTCAACGTAGTCCATCTAATAATAGGACAATATTTATCTATCTTTATTTTATTAAATTACTGCGTGGGTACGAATACTGTTGAATCAGCATTTTTATTATTATTATTATTTTATTTCTATAAAAAAATGTCAATAGCCACATGGGCATGATGACAAAAAAAAATTTTTTGTCCATCACATAGATTATTTTAAAATATTCGACACTTATTTTTTCTTTTTTCTCTTAAACTAAAATTGACAAAGGTACACTGGGTTAAAGTTGCTCGTGACGTCACACTTTAGTACGATTTTTACGTAGGAGTGACGCCAATACCCCCCACTCCGTTACTTTGATGCTCTGTATCTTTGTATTTATTTATGTATTTGATCAGGTAAAAAACGTTTCAAATTTTTTTTTAATAGCCTAAAAGACGGGCTAATTATTTTTTAAATTTTCGAATGTAGTCATCATCCCCATTGTGTAGTGTAATGATAAAAATTTCTAACGATTCTGCAGGTGTTAAGTATGGTAGCTTTTTGTAAAGTGATGTATGTAAGTGGATGGATGTCGAGGAGTTTGAGACTATTGTGAAGAGTGGTTGGGATGATTCCTGTGGTCGAGAGAATGATTGGGATGGTCATATTGGTCATAACAGTTCGGTCTTTCCACTGCGTCTTTATTTCAATTGAGAGGTCGGTGTATTTGGTCATTTTATCTGTGTGTGTTGTTGTTATAGTATCAACACACCAAAGCCGCCGGCTTTTTTGACAGCTGCCATTCGTATGACGTAAATCGCCGGCCTAGCCCGGCGGCTTTGGTATGTAGACAACATTAGGTTATGGGTGTTGGGTATGGCTACGTCTATCAGATATACAGTGTATTATTATTATTATGATATGAAATCTTTTGACTACAATGAAACTGAAAACATTTTGAAAGTTTGGACGTAGATATACACACGCACACACATACTCACACACACACACAAATTATATAGGTACTTGATTTGTAACCATAATTATTGTACAACTGTCACCCGTTCCGGAGAGTGGAGAGGCTGGTGATCTGTCATACAGGACCTCCTAGTACGGACACCAGTCTCTCGCACAGATGCTATTACTTTGCTTAAATAATTGTGTTTACCTTCAATACTTGTTAATTGTTTTCTGTGTGGGAGAAAAATAAAGAATTTATTATTATATTATTATTATTTTACTTCTTTATTTTTAAAAATGGCAATAGCTAGTACGTACAATAACACTTTTGTCTCTAGAGGCTGCCCGCTTCGTACGCATTTATCGTCATATCTTGGAAAAAAAGTAATGATATCTTAAAATATATAGCCTATGTGTTATTCTGATGTATAAGCTACAATATAGCCAAGTGTCATTAAAATCTGTTTAGTAGTTTTTGGGTGAAAGAGCAACAAACATCCATTCATCGGCACAAACATTGACATTTAAAATAGTAGGATTTAAAAAAAATACCTTTGTGTATTCTTCTAATATTAAATGAAGTAAGGCTTTGTATCATAGTCTTATCCTACTTATATTATAAATGTCAATGTTTGTGCCGATGGATGGATAGATGTTTGTTACTATTTCACGCAAAAACGACTTATTCGTCATCTCGCACCCGAAAAACTCGCATCCATGTTTTTACCTTGGATTTTTGCTTTGCATCGCTATGGTGCGAGTTTTTCTGGCGAATAACTCGCAAAAACTACTGAACAGATTTGGATGAAACTTGGCAATATTGTAGCTTATGCTATGTACACACCAAAGCCGCTGGCATGCCGCCGGGCTTGGCTGGTGTCTTTACGTTACACGAATGGCAGCTGTCAAAAAAGCCGGCGGCTTTGGTGTGTAGATAAATGTTAACTAATAATGGATACATCAGAATAACACATAGCCTATACAAGGTGACTTTAAATTAGTGAACGATAGAAAAGGATATGCATGTACTCGTGATAACAAGCAACTTTTACTATGGGAACAAGTACGAAATCACAAAAAAAATTGTTTCCCCATACTATCAGCTGGTGCATTTTGTATGTGTGTGTGTTATCAGCCCATATATGTCCCCACCGAGGGGCACGAGCTTACTCTCATACAGAAAGTGATTAGGCCATAATCCGCCACGCTGGCAAAGTGCGGGTTGGCGGATTTCACATACACCTTCGAATTTCTTCTCTGGTGTATGGGGGGTTCAAAATTTTTTGAACGATTTCGACCTTGGTCCCATAGTAAAAGTTGTTTGTTATCACGAGTACATGCATATCCTTTTCTATCGTTCACTAATTTAAAGTCACCCTATATATATACATAATCTTCATCTAGTAGCCACAATCAAGTCTTAGGTACTAGATACATTGTAGCTGGACTAGGCATCAAAGCTGTGCCCTAGATTATCCTCTTGACTATACTGATTTAGTATTCATCTTTATTTACTGAAGGGTCTGTTAAGCTTGGATGTGTTTATGCTAAAGTTAGACAGTTACAAAAATACGTTGATAGTTATTTATTAACCAGTTATTTATTAACCAGTTATTTACTAACTAGTTTTAATGAGGACCTAATTTAATAAGTAATTATAGGTACATGATATTACAATAACTTATGGTCTATCTACAAAGATCCGGGCCGTACTCGGGACATGTCCAGGCCGTAGCCTGTCAGGAGGGAAAACAATACGTTTATTAATTATTATTATTATTTTTATAATTTTTATAGTACTTAAGCTTAATAAAACTACAATAAAAATTGATAGAATCTCAACCAATTCGAAGGTGCCATTAAAAAAATGATGATAAAAAAATAAATGTCATGATACCTATATTATAATAATATCATGACAATATAATATATTGTATTATTGTATATATTTTTAACTAAACCCAAAAAACTGTTCTGTAAAATCTGTAAAACCCTAAAACCTGTTTTGGATTTGTCGTTTTTATAAAAAAAACCACGGAAAATAATATTATCATTACCCAAAACAGATTTTAGGTCTAGTAAAATATTTAATGTGCCAGTTGGCCAAATAACACCGCGTAGGTAATTAGAAAAAAGAAACCGGCCGAATTGAGAACCCTCCTTTTTTTGAAGTTGGTTAAAAAAAGGTTGAAATGTAAATAAAAAGACCTATTTTCTAATTTACCAATTTTATCTTGAATATTGGCTTCGCATTCCGGTAGCTAGAAAGTACAATTAGGTGCCTAAATTGAAATTTAATGAAAAAAACAATTTGGTTACAGTCGTCTTGTCCTTAATTCGTTTATTCCACTAATAGCTTACAATTCGGACGACAACGGGATAAGAAATAGATTAGAAACGAAAAGTATTTAAACCAACGTAATTGTAAAATGTTTCAATGAGAAATAGTCGCAAACAGATAGCAGTTGGGGTCAAAGAGTACATACATACTTACGCGCTTAAAAAAACCGGACGCGCATATACATTGCTACAAGGATCTTTTGGCACGTGGTGGAAATCGGAATTAACGATATCATCTTGTAAATTGTCATTATTTTGACGTTATTTATTTACCACCCACGCCCTCCTGACAATGTTACTCAAGTGCCAATAGATCCTTGTAGCACTGTAGGTATATGTCTGGTTTTTGAAGCGCGTTTGCTTAAAGCGACCGTATACCTACGCGCGTATAAAACGCCCTAACTTGATTCAGCGCTGACACAACTGTTTCTAGGCTGATTTTTTTCTAGAATCGTATTGCTGAACTTTTCGACCTTAACTGCCATCTGATTGCATCTACAGTGCTACAAGGATCTATTGTCATTTGAGTGACATTGTCAGGAGGGCGTGGATGGTGAATAAATAACTCAAAATAATGACAATTTACAAGATGATGTTAGTTCCATTTTCCGCCACGTGCCAAAAGATCCTTGTAACATTGTACGCTCGAACCGGTGCGGTGGTGTCGTGTCACGTCAACATGGATTATACGCATTACGCACGTCTCTACTCGTACGAGCGTTGACGCGCGAACATGCGCTTTAAAAAACGTGCATATACGTGCGTAAAAAACGCTAGTCTAAAAACGCTCTTACGCGTTGTCATTGTTGCTAAAGTTTTTGAGTGAAAGAGTAACACATATGATTAATTTATTACAATACTGTTGTAACTTGGGGATCTAAAAAGGTAACATCGAGCAATTCATAATATGTTTCTATTATGATCCGTTTTCGTTCAGTCATTCAATTCGTAAAATGGTAGATAATATATTTGATGAATCATACTATTAGATAATCTTTCACATTTCATCTCCGCAATTCATCTAGGTACTTAATTGGACAGTTTTCTATAGGAATGCGTAAAATAGTCAACTTTTGATGAAATGCTGATATTCATCTACAACTCATATTTACAGTTCGGTGCGTTATTATAGTTTTTTAGAGATTATTCTGTGAAAATCGTGATTTCCTAGGACAATGGCAGACTTAGAGCGGTTTCCCACAACATGGGACCCGATAAAATACCATAGAAATAGTGGAAATACTCTTATTTCTAGGATCCACACCTCCTATACACTTTGAATCGGATGCAGTGCCAAACTTAGTCTTGAAGAAGCCCTTAAATAATAGAAGACATAATACAGCCCTTAAAATATCAGTGTATAGGGCTGAATCGACATAATAAAAAGTTTAACATTGAGTTTTAATACTGAATTGGAGCCCCATTAACCTACGAAGAAAAAAGAAGGCTTATCAACAGCGTCAACAGTGAGTAACAATTGAATAGTACCTATTTTATTTAATAATTTAAAAAATTAAATTAAAAATTTTAAAAACCCCCGACTATAAAAAGCAACAAATAAGTTGTATTTAACTTTCATACAAACTTCATTACGTCGAGGGACCGCATTCTATCTTCCTTACGAATATATTAAACTTATCGATTCATTTAAAACATTTTACAGGTATTTTTTAAATTTTGATATCACATTATGATTATTTATGATAGGTATTTTTGCGTACCCACCGAGCTACTAAGCGGTCCCCCGACAAAATGAAGTTTGTATGAAAGTTAAATACAACTTATTTGTTGCTTTTTATAGTCGGGGGTTTTTTAAATTTTTAATTTAATTTTTATTTCGAAGTTTTTAAACCTTTATTATATTATAATTATTATAAGCTCCTCCTGTTGTCAACATTGCGTTATATTAAGAATTGGATACTGATCAAAACGAATCCAAACATGACATATCTGCTGTGACATTTTTCAAGAATGGGTGGAGAGCTGGTCTCCATCATCAACTCCTTATCTGCTGTTACCATTGCATTACATTAAGAATTAAACGCTGATCAAAACGAATCCAAACACGACATATCTGCTGTTATATTGGATCTACAATCCTACCACAGCCGACAAAAGAGCTGATGACCCTGAAATGGCTGAACCGATTTGCATATTATATATCTAAGAACACTCCCAGGAATACCAGCTTTAATTTAAAAAAAAACCGCATCTAAATCCGTCCACGCGTTTAGGAGCTACAGTGCCACAGACAGACAGACACAGACAGACAGACAGACAGACAGACAGACAGACAACGACGTCAAACTTATAACACCCCTCTTTTGGCGTCGGGGGTTAAAAATAGGTAAGTATCCCCACGCCGTAATGTTTCGATCCAATCGACGATTTCGCCGATTCAATCGACGCAGTTTGGGAAGGCCTCCAGCAAGGTGGACTGACGACTTGGTTAAAGTCGCTGGAAACCGTAGGATGTGGGCAGCGCAAGACCGGTCGTTGTGGAGATTCTTGGGGGAGGCTTTTGTCCAGCAGTGGACGTCCATAAGCTGACATGATGTGAAGTATCCCTAAACTATTTTGGACAAGCGGCTCCTTTTCCAAAATGAACTCTGTTAACTCAACTCCCTTACCTTAGCCAAATTACATACTTTTAAGATCAACCCCCCACACATAAGTACCTATTCATAACGGTCAGTTAACTTAAAACAGTTGCTGCAGTGTTACCTATTTTTCATTCTGACGTAGGTCAAGACATGCACAGTTTTTATCTTGTATGAACTTGAGACTTTACATTATTACAACAATGCTATTTCCTACAAAAATATTAAGTACTACCTACCTAATTATTCTTAGTATATGTAATAAACAATACAGTAATACTAGATACCTATCATGAAAGAACTTGTTTTAATTTAATGGGGATTGATATTTGGGCCTCGTTCGTTGACCTTTAAATTCAGTTTTCATTTATGTCGACCCCTAGGAAACCAATATCGAACCCAGGGGGTCCATATCAACCACTTTCAGAATTCCTGATTTAAAGCATGCTGATTGAAAACCCCAAGACTATTAGAATAGGAAAATAAAAAGAACAAATTCTATAGACAATAATAATTTATTATTTTTAAATTATTTGTACAATTAAATCAAACCTAAGAACCTAAGAACTTTACCTAAGAATAATATTATAATATGAATAACAAAGTGATTCTTTAAATCTATAATTAGGTACAACAAAGTAAAACACAAAACATTTATTGACTACAAAAAAAGTGAATTCAATTTCATAAGTCAATAGTTTTTATAAAATCTTGTGATTTATAATATTTTCCTGCTTTTCAGACCAGTGACTTAGATTTAAAAGTTGATGCCGGCCTTGGTGAAGCGAGTCACGAGTATTATGTATTGAAAGATCATTCTCTACATGAAATATTTCCTTGAATGTCTCCCACCTGAAAATGAAACATTACGGTTACCTATTTAATTAGGTAAGAAGACTAACATTTAATGTTCAAAAGAATGGAATTTTGAAATTATTACCTTTATTATATTGAGTAAGTAACTACATAAAGTAGTTTTTTTTGTAGGTGATTCGGGTATGTCCACAATGTGCAATTATGAATGACTTCCCGTTCCAGAGCTCACACCAGAAATAACTTAATTCGAAGAATCAAGGATCAATGCAGGACGCAGGATTGATGAGGAATTAAGTTCTTGAAACTCCAAAGCAATGATCCAATGGGCCGCAGATCTTCTCCAGGCTCAGTTTTCCATTTCTGCAATAAAAGAATAGATACCTATTTAACAAGACTATGAAGTTTCATTTAAATTTTTTATTGCATTTCTATAATGAAAGAGTAGTTAATTATCAACACTATCAAGTTGCATTTCCGAAGTTGTGAACTAACTGCGTGCGAAAAAATTATAGTATTTCTATTTTTTAAACAAGTATAAATAAAGATATCCTGCTTGCTTAAATTAATTTACACTCCTTACTTACATTTTCTCTTCGACGCAATAACAACGAGAATCAACTTACCTACATGGTATAAAACTTTGGTCTTGTGAAACTCCTTGAAACGGTTGTAAACCGCCCTTAACGTGACTCTCCGACCAATTCGCATTTTGCCACTGCGTTATCGCAAATAAAACACTTGAATCTTGAAAATGTAATAAATAATATATAGTCTCTTCTAGGACTTTATCAGAAATATCCATTTTATACGACAGAAACTTTGAATAAAAACTTCACAGGTTAAACTTAATTGCAAACAAAGTATTTTTAAGTAATTGACTATGGAATTAATTATTAAATCAACGTTAACACTAATATAAATCTAGAACACGTTTGAATACAGCGATTCGTCACAGTACGATTGGTTTGCGTACGAACAGCTCGCTCGCTACTTCCCCGAACAGAGGCGCCGAACCAACTGCCTCTCAGGCTATCCGCGCATACGCTTCTCTTTAAATTCAGTGTTACCATATTGTTCGTCGCAATACCAATCAACGGACGCTTCACTAGAGCAAACCATTCACTCTCTCAAACGTGAACTATAGTTAATTATAAACAAAAGCAGACGGCGTCTGACAAGCGCCGTCACGGCCGGACTGACATTCGACCGTCCTCGGGCGTCGTCGGTGCATCAATGTTACTCTTCAGTAACAAAACAACATTCAACAATTCAATGATCCGCTCGTCCACCCTGACGAACACAACACCAATAACAACAAATGTACCAGGCAACTTTATGCATCCCTTCGACTATCTCATAGACCGGATGACATAAAGGATCCACTAAGACACATAAAGCGCGAACCAGACAAGTGCATTTGGACGACAAACCTTAACAAGGTATGGTCCGGATGACACTTTCCTTTCGACAAGCTTCAGTCTCACAAAATCTTACAAAGCGCGAACCAGACGAGTGCATCCCTTCGACCAACCTTAGTATGGTATGGACCGGATGACACCCTCCTTTCGACCAGCTTTGCAACCTCACAAAGCGCGAACCATATTTCGACCAGCTTTGTAATCTCTCAAAGCGCGAACCACATTTCGACCAGCTTTGCAACCTCACAAAGCGCGAACCACATTTCGACCAGCTTTGCAACCTCACAAAGCGCGAACCACATTTCGACCAGCTTTGTAATCTCTCAAAGCGCGAACCACATTTCGACCAGCTTTGCAATCTCTCAAAGCGCGAACCACATTTCGACCAGCTTTGACATCACATCAACATAGATAGGACAATGTATCCCTTCAACCACCCAATAGGGCTGGTCCGAATGACATTGCCATTTTTACAATACAACACAATACAAAACATAATCAAATTAAATTCTAAACAAAACAAAATTCATACCTTGCGGAATCAATCTTGCTCAGTATGTACTTCAACTTCACATTGGACTTCTATAGTTTCAGGATCTGAACATACGCTTAGAGTATCGGATCCAGCAGTGAGGGTATCAGAATTAACGGTATCAGAACCAATCGTGACAGCATCAAGCTCGTCACATGCTCTCTCATATACTTGAGCTGTGTGACCATCTAAACTTGCCAAAACATCTATCGATGGAAAATGTTCTACATCTTCCGGCGCCGTCACGGTTTCATCGAGACGTTTTAACCCGACAGTTACGTCGGAAGAATATGACAAGACATCATCCATATAGATCAGTGGTCTATCTTTGAGACGTTGAAGTGCTTTCGTAATACAGCTCTGAAAGACAGACGGTGCATTCCGTAACCCAAAAGGCATGGCGAGGTATTCATATTGCCCTTCTGGAGTTACAAAAGCGGTCTTTCCCACCGAGTCTGGGTGAATCAGGATCTGATGAAAGCCAGATACCATGTCTAGCGATGAAAAACATGTAGCACCACTAAGTTGGTCAATCTGGTCTTCTATACGCGGAAGAAGATAATGTTCCGGCTGGGTGTTTGCATTCAACTCGCGATAATCAACGCACATCCGGTCGGAACCGTCTTTCTTTTTCACTAGAAGTATGGGGCTAGCAAATGGTGAAGTACTTTCTCTAATTACCCCTGCATTTAAGAGAAGTTCAACCTTTTCACGAACGAGTTGTTTTTCTACAGGCGCTATTCTATATGGGCAACGCTGCACAATCTTATAAGGGTCAATTAAATCAATTTTCATCTCTCCTGTCTTAACACGCCTTGTGGGAATATCCTCAACGAAAAATTCAGAATACTTAGACAAAATGTCTAATAGAGCTTTCTTGTTTTCACCTACCAGGTCAGTATCTATTTGACTAAAATCTGGCTGCAAATTACATACGTTTGTCCTTTCTTTTATTTTGAAAACAAGTTTGTCTTTATCAAGTACAACATAATATAACCCTTTGTCCAAGATATCTCTACCTATAATTACCGGCTCAGAAATAACATCATCAGCTACTATATGGAAAATCAGATCTACAGCAATTTCACCTACTTTTACCGTACTAATTATTTGTGTCGTACATTCTATATCATTACCCCCAATACCAGATAAATACACTACATTATTACACAAAGTACCAGGAAATTTTATTAGAAAACTTTCTTGTAAGAGAGAGCAAGATGACCCGCTGTCAAAAAGAAATGGAATTGGCTCACCAAAAGATGTTTCCAAAGTTGCCCTCGAACATCGATGTTCGCAAAGTTTAACTTCTTTGGTCACAGCTCCAGAAGCAGTTTTCTTATCAGGGCAAATTGTAGCGACGTGCCCAGTCTTGCCACACACGAAGCATGTAAAAGGTGGTGTAGTCTTGGTGACTCCCATATCTTCTCTCCTTCTTCTGCAGTCAATTTGCCGATGACCAGTTAAGCCACAGGAGTGGCATTTACCAGTGAAACGTGTTTCATTCAATCGTGGACGTTTAAAACCCGGTTCTGAGCCACCGTCATCGTTAACATCTTGACGACGTTTTAGAGAAATGCCACTTAAAACACGAAAAAGTTGGGCTTTCGTAGTAATGGCATGAGCCGTCAATTCCCTATGTAACAAACTATCTTTTTGACAAAGAACTGATATTATGAATCCAGTTATTGCCTCTTCAGACATTTGAGTTTTCGGTATGCGCTCAATCATAATCCAAAGGCGCATAGCAGCTTCGGAGGCGGATTCCTTAACTCCGATTTGAAATTTAAAAATTTCGTCAAAATGATCTTGTATCAACTTTGGCTTTAGGAATGTGGCTAACAACGCTTCTTTCACCACATCCCAGGTAATTTGGGACAAATTTAGTTTAGTCAAGTGGGTCGCAGCGCGACCCTTGAGTGCTCGGGTTAGGGCCATAAGTAGTTCGATACCGTCGAGACCCTTTTTTTTGCACTATAACTTCCGTTATATTGCACCATCCTTCTACGTCGGCTTGAGGGTCGTCGGGATTAAACTCGATAAGATGCACGGTGTTACTGTTACTCGTTGTCGGTTGAGACATCGCCATAACTCGAGTTAGAATACTTTCGACGTTGGACCAAACATTTTCAGGATCACCATTCTGCGGTTCTGTGGGCGTAGTGCCGTTTTGAAAATCACGGCATCCCACTTCTGATATAGTCTCTTCTAGGACTTTATCAGAAATATCCATTTTATACGACAGAAACTTTGAATAAAAACTTCACAGGTTAAACTTAATTGCAAACAAAGTATTTTTAAGTAATTGACTATGGAATTAATTATTAAATCAACGTTAACACTAATATAAATCTAGAACACGTTTGAATACAGCGATTCGTCACAGTACGATTGGTTTGCGTACGAACAGCTCGCTCGCTACTTCCCCGAACAGAGGCGCCGAACCAACTGCCTCTCAGGCTATCCGCGCATACGCTTCTCTTTAAATTCAGTGTTACCATATTGTTCGTCGCAATACCAATCAACGGACGCTTCACTAGAGCAAACCATTCACTCTCTCAAACGTGAACTATAGTTAATTATAAACAAAAGCAGACGGCGTCTGACAAGCGCCGTCAAATATAATTTCTGTTTGCAATTCATAACGTAGGTAAACAAACTTTTTGTCATTTTTGACGTTCTATGTTTTTGACACACATAATATTGCCAGGCTTTAAAAAAATATATCATGCTCAAAATGTTAGAAATCATTTTTATGCTTTCTTTTTTATTATTTTCATTAAACTTAATAAAAAAACCATGAAATTATTGTACTACAGACTGTTTAGAATGGTTTTCTCTTTTGGATTTTAAAAATATTTAAATTTAACAAAAACCGTAATTATCTAAAAAGGTAACATCGAGGATTTCATAATATGTTCCTAATAGTTCCTATTATGATTCACTTTTGTTTGGATGTGTTTATGCTAAAGTTAGACAGTTACAAAAATACGTTGATATTTAATAACCAGTTATTTACTAACTAGTTTTAATGAGGACCTAATTTAATAAGTAATTATAGGTACATGATATTATATTACAATAACTTATGGTCTATCTACAAAGATACGTTGTCATGACGACGACGTATTTTTTTTCCTCCTGACAGGCCACGTCCCGGTCACGTCCCGGTCACGTCCCGGGCACGGCCCGGATCTGTGCAGATAGACCTTATAGTAGTAATACATATAGATGAGGTACGAGTATAATAAAATTTAAAATCATAGTACCTACTTAAGCTTTACTTCACTTGAAATTGGTAGAATCCTATAACCTACTCGAATCGCAAACAGATAGCAGTTGGGGTCAAAGAGTACATACTTACGCGCTTAAAAAAACCGGACGCGCGTATACATTGCTCTTAGAGCATATAACCAGTATGGAGTCGTCATCAAGACGATTTCCCCTTTGCCAAAGGTACGAGCCCGCCGGTCGTAAGCGTTATATAAAACTGTTGCCGCAAGTACTCGCGTCACTTCTCATCGGCCGCGCGCGCGGAATGTAGTCCAGCTAAAATGCCTAATTGCAGTGTATTTCATTGCAAAACGAGGTCACAAACATCAAGTTTACACAAGGATAATGTCTCTTTCCACTTTTGAGTACTATTTTTTCCATAAACTATCTTATAATCCACAAATTCATTAAAATAAAAACCTTTCTGATCGGATGAACGAACAGTGTTGCCACCAAATGAGATATTCGACTAATCTGCCGTTTTTTTAAACGGTTTTTACGGGTGATTTTATTTAGAAGAAAATTATTCCCGCTTTACTTATTAAACTATCAATGTAATAATTGTTGCAGATATGTTAAAATACTGTGTATATTATTAATTATGTATTTCGAATAACTTTATGAGTGCTTTTATACTTGGAACTGTTTAAAACAAGCAATTTTGGACTTTACTTCTTTCATAATAATATTTTTAACTACAAAAGACAACGAATATTTTTGTATGGGGCCGAACATACCTAAAGTTGCAAGTACATAAAATGTCACTTTTTGGTGTACACCTCTGAGACTAGTGCCAATCGATAGAGAAACTAATTACAAACAACAAATACTGATTGAAAAAGCGACTTTTTATGTACTTGCAACTTTAGGTATGTTCAAAACATTCGTTCCCTTTTATATTTTAAACAACATTGACAACAATTAATTTCACTTAAAAAAAGTAGTATTTTCTTGTACCATCCTGGTCACACTTCAAGAAAATTAGAGATGTGACTTATCATAACTTAAAATATATCGATATTTTTTACCCGACTGCACCAGAAGGAGGGTAATGTTTTTCAAGAGTATGTATGTATGTTTTTTTAATTATGTTTGTATGTATGTTTTACTTGTATGTGTAAATCTTTGGCACACTCTACAGCCTAAACGGCTTAATGGATTTTTATTTTATATTTGTATTTACTTTATATTTATGTTTGTTTATAGATTTATTAAGTTGATTTTAGTTTTAAAAACTTAACATCTATAAAATTATAAATAAACAAACCTGTAGTAAGTTGTTCTTTTTAATTTAAGTAGGTACTTAGAAAAAATATACCTTTAGCAGATTTCTTAATGAGTATTTTTAATATAAATAAATATTTTAATATAAATAAATAAGAAAAACCGTTATCGACTATTAATCGTTATCGATATTCATCGATAACTAAATATCGGTGTTGTCAATCTCTATCGATCTTACGAGTCGAAGGCCATTTCGTACTGTCACCGATACATGTTTATGTGTACGAATTTGATTGTGGGCGTCAACTTCGAGCTAGTGTTTAACAATGGTATTGTGTGCGTGAATAGCGACGAAAGCCAAAATGCGTTAGTAGTTAAGGGTTTTGAATGTGTGCGTTTCGTCGTCCCCCTTAAAATCGGCAGACTTTTTTGTTTGTACCACGATCGCGGCGTATGTCGTATCGTATCCCGTTGGTTAAATAATCCAAGACAGAGCTACAAGGATCTTTTAGCACGTGGTGAAAATCGGAACTAACGATATCATCTTGTAAATTGTTATTATTTTGACGTTAGGTATTTATTTACCACCCACCCACACCCTCCTGACAATGTAACTGAAGTGCCAATAGTAGACCCTTGTAGCACTTTACGCTCGAATCGGTGGTGTCGTGTCCGTGTCAACATAGACTATATGAGCATTGACGCGCATATACAACATGCCCTTAAAAAGACGAGAAAACGCCCTAACGCGTTGTCATTGTTGTTAAAGTTTTTGCGTGACACAGTAACTCAAATCTATTCATCCATTTGCAAACATTTTCATTTTTTATAAGGAAGTCGAATTTCTAGTGTATTTTTGTCACTGGTTTTCTCTTGCATAAAACCATCCACGGCTATAACAGTGAAGTCATAGCAATCATTACATCCTGATTGAGGCACAGAGCGCACGTTTTATTTCGCCTATATTATAATACATTACTGAAAATTATGTGTGAGTACATATTACATCATAACATTTAAGAACATCGCTATTTGTCGGTGGAGTCTTCGCTATGGGGCCTAAATCTGCTTAAAATTGCCTCAGTTGTGTGTCGGTAGTGTCTATGGCATAAAATTTTATGACGCATTTTGTTATTCTGCTAAACAGTGGCTTACACTAATTGCGACTATTTGCGACCAAATGTGTAAAAAATGTCATTGTCACTGCCTACACACAACTGATAAGTATGAACAAATAAGTATTGTAAATTAGCAGACTTGGGCCCCTGCTCTATTGCAAGGCTTCTAATTAGTGAACGATAGAAAAGGATATGCATGTACTCGTGATAACAAACAACTTTTACTTACTATGGCACGAAATTCGAAATCATTCAAAAATTTTCGAATCAACTCTCACAACTGCACCAGCTGATAGTGTTAAATGTATGGAAGATCTATTTTTTTTAATGATTTCCAAATTGGTCCGATTTTTACGCAACGCTTCCGCATTAAAAGTTTCAAAATTTTTTTTTTTACTTTTTTTTAAGTTTCTATCTTTTTTTTGTTTTCAGTGTCTCTACTCCTAATCTTACTCCTAACTACAACAACAATAAATACTTTTCCGATAAATTCCGATCAAAATTCCGAATTAGAATCAAAAGATGTTCCAGAGGAGTTCAAGAAAGAAATCTCCGTTCTATCATACATAGAGAACTTTAAAAACTCTATGGCTGAATATGTCGCGGCCCAGTACAGGAATTTAACTGTAAAAGAGAACAGATTCATTAAAGACATATTGGAAAACTTTTTGTTAACCTTCGCGATGGATATGCACGATTCCATCAATAAACAAATGAAGAACGAACCTTTTGAAAGAAGTGAGGAAGATAGAGAATATAGATTGAACTATGATGGTAGGTACCTTCTTGTGTCATCATAATCAGCCCTTTTAACGTCCCCACTATAGGGACACGAGCCTACTCTCATACGAGAGAGATACCTACTCGTTTAAATTACTTAATTATTTAAAACTAAATACTTTTAATGATAATAATTATTAAGGGTCCCATACAACAAAATGTGATTTTGCCTTTCTTGGTACGGAACCCACATGTCCCGTTTTTTCGTTTTAAATAAATTATGGCAAACACTGGAAAAGTAAACGCACGGTTGCGAATGTTTAATACGTAAAGGTAAAACATTAGAGTGCGTTTCATAAAATAGTTCCTATGCCGTAATGTCACATTACCCTTGATGACGTTTCGCAGTACAAATTTTCAATGCTGCCGACTTTGCGGCATAGGAACTATTTTATCAAACGCACTCTAACTGTAAGGCGACCTGCGTTTCATATCAAATTATTTCTTATCAAAATACCTATTTTTGAATAAAATATTTTTCATTTTAATTTATTTAAACGGCAAGTCGTAACCCCGCCGCCGCAACCACAATTGCATGTCCGCCATTAACAATACTTTTGAAACTTAATATTTTTTTCTTTTTAGGTTTCGAAAAAATAAAAAAGACGCTAAAAGAACAATTCTCTTTTGTAAAAGAAGAGACAGCCGACGACATAATATGGAGATTGAAGCAGAATTTGATCAAAACAAAACTTAGATTAGATATACTTATAAATGAGTCAAAAGAATTACAAGCTACTCTTGAAAGAGAGGCAGAAAGAGATAGACAGATACAACAAGAAATCGCAAGGTCTAATGAGCAATTTGAACAACAATATACAAATAACTAAGCGCCAAAACATACGGTGAAACTAGTTTGAAACGTTTCGTTTCAGTTGCGTCGTGTGTGGTTTTCTAATTTCTATAGCAGAAACTGCGATGCAACTCAAAAGTAACTAGCAGTTTCAGTTGCGTTGCATTTGCGTTTCACCGTGTGTTCTGGGACTTAGTGTTTATAATTAAGTACCTATGTAATAATTATAATTTAAGTAAACCATAAAGTCTGCTAATTTAAAATAGCCTCAGTTGTGTGTCGGCAGAGTCTCAATGGCATTTTTTGACACATATGGCTAAACAATGGCACTAATTGCGACAACATGTGTCAAAAAATGACATTGACACTCTCATTGACACTCTGCCGACACACACCTGAAAAAATTGTAAATTAGCAGATTTGGGCCCCAGGTAGGTATTTTTGCCGTGCCTACCTAATAGATCTCTTAACTGTCAAAATATACTACTTAGTTTAAAACCACAGAATAAAAAAAAGAATGAATTTATGGAAGTTCACTCCAAATTACAGCATACCTACCTATGTTGGGTATACACATGAAAGAACATTCAGGTTTCCGAACGTGAGAAAGGTAGATATGGACAAAACGCGGGGTTGCGGAGCGTTTTTGGGGCGGTTGTAGACTATAAGGATCTATTGGCACTTGAGTGACATTGTCAGGACGACGGCGGTGGTGAATAAATAACGTCAAAATAATGACAATTTACAAGATGATATCGTTAGTTCCGATTTCTGCCACGTGCCAAAAGATTCTTGTAGCACTGTACGTGTGCTTGGGTGAAAAGGCTGCGGTCGAGGCGTGTTTTCATCGCGGAAAACGCTCCGCTAGTTGCTACGCTCCGTAACCGCGGGTTTTGAAAACTACGTCTGTCTGCTATGGCTCTTATTTTTAATGAAAATAATATACTTCTATGTAAGTAGCTTTATATCATTGTACCTAATGCTGTCTACACACCAAAGCCGCCGGCCTGGCCCAGCGGCATTACGTCATATGAATGGCAGCTGCCAAAAAAGCCGGCGGCTTTTGTGTGTAGATACCATAAGTAGGTAATCATTATAATAAATAACTTTTTCTTTAATAGAACATGGAACACATTACGAAAAGGGTTCGAAGATTTTGTATGAAGCCTGGCTTTTACTTCTTTTTTATTAAAAAAAATATGGCCACAATCAAACCTCCAAAAATCGATTGTTTTCTTTTAATCGGTAGTTTTCTCTCTGTTTCTAGGTTTGTGTTAGCAACTCAGCGGTGATGCGACCTCCGTCGTATTTATCTATGTTTTTTTACCATTTTTACTTTTAGTTTTTTTTTATTATATTTGTCTGTCGTCTGGTTTCATTAGGTTTTGTTTTGGTAATAATTGTGCGTTGGTCGAAATAAATACTATTTTAAACTTTTCCACAAGCATTTAGTTTCGTTTCAGTCCATTTCATCGCCGCCTGTAGCTATAAGTTTGATTAAAGGCCATCATTTTTAAAGAATAAAAAGGAGTAGATACCTAGGTAATTTATAGGTATATAGATCAGCCAAAAAATACAAACCCTTTTCAAATAAAGTTTTATTCCCCTCTCAACCGATTTAGGGCCAGTTTTACCACTTACAGTTAAAATTAAACTGACAGATTTTCAGTGGAGCCAGGAAGAGGAAGCAAATATTCAATTTATCAACATTATGTACATAAGTACCTACTTCTTTCGCATCATCCGAATTCATCAGCTCGATATCTAGCTAATCAAAACGAATTTATCATTCGTAACCAATTGTGGAACGTGTCGAATTGATAAATTAGAATTGGAATTGCGAAATTTTCCTTCACATTTTTTTTTAATTTGCTGGAGCCAGAGGCCAGAAAAAGGAATGAAAATGGCAAGGAAAATATCTTGGTTACCCGTTTTGATATCAGGTTATGTTTTTTATTTATTATTTATTTGGTAGATCATCAGCTAAATTAAAGTTCGACTGGGCTGGCCACGTCAGTCGCATGCATACAAAGCGTTGGGCGAGAATAGCCACAGAATGGGTGCCGGAAGACGGCCAGCGCCGCCGAGGTAGGCCCAAAAAACGATGGCGCGACGACCTGAACACATTTAGGGAAGATTGGTGGGAAACCGCCACTAACAGAAATGTGTTGAGAAGCATGGGAGAGGCTTTTGCCCAGCAGTGGGACAACACAGGCTAAAAATAATCAGCTAATGAGGCATAGTAAGTATATAGTTATAAATAATATAAAGAATAAGGTCTTGTACACACTTGACACACATCGTAAGCTTCAGTGGCAGAACATTTTGTATGAACCTATTCACACTTGATGACGACGGCTGGGGCCCAAGTCTGTCAATATAAAAAAGCCTCAGTTGTGTGTTGGCTGATTGTCAATAAGAATGTCCATGTCATTTTTTGACACATTTGGTCGTAATCAGTGTAAGCCATTGTTTAGCAGAATACCGAATATGTCAAAAAATGCCATTGACTCTCTGCCAACACCCAACTGAGGCTATTTTAAATTAGCAGACTTGGGTCCCTGGCACAGAATACCAAATAGTTAGTCCCCTGGTGAAAATCGCGGGAAGCCGTTGGATGCAGGCAGCGCAAGATCGATCATTTTGGAGATCCTTGAGGCTCTGGTCCAGCAGTGGACGTTAACAAGCTGACACAACAGCAAAATAAAATTGAATATTATTTTTCAGTATGTATCATTACCAAAATAAAATGCGACGCAGAAAACGTGAATGTCACTAAAATTGTTAAAGATGGCGATAATAAAGCGAAAGAAGAAACTGTAGCGAAAGCAGAAGTAGTAACTGACGTTAAAAAAGAAGAAAAACTTATTAATGCAGACAACAGTAAAAATAAAAATATTGAAAAAGAGTCATTAGTAGCAGATATTAATAAAAATACGAATGTACCACTAACTGCACAAAATAAAGGTATTGAAGACAACAAAAATGACACTGAATCACAATTGCCTATAATGAAAGATGTAAAAGTAACAAATAACATTGCTCGCCAAGAACCTGAAGGCAATAAACTTAAAACTATTGAGGAACACAAAAAAAATGACGAGAAAATCGCTAAACAGATTAGAGAGAAAATTCAGCAATCGAAAAATACATCATAAGTGTATTAAAAAGAATACTTATGTAATTATTTTTTTATTATTAATTCTACTTATATTATAAATGTCAATGTTTGTGCTGATGGATGGATGTTTGTCTCTTTCACGCAAAAACTGCTGAATTTGGCAATATTGTAGCGAATATCAGAATAACATATAGGCTAGATATATTATTTATTTATTTAACAGTTTATTGTAAGATGATAGTACATAAAGACAGAAAAAAAGAGAAGTTATACAAAAGGTACAGCATATTTCTAAAAGAAATAATTATTTTTAATTATTTTGTGATATCACGACTTTTTTCCAACATATAACGATGAATGCGTACGAAGTCGCGGGTAGGCTCTAGTTTATTTATAAGTAGTAAGTTACTACTTAGAAGAAAATTGCGACATCTAAAACATAAATTTTTACATAAAAAACATTCCAAAAACCCAATTAATTATTTTCGGTATTTTCCTTGGCTGTCCTTCATATTTCCTTAACCTATTTCCTTTTTAAAAACAGTTATTCGGACTTTGCGCGGGAAAATATTCTAACGGTACTTTTTTAATGATACTTCACGATTAGGTTATGGGAAAACCTCAATGATATTATATTAAACTAGGTGCAGATATGTTATATGCGCACCTATTTTGAAGACTGTAAATTGACCTAACTATGACAACAACAAGAGAGAAAAGGCCGATTGATTTTGACGCGAGAGCGATAAGGATGCGAGACATAGATTAGTTTTGAAGCATATTAAAGTGCTGTCATTTTAATCATTTTTCGGCACATATTTGGTGGTGCGGTGGTAGCCCAGTTGGTAGAACGCTTGCCTCGAACTCCGAGAGCGCGGGTTCGAATCCTGGTGCGGGCACGTACCTCTGAGTTTATTTCTCATGTACGGATCAATTTATTCGATTACCACTTGCTAACGGTGAAGGAAAACATCGTGAGGAAACCTGCATACACTAGAGAAGAAATTCGAAGGTATATGTGAAATCCGCCAACCCGCACTTGGCCAGCGTGGTGGATTACGGCCTAATCACTCTCTGTATGAGAGTAGGCTCTTGCCCCTCGGTGGGGACATATATGGGCTGATAAAGATAAAGATAAAGATTTAAAACGTCAATTACTATGAAGGTAACATATCTATACCTATAAAATATCATTGGAAAACCTGTATACGTCCTTGATAAAGTGTTGACGCGCAAAAGGTTAGATAATAATTATGTTATTGAGTTTTAAACTGAGATTTATCCTTAGCTTCATATTTTCCTGTTTAAGTAAGGATGTACCGTTATGTACTTATGTCATGTTTTTTTTCGTTACATTACATTTATGGAAATTATTTGCGTGGGGCAAGAAAGGGCCCAAGTCTGCTAATGCTATCTACACACCAAAGCCGCCCGCATGCCGCTGGGCTAGGTCGCCGGCTTTACGTCATACGAATGGCAGCTGTCGAAAAGCCGGCGGCATGCCGGCGGCTTTGGTGTGTAGACAGCATTATATACAATATTCCCAGGTGTGTCAGCAGTGTCTATGGCATTTTTGACAGATTTGGTAGCAATCAACGTAAGCCGTTGTTTAGCAGAATACCAAATGTGTCAAAAAATGCCATTGACACGCTACCGACACACAACTGAGGCTATTTTAAATTAGCAGACTTGGGCCCTGGTGCTGTTCTGTTCTTTTATTTTGGTGTTTTATGCATTTTTATTTTCTTACACGCCATTGCGCCAGAAGGAGGATCTTATAATGATAACAAACAACTTTAATGAAACCAAGTCTGAAATCATTAAAAAAACAGTTCTCCCATAGGATCATTTCATACTATTATTTGGTGCATTTTTTTTTTTAAAGAATCTAAAAATACCTAACAGCCAGTTCAATATTCTAAAACAATCCTAAAATACATTAAAAAGGCGCGAACTAAATACGCAACCTCGCAAACGGCCAATTAAATGAGACCTCGAAGTGCTACCCAATGCGAATGTGCAGCAGGGTCTTCTTAGAATGGTCGCCCTCTTCTCTCGCGCAAGGCTACCTACTGTTTCGACCATGTTATTTTGCAAATCAATTGGGTACACCAAATATTTAGCAATTTAAATTAAGTGCAGTTTTTGGGACAAGGAAAATGTCGTCTTTGACTTTTTGAACGATAAGCGGGAAGGGTCGAATATTTTATAGTTTTTAAGTCAATACGTGTACTAAACCAATGATATTATACTGGGTGTAACAGAAAGGGGGTATAAAGCTGAAACACAGGGATAGTCCTCATGAAACTAAACAACTTTCCCCAAGGAACATGGGCCGTTACTAGAAAAAAAAAAAAATCGGCTTCCCATACAAAATGATCAGCTGGTCGAGTAATAAGTATGGGCGATCCAAAAATGATTTACGAGTTACGACCCATGTTGCTTGGGGAAAGTTGTTCAGTTTCATGAGGACTATCGCTGTGTTTGGGTATTATACCCCCTTTGTGTCACACCCTGTATAGGATGACTTGATTAGTGAACGATAGAAAAGGATATGCATGTACTCGTGATAACAAACAACTTTTACTATTAGACCAAGTTCGAAATCATTCGGACTTGGGCCCCAGGATAGAGAAGCGTGGAAAAGGACGCCTTTGCCCAGCAGTGGGATATTCATGGCTAAATAAGTTAAAATAAGAATTACTCTTTCCTCCTCTATAGTTTAATATTTTTTTATAGACACGATCTTTTTTAATACAATTAGATAATTTAAATTCTATTAACTTATAGATAGGCATATCTGTCACGCATCTCTCCCATCGAGGTAGGCAGAGACCACTTCCCTCCACTCCTCCACTCCTCCACTTCTTTCGTGTCAACCACATTCATCAGTCGCTTCATAAATGCACGTCGGCTTAGGGTAGAGTGCGTTTCATGAAATACTACCTATGCCGCCATGTTGGCAGCATTGAAAATTTGTACTGCCACATTACCCTCATTGTGTTTCGCAGTACGAACTTTCAATGCTGCCGACATGGCGGCATAGGAACTATTTCATGAAACGCACTCTAGGT
The DNA here is from genome assembly GCA_947563765.1 of Anarsia innoxiella. Lineage (NCBI taxonomy): Eukaryota > Metazoa > Arthropoda > Insecta > Lepidoptera > Gelechiidae > Anarsia > Anarsia innoxiella. The sequence continues at coordinate 2,126,590 of OX387419.1, forward strand.
ACCTTCTCTTGACTTGGCTTAATCTAATAACACCTTCTAATAACAACTACGAATAACAAACGTTGAAAAACAATTGTCTAAATAAAGTTTTATATGTTTATTTAGCTGGCCATTATGTTATATTGTAGAATAATATATTAGTTGTTCTTTAGCCACTGGCTGTGGTAGACAGACCTCGTTTTTCGGACCTTAAAAAATGGCGGTGAAAGTCACCATCTTTGTTTTGTGTGTAGGTTAATCTTTTTTTTTTTAAATTATCTAGCTACCTACCTATAGATTGTTTTTTTTTTAAAGTGGTTTTTATAGATAGATAGAAATACTTAGGGCCACTATCTGTTTCACTATCTGCTGATAAAATTTATCTGACAGATAAACCTATGTCTATTTCATAAAACATGATGTTTTAGACAGAGACAGGTATAAAATATCTGTCAGATAAACCTATTCATAAAACATTTCTATTTCATAGTAGTCTATTTCAAGTCTATTTCATAAAACATGATGTTTTAGACAGAGACAGGTATAAAATATCTGTCAGATAAACCTATTCATAAAACATTTCTATTTCATAGTAGTCTATTTCAAGTCTATTTCATAAAACATGATGTTTTAGACAGAGACAGGTATAAAATATCTGTCAGATAAACCTATTCATAAAACATTTATATTTCATAGTAGTCTATTTCAAGTCTATTTCATAAAACATGATGTTTTAGACAGAGACAGGTATAAAATATCTGTCAGATAAATTTTGTCTGTAGATGGTGAGACTACTTTTACTTCTTTTTATTTTAATTAAAAATCTTTTTTAAATATTTACTTATCTTTTTGTCGTATTTTTAATGACTGTTTTTTAAAAAAGATCTAACGTAGGTACCTAAACTATTAAGTTAGGTTAGTTTAGAAATTAAAAAAAGATAGGTTAGTTTTGAAACCAACTTATCTTTTTTTTTTTTGTTTTGTTATCTTTTTTAAATAGAACCGCTATGGTTAATATTCAATTTATTTTAATACCAACGCTTTATTGTATTATGTATGTTATCTTATAAATAAAAACGTAGTCATGAAAAGTTTCATAAATTATTTTTAAATTTTCAGATTCTCTCTGCGGTGTTGGCCAAAAACTTGCCATGCAAAGGTAAAACATAGTTTTTTCGGTATTTTTTGTCATGTCATCTATTTCTCTCATTAAATTGACAGGACATATTGAAAGAACATGCTACGTGGCTCTGTCCTTCCGGAACCAACGTATCTAGGTTCTCGATCTCCTCCAATTGTTTTTTTTAATATATTTTTTTATTTTTTTGACATATTCTAATCATTGTATTCAAGTGCAATTTTGAGTAACATACGAATAAATACTTTTTATATAATAAACTAAATAAAAATTTCGAACTGACAGGTCGAAGCTACAACCGCGCTGACTGCCTCCAGATCACTCCTGAAACGGAAGACGAGATTCAACTCGTGGTGGACAAACTTGGAGCTTACATCCACACCCTGGCCACCGAGCATGAAGGTTTTGACATACGTAACGTCAAACTCGACATAGAAAAACATAGAGAAGACGAAGACGAGAAAGATACACAAATCGAGGTAGTCATCAACGATTGTGATGATGATAAAGATGTTGATGATCAGGAACCATCAGAGAATGAGAAAACGTCAGAAGCTAATGCAAATAAAGAATCAAATGCTACGAGTAAAACAGCTGATCAGGAATCTTCAGAAAATGATGACGATGGATCATTAGAAAAGAAACAAGTATCAGGATCAGAAAACAGTGACGATAATGATGTAGATGCAACTCAATCTAACACTGGCGTAGGTAACGAGGCGAATAACACAGACAAAAATGCTGAAAGTGGTAATTCTGATGAAGGCAAAGCAGCAGAGAATGACGATGGCCTTAACGACTCAGCTGCCACCACAAATTCTGAAGGATTAGAAGCTAGTAAAGTACAATCAAATTCAAGTAAATATGCAGAAGTTATGAGTTTAAATTTGACAGCTAATGGCAACAAACTATTGCAAGAATATGAAGAGCTGAAAGGAAAGAAAGAACCTTTAGTTGTTATTGTTGACGAAGGCAATAATAAATCGAATTATGTTCTTTTGAATTAAAATTTTGTGTTGATTCATTCATTCATTTTATTTAAGAGTCCGACTCTTGTCGGTGGAGCATTCGCTATTTAGGCCTATCCTCTGCGAGTGCTTTAACCTCTTGATACGACATGACGTTAACTTTCTCCTTTACTTGATTATACTTACGAATTTTGACACACATTTTTGTTGTTTCAGTTTTCTTGACTTTATTTCTGTAGTTTAAGTACATAGCCCACCAATTTTTTGTGAAATATCTATATTAAAAGAATTGAAAATAATTATGTGTATTGATTTCATTCGCTTGTTCATAGAATTAAATGAATATAGTCTATGTAGGTACGTGTAGTTTTTCTTCAGGGGCCTTTAGCTGCTAATTAACAATATTTAGATACAGTTGTGTGTCGGCAGAGTGTTGGCAGAGTGTGTATGAGAGTGACAATATCATTTTTTGACAGAATTGGCCGAAATCAGCCATTGTTTAGCAGAATACCAAATGGGACAAAAATACCATTGACACTCTGCCGACACACAACTGAGGCTATTTTGTATTGGCAGACTTGGGGGCCTGTACCTAGGTACATGAAAATGAAAAAAGATCTATAGAACTTTTTTTACTTTATGATTTAGCCATCCAGATTTCGATTTTGGCCCAATAATAAAAGTTGTTAATTAAAATTCACCCTGTAAGTATAGGTATTGCCAATACTGTCCCAATTTCCTTGATCAAATTGTACATTAGACAAAATGATGGACAAGACCTAAACTACACGTCTACTGGATCTGAATCGGAGCATATGGAAGGATTTGTTGCTTTATTCTCAGGAATTAAGATGTAAAAAAAAACCCTGTTGAGTACAAGAAGTGATTGAGTATTAAATGCGTGCAGTAGATCGGCATTTCTGCGTCAGAGAAATGAATACAAATCAAAAAATCCTTCCGCTCCGATTCAGTGAACTTTTTTCAGCAACTGGCTGATTAGTATTTAGCCTGTTAGAAACCTCTCTCTTAATTTCTAGACTTTAGCCAGACAACCTAAAATTGGTATTAATCGGGGACTTTTTACGGAAAGGCCAAATCAGTAGTACCTTAAACCGACGTGCATGTTATGAGGCGAGGCGATTGATGAGTGTGGATGAAGCGAAGTATGTTTGGATCGTAGCAAGTAGAAGGAAGCCTCTGCCTACCCCAATAGGAGAGAGGTATTAAGCTATCTACACACCAAAGCCGCCGGCAACCCGCCGGGCTAGGTCAGCGGCTTTACGTCATACGAATGGCAGTTGTCAAAAAAGGCGGCGGCTTTGGTGTGTAGATACCATCCATACAAATAGGTATTTCATAATCCACTTCTCATCCTCCTAGCTTAGCATGCACTCCGTGACAAGACGTTGTCATGCGTTTGTCACGCTTACGTCTCTGTCTATAGTTTTAAATGTGATAAGGACACCATGCGTGAGATAATTGTCGCGGCACGCCGTGCTAAGCCCCCTGATCAAAGAATTCACCAGAAAAAGCAATAAATTATTAAAATATACTTTTGAATTGTTGGAAAACAAGTGTCATAATCAATATTAACCTAGAATAATGCGTAAAATGTAAAACAAACACATATTTATCTTTTGTTTGTAACTACCCACGTAATTCGATGGACATCTGTACAAATAGCATAATTCTTTTGATATAATATTGTTTACTAATACGATAGGTATTAACTTTTGGGGTAGGTTGATCGGGCCTACATTTAAAATTTATCTGACAGATGTTTTACACCTGACTCCAATGAGGGAGGAATATAAGGAGTAGCCCCATTTTTTTTTTCATATACAAATGAGTTTATGACAGTGTGCCAAAGTTGGCGCAAGTTTTTCATAGTTTTCTTGGTAGAAGACCTGTCAAACGATAAGAAATTCTATTCAAAAAGGTAGCCATTTTGCGCCAGACCAGGCACGCAGATCCAGACGGTATAGCACCTCCTTGTATATTCTATACTCAAAACCATCTACAATAAAAATGTATCTGACAGATATTTTACACCTATCACTGTCTAAAACGTTATGTTTTATGAAATGGACATAGGTGTATCTGTCAGTTAAATTTTATCTGTACTTAAATGGTGAAACGGGGGAAATGAGAATAATGACGGAAGTTTTTCTCATCGTCATTATGCTTTTCGAAAAAAACTTGTCATGTTGTTATGCGCACGCGTTTATAAAAATGATTTTATTATTGTACTTAGATGTACACAAAATCACATAAATCTTCGTGAAATAAAGGACTACGATACATTTTCACAGGATATATCGTTTCAGGGCCGTCATTCAAATTTCATAGCAATTTCTGGAGATTGGTGAATGATTTCGCACTTGGTCCCATAGTAAAAGTTGTTTGTTATCACGAGTACATGCATATCCTTTTCTATCGTTCACTAATTAAAAGCCACCCTGTTTAAAACGATGCTGATTTTCAGTTGATAAATCAGCAACTAACTATTAGCGCCAAAACACACGGTAAAATGAAACGTTTCAAACTAGTTGCGTCGTCTGTTATTTTCTAAGGAAGTCTATAGCAGAAACTTCGATGCAACTCAAAAGTAACTAGCAGTTTCAGTTGCGTTTCACCGTGTGTTCTGGGTCTTATAAGTATACCAGCTAATTAATCAAATATTCTCATAATATGAAATGACGCCAGTCAATAAGAAAACAATTACCTAATAATATTATTTACAACATAAATTATAAACTTCAATGTTTGTGCCGATGTATGTGAGGATCTTTGTTATTCTTTCCCTCAAAAACTTCTGGACAGTGGGAACAAGAAAGATTATCGAGTGACGACCACGCACCGGACGACGCAGTGTGGGAAGGATCCAACAAGGCGGACTGACGACTTGGTGAAAGTCGCTGGAAGCCGTTGGATGTGGGCAGCTCAGACCGGTTGTTATGAAGATCCATATAGATGGGGGAGGCTTTTGTCCAGCAGTGGACGTCCACAAGCTGACACAACATATTGGAATGTTAAGTTAATGTTAACTCTGGGACCCTGGGGCCCAGAGGCAAACATTCTAGTATCGGAGCTTTCAATGCGTCTACGCGAGGCTTCGGGTGATCCGAGAGCTGGCAGCTTCCTTAGCTAAAGGATAAGCATTGCTATCCAAAGAGGTAATGCTACCAGCTTGTTGGGTACTTTGCCTCGTGGGGACGCGTTGGAAGATATATTTTTCCTGTAAACATTTAATTCTATGTTTGTATTTATTTATATATTTTAATAAAGTTATTACTTTTGTTAATAAAATAAGAAGTCATTGTGTAACGATAAAATGAGAAGCCAGATAATTTCTACTACTCTCTTTACAACTAGATATTTACATCTAGGTATCTATCTATATATTCTAGAAAACATTGTTGAGAAAAGATATAAGGGAATATAAACAGAGGAAGGCCTCAAAGACCATGTATGGTGCAAGTGAAGGAAAGAGGCCGGAGTCATGTCGTATGAGGAAGTCAAATAGGAAAATGGAGGACAGAACAGGGGATAAAATCTGCTAATTTACCTACAATAATATATTCTCAGTTGAGTGTTAATACCATTTTCGACAGATCAGTGTAAGCCATTGTTTAGCAGAATACCCAAATGTATAAACGCCACTGACACTCTGCCGACATACAACTAAGGATATTTTAAATTAGCAGGCCCCAGAATGAAAGAAGCCCCACTGATAATAGCGTAACTCATTAATGATTTCTAATGATAGGTAATAAATAAGACTTAGGTCATCATTGTCATTTAATTTAAGAGTTAGACTGTTGTCGGTCGAGTGTTCGCTATTTAGGCCTATCCTCTGCCAGTGCTTTAAGAAATAGGCACCTAGGTATAAGTGACTGTTTCGGCCAAAACCGAAGTACAAAATTAGTATGTACTAGTGGTGGGCCGAGTACCAGTTTTACCGAGTAACCGAGTACCGAGTATTACTCGGTTTAAAGTTTACCGAGCCGAGTACTCGGCCGAGTTGCTCGGTATAGTTAAAGTAGGTAGAATTTCGCGCGAAGAAGCTCGGGAGCGAGTGGTGATAATGGTGTTAGAACTGTCCCCCCACGCCCGGCTAATTATTCATAATGAAAACGATAAACCGCAACCGTCAAGTGGCATATTTTTTTTGAAAAAACACTGCTTATGAATTTTTCTTCTAAATAATTATGATAATAGCAATTCATAACATTGCTCCAGCTGTGCAAATGCCTAAATATGTACCATTAGAAGGAATTAGACTATGATCTACCAAGCAGATCCAATATGCAAGGTATATTTATTTGTACCGAGTACTCGGCATTTTTACCGACTTATTCGGCCGATTACGAGTAGTGAACAAAGTGCCGAGTACGCCGAGTACCGAGTATTAACCGAGTACTCGGCCCATCTCTAGTATGTACCATGCAAACCTCATGTGATAATCAGACGTAAGATATACAACTTTTGTCTGAAATTTTGCATGTCCAAGTGTTAATTTTACTTTATATAAAAGATATATTAAGTAAGTAAGTATATATTTTTGGATGTGGTATATGATAGTTTTATTAATTACTTATTTTCATTAGGAATGATGACAAAAAAAATGTTTTTAGTCCATCACATAAGTAGACTATTTTAAAATATTCGACACGTATTTTTTCTTTTTTCTCTTAAACTAAAAATGACAAAGATACACTGGCTGGGTTAAAGTTGCTCGTGACGTCACGCCTAAGTAAGATTTTTATAGGAGTGACGCCAATACCCCCCACTCCTTAACTTTGATGCTCTGTATCTTTGTATTTACTTATGTATTTGATTAGGTAAAAATGTGTTCAAATTCAAATATTTTTTAATAGCCTAACCCTTTACAACCGGCTTGAAACGAAAGTGAGACTTGATTTCAAAAAATTCTGGCGCGTATGCAAATTGACTTTTCGGGACGCAATCGACTGCGATCGATCGTGCGACATTCTTTCTCTTAGAAAAAAAATACAACGGCCGCTTTCGGGAAAGTTTGAACCTGTCAGTAGCATTTAAGTGTCGTGAAGGAGGACTGCGTTCTTTGGTGCTCGAAATCGTCCCGGTAAGTAATCTTTTAAAAGTAGATCTGATGCATTTTTTATAGTTTTTTTCTAGTGATTTACTAAAAAAAGTATCGTTTTACAAGTATATGTACAAAATTAGAACCCAGCGTGCTAAATTAGGCGTATATTGAGACTCAAAGTTAAGGTCGCACGATAGTGTGGGTTGGGTGTTACGTCGAAAAAATATATTCATGGTTTTTTATATGTAACTTAATTTTTTATGTTTGTATTATTGTTTTTTCTTATTTTTATGAAAACCCCTCACACAATAACAGACTGTAGATATATTGGCAGATGGAAATGACTCCGAAATAAAGGAATTCGACGAAGATGACGAAGAAATAGTAGCGCGAGATCAACTAAACAGCAGTAATAGCTGATTCTGGTGAGTTCTCCGAAGAAGATGAGGCACCACCACCTCCAACACCGTCTAGGGGAGGTAGGGGATTGATCAGAACCTAGGCCAGATCAGTTAGTGCAAGAGGTAGAGGGCGCGTTACCATGAGAGGCCTGGATACAGGAACAGGACGATGCACTAATTTATACCACTTTTCCAAAATTGGCAGTGAACTTAAAACAAGCAAGTTGGAGATAGCAAATTATAAGTAGATGTTTTAGTTTAAAAATAAGATTGACGATTTTTAGTCAAAAAAGCTTAATAACATAAGAAAAATTACATATTTTTTAGTTTTTTAATAAAAATGTTGATTGTTCTACCGCAATATTACATTAAATGTATGGGTAAATAATTTTAATAAACAACTGATCATAAAAAATAATGTTTACTTATTTCATTTTCATTTACTTCTCAAAATATATCTCCAAACTAGGCAAAACTAACATCTCGGACTTCCTCCTAAGACCCACGATCGTGAGGGTAAGCTTACAGGAAACCAGAGACATCAGGATTTTTTCCAACATTTTTTACATGATCCTTATGTACCCTTTAATAGGCCCTGTGAATTTTAAAAAAATCGAAGAATCTTTTTCCAGCCGGTTGTAAAGGGCTAAGAGACGGACTAATTATTTTTTGAATTTTTGAATGTAGTCATCATCCCTAAAACAGGCAATTTTAAGGGCCAGCTCAAAATCAGTTGTTGTGACCTTGAGTGGCTGAGCTGGATAACCTTTTCGGTATCTATGTAATTTGCTTAGTGTCAAGTAAAATATTGTACCATAAGTGATACTGAATAAAGCTTTTTCTGTTCTATTCAATTTCTTGATGACTCCTCGATTTTAACGAGATAATCGCCTTCCCCTCCCAATATTTTCTGTTTTTAGAACTAATAAAAACTTTTTACTTAAAAATAACTTTTTAAAATTAACTACTTACAAACTTTTTTGAAGAAACTGAAAACTAAAACGTCTCGTAAAATGTCACTATTCATCTGCTAATCAATCTTGATGCAATAACTGAATATATTGATAATAATTTACCTGAAAACTTAGATAACTCAATTTTTTCATAAGAATTTATTTCTTTAGGAGTATTTTTGTTTGTTTAAGATAATCTACGTTTAGTTTTGCTTGTACGTTGATTTATTTTATTTTATTTTAAATAAACATGGAGATGATTCACGCGTAAGTATATAGATATACCATACCATTACCATAATTAGGGCAGATACCATAATTAGGGCAGATAGGAGCAGCTTACCACGATGGGAGAGAAGCGTGGATACACAGGGTTACAATCGTTCGTGGACCGACTTGCAAGCCTCGAACGAGCGCGCTCCGAACGTCTCGCTCGTGCTCGGTTGCGTTCCGCCAGTTTATCAGTTTTTCGATGAACATAAAGGGATTTGAGGAAAGTGCTCGATGTAGGTTCCTTTTAAGTTCACGTTTGATACCGCGAACGAACCAGAACAGCTCGTCTCGTGCTCGGTTCGTGTTGCGAAGTTACTGTAATAAGTAAGTAAATATTTATTTCCAGTCCAATATAAATGTAAGTACAGAAACAAAATAAAATTAACAAAATTAAACACAAAACAAAAAAGAAACTTAGAATCTTAAAACTGAACATAAAAATAGAACGGAGAAACAAGAATGAGTAAGAAGGTACCTAGGTATGGACTGGAAAATGGTCTCCACACAGCATAGTGTCATGTCAATGGATGCCAGAGACATGACGCTGATTTTCAGTGGAGCCAGAGAAGGGAGAAAGAGAGAATGATAGTAAGTAATTATAAAGTAACTAATGTTATATTTACAGTACCCAAAACAAATACTTGGTATGCGAAGAGTGCCAAGAGCTCACCATGTTGAAGGAAGCTGGAATATCTATATACCGATATAAGCTGAATATAGGAAACGTAAGTTTTGTATTAATGTGCTTTTTAGGGTTCCGTAACCAAAGGGTGAAAAACGGGACCCTATTACTGAGACTCGGCTGTCCGTCTGTCTGTCCGTCTGCCTATCCGTTTGTCTGACTGCCTGTCTGTCTGTCTATCTGTCTGTCTGTACGTCCATCCGTCTGTCACCAGGCTGAACCGTTATAGCTAGAGCGTTGATATTTTCATAAATGATATATTACCGTTGCCGCTATAGCAACAAATACTAAAATTGGAATAATAATAATAATTGAGGGGGGCTTCAATACAACAAACGTGATTCTTTTGCCTTTTTTTGCTCGATATCAACAATAGCTACTGTTAAACATTATTATCAGGCTATTGTTAACCTAGTGAATTGTACGGAACCCTTCGCACCGAGTCCAACTCGCTCTTGGCCAGTTTTCTTTTGTGCTTGTTAATTCTGTTTAATTCTGCTCTATGCTTGTTCTGTTTTATTTGTGCTGTATTGTGTGTGTTGAATAAATGTATGTTTATGCCCTTCTTCCATTAAGATACGCACAGGCGATTCAAGTCTCGAAGACAGTAGCTTAGTCACGCGAAGTATCTCACATACATTATAAGTATCGTAGTGTGCGAGCCTGCATTCAAATGTATTTATTTTATTTTATTTACTTGGTTGATCATCAGTTACAGCACTTGAAGTAAGCTTTAATATGGATGACGACTACATTCGAAAATTCAAAAAATAATTAGTCCGTCTTTTAGGCTATTCAAAAATATTTGAAACTCACTTTTTACCTGATCAAATACATAAATAAATACAAAGATACAGAGCATCAAAGTTACGGAGTGGGGGTATTGACGTCAATCCTAGGAAAAATCGTACCTAGGCGTGACGTCACAAGCAACTTTAACCCAGTGTATCTTTGTCATTTTTAGTTTAAGAGAAAAAAGAAAAAATACGTGCCAAATATTAAAAATAATCTATGTGACGGACATAAAAAAAAAAAATAATTGTCATCATGCCTATTACCACAAAAGTAAACTAGAAGTAATAAAGTATCAAGTTCACGCAGGTATTCCGCGAATCTTGCGCTGTATGTCAGATACTTCGCGGTGACTAGTCTTCGACTTGCAGGATACTTGAATCACCTGTGCGTAACGTAATGGGAGAAGGGCTTAATTCTACTGTATTTTATCTGTCTTTTAGATCGAAGAAGGTTTGAAGGCGGGAGATGTGAATATATTTGTCGTTTTGAACACAAGAGCAGTCGCACCCCCGCAAACGGCTGTCCTTGATACAGATACAAGGAAAAGCAAGTGCAAAAGATGTCAATACATCGCGACGCACGCGCACAGTCTTCTAAAATCAGTCGATGAAGTAGAACGGCAACATGTCACCGGCATATGCGACCACTGCCGCGGCAAGTCACAGACCAAAGACGTCAAAACTCTCTGCGACGAACTCGTAGCCAAATATTTAGTTAGCAAAGGCATCGTTTGCAAATGCCATAAAATTTGGGGAGCTCCAACTGGAGAATCTAGAAGCGACACGGATTTAAACAGGAATATAAGAAAGAGGTTTATACAAGCTGGAAAGATCTGTCAACCTTCAGCGCCGGGAGAAGCACAGAGGTTCAGATCCGACGAATCTATGATTCAAACGTTCCCATTCGAAACAGACGATGATAAAGCGAGAAACAAATATCTTTTCCCCGAAGATATTAAAAAGAAAAGGGAATGGGAGGAGAGAAGAGGTCAGATATCATCAGTTGAACTCATTGCGGACATGCACGATAGGCAACGACAAGAAGCGCGCAGGAGAGAGGAAGGTGATTGGGGTGAGTTCGAGAGACAGAGAGTTAGTAGACCAAGACACGCTAGAGAAGAAGGATATGGAACAGATGAAGGTTACAAAAGGCAAACATTCTAGTATCGGAGCTTTCAATGCGTCTACGCGAGGCTTCGGGTGATCCGAGAGCTGGCAGCTTCCTTAGCTAAAGGATAAGCATTGCTATCCAAAGAGGTAATGCTACCAGCTTGTTGGGTACTTTGCCTCGTGGGGACGCGTTGGAAGATATATTTTTCCTGTAAACATTTAATTCTATGTTTGTATTTATTTATATATTTTAATAAAGTTATTACTTTTGTTAATAAAATAAGAAGTCATTGTGTAACGATAAAATGAGAAGCCAGATAATTTCTACTACTCTCTTTACAACTAGATATTTACATCTAGGTATCTATCTATATATTCTAGAAAACATTGTTGAGAAAAGATATAAGGGAATATAAACAGAGGAAGGCCTCAAAGACCATGTATGGTGCAAGTGAAGGAAAGAGGCCGGAGTCATGTCGTATGAGGAAGTCAAATAGGAAAATGGAGGACAGAACAGGGGATAAAATCTGCTAATTTACCTACAATAATATATTCTCAGTTGAGTGTTAATACCATTTTCGACAGATCAGTGTAAGCCATTGTTTAGCAGAATACCCAAATGTATAAACGCCACTGACACTCTGCCGACATACAACTAAGGATATTTTAAATTAGCAGGCCCCAGAATGAAAGAAGCCCCACTGATAATAGCGTAACTCATTAATGATTTCTAATGATAGGTAATAAATAAGACTTAGGTCATCATTGTCATTTAATTTAAGAGTTAGACTGTTGTCGGTCGAGTGTTCGCTATTTAGGCCTATCCTCTGCCAGTGCTTTAAGAAATAGGCACCTAGGTATAAGTGACTGTTTCGGCCAAAACCGAAGTACAAAATTAGTATGTACTAGTGGTGGGCCGAGTACCAGTTTTACCGAGTAACCGAGTACCGAGTATTACTCGGTTTAAAGTTTACCGAGCCGAGTACTCGGCCGAGTTGCTCGGTATAGTTAAAGTAGGTAGAATTTCGCGCGAAGAAGCTCGGGAGCGAGTGGTGATAATGGTGTTAGAACTGTCCCCCCACGCCCGGCTAATTATTCATAATGAAAACGATAAACCGCAACCGTCAAGTGGCATATTTTTTTTGAAAAAACACTGCTTATGAATTTTTCTTCTAAATAATTATGATAATAGCAATTCATAACATTGCTCCAGCTGTGCAAATGCCTAAATATGTACCATTAGAAGGAATTAGACTATGATCTACCAAGCAGATCCAATATGCAAGGTATATTTATTTGTACCGAGTACTCGGCATTTTTACCGACTTATTCGGCCGATTACGAGTAGTGAACAAAGTGCCGAGTACGCCGAGTACCGAGTATTAACCGAGTACTCGGCCCATCTCTAGTATGTACCATGCAAACCTCATGTGATAATCAGACGTAAGATATACAACTTTTGTCTGAAATTTTGCATGTCCAAGTGTTAATTTTACTTTATATAAAAGATATATTAAGTAAGTAAGTATATATTTTTGGATGTGGTATATGATAGTTTTATTAATTACTTATTTTCATTAGGAATGATGACAAAAAAAATGTTTTTAGTCCATCACATAAGTAGACTATTTTAAAATATTCGACACGTATTTTTTCTTTTTTCTCTTAAACTAAAAATGACAAAGATACACTGGCTGGGTTAAAGTTGCTCGTGACGTCACGCCTAAGTAAGATTTTTATAGGAGTGACGCCAATACCCCCCACTCCTTAACTTTGATGCTCTGTATCTTTGTATTTACTTATGTATTTGATTAGGTAAAAATGTGTTCAAATTCAAATATTTTTTAATAGCCTAACCCTTTACAACCGGCTTGAAACGAAAGTGAGACTTGATTTCAAAAAATTCTGGCGCGTATGCAAATTGACTTTTCGGGACGCAATCGACTGCGATCGATCGTGCGACATTCTTTCTCTTAGAAAAAAAATACAACGGCCGCTTTCGGGAAAGTTTGAACCTGTCAGTAGCATTTAAGTGTCGTGAAGGAGGACTGCGTTCTTTGGTGCTCGAAATCGTCCCGGTAAGTAATCTTTTAAAAGTAGATCTGATGCATTTTTTATAGTTTTTTTCTAGTGATTTACTAAAAAAAGTATCGTTTTACAAGTATATGTACAAAATTAGAACCCAGCGTGCTAAATTAGGCGTATATTGAGACTCAAAGTTAAGGTCGCACGATAGTGTGGGTTGGGTGTTACGTCGAAAAAATATATTCATGGTTTTTTATATGTAACTTAATTTTTTATGTTTGTATTATTGTTTTTTCTTATTTTTATGAAAACCCCTCACACAATAACAGACTGTAGATATATTGGCAGATGGAAATGACTCCGAAATAAAGGAATTCGACGAAGATGACGAAGAAATAGTAGCGCGAGATCAACTAAACAGCAGTAATAGCTGATTCTGGTGAGTTCTCCGAAGAAGATGAGGCACCACCACCTCCAACACCGTCTAGGGGAGGTAGGGGATTGATCAGAACCTAGGCCAGATCAGTTAGTGCAAGAGGTAGAGGGCGCGTTACCATGAGAGGCCTGGATACAGGAACAGGACGATGCACTAATTTATACCACTTTTCCAAAATTGGCAGTGAACTTAAAACAAGCAAGTTGGAGATAGCAAATTATAAGTAGATGTTTTAGTTTAAAAATAAGATTGACGATTTTTAGTCAAAAAAGCTTAATAACATAAGAAAAATTACATATTTTTTAGTTTTTTAATAAAAATGTTGATTGTTCTACCGCAATATTACATTAAATGTATGGGTAAATAATTTTAATAAACAACTGATCATAAAAAATAATGTTTACTTATTTCATTTTCATTTACTTCTCAAAATATATCTCCAAACTAGGCAAAACTAACATCTCGGACTTCCTCCTAAGACCCACGATCGTGAGGGTAAGCTTACAGGAAACCAGAGACATCAGGATTTTTTCCAACATTTTTTACATGATCCTTATGTACCCTTTAATAGGCCCTGTGAATTTTAAAAAAATCGAAGAATCTTTTTCCAGCCGGTTGTAAAGGGCTAAGAGACGGACTAATTATTTTTTGAATTTTTGAATGTAGTCATCATCCCTAAAACAGGCAATTTTAAGGGCCAGCTCAAAATCAGTTGTTGTGACCTTGAGTGGCTGAGCTGGATAACCTTTTCGGTATCTATGTAATTTGCTTAGTGTCAAGTAAAATATTGTACCATAAGTGATACTGAATAAAGCTTTTTCTGTTCTATTCAATTTCTTGATGACTCCTCGATTTTAACGAGATAATCGCCTTCCCCTCCCAATATTTTCTGTTTTTAGAACTAATAAAAACTTTTTACTTAAAAATAACTTTTTAAAATTAACTACTTACAAACTTTTTTGAAGAAACTGAAAACTAAAACGTCTCGTAAAATGTCACTATTCATCTGCTAATCAATCTTGATGCAATAACTGAATATATTGATAATAATTTACCTGAAAACTTAGATAACTCAATTTTTTCATAAGAATTTATTTCTTTAGGAGTATTTTTGTTTGTTTAAGATAATCTACGTTTAGTTTTGCTTGTACGTTGATTTATTTTATTTTATTTTAAATAAACATGGAGATGATTCACGCGTAAGTATATAGATATACCATACCATTACCATAATTAGGGCAGATACCATAATTAGGGCAGATAGGAGCAGCTTACCACGATGGGAGAGAAGCGTGGATACACAGGGTTACAATCGTTCGTGGACCGACTTGCAAGCCTCGAACGAGCGCGCTCCGAACGTCTCGCTCGTGCTCGGTTGCGTTCCGCCAGTTTATCAGTTTTTCGATGAACATAAAGGGATTTGAGGAAAGTGCTCGATGTAGGTTCCTTTTAAGTTCACGTTTGATACCGCGAACGAACCAGAACAGCTCGTCTCGTGCTCGGTTCGTGTTGCGAAGTTACTGTAATAAGTAAGTAAATATTTATTTCCAGTCCAATATAAATGTAAGTACAGAAACAAAATAAAATTAACAAAATTAAACACAAAACAAAAAAGAAACTTAGAATCTTAAAACTGAACATAAAAATAGAACGGAGAAACAAGAATGAGTAAGAAGGTACCTAGGTATGGACTGGAAAATGGTCTCCACACAGCATAGTGTCATGTCAATGGATGCCAGAGACATGACGCTGATTTTCAGTGGAGCCAGAGAAGGGAGAAAGAGAGAATGATAGTAAGTAATTATAAAGTAACTAATGTTATATTTACAGTACCCAAAACAAATACTTGGTATGCGAAGAGTGCCAAGAGCTCACCATGTTGAAGGAAGCTGGAATATCTATATACCGATATAAGCTGAATATAGGAAACGTAAGTTTTGTATTAATGTGCTTTTTAGGGTTCCGTAACCAAAGGGTGAAAAACGGGACCCTATTACTGAGACTCGGCTGTCCGTCTGTCTGTCCGTCTGCCTATCCGTTTGTCTGACTGCCTGTCTGTCTGTCTATCTGTCTGTCTGTACGTCCATCCGTCTGTCACCAGGCTGAACCGTTATAGCTAGAGCGTTGATATTTTCATAAATGATATATTACCGTTGCCGCTATAGCAACAAATACTAAAATTGGAATAATAATAATAATTGAGGGGGGCTTCAATACAACAAACGTGATTCTTTTGCCTTTTTTTGCTCGATATCAACAATAGCTACTGTTAAACATTATTATCAGGCTATTGTTAACCTAGTGAATTGTACGGAACCCTTCGCACCGAGTCCAACTCGCTCTTGGCCAGTTTTCTTTTGTGCTTGTTAATTCTGTTTAATTCTGCTCTATGCTTGTTCTGTTTTATTTGTGCTGTATTGTGTGTGTTGAATAAATGTATGTTTATGCCCTTCTTCCATTAAGATACGCACAGGCGATTCAAGTCTCGAAGACAGTAGCTTAGTCACGCGAAGTATCTCACATACATTATAAGTATCGTAGTGTGCGAGCCTGCATTCAAATGTATTTATTTTATTTTATTTACTTGGTTGATCATCAGTTACAGCACTTGAAGTAAGCTTTAATATGGATGACGACTACATTCGAAAATTCAAAAAATAATTAGTCCGTCTTTTAGGCTATTCAAAAATATTTGAAACTCACTTTTTACCTGATCAAATACATAAATAAATACAAAGATACAGAGCATCAAAGTTACGGAGTGGGGGTATTGACGTCAATCCTAGGAAAAATCGTACCTAGGCGTGACGTCACAAGCAACTTTAACCCAGTGTATCTTTGTCATTTTTAGTTTAAGAGAAAAAAGAAAAAATACGTGCCAAATATTAAAAATAATCTATGTGACGGACATAAAAAAAAAAAATAATTGTCATCATGCCTATTACCACAAAAGTAAACTAGAAGTAATAAAGTATCAAGTTCACGCAGGTATTCCGCGAATCTTGCGCTGTATGTCAGATACTTCGCGGTGACTAGTCTTCGACTTGCAGGATACTTGAATCACCTGTGCGTAACGTAATGGGAGAAGGGCTTAATTCTACTGTATTTTATCTGTCTTTTAGATCGAAGAAGGTTTGAAGGCGGGAGATGTGAATATATTTGTCGTTTTGAACACAAGAGCAGTCGCACCCCCGCAAACGGCTGTCCTTGATACAGATACAAGGAAAAGCAAGTGCAAAAGATGTCAATACATCGCGACGCACGCGCACAGTCTTCTAAAATCAGTCGATGAAGTAGAACGGCAACATGTCACCGGCATATGCGACCACTGCCGCGGCAAGTCACAGACCAAAGACGTCAAAACTCTCTGCGACGAACTCGTAGCCAAATATTTAGTTAGCAAAGGCATCGTTTGCAAATGCCATAAAATTTGGGGAGCTCCAACTGGAGAATCTAGAAGCGACACGGATTTAAACAGGAATATAAGAAAGAGGTTTATACAAGCTGGAAAGATCTGTCAACCTTCAGCGCCGGGAGAAGCACAGAGGTTCAGATCCGACGAATCTATGATTCAAACGTTCCCATTCGAAACAGACGATGATAAAGCGAGAAACAAATATCTTTTCCCCGAAGATATTAAAAAGAAAAGGGAATGGGAGGAGAGAAGAGGTCAGATATCATCAGTTGAACTCATTGCGGACATGCACGATAGGCAACGACAAGAAGCGCGCAGGAGAGAGGAAGGTGATTGGGGTGAGTTCGAGAGACAGAGAGTTAGTAGACCAAGACACGCTAGAGAAGAAGGATATGGAACAGATGAAGGTTACAAAAGAGATGAAGGGTACAGAAAAGACGAAGGGTACAAAAGAGATGAAGGGTACGGAAGAGAGGAACCTCAATATAGGGAAAGAGCTGGAACCTCAGTTGGAAAATATGACAGAGATATATCAACACCTATTAGACCCGACGCGGTATCAACAAAACCATCTAGAGAAAGAGGTGAAATGGAAAGAGGATACAAACCTCAAAGAGAAGATGTGCCGAGAGCTCCTGGCACGCCTGCACCTAGCACGCCTGCATATGGTACGCCTGCAGCTAGAGCAGAACCACAAAGACCTGGTAAACCCGAAGCTGCACCAGGTGGGGCTGTTAAAGAATCAAGAGAAACTCCAAGAAGGGATGAAAAACTGCCGGCACCGCCTTCAGCAGTTCAAAAACCTGGTAGAGTAGACGCTGTAGGTAAAACAGAAGCTGTATCTAAACCCCAACCGCCAGGTAAACCTGAAGCTGCACCTAAACCCCAACCGCCACGTAAAGCAGAAGCTGCACCTAAACCCCAACCGCCAGGTAAACCTGAAGCTGCACCTAAACCCCAACCACTAGGTAAACCAGAAGCTGCACCTAAACCCCAACCGCCAGGTAAAGTAGAAGCTGTGTCTAAACCCCAACCGCTGGGTAAACCAGACGCTTTACCTAAACCCCAACCACCAGGTAAAGCTGATAAAACCCAACTAGGCCAGCTGCCACCGCCACCGTCACCCACTAAAGGAAAAACAGAAGCTCCAAAAAAGGATGAACAGGTACCGCCATCTCCTGGGAAGCCTCAAGCTGCTAAACCTGAGAAAGTTAAAGAAGGCAAGGAGCCGAAAGAAACCAAAGAGAGTAAAACTCTCCCTGTGCCACCTAAACCAGTAAAACCTGATAAAAAGGATGCTGCTGGTCCTCCATTGCCACCAAAATTGACAGCAATGGATAAAAAAGGAGCGGCTGCGGCTCCGGGGAAGGAAGCAAAGGGAGATCAAAAAGTAGCGGCTCCGGCGCCGGAAGGAAAGCCAGCTGCGAAAGAAGGCAAAGAAAAACCTCCACCGAAAGAGAAAGCAGGACAGAAAGAGATAGAAGCTGATAAAAAAATGCCAGCTAAAGGAAAAATAAAAATATTAGTATTACCCAAATTTAAAGATATAACAGATATAAAAGCTTTTGAACCAAAAGCTCCGAAAGGTAAAAAAAAAGCAGTCGCTGAAAAACCAAAGGAAGAACCAAAAGAAGAACCGGAAAAAAAAGAAAAAAAAGAAAAAGAAAAAGGTAAAGAGAAGGAAAAAGAACGAGAGCCAGTAACTGCTAAAGATAAAGAACCACTATCCTTACTGGCAGCAAAAGGCATGAAGGAGCGAGAACTACGAGGGTCGGAAAAAGAACAGAGACAAAAAGAACAGAGACAAAAAGAACAAATACAAATTAAAACAGAAGAAGTAAAACAACCAAAAGCCTTAGAACCACATAAAAAGAAAGGATCGATGATTTTAAAAGAAAAAGATATAAAAACTACTATAATAGAACCGACAAGAAGCAAACCGAAAATATCAATGTTGCAAGAACATCTTAAAGGTTTATCTGGTATAAAAAATGCAAAAGATAAAGATGATATATCTCCAGAATTAAAAATAAACGAAATTCGGATGGCTAGTGAAAAAAACACTTTACTTTTTTCATTGCCACAGAATATTATGCAGTTTAGCGGAATTCCGCAACTGCCGTTGATACCACGAAAGTATTTACTATTTAAAGTAACTGAGCAGAAAGTGATTGATAAAAAGGAGGGATCAAAGTTTCGATTATGCAAATATGACAGAGAATTGTTCCAAAAGTGTCTAATGAAAAAAAAAGCTGGTTACCCACCACTCACAAGGCGAAGCAAAACAATTTTCGAACGACGGTTGACTCGTAAGTTTAAAGATTCCGATTTAGAATTAGAAATTGGCAGTGTGTTACTTGGACGGAGAGCAAGAAGGCATAAAGTATTTGAAGCTATCAAAGGACTTAATATTGTAAAGAATGATCCCTCGATTTATCCAAGGGATGACTACGAGCCCAAGACAGCTTTGTTCAAACGCGTTTTGGACGCAGCAAAATTAAAAGAGTTAGAGACTTTTGATGGCGAAAAATCATCAAGTGCATCGAAGGAAAGTGTAAGTTCATTTTTCAAGCTGCTTTACTGAATAAAACAGTTAGAAACATTCTATTAATATTCTAGTGGTAAATGTCAATGTTTGTGTATGGATGGATGGAAGGATGTTTGTTACTCTTTCACGCAAAAACTACTAAACAGATTTGGATGAAACTTGATAATATTGTAGTTGTACATCAGAAAAACAGATAGATAAACACATAATTTTAAGATAGCATTGGTTTTTCTAAGATATGCCGAGAAATGGCCCTGTACTGTAATCCTTTGCGATATCTTAGCATATAGCTAAGCTGTTGGCTGGAAAGTTTGTTGTGGTGCATTAAAAAATCGAGTATTGAGATGTACATAAAAATATGTTTTTTTTTCAGGATGACGACAGTCGTGAAATTCTAAGATATAGATTATCAGATAGAAAATTTATCGACAAAGGCTGGACAATGCTACCAACGGAAAAAATTTTGAAAAAGGTACGCTTTTTATTATTTCCTATCACCTTTGCTTTGTTCATAAAAAATAATAATGATAAAAATAGAATAATAATCATAATTAAGGTAGGCGCCCATACAACAAAAGTCATTTTTTGCACGCTTTATATTAGCTTCACTTGTAACTATGTATGTAAACAAATCTTGGAATCTTAATTTGACCCACTTCCCGGTCTTCAAATAGGATGAAATTTTGCACACGCTCTGAGTTCTGATAACAATATAGGTACAATAATATAGTACTTTCGAACTGATCTGATGATGGAGCATGTTTAATGCGAGCTAAAGCGTGTTTTAGGTTTTTAAACTACCTATTACTTGGAACGAAATCCGTCGCGCACGATTCCGACTTGGCTGGTTCTTTATTTAGTCATCGTCCATTGGAGGTTACTATTTTTTTTTAGATGCACGTGTACAAAATGCGTCCATCGCAACCAGAATTCGACTGGTTCAAAAAGAATAAAGATAGAGGCCTAATAACGTATGATACGGGGGAAAGACTCGCTGAGATCGATCAGGATGGTCGCGGAAGACTTTATTATAAAAATAATAATCTCGCTCTTGATTATTATGATTCCGAAGGTAAATAATCTAAATAATGACTTTAAATTAGTGAATGATAGAGATATGCATGTACTCGTGATAACAAACAACTTTTAGGGACCAAGTTCGAAATCGTTCAAAAATTTACGAACTGTCCCAATCGAAATGTGCTAGCTGATAGTGCATAGGAGAACAATTTTCTTTTTAATGATTTCGGACTTGGTCCCATAGTAAGTCATCTTCAGGGCAGATAAGACCCATTTTTCGTGAATGTATGATGAAAATTAGGTTATATCTTCGGCTTGAATGATCACAGTGGCTTGCAATAGGAATAGGAGAGGCCTATGTCCAACTGCAACAGGCTGATGATGATGGTAAGGATGATGATCATAAGGGTGATGTTGATGATGATGGTGGTGGTAGTGTTGATGATGATGGTGGTGATGATGATGATTATGGTAAGGATGATGATGGTAAGGATGATGATGGTGGTGATGATGATGATAAGGGTAAAGATGATGGTGATGATGATGGTGATGACCTAAATGATGATGATTATGGTAAGGATGATGATGATAAGGGTGATGATGGTGATGATGATGATGATGGTGATGATGATGATGATAAGGATGATGATGGTGATGATGATGATGATGGTGGTGATGATGGTGGTGATGATGGTGATGATGATGATAAGGATGATGATGGTGATGATGATGATGATGGTGATGATGATGTTTTCAGAAATGAACGCTCACCAGCGGATCGTCATATACAGTAGCGGTGAGAAAGACGATAAAGGACGCTCGTACCCTATCACAGTACTAGCAATGTTTGATTTCAACGGAAATGGAATCGTGTTTGATCATGCCGGAAAGATTCGGTTAGTTACATACATACATATCTAGTGAGCGGTAGTCTAGTTGGTAGAACGCCCGCCTCCAATCTTGGAGATCAGACTTGATCTAACCTGTACCTCTGAGATTTATTTCTCATGTACGGATTGTACATTAGATTACCACTCGCTAACGGTGAAGGAAAACATGAAGAAACCAGCATAGACAAAGCTGATGATGATATAATGATGATATCTAGTGGGAACGTTTCATTCTCATTTATTAGAGCGAAATAGGGTCTTCTTTGCATAATCCATCAATTCATACATAAGACTAGTTTGACAGGGCTGTTAGCGTAGTCGGTAGTGCGTCCGCCTCTTACGCACGGATCGCGGGTTCGACCTCCGCCGGTTACAAACATTTATGTGATGAGCATAAACGTTTGTTTCGTGTCCTGAGTGTTATATATTTATCTATATTTGAATATTTATCAGTCCCTGATACCCATAGTACAAGATTTGCCTAGTTTGGGGTCAGATGGGTGTGTGTGAAATGGTCCAAATATTCATTTATTTTATTTATTTTCCAGACTCAAATACAACCAAACCGAAGGGGTAGTGCTAGACAGAGATTTAGGTCCAGTTACACACTGGAAATGGCACTCCTTAAACGACCCACCAGTGTTACAACAAGTTATGATCGATACATACATGGCGAAGAAAGATCCAGAAATAATACGTCTCGGTTTAGGCGTAGAAGATCATAAAGGTCGACCGCAAGACGACGAAGATATGCTAGCGATAGAATTCGACAATTTCGTTAAGGAAAAGACTAAAAAACTATCACAATCTTTCAAACCTTATCAGATAAGAATGAAATCTTTAAGAATCAACAATCAGTTTTCACTAAAAGTCATAGATCAAGCTACAGTAAATTTACTGTTCCAAGACGGTACGAATCACTTGAAATTAAACTTAGGCATGGTATTAGATCACCATGAAATTATAGATACTAAAACGGTAGAAATAAATGATGTGGAAAATAGTTTAGAAGTATTCCCGGCGAAGACGGATAGCTTGGAAAAATTGCAGGCGGATTTGGAAAAGGCTAAAAAGACTGAAAGGCTCCGAAGTGATAGAGAAAAGAAAATAATGATGCCGTTGAAAATGAATAGCATAGATCAGTTGACTGCGGCCCTTTCTCGACCCAGACCTGTGTTGAGGGGGTATCCTAATTGTACTTTTCTTAGATCTATGAAGCCTGTGTCGGCGTCTTCAAGTACAGTTTGATTGACCATTCACGTAAAAAGAGGGGTGTTTGGCTTTGACGTGTTTGTCTATGGCATCATAACTCGAAAAGCGATTTTGATTTACAGACAGACGAACTTATCTGTGAACTGAACGGCGGCGCTAGTAGTAATGCAAAATTGTATTTCTACCAAACGCAGCAGTTCTGGAATTTGACATTTCAGTATAAGTAGCCGTAGTTCCAATAACGGCTGGTTCACAGATAACTTGGTAGCTTTGTAAAAAAAATTGTTTGAATTTAGTAGTTTAATCGAGCGTCTTAATTTGTTTGATCAAAATTGTATTAGATATAAATATAAAATAAGATCTAGAAGATGAAATCATGAAAGTCGGAATAGTCATGTTTTTAACTTTTAGACCCAGTACACAAAGAGAAGCGCAACTGCAACGAAACTGCAACTAGCAAGTTAGGTACTTTTGAATTGCGGCATGTGTGATTTTCTAAAAGAGCCTATAGCAGAAACTTAGATGCAACTCAAAAGTAACTAGCAGTCGCAGTTTCGTTTCAGTTGCGTCGTGTGTGGTTTTCTAAAAAAGCCTAAAGCAGAAAATGCAACTCAAAAGTAACTAGCAGTTGCAGTTTCGTTTCAGTTGCGTCATGTGTGGTTTTCTAAATGAGTCTATAGCAGAAACTTAGATGCAACTCAAAAGTAACTAACAGTTGAAGTTTCGTTGCAGTTGCGTTTCCCCGTGTGTTCTGGGTCTAACTGTTGCATGGACTGCGACCAAAAGCATAGCGTTTTGTGCAACGGTTGTTGTTAGCCCATATATGTCCCCACCGAGGGGCACGAGCATACTCTCATACAGAGATTGATTAGGCCGTAATCCACCACGCTGGCCAAGGATTTCACATACACATTCGAATTTCTTCTTAGGTGTATGCAGGTTTCGTCACGATGTTTTCCCTCATCGTTAGCGAGTTTTAATCGAAGAAAGTTAGGGTCTCAAGCTAGCTTAGCATGTACTCCGTGACAAGACGTTGTCATGCGTTTGTCACACTTACGTCTCTGTCCATAGTTTTAAATGTGATAAGGACAGTATGACGTGAGATAATTGTCGCGGCACGCCGTTCTAAGCCCCATGGTTACAGCTCGGTAATGAATATGCGTATCAAAGGAGCGTTTTCTGTAACTGAATGTCATTAATTTAGTTTTGTATGTCTATTGTTACTCTATGAGTAATGTTACTTGTTATTTATGCATTTAGATTATTTAGTACCGAATTATATTTATACTTATTTGTAAAAAATTGTTTTCTTTTTATCCGGTTGCGAGAGGAGGGTTGTTTTTCGAGAGTATGTATGTTTATATAATTCTTCGACACGCTCTACAGCCTAGACAGCTTGATGGATTTTAGCTTGAGAGGTGTCGTTAGATTCGTATTTACCGTGAGAGAGACACAAAATAATAATTTTAAATAAAAAGGTTGACGGGGATCGCTGACGTGGGCAATAAAGCTGCCAAATTAAAATGGAGTTGGGCCGGTCATGTTTGTAGAATGCATCCAGAACGTTGGGCAAAAATAACAACAGAATGGGCGCCACTAGATGGTCACAGACGCCGAGGTAGACCTCCAAAAAGACGGAGAGACGATCTGGATGCATTTTCACGGGAATGGCGGGTCGCTACCGGAGACCGTGTTAATGTAAATGGAATTTCCGTGTAAATGGAAAGTCGCGGGGGAGGCCTTTGCCCAGCAGTGGGATCTTATTGGCTAACAAAAAAAAAAAGGTTAGGTTATTTTGTGCAGAAAAGGTAGGTTTCTGCAAAGTACCTACACTCACTGAAAATATGTTTATGAAATTTTATAATATTGTAGGTAGGTAGGTAGCCCACAGAATAATCCTACTTCTTTTAATACCTAATATTATAAATGTCAATGTTTGACAACGGATAGATGGATATATATGAGTATGTTTGTTACTTTTTCACGTAAAAACTACTGAACAGATTTTGGTAAAACTTGGCAATATTGTAGCTTATACAACAAAATAATAACATTAGTTATATTATTTTAAAAGAATATCATGATTGTTTTTATAAGATAAGACGATTAATGCGTACAAACTCGCGGGCAGCCTTTAGTTAACTATAAATTACAATATTGTAAATTTTTATTAAAATCTGTTCAGTGGTTTTAGCAAAAAAGTGTAGCAAACATCCTCATAGCCAGCGGCACAAATGGCATCGAATATATTTGTATGGAGCCCTGTATAGTAAAATTTTCGGTATCAATTACACTCAACATTATACGTTTATGTAACAATTATTTTATTAAATTTATGTATTATTATGTAACAATTTTCAAAGTTCTTTCATTTTCAAAGTTGTATATCTCCGTAAGTATAATATCACTTTCGACATTTGTCCAAAATACTATCGTTTTATAATATTTTTCTCTATCGATTGACGTAATTTTCATCAGTGGCCGCTAACTTTTTTTTCTCCATACTAGTTCGAATAGGGGATGTGTAGCGTATTGATATCGAAATTTTTTTACTTTACCAAGGTTGGATGCTCTTTTGACATTAATAAATATTATTAGGATTTGACAACACTTAGGACGGGTCATTTTTTAAAGTTAATGCTAGATTCGCAAGAGTGAAATATGATTTTAAATACCTACTTAAATACGTTATTGGTATAACACGTATTGAATCCATGGATCATTGAACTATTTACACAAGAGTACATTTATTAAGTACCTATTTGCTTTCATTATCTGAAACTGCGTATCCACAAAAGAATATTTAACCAAGTGTTCTTATTCTTCATATTAATTTATTGCCTGTCAATTTTCAAATTTATAGCTATTTGTTTTAATGAACATTTTGGTATAAAAACCCTGGGGCGTTTGTTTGGAGTATAGTCTTCTTGACTTCTTCCTTTAGTCTTTAGGATCGAATAGATCCAACGACTAATACCATGGGAAGCTCTACTATTGCTCTGGTCTGCGTACTCAGTGTAAGTCCTTTTTTTAATATTTCTTTTTTTTATTTCATTTGTACTGTTTTTTTTTCACATTTTGTAACATGAAAGTCTACCCGGTAGAAATAGAACACACGGTGAAACGCAACTGCAACGCAACCGAAACTGCTAGTTAGTTTTGAGTTGCATCGAAGTTTCTGATCAGATCGATGAGCAGAAACTTCGATGCAACTCAAAAGGTTTCAGTTGCGTTTCACCGTGTGTTTTGACGCGTAGATTTTAGACCAGGGACCCAAGTCTGCTAATTAAAAATAGCCCCAGTTGTGTGTTGGCAGAGTGTCAATGAAATTCTTTGACACATTTGGTCGCAATCAGTGTGCGCCATTCGTCTGTGAAGCCATTGTTTTGCAGAATACCAAATGTGGAAAAAAATGCCGTTGACACTGCCGACACACAACTGAGGCTATTTTAAATTGGCAGACTTGCGCCCCAAGGGTTCCCATTTTGTCTACTGTCACCATGAACATTTTCTTACCGCCTTGATATTTTCATCTAAAAAATAAAACGCCCCCATTTTTTTCTCGGTATCTTGCCGCCCCCCTTTCAGGCCTACAGTGCCCACAAGGGAGCGTTATCGACCACTTTTGGAACAACTGCCCTAACGTTTATAAAATACAAAAAACAAATGCGGCAAGCATTAGGCCACCGTAGATACGGCCTAATCACTCTCGTATGAGAGTAGGCTCGTGTGTCTGTAGTGGGGACGTTAAAAGAACTGAAAAGAGCAACCTCACAGAGTTTCTTGCAAGGTTCTTCTCTTCTCTGGGGGAAACTGCACCTTGCAAATCTAGCGCTAGCTTTAAAAAAAATTACCTATATAATAATGTAACGGTTTCAAGAGCATTTTCTGTGCCTATGAAGTAAATTTATTTTTGACTTTGATTTTGAAAAAGGAAGTTGGATCTGGGCGTTCTACCAACTAGGCTACCGCTAACTCCGATAGTCTTTATAAAGTTCTGTAATAATATTTTTGTTTTTTTTTTTTTAGGTTCTGAGTGCACAAGCAGCACCAAATGGTAAGAGTAATCTTATTTTATGATATAAATAATTCCACATAAAAAAATGTACTCGTTACTTAAGTTATCTAGATAGATAGAAACCCCCTTATTACTAAATTTAATTAAGTTATTATTAAAAATATAAATAAATAAATTATTATTCATAAAATAAATCTAAATAAATAAATTTTAAAATTATTTATTTGATATAAATTATAAAAAATAGAATATTTTTTTTAATATTAAATAAACCCTGACCTCTATATAATTCTCTTCAACCTATATCTTTTTTTTTACTAAATATTGACCAAAATTTAAAAAATAATAAACTAATCCATAAGTTGATAAATTAGGTATAAATCATATTTAGTAACAAGAGGGATAGAATTTTTTGTCGTGGTTGAGTAGAACCTGCCAAAAACATTTCATGCATTTCAAACGCGACGCGCGGTTTGAGGTTTCTACGGTTACGGGTCACAAGTTTATGCAAATGCGCCCTATAAAGCCCAGAACACACGGAGAAATGCAACTGCAACGAAACTGCTAGTTAGGTACATCTAAGTTTCTGCTTTAGACTCCTTAAGAAAACCGCATACGACGCAACTAGTTTGAAACGTTTCAAAAGTAACTATCAGTTACAGTTTCGTTGCAGTTGCGTTTCCCCGTGTGTTCTGGGCTTGTTATTGTATATTAATTTATTTTAAAATTTAATTTCAGGACAACAAACCCAGAACAATGGTATGTACCTATTACCTATTAGAAATCTCTTATAATTACCAGCTACTTAATTTCTTTAATTTTTAATGAAGTTGCGGGCGTTATCTTGAAAAAAAATTCACATTATTTTAAAATATAGCTTACTAATGACTGCCCACGACTTCGTACGCATTTATCGTCATATCTTGGAAAATTTACGCAATATCACAAAATAATATAGCCTATGTGTTATTCTGATGTGCAAGCTACAATATTGCCAAGTTTCATCCAAATCTGTTGAGTAGTTTTTGCGTGATGAAGTAACAAACATCCATCAATCGGCACAAACATTGACATTTATAATAATAGTAGAATGTGTTATTAAGCTACAATAATTGTAAAGTTGCATTAAAATCTGTTCATTGGTTTTGGCGTTTTACAAACATCCTTAGGCCTCGGTCACATGGCATTGTCCTGAACCTAATAAAAAGTGACAATTTAAAAAATAACATTGTTTAGTCCGTGTATTAGACAGGTCTATTTACACAGATCCGTTGTCATGACGACGTATTGTTTTCTCTTCTGACGGGCCACGGCCCGGACACGTCCCGGATCACAGATGCCCGGAATAACCTAATATTGGACACAATTTTTGCTTGATCAAATACATAAATACGAATAAATACAAACATATAGAGCATCAAAGCAACAGAGTGGGGGCTTTTGACGTCACTTTTAAGTAAAAAATATACTGAAGCGTGACGTCACAAGGAACTTTAACTCAGTGTATTCGTTGTTATTTTTATTTAAAAAGAAAAAATCCATGTCCAATTTTTTAAGTCGTTTCGCCTATTGTGTCAGCCTGGATGTCCATTGCTGGACAAAAACTTCCCCCAAGGATCTCCACAACAGAGACACATCTCTTGAAGAACTTTACTAATGGGGATGATGACTACATTCAAAAATTCAAAAAATAATTAGTCCGTGTTTTAGGCTATCCAAAAATATTTGGAACACATTTTTTACCTGATCAAATACAAAAATAAATACAAAGATACAGAGCATCAAATTTACGTAGTGGGTTTGACGTCACTCCTAGGTTAAAATCGTACTGAGACCTGACGTTACGAGCAACTTTAACCAAGTGTATTTTTGTCATTTTTAGTTTAAAAGAAAAAAGAAAAAATACGTGTCGAATATTTTAAAATAATACTTATGCAATGGACTAAAAAAATTGTTTTTGTTCTCTTACAGAATCGAATCAGCAACAATATAACAACTTCGTTCAACAGCAATTACTCCAAAAATTGTTGAAGCAGCAAGCCAGCCGTAAGTACACATTAAATCTAGAAAAACCAGCTAATTGCAACTCGGTCTCGCTAGGAAGGGTTCCCTCTATTGATATTGACTAAAAAATGGCAAAAAAATCACGTTTGTTGTATAGGAGCCCCACTTAATTATTATTAGTATTTTGTTGTTATAGCGGCAACGGTAATACATCATATTTGAAAATTTCAACGCTCTAGCTATAACGGTTCATGAGATACAGCTAAGATAAAGACGGATGGACAGACAGATAGTCAATTGAACAGCCAAGTTTCAGTAATAGGGTCAAGTTTTCACCTTTTGGGTACGAAACCCTAAAAAAGCTTTATTTTGTCAGAGTATACAGTTTTTGTAGTTGTGCATATATGCTACTGATGAATGGATGAAACGAAAAAGGTGTGGACTGTTGCAAGTGGAGGGAAGTGGTCTCTGTTTACCACAATGGGAAAGAAGCGTGATAGATACTAACATACATACATATCTGTCACGCCTCTCTACCAGGTTAGGCAGAGACCACTTCCCACCACTTGCTACGATCCAAACACACTCCCGTGACAAATTGCATATAATCGAGGCAGGGGCCCAAGTCTGCTAATTTAAAATAGCCTCAGTTGTTTCTCGGCAGAGTGTCAATGGCATTTTTGATACATTTGGTTTTTATTTGGTTTTAAGTTAATTTGTATATTTGTTAAAAAATTAAAAATAGGCTGTAAAATGACAAGGCTTTGATATACTATTAAACAATGACTTATATTGCTACAAGGATCTGGCATTTGGTGGTGAATAAATAACTCACAAAATAATGGACAATTTACAAGAAGATATCGTTAGTTCCGATTTTCGATCGATCCTTGTAGCACTATACACTTTTTGTGACCAAATAAATATGTATCGAAAAATGACATTGCTCTCATTGAAACTACCGAAACACAATTGAAAATATTGTAAATTCACTAACTTGGACCCACCCGCACTTAAGAAACGTTTAAAAACAAAAACAAAATATCTATATTGTTTATTGTAGGTTAAGTGACTATCCTGCCTTTATGCTATCACTTCTCTCTCTGTGGGGTCTGCAGGAAGAAATTTCTTTTAGAAAATATATGCTGTACCTTTTGTATAACTTCTCTTTTTTTCTGTCTCTATGTACTTACTATCACCTTACAATAAAACTGTTAAATTATAAATTATAAAATTAATTAATTATTAAATCTATTTACAGAAACATTCACAAGCTTGAATGCTCAGCAACAAGGGTCGGCTTTGAATCAACAGCAGCAACAGCAGCAAAACAGTGTGTACCAGTACAATTTCGACCAAGGAAACCTAAAACAGAACATCTTGAATTCTCAATCCAGTGGTAGCCAAAGCAGTTTGAATCAACTGAACTCTGCGCAAAACGCACAAAATGTTTACATCGATGTGTCTCCAACATCTCAAACATATTCATCCGTGACATCAAACAATGCCAACCAACAGAGTATCGCGCAGCAGTCTTCTAACAGTCAGCAAGTCACACAGAGCACAATTCAAAGTTCTGGTCCTTGGAACGCTGTGCCTCTTGGTTCAGGACCGGCCCCTGTCGGTCGAACTCCAATCTCACAATTACCAGGCTCTCAAACCATCAGCACCCAATCCCAGAATTCAAATTCTAACCAACAATCTTCTAACAGTAGCAGCCAGCAACAAACAGTAACAGAGACCATTACTCAGAGTTCATCTGGAAGCCAGGTCGGTACCCCGTTGACGCCAACCTCACCAATCGCACCTGGATCAGATATTCTTCCTGGACCAGGCGTACCTGTCTCGCAACTACCAGGATCACCTAGCTCAAAACAACCAGAATCAACTAGCTCACCACAGCCAGGATCAACTAGCTCACCACAGTCAGGATCAACTAGCTCACCACAGTCAGGATCAACTAGCTCACCACAGCCAGGATCAACTAGCTCACCAAAGCCAGGATCAACTAGCTCACCACAGCCAGGATCAACTAGCTCACCACAGTCAGGATCAACTAGCTCACCACAGTCAGGATCAACTAGCTCACCACAGCCAGGATCAACTAGCTCACCAAAGCCAGGATCAACTAGCTCACCACAGTCAGGATCAACTAGCTCACCACAGCCAGGATCAACTAGCTCACCAAAGCCAGGATCAACTAGCTCACCACAGCCAGGATCAACTAGCTCACCACAGTCAGGATCAACTAGCTCACCACAGTCAGGATCAACTAGCTCACCACAGCCAGGATCAACTAGCTCACCACAGCCAGGATCAACTAGCTCACCAAAGCCAGGATCAACTAGCTCACCACAGCCAGGATCAACTAGCTCACCACAGTCAGGATCAACTAGCTCACCACAGCCAGGATCAACTAGCTCACCAAAGCCAGGATCAACTAGCTCACCACAGCCAGGATCAACTAGCTCACCACAGCCAGGATCAACTAGCTCACCAAAGCCAGGATCAACTAGCTCACCACAGTCAGGATCAACTAGCTCACCACAGTCAACTAGCTCACCACAGCCAGGATCAACTAGCTCACCAAAGCCAGGATCAACTAGCTCACCACAGTCAGGATCAACTAGCTCACCACAGTCAGGATCAACTAGCTCACCACAGTCAGGATCAACTAGCTCACCACAGCCAGGATCAACTAGCTCACCAAAGCCAGGATCAACTAGCTCACCACAGTCAGGATCAACTAGCTCACCACAGTCAGGATCACCTAGCTCACCAAAGCCAGGATCAACTAGCTCACCACAGTCAGGATCAACTAGCTCACCACAGTCAGGATCACCTAGCTCACCACAGCCAGAATCACCTAGCTCACCACAGCCAGAATCACCTAGCTCAGGATCATCAAGCCCACAACCAATTCCAACATGTAAGTACTGAAACTCGAAGTACAACGATAAATACTCGTGACAGCTTCTACCA
Source organism: Anarsia innoxiella (assembly GCA_947563765.1). Taxonomy (NCBI): domain Eukaryota; kingdom Metazoa; phylum Arthropoda; class Insecta; order Lepidoptera; family Gelechiidae; genus Anarsia; species Anarsia innoxiella. The sequence goes on from OX387419.1 coordinate 2,158,506, forward strand.
TGGGATCTAAGTAGAAATATAATAAAAATATAAAGTCTACTATAGGCTGCCCGCGACGCATTTATCGTATTTTCTTGGAAAATAATATAGCGTATGTGCTATTCTGATGTGCAAGCTACAACATTGACAAGTTTCATCGAAATCTGTTCAGCAGTTTTTGCTTGCAAGAGTAACAAACATCTAAGCGCACAAACATTGACATTTAAAGTCTACCTACACAGATCCGGGCCGTGCCCGGGACGTGTCCGGGCCGTGGCCCGTCAGGAGGTAAAATAAGACGTTGTCATGACAACGTGTGTGAACGAATCCATAGAAAATGCATGGAATAATATTTTTTCCCTGACACGGCCCGGACACGTTGCCATGACGACGTATTGTTTTCCCTCCTGACGGGCCACGGCCCGGACGCGTCCCTGGCACGGCCCGGATCTGTGTAGATAGACGTTTTTAATATTATTAGGACATACTATAATGTGCGAGCTGAAAAAAACAATTTGTATGACAAGATGAAACACATTTCGGTCAGTCTATTTTAGGAAACGATATACCTACAATATCACGAGTACGATTATAAGTTCCCTCGCTTCTTAAGGTGCGTACAGACCATCTAACATAACATGTTATTTAACATTGTTATATAACATGTTTTATATAATGTGGACACTGAATGTTATAAAACAATGTTATTAATATGTATAACAATGTTATATAACTTTGATCGCGTGGAGGTGCGTACAGACCATGTAACATGTTATTTAACTTGTGTTTTATAACACGTCCACACTATGACCTTGTTATTCAACATTGCAACATAAAAATATAACAATGTTATATAACATTAACAGTTGTTATGTAACATTGTTATATTGCATTTTTATACTAATATTGTACAGTATTATTTTATGTTGCAATGTTAACTAACAAGGTTATATAGTGTGGACGTGTTATATAACACAAGTTAAATAACATGTTACATGGTCTGTACGCACCGTTATAACAAAATACTTGCAATAAATGATATAGGGTTTTATTTAACTAAGTGTTAACTAGCTAACTGTTTCACTATGTACAGATAAAATTTATCTGACAGATATTTTATACCTGTCTCTATCTAAAACGTTTTATGAAACAGACATAGGTTTATCTGTCAGTTAAATTGCACTTGTGGGTTTTGAAACTGGCATTAAGACTGGCAGAATGAACTATGGTATTTAAAAAAAAAATCTTTTTTTTTCAGCTCCAAAATTGGATTTGATCGACATTTTACTGCACAGTAAGTTAGATATTCAATCAGAAATTCTATTATCTATTTTTTAATGCCTATTGTGTCCCAGTGCTTTGCAAAGACCTCCCCCGCATTCTTCCATGCCTCCCTATCTTCGGCAACCTCTGGCCAGTTTGCCAAGTATGCATCCAGATCATCGCGCCATCTCTTAAGCCGATCTCTACCTCTGTGGCCGTCTAGCGGCAACCAGTTGGTAGATGTCTTGGCTCATCGATCCGGATGCATACGGCAAACATGTCCAGTCCAGTTCCATTTGAGTCATAAAAAAATAGTTTATTTTATATGTAAATTCAGCATTGCTTATAAGTGAAAACAATGTTTTTTAAGTATTGGAAGACTACACAATGAGAGAGTAAAATACTCAATAATTTGAGCCATATCATATGATTTCTAATTTTTTTTTATGCATTTGGTTTAATTGGTTTAATAATTTAATGAATAATAATAAATTACAGATGCTGCCCTACAAGCGACTTTGAAGGACTTTTTAATCAAAACTTTCCAAGAAAATATTAATGGACAGCTCGGTTACGGCGTGGAAATCATACCAAAGAACGCTGGTAAGACATATTACTAAAAACTTAATAAAAAAAACTACACTAAAGTAAAACTATGAAAAAGAAGAAATGTCCCTTTTGACTCATTTTTTATACGTCATTTACTTTCAGCTACCACATCAACTACGAGTTTTAACAACGCGCAACAATCTTCAACAACTTACACCAACACAAATAAAAATGATACAAGTAAGTTCAAACATAATCTGTAACATTATTTTTAAAACATTGTAATTTATAACAAATAAGCAATTTTCGTTCATATTATTTTTAGGTTACAACAACCAAGTAACAATCAGCCAACCCGGACAACAACCCGGACAACAACCCGGACAACAACCCGGACAAAAACCCGGACAACAACCAGGACAACAACCAGGACAACAACCAGGACAACAACCCGGACAACAACCCGGACAAAAACCCGGACAACAACCAGGACAACAACCAGGACAACAACCAGGACAACAACCAGGCCAACAACCAGGACAACAACCAGGACAACAACCCGGATCAACAAGTGAGTATGAATTTAATGTTATTCTTTATTGCGCTCCAAAAAAATGAACAACTTCACCAAAGACGATGTGCCGCAAAATGTTTTCATACTTCCTACATTCAGGCTTTTGTCCTACTGGTGCAAGTAGGTATCGAACTGCAAGTAGCAACGGCCGCCGCTCTAGGGGGGATAAATCAGTAGGAGCTCATAAGCAGTGGCGGTACGTCCATACAAGCCCAAAAGCCGGGCTTGCCTTACAAAAATATCACATCACATAATACAAATTCATTTCACAATTTACTCTTATAAAATATTCAAAAACTTTATATTTAAGACTCCAAGGCAAAAAAATACTAAAATCCGTGCATTTATTCAGCCAAAAAAGCGCGCATCGATGAATGAACATGCCACCAAGTAAAACCCGACGGATTACGATTACGTCTTTATCATGTTTCGCTCGCACTCATTGGCTTCTTATGTGGCTTACTGTTGTAGTACTCTAATGTATGCGAAATTACCTAAAAACCATCGTAATTTGTTCGGCTAATCACATCAATTTGTAGAGTGCTTTTCACGAAAGAAGTCCCCCAGATATTTTTGGAACTAAATTTGTCAGGTCTATATTCCCTATTTTCTGACCTTTTCCCTGATAGTAGGTAGAAAACACCTTACTTATCTTAATAAAAATATACTTTTTACATAACAGAAATATAGCTAAGTAGACAATTTTATCAATATATATACCAACCTACTCATTGAATGACCAGAACAGTCGAAATATGCAGGAAATAATATTATTTAATAAATTACAAATGAAATAAACATAATATAGGTAGATGTTGTAGTTATAAATGGCAACATTATCAATTTTGACATGAAATACAGACTTTATGAAAACTTAAGCCGGGTTTGTAGAATGCATGCAGATCGATGGGCCAAAATAACAACTGTATGGGCGCCACTAGATGGTCACAGACGCCGAGGTAGACCTCGAAAAAGATGGAGAGAGCGCAGTTGTAGATATCTAAAATTGTACATGTGTAGCGTTGCGCGGTCGGAATTTGAATTAAATAGTATAGAAGCATGGGTCATTACTACTTTGAACGGGTTTTAGGAGTGAGATTTCTGTTCCTACAATTAGGTATTCTGTGGCTTTATGTTAAAATTTTCCCAAAACTTAGTAACCTGGCCATTATTTGCTTTCAGCTATCACATCTAATACCAATTACAACAACACGCAACAATCAAATACCACTTACACCAACAGCAATGGAAGCAAGACAAGTGAGTTCAATCACGATCTGTTACATATTCTTTATAACATTGTAAATCATAACAACTAAGTAATTTACGTTTTTATAATTCTTTAGATTACAACAACCAAGTAACAATTAACCAACCTGGACAACTACCAGGCCAACAACCCGGACAGCAAGCCGGACAACAACCAGATCAACAACCCGGACAACAACCAGATCAACAACCAGATCAACAACCCGGACAACAACCCGGACAACAACCAGATCAACAACCGGGACAACAACCAGATCAACAACCCGGACAACAACCAGATCAACAACCCGGACAACAGCCCGGACAACAACCAGATCAACAACCCGGACAACAACCAGATCAACAACCGGGACAACAACCAGATCAACAACCCGGACAACAACCAGATCAACAACCCGGACAACAACCAGATCAACAACCCGAACAACAACCAGGAGAACAACCCGTACAACAACCCGGGCAACAACCAGGGCAACAGCCTGACCACCAACCAGGACAACAGCCTGGACAACAGCCCGAACAACAACCAGGTCAACAACCAGGACAACAACCAGGACAACATCCAGGCCAACCCGGACGGCCCGGACCGCCCGGACAACAACCAGGCCAACAACCCGGCCAAAAACCAGGACAACAGCCTGGCCAACAACCCGTACAACAACCCGGACAACAACCCGTACAACAACCCGGGCAACAACCAGGACAACATCCAGGACCACATCCAGGCCAACCCGGACAACCCGGACAGCCCGAACAACAACCAGGCCAACAACCCGGCCAAAAACCAGGACAACAACCAGGACAACAACCCGTACAACAACCCGGACAACAACCCGTACAACAACCCGGGCAACAACCAGGACAACATCCAGGACCACATCCAGGCCAACCCGGACAACCCGGACAGCCCGAACAACAACCAGGCCAACAACCCGGCCAAAAACCAGGACAACGGCCTGACCAACAACCAGGACAACAGCCTGACCAACAACCAGGACAACATCCAGGCCAACCCGGACGGCCCGGACAGCCCGGACAACAATCAGGCCAACAACCCGGCCAACAACCAGGACAACAGCCTGGCCAACAACCCGTACAACAACCCGGACAACAGCCCGGACAACAACCAGGCCAACAACCAGGACAACAACCAGGACAACAACCCGGACAACAACCCGGCCAACAACCAGGACAACAACCCGGATCAACAAGTGAGTATGAATTTAAAGTTATTTTTTATTGCGCTCCAAAAAAAATGAACAACTTCACAAAAGACGATTTGCCGCAAAAATTTTTCATACTTCCTTTATTCAGGCTTGTCCCACTCGTGCATGTAGGTATCAAACTGCAAGTAGCAACGGCCGCCGCTCTAGGGGGGATAAATCAGTAGGAGCTCATAGGCGAGAAGTGACGCACGCGCGCTCGAGAGTTGTTCGTCGCTTAAATACGCTACCTACGCACACACTGATTCGACCGCTGTTGCGCTGCCACAAAATACTTATTATTCGAAACCTCATTTGTTTACAAAAACAGCTATTTAAATATGAAGATTATATTATTTTTCAAAAAGAGACAACCTTGATACAGTCAAAAAGGTACGAGCTACGCGTTAGAAAGAGAGCGCAGTTGTAGGTATCTAAAATTGTACATGTGTAGCGTTGCGCGGTCGGAATTTGAATTAAATAGTATAGAAGCATGGGTCATTACTACTTTGAACGGGTTTTAGGAGTGAGATTTCTGTTCCTACAATTAGGTATTCTGTGGCTTTATGTTAAAATTTTCCCAACACTTAGTAACCTGGCCATTATTTGCTTTCAGCTATCACATCTAATACCAATTACAACAACACGCAACAATCAAATACCACTTACACCAACAGCAATGGAAGCAAGACAAGTGAGTTCAATCACGATCTGTTACATATTCTTTATAACATTGTAAATCATAACAACTAAGTAATTTACGTTTTTATAATTCTTTAGATTACAACAACCAAGTAACAATTAACCAACCTGGACAACAACCAGGCCAACAACCCGGACAGCAAGCCGGACAACAACCAGATCAACAACCCGGACAACAACCAGATCAACAACCAGATCAACAACCCGGACAACAACCCGGACAACAACCAGATCAACAACCGGGACAACAACCAGATCAACAACCCGGACAACAACCAGATCAACAACCCGGACAACAGCCCGGACAACAAACAGATCAACAACCCGGACAACAACCAGATCAACAACCGGGACAACAACCAGATCAACAACCCGGACAACAACCAGATCAACAACCCGGACAACAACCAGATCAACAACCCGAACAACAACCAGGACAACAACCCGTACAACAACCCGGGCAACAACCAGGGCAACAGCCTGACCACCAACCAGGACAACAGCCTGGACAACAGCCCGAACAACAACCAGGTCAACAACCAGGACAACAACCAGGACAACATCCAGGCCAACCCGGACGGCCCGGACCGCCCGGACAACAACCAGGCCAACAACCCGGCCAAAAACCAGGACAACAGCCTGGCCAACAACCCGTACAACAACCCGGACAACAACCCGTACAACAACCCGGGCAACAACCAGGACAACATCCAGGACCACATCCAGGCCAACCCGGACAACCCGGACAGCCCGAACAACAACCAGGCCAACAACCCGTACAACAACCCGGACAACAACCCGTACAACAACCCGGGCAACAACCAGGACAACATCCAGGACCACATCCAGGCCAACCCGGACAACCCGGACAGCCCGAACAACAACCAGGCCAACAACCCGGCCAAAAACCAGGACAACGGCCTGACCAACAACCAGGACAACAGCCTGACCAACAACCAGGACAACATCCAGGCCAACCCGGACGGCCCGGACAGCCCGGACAACAATCAGGCCAACAACCCGGCCAACAACCAGGACAACAGCCTGGCCAACAACCCGTACAACAACCCGGACAACAGCCCGGACAACAACCAGGCCAACAACCAGGACAACAACCCGGACAACAACCCGGCCAACAACCAGGACAACAACCCGGATCAACAAGTGAGTATGAATTTAAAGTTATTTTTTATTGCGCTCCAAAAAAAATGAACAACTTCACAAAAGACGATTTGCCGCAAAAATTTTTCATACTTCCTTTATTCAGGCTTGTCCCACTCGTGCATGTAGGTATCAAACTGCAAGTAGCAACGGCCGCCGCTCTAGGGGGGATAAATCAGTAGGAGCTCATAGGCGAGAAGTGACGCACGCGCGCTCGAGAGTTGTTCGTCGCTTAAATACGCTACCTACGCACACACTGATTCGACCGCTGTTGCGCTGCCACAAAATACTTATTATTCGAAACCTCATTTGTTTACAAAAACAGCTATTTAAATATGAAGATTATATTATTTTTCAAAAAGAGACAACCTTGATACAGTCAAAAAGGTACGAGCTACGCGTTAGAAAGAGAGCGCAGTTGTAGGTATCTAAAATTGTACATGTGTAGCGTTGCGCGGTCGGAATTTGAATTAAATAGTATAGAAGCATGGGTCATTACTACTTTGAACGGGTTTTAGGAGTGAGATTTCTGTTCCTACAATTAGGTATTCTGTGGCTTTATGTTAAAATTTTCCCAACACTTAGTAACCTGGCCATTATTTGCTTTCAGCTATCACATCTAATACCAATTACAACAACACGCAACAATCAAATACCACTTACACCAACAGCAATGGAAGCAAGACAAGTGAGTTCAATCACGATCTGTTACATATTCTTTATAACATTGTAAATCATAACAACTAAGTAATTTACGTTTTTATAATTCTTTAGATTACAACAACCAAGTAACAATTAACCAACCTGGACAACAACCAGGCCAACAACCCGGACAGCAAGCCGGACAACAACCAGATCAACAACCCGGACAACAACCAGATCAACAACCAGATCAACAACCCGGACAACAACCCGGAAAACAACCCGGACAACAACCAGATCAACAACCGGGACAACAACCAGATCAACAACCCGGACAACAACCAGATCAACAACCCGGACAACAACCAGATCAACAACCCGGACAACAACCAGATCAACAACCGGGACAACAATCAGATCAACAACCCGGACAACAACCAGATCAACAACCCGGACAACAACCAGGCCAACAACCCGGTCAAAAACCAGATCAACAACCCGGACAACAACCAGATCAACAACCCGGACAACAACCAGATCAACAACCCGGACAACAACCAGGAAAACAACCCTGCCAAAAACCAGGACAACAGCCTGGCCAACAACCCGTACAACAACCCGGCCAACAACCAGGACAACAGCCTGGCCAACAACCCGTACAACAACCCGGACAACAGCCCGGACAACAACCAGGCCAACAACCAGGACAACAACCCGGACAACAACCCGGACAACAATCAGGCCAACAACCCGGCCAACAACCAGGACAACAGCCTGGCCAACAACCCGTACAACAACCCGGACAACAGCCCGGACAACAACCAGATCAACAACCAGGAAAACAACCCGGCCAAAAACCAGGACAACAGCCTGGCCAACAACCCGTACAACAACCCGGCCAACAACCAGGACAACAGCCTGGCCAACAACCCGTACAACAACCCGGACAACAGCCCGGACAACAACCAGGCCAACAACCAGGACAACAACCCGGACAACAACCCGGCCAACAACCAGGACAACAACCCGGATCAACAAGTGAGTATGAATTTAAAGTTATTTTTAATTGCGCTCCAAAAAAAATGAACAACTTCACAAAAGACGATTTGCCGCAAAAAAATTTCATACTTCCTTTATTCAGGCTTGTCCCACTCGTGCATGTAGGTATCAAACTGCAAGTAGCAACGGCCGCCGCTCTAGGGGGGATAAATCAGTAGGAGCTCATAGGCGAGAAGTGACGCACGCGCGCTCGAGAGTTGTTCGTCGCTTAAATACGCTACCTACGCACACACTGATTCGACCGCTGTTGCGCTGCCACAAAATACTTATTATTCGAAACCTCATTTGTTTACAAAAACAGCTATTTAAATATGAAGATTATATTATTTTTCAAAAAGAGACAACCTTGATACAGTCAAAAAGGTACGAGCTACGCGTTAGAAAGAGAGCGCAGTTGTAGGTATCTAAAATTGTACATGTGTAGCGTTGCGCGGTCGGAATTTGAATTAAATAGTATAGAAGCATGGGTCATTACTACTTTGAACGGGTTTTAGGAGTGAGATTTCTGTTCCTACAATTAGGTATTCTGTGGCTTTATGTTAAAATTTTCCCAAAACTTAGTAACCTGGCCATTATTTGCTTTCAGCTATCACATCTAATACCAATTACAACAACACGCAACAATCAAATACCACTTACACCAACAGCAATGGAAGCAAGACAAGTGAGTTCAATCACGATCTGTTACATATTCTTTATAACATTGTAAATCATAACAACTAAGTAATTTACGTTTTTATAATTCTTTAGATTACAACAACCAAGTAACAATTAACCAACCTGGACAACTACCAGGCCAACAACCCGGACAGCAAGCCGGACAACAACCAGATCAACAACCCGGACAACAACCAGATCAACAACCAGATCAACAACCCGGACAACAACCCGGACAACAACCAGATCAACAACCGGGACAACAACCAGATCAACAACCCGGACAACAACCAGATCAACAACCCGGACAACAGCCCGGACAACAACCAGATCAACAACCCGGACAACAACCAGATCAACAACCGGGACAACAACCCGGCCAAAAACCAGGACAACAACCAGGACAACAACCCGTACAACAACCCGGACAACAACCCGTACAACAACCCGGGCAACAACCAGGACAACATCCAGGACCACATCCAGGCCAACCCGGACAACCCGGACAGCCCGAACAACAACCAGGCCAACAACCCGGCCAAAAACCAGGACAACGGCCTGACCAACAACCAGGACAACAGCCTGACCAACAACCAGGACAACATCCAGGCCAACCCGGACGGCCCGGACAGCCCGGACAACAATCAGGCCAACAACCCGGCCAACAACCAGGACAACAGCCTGGCCAACAACCCGTACAACAACCCGGACAACAGCCCGGACAACAACCAGGCCATCAACCAGGACAACAACCTGGACAACAACCCGGCCAACAACCAGGACAACAACCCGGATCAACAAGTGAGTATGAATTTAAAGTTATTCTTTATTGCGCTCCAAATAAATGAACAACTTCACAAAAGAAAATTTGCCGCAAAATTTTTTCATACTTCCTATATTCAGGCTTGTCCCACTCGTGCATGTAGGTATCGAACTGCAAGTAGCAACGGCCGCCGCTCTAGGGGGGATAAATCAGTAGGAGCTCATAGGCGAGAAGTGACGCACGCGCGCTCGAGAGTTGTTCGTCGCTTAAATACGCTACCTACGCACACACTGATTCGACCGCTGTTGCGCTGCCACAAAATACTTATTATTCGAAACCTCATTTGTTTACAAAAACAACTATTTAAATATGAAGATTATATTATTTTTCAAAAAGAGACAACCTTGATACAGTCAAAAAGGTACGAGCTACGCGTTAGATAGAGAGCGCAGTTGTAGGTATCTAAAATTGTACAAGTGTAGCGTTGCGCGGTCGGAATTTGAATTAAATAGTATAGAAGCATGGGTCATTACTTCTTTGAACGGGTTTTAGGAGTGAGATTTCTGTTCCTACAATTAGGTATGATGAAGGTGATAATTTATGTACCTATGTAATTTCGAACACAATTATGTTATTGTTATTGAATAAAAATGAATATGAATATGAATATGAATATGAATATGAATATTCTGTGGCTTTATGTTAAAATTTTCCCAACACTTAGTAACCTGGCCATTATTTGCTTTCAGCTATCACATCTAATACCGATTACAACAACACGCAACAATCAACTACCACTTACACCAACAGCAATGGAAGCAAGACAAGTGAGTTCAATCACGATCTGTTACATATTCTTTATAACATTGTAAATCATAACAACTAAGTAATTTACGTTTTTATAATTCTTTAGATTACAACAACCAAGTAACAATTAACCAACCTGGACAACTACCCGGACAACAACCCGGACAACAACCCGGACAACAACCAGGACAACAACCAGGACAACAGCCTGACCAACAACCAGGACAACAGCCTGGACAACAGCCCGAACAACAACCAGGTCAACAACCAGGACAACATCCAGGCCAACCCGGACGGCCCGGACAGCCCGGACAACAACCAGGCCAACAACCCGGCCAAAAACCAGGACAACAGCCTGGCCAACAACCCGTACAACAACCCGGACAACAGCCCGGACTACAGCCCGGACAACAGCCCGGACAACAACCAGGCCAACAACCAGGAAAACAACCCGGACAACAACCTGGCCAACAACCAGGACAACAACCCGGACAGCAACCTGGACAACAACCAGGACAACATCCAGGACCACATCCAGGCCAACCCGGACAACCCGGACAGCCCGAACAACAACCAGGCCAACAACCCGGCCAAAAACCAGGACAACAGCCTTGCCAACAACCCGTACAACAACCCGGACAACAACCCGTACAACAACCCGGGCAACAACCAGGACAACAACCAGGACAACATCCAGGCCAACCCGGACCAAAGCCTGGCCAACAACCAGGTGAGTTGATGATGAGGACTTCGTTAAAAATAAAAATTCATTATATTTTGTCCGTTTGCTAAGCTGTTCAAAGATATTGGACACATATTTTTTGCTTCAGCAAATATTATAATAAATAAATACAAAGATATAGTGCATCAAAGTTATGGAGTAGGGGCTTTTTTTTGTGATAATTTTAACGCTTTAGCTATAACGGTTCATGAGATACAGCCTGATGACAGACAGACAGACAGCCAACTCTCAGTAATAGGGTCCCGTTTTCACCCTTCGTTCGGGTACCTACGGAACCCTAGAAAAAATCTAAGTGATTGATTACATTGGTATAATGTTTATTAGTCATTGCCTATCTTAAACTAACTGATTTAATTTTCCAGGTGGAAAACTATGCTTCTGCTTCAACTCTTGGAATGATGTGCCAGCGAGCTTAAGGCTGCCTATCATCTTCAGACGCTGATGAATAAATCGACGAAATCCTTTTTAGTTTATAATTTATGATTTGACGAGCAAAACAAAACTCCTTGGTCGACGATCAAGATGAAAAAAAAAATGTAATCCTCACGAATTCTTTATTCAAATAAAGTTTAAATTGTTAATTCGTTTGTTTTCTTTTTTTTCGTTTTTGTCACTTTAAAACAGAAAGTGGTACCTAATGGTTTTTGCTTTCTGTTACCAGACAACGTGTGAATAGCTTCATACAAAATGTATGGAGCCATAACATAATTTACCTACCTAGTAAGTTCACGGTAACCAGGCCGTACAGTTGAGTGAATTTCACAGTAAAGCAATCGTTGCAAAGAGACTTAATACATATATAAGGGTGGCCCGTCGATTGACGTCCAAAAGGAAAATCTGGATTCCTCGTGTCGTGGAGTATCCGAATCACCCCATGTATGTTCCGCGATTTATTACGGTTTCCGAGTTATGACGTGTTTTCTGATTTTTTGAGATTTTTAAACCAATCACCCTAAAAAGGTTCGTAGAAAAAAAAGTACAACACTTTTTCATAATTTTATTTTTAAATCAGATGCTTCATGACGCGTACTTTTATGCATAAAATATTCAGCTTCGTAACTTTAATAAAAGTTGGGGAAATGTAGGTCGGAAGAGGAAAAATTGTATTGACTGAAAAATAATCGAAATCTTCAAACTTAAATTAAGAGGTTAAAATGATGGCTTTATGGATTTTAAGCTAGCTTAAAAACTGCGCCAACTTCTCAGCTTTCATAATCATCGAAAAAAATTGGTACTTAATGGGGTACTGTTGCTAGAATCATCTTTTAAAGAGAGCAAAGTGGAAAAATTTCAGAATTGGACGTTTGAGTAAATTTTTTTTTTCTTTCATATTTTATGATCACCTAAGCCTCAGTAGGTTTAAAGACAGTGTTATCTTACCGAAAAGTACAAAAAAGGAGCCAAGATTGACACATTTGGGGGTTTTAGAGCACCTGTAAGAGATGAGTTACACCTTGAGAAAATTATGCCGATATCCCTCATTTCTAAGGGGTTGCAGAAGGAAACGGCCTTGAAGCGGCACGACTATATCGCAAATAAGTTCAAAGACGTGGTAGGCTGCAACCTGAGTCTTATACTGACCTTCGTATTTTTTTTGACATACGCCTAACCTTAATGGAAGGCAGAACTCCTGGTCAACCTCGCGCGGTTCTGAAGGGATCCCACTTCGTAGAAGCTGTTTATGATACAGTCGTGCCGCTTCAAGGCCGTTTCCTTGTGCAACCCCTTAGAAATGAGGCATATCTGCATAATTTTCTCAAGGTGTAACTCATCTCTTACAGGTGCTCTAAAACCCCCAAATGTGTCAATCTTGGCTCCTTTTTTGTACTTTTTGGTAAGATAACACTGTCTTTAAACCTACTGAGGCTTAGGTGATCATAAAATATTAAAGAAAAAAAAATTTACTCAAACGTCCAATTCTGAAATTTTTCCACCTTGCTCTCTTTAAAGGATGATTCTAGCAATAGTACCCCATTAAGTACCAATTTTTTTCAATGATTATGAAAGCTGAGAAGTTGGCGCAGTTTTTAAGCTAGCTTAAAATCCATAAAGCCATCATTTTAACCTCTTAATTTAAGTTTGAAGATTTCGATTATTTTTCAGTCAATACAATTTTTCCTCTTCCGACCTACATTTCCCCAACTTTTATTAAAGTTGCGAAGCTGAATATTTTATGCATAAAAGTACGCGTCATGAAGCATCTGATGCAAAAATAAAATTATGAAAAAGTGTTGTACTTTTTTTTCTACGAACCTTTTTAGGGTGATTGGTTGAAAAATCTCAAAAAATCAGAAAACACGTCATAACTCGGAAACCGTAAAAAATCGCGGAACATACATGGGAGTGATTCGGATACCCCATGATACGAGGAATCCAAATTTTCCTTTTGGACGTCAATCGACGGGCCACCCTGTATATACATACCTACATACCTACTTACATAAATCTATGACGCTTCTTTCCCATCGAGGTAGACAGAGACAATGGGAATGATGACTACATTCGAAAATTCAAAAAATAATTAGTCCGTCTTTTATAGTGTTGCCGCTCGATAGGCCAATATCGATAGGTCGAAAAACATGTACCCTATCGATAGCACTATCGATAGTATCGTTTGTGCTTTCGCTGCAATAGTATCGGTTAACAGCAATACTATCGATAGTTTCGATCGCTGTCGATCAATGAACTATCGATAGTATTGCTCTCCAATATTGAATATACAATAGTTAGATAGTTTTGCACAATCGATAGTGATAATGTTTTTGATAGTATTGCATTCAGTAAGCAGGCATAATGGGTGGTAGATTCGAAATTGCTGGCCAACTGACTGACCATAGGTACTTACTTAATATTCGTCCGTCATACATTCTACCACCCATTATATGTGATCATGTCATATATTGTGCTATCGATAGGGTACCTACATGTTTTTGACGTTTAACAATCGATTGTAAAACTATCGATTTTTCGGCAACGCTAGTCTTTTAGGCTAATAAAAAATCTTTGAAACACGTTTTTTACCTGAACAAATACCTACATAACTTAAATAAATACAAAGATACAGAGCATCAAAGTTACGGAGTGGGGGGTAGTGACGTCACTCCTACGTAAAAATCGTACTAAAGCGTGACGTCATGAGCAACTTTAACCCAGTGTATCTGTGTCATTTTTATTATAAGAGAAAAAAGAAAAAATAAGTGTCGAATATTTTAAAATAATCTATGTGATGGACTAAAAAAATTTTTTTTGTCATCATGCCTATTTCCCTCCACTTGCTATAATATTATTATAACTAAAAGCGTTGTTAATTTTAAGTATAGGTATGCTTAAATTAAGATATGTTGAGGATTTTTGAATTTAGTTTCCTGTATAGAATTTGCACCTGGTAATACCACCATAGAATACCAATTTACTGTTTAGTAGTGGTATTACTAGAAGTTTTAGTGTTGGGCGCAAGTAAATTGAACCAATTCAGTAGTAATATCAAAGTAATACTTTTCAATAATATATTATATAGAATTGACAATATTTAAATTTTTTAACACCTTATTTTTATTCTTAAATTTGAAATTTGTTAATTACGGCATCGTCTGGCGTTGGCAAACTCGAAAATGTGTATTTAAAAGACATTTGAGTAGTCCACTTACAAACACCGCTATGTCAATTGTCTACCAAAGACAAGGTGGCGCGCAAATTCAAATGTACTTATAAAATACTATAACCTGTTGTCAAAATTTTCTTTCAAAACTGGCTCAATTCCGTACAAATCGACATCAAAATCTGATTACTTATACAAAACTTGCTACTTAGCAGCGCTCGCATACTGCAAACACCGCTAGATAGCAATTACTACTGCAAAATGCGTCATGTCAATTTATGACAGTTGCAAATACTGCCATTATTAGTATACCTACCTACAAAGTTCTGCATGTTTTTCAAACTGGCAAAAGTAGCACTGAATGGGCAGTGTTGAGTCTATTGCGTTTAGGCCAAAATTTTGATCTTTTCGATTAGAAAACGACCACCAGAGAAATACTTAAAATCAAACCGTCTCGCACTTAAAATTCAATTTGTTGAAAAGAAATTTTTGTGACAAGACACATTAAATAACTATTTTTGAAATTTTTTATGGTTGTCAGTGTGAATTTATCAATTTAAAAGTTTGTCATTCTAAAACGCCGTAAGTCCACTTTTACAGATTAATAGTAAT
The DNA here is from genome assembly GCA_947563765.1 of Anarsia innoxiella. Lineage (NCBI taxonomy): Eukaryota > Metazoa > Arthropoda > Insecta > Lepidoptera > Gelechiidae > Anarsia > Anarsia innoxiella. Next base: position 2,174,085 of record OX387419.1, read on the forward strand.
CATAGCCATTGCCCGAGACAAAATATAAAATATTTAAAAAAAAATGACGGATGACGACGTTTGCCGCCCTGTGCAGCTTCCCTAGTAATGTTCTGAACATGTTCAATGTAAGGAAAAGGCTGCGAATGCTTAATGGTTATGCTTAATGGAATAAAAGTTTCATATTATCGAATAAAAATAAGGTGTTAAATAACTGAAACATTGTCAATTATATGTTTAATGATGTAGTAAACCATATTTAGTAAGTAAGTAAATATTTATTTCCAGTCCAACAAAATATTACATTATAACCCTACAAATATTATAAATGTCAATGTTTGTGCTGATGGATGGATGGATGTTTGTAACTCTTTCATGCAAAAACTACTGAATAGATTTTGATGAAAGGCAGTATTGTAACTCATATATCAGAATAACACATAGGTAGGACATATTATTTTGAGATATAATTATTATTTTTCCAACATATGACGATAAATGCGTACGAAATCGCGGGCAGCCTCTAGTATTTAATAATTCTTTTGAAAATAATAGTGATTTATGCTTTTTAAGGTATAAAAAATACCTTGGCAAGTGTTCAAAATCTGTTAAACAAAATATAGTTAGAAGTCAAATCGCCAAAACATATACAAAAATATATTTGAATGAAGAAATAAGTCTTAAAAAGTTGCTTTAGGTATATGAATTCAGTTTAAAATCACCAACCGATTTTTTAAATTATTGAACCAAATGACTCAGTAACAAAGAAAGTGATTTCGTGAGTCAATAAATTTGTTTTTAAAGTACACATCACTGTTCTACAAGATGCCGATAATTTACAATTGACGGCGGCGCTAGTGACTTTGTCATAAACAAGTTTGTACTCGAAAAAAAATAGTTCTTTATTTCGCCACACGCAAAACCAAACTTGGTCTTGTCACTATGTCTTAACCGACTAAATTAAATATTTCACAAACACGTGGTAATATTTTGCAGTGTGAACCAACGCAATATTGTCGCATAATAGAGATGACGTCAATTGACAGATAGCTAATAATAGCCCACCGTGGTATGTTATGGTTGTCTCACAAATTCGCTTATCTGTGTATAGCCATCTCTGTTCCACGCTCAATGACGCAAAATTCTCGAAAGTGAGCACTCGCGCGCAGGCTGCGGATCGCGAATTTATTTGCAAAATTTAATAAAAACAGTGCCAATTTCTTAGAAGTGATTGTTTTTGTTGCGTTAGAAACTTTTTGGTATGTGATCTCTTTTGAAAATTGCCTAAAACCTCCTTGGATTGCGGTGAAAATTGGACAAGTACCTGTCGGCGGCAGGTTTTGCTGTTTTTTTGCCTGTTTATTTGCAAATCAAGTGTTGAAAGGTAGGTGTCCTACATCATTGAACACGTATTGGCTGCATGGCTTTAATTCCTTCGCGATTCAATGAAAAGGACAGTTTTTTTTTTACTTTTTGGCGCGGCCGCGTTTGCCAAGATTCTGGTTTTCCCAGACATATTTATTAAATGATTCTCTCTGCTACGTAATGTAAATACAGACAATGCATGCATTCTGAGAACTAAATGTGTATCTTGTTTCCTCAACTTTACCCTCTCCTTCCTTTCTGAACTCTTTCCTTTCTCTCTCAATTTATATTCGAAAAATTTTCTACAAGTAGGTAACTTCTTTTACCACTATTATTTCAAAAGCATGTTAAACAATGTAATGAAACATCAGATTTTCATTATCACATCATAAAAAACACAATATAGGTAATAAAAAACCGGCCAAGTGCGAGTCGAACTCGCGCGGGAAGGGTTCCGTACCATTCACTATTGATATCGAGCAAAAATGGCAAAAAAGTTTTTGTTGTATGGGATGCTCCCCCTTATTAATATTATTATTATATTTTTAGTATTTGTTGTTATAGCAGCAATGGCAATACATCATTTGTGAAAATTTCAATGATCTAGCTATAACTTTCATTGAGATAAAGCCTGGTGACAGACGGATGGAAGGACGGCCAGCCGAGTCTCAGTAATAGGGTACCGTTTTTAACCTTTGGTTACAGAACCCTAAAAAGCGTTCAATAAGTAAAAAAGTTATGATAACATAAACACTTTGTATATAATTAACACAAGCAAATGGGTTAGGGGATAAACACTGACATATGCTGTACTATTATAGGCTTCGTACGCATTTATCGTAATATTTATTTATTTATTGGAGAACCAACAGGTTACAAAAACTTACAAACTACTTAAAATAAAAAACAACAGCCAATTATAGGTTCTCACCAATAAAAATATCATAGGTAAGCAAAAAGTCTGTTCTTAGCTCTTAGCTCTAAATACTTAATTGAAGTTACACTTTTATATAAAAAATACATAAATAGATGCACACTAGAACTGATTAAATTAAAGATAATATAAAAGTGACAAAAATCAAACTATCAAAGTTGACTGATAATTTGCATTGCCAAATTTAGATTATATCTTAGAATAGCTTTCCCGGCGAACTTTGTTCCGCCTTAGAGAGTTTTCCCGGCAACTTTTCGAATTTTTCTCACCGTAAAAACCATCCTTGGACTGCAATGAACATTTAAAAAAAAGAATTGATAAAATTGGTTCCGGTGTTGTTGAGTTATGCGCTTACCAACACAATTTGCGATTCATTTTTATATTATAGAAAAGACATGATATTTTAAAATAACATAGCCTATTTGTTATTCCGATGTATAAGCTACAATATTGCCAAGTTTCATCAAAATCAGTTCAGTAGTTTTCGTGTGAAAGAGTAATAAACATCCATCCATCGGCACAAACATTGACATTTATAATATTAGTAGGATTATTAGCTACTTAAACCTGTTTAAGAATTCTACCCACACACATGCAAATTTAATTGAGGCGTCTTCTAAAATTAAAGCATTACAGCTGTCTCTTTCTGTTGCTAGTCTAGAATACTAAATAACTCAATGAGGAAGGAATATAAGGAGTGGCCCCATTTTGTTTTTCATATGATACAAATGAGTTTATGACAGCGTGCTAAGGTTGCGCCAAGTTTTCTCATAGTTTTCTTGGTAGATGACCTGTCAAACGATAAGAAATTCCATACAAAAAGATTTTGGGCCAGACCAGGCACGCAGATCCAGACGGTATGGCTCCTCCTTAAATATTATATACTCAAAGAAATAACTATGTCCGCCTACTTTATTTTATCTTTGAAAAACATACACAATGTAGCATAAGACAATAAACGATTTAGCCTATGTGTTATTCTGATGTGTAAGCTACAATATTGTGAAGTTTCATTCAAATCTGTTTTGTGGTTTTTGCGTGAAAGAGAAACAAACATCCTTACATTCATCGGCACAAACTTTGACATTTATATATATAATTACACTCGAGAGCAATAAATCCAGATCGGTTAAACAAAAAACTAAAAAATCTCGTAAAAAAATCCTAGCCTTATGAGATAAAATGTGTTTAAGAAACCAATAAATACTTGTTAAATGAAAATATAAAACTTATTAATTAATTTATTTATTTATTTAGCAGTTTATTGTAAGATAAGTACAGAGACAGAAAAAAAAGAGAAGTTAGTTAGTCAGAAAACTTCTCAGTTACTTCTAAATTTAAGTCATAACAATCAAATTTTTAGGTAACTTGGTGTAAAGCATGTCATATCTCTTAAACATTGTAATGGAAGCAGGAGGAAGCAATGCAAAGTATTAATATTCAAGAAAGTGTTTGTTGTTTAAAAAAAAAATATTGTGTTACTTTTTAGTTTTTTAAAAAGCATGTTTTCTCTTTACATCTATTCACGTCATATTTTGTAAATAAAGTTTTGTGACTCGTAAACGTTATAACTTACAATGAAGGAGTATTAAATTGTCTATTAAACACAATTTATTTCATTAAGCTAGTATTCTTGGATCGTGAGATTTTTGGATTTTTTGAGACCCGGATTCATTGCTCTTGAGTGTAAGTAGGATTATTTGAAATGAAATGAAAAATTATTTAATCCTGTAGGTTTGACAACACTTAGGACGGGCCATTTTTTAAAGTTAATGCTAGATTCGCAAGAGTGCAGTTTTTTCCCCAGAGAAGAACCTAGCAAGAAACTCTGTAGGGTTGCTCTTTTCAATTTAAGTTTTATAAATGTCAGGCATAAACACAGAAACATTTATGCCTGAGACACACCTCGGACACTGCCGCTAAAATGTACGAAAAAAAGGCGTGGCTTCGCGACAGTCTTAGCTTGTGTAAATCAGTTTAAATTACAGAAAGAATCAGAAAAAATAATGAATAACAGAAATTATATTTAATAATTTAGTTTTGTTTGTTTCATTTACACTCATTGATATGCTATCATGGAATAAAGAGTTAGATATAGGAGACTCCGTATGTATTTTTGCATATTCTTCGTGTATACGTAAATTAATTTTTGGTCATCCTTGCTGTGTGGTAACTGTGAGGTAACCGAGCGCGGGGCGGCCGCACTTTTAGGGGGAGGCAGGGAGTGTCCATACTGTATGTAGTACTATTTATTATACTGTGCCTGAGATTTGTAAATTTTGTAAATTTTCCACATACCTACTTAATTCTTATCAATGTTGACACGACTTAACACCCCTATTTGGAAGAACCAAAGTACATTTTATTGTCAACAAATATATATCGGTACTTTTTATTTACGTCGCAAACAAATAAAGAATACCTATAGGAAATAAACAATTTAATTGGGGAAAATGAAAGATAAAGCGTTACTTTTGAATTTAAAAGGACTGTAGGAATAAAAACTTTTAGTCTGGCAACAATCTTTTGAGGGTAAGTACTAAGCATTACTTTTTAAAAAAAATTAAGTTATCCTATAAATATTATAAATGTCAATGTTTGTGCCGATGGATGTTTGAGCCGATGGATGTTTGATACTTCATAACGCCAAAAATACTGAACAGATTTGGATGAAACTTGGTAATATTGCTTGCTGTATTAGCTGTTTGTTTCCCAAAATAAATAAATAAATATTGTAGTTTAACCTCTCACATACCACTGACCCATTATAAACCCAGACAATAGATTTTCTATTGTTCTTTTTTTTTCTAAGATGTGAAAGATACATCAGAATAACACATAGGTTATATTATTCAACAATATCATGATTATTTTCCAAGATATGGCCTGTCTTTGTTTTAAATACCTGTCTAAAACATCATGTTTTATGAAAAATAGACATAAGTTTATCTCTCAGTTAAATTATTTCTGTAAGGCCCACTTGCGCAGCCCAGAGTTAACGCAATGAATCCGGAGTTAGCGGCTAACGCAGGGTTAAATCACGATAAATCAATACAAATTATTTATTTAACCCTGTGTTGGCAGCTAACTCGGGGTTTATTTGGCTGCGCAAGGGTATTTATTTTTAAATTAAAAATAGGCATGACGACTAAAAATTTTTTTTTGTCATCACATAGATTATTTTGAAATATTCGACACGTATTTTTTCTTTTTTCTCTTAAACTAAAAACGACTAACGATACACTGGGTTAAAGTTGCTCACGACTTCACGCCTAAGTACGATTTTTACCTAGGAGTGACGTCAATACCCCCCACTCCGCAACTTTGATGCTCTGTATCTTTGTATTTATTTATTTGATCAGGTAAAAAATGTGTTTCAAATATTTTTAATAGCCTAAAAGACGGACTAATTATTTTTTGAATTTTTAAATGTAGTCATCATCCACATTTTGCTGAGTTAAGCAGCTAATTTATTCAAAGGAATATGGTAATCATTCTATTTACCACAAATAAGGCATTAATTTATAAATAAGGCAATGACATTCATTGTTAAAAGTCAGTTGCAAAAAAGGAAAAGCTAAAGCCTAATTAAACCTATAGCTGTCACTGATATTATCAATTATCAGAATAAAGGCCGCTGCTCATGTTTTGAACGAACATTTGTTCATAAACATAGCGTTTTCAAGAACATTTCCCGTCCGCTGCTACTTTAGCAATGTTCAGTTAACAAAAGTATGTTTATTTTATTTAGTGTAAAATCAGTTAAATATGTCTTCAGAGCAGTCTTCAATAGTAAAATTCTATTATATTCGACTTTAGTGGTTTTTTTCTTTGAAATAATCGCCATTACGAAACTTCTTCCTGCGTCAAAATCGTTCAAACTGAACAATTCCCCGCGCGCAGGCGACAGCGGGGGATGTTTTCCAAAATTTTGGTTAACACGATCGAATCGAAATCGAATGACTTTGCTGAACAAAACAGAGAACAATTCCATTTGTTTCGTTCGATTTGAACATTTGTTCGGCGAAAACATGAGCAGCGGACGAGCCATAGGACGGCACGGTTTTTAATGGATTTATTAACTTAATGAGCATTTTATGCAACTGTGGTTAGTACCATTTCTTTCCTGTAAGTCAAGAAGTGGTTTTATTTCCCCGCGTGCGTCATTCTCTAAGAATCCAGCATCTAGAAATCTAGATAGCCATTTCATATGCCCTGTATGCCATAATCTTAAATGCTTTTGACCAAAATTTTAAACAAAGAACTCATAAAGTTGTTTTTTTTACCTTATATTGCGTCTGTTATTAGGGTTACGTACCCAAAGAGTTAAAACGGCACCCTATTACTGAGACTTGGCTGTCCGTCTGGCATTTCTTATCGTTTGACAGGTCATCTACCAAGAAAACTCTGAAAAACTTCGCGCAACTTGGCATGCTGTCATAAACTCATTTGTATATATGAAAAAAAAATGGGGCCACTCCTTATACTCAAAGGCCTCAGTTGTGTGTCGGCAGAGTGTCAATGGCATTTTTTGACACATTTGGTATTCTGCTAAGCAATGGTTTACACTGATTGCGACCAAATGTGTCATAAAATGCCATTGAAACTCTCATTGACACTCTGCCGACACACAACTGAGGCTATTTCAAATTAGCAGACTTGGGCCTCTAAACACTCTCTAAGTACTGTAAAATTATTATTCCCGTTAATCAACGTTCCACGGGAAGAATCCTCGGACATCACAACACGATAAAAAACTACAAGTTCTTTTAAAACTGGTCTTCCTACAAAACAACTACAACGTCCAACATAAGCTGACCTGACCTCTGTAAACTGGTCACTTATAATAAACATTAGTGAAACCATTATAAAAAGAGCTGTAGAGATAATCGAGAGGGCCTTACCGTGAGCGAATTTATAATTATATCTGAGTCATCGTTACGCAAAAACAAGATAGGTACATATACCTACATAATGTACTTACTAGAGCAACTTCGAACGCCTTTATCGTCATGTCTTGGAAAATTTAGACAAAAGACATGATGATTACAATTTTTTTTTAGTCTATCACATAGATTATTTTAAAATATTCGACACCTATTTTGTTATGGATTTTAGTTTGAGAGGTGTCGTTAGATTCGCATTTACTATGAGAATGATATGAGTACATAAAAAAAGTATTTAAACGCAGTCGGGTTTTTTTTTTAATTAAAAAGGTTAGGTTAGGTTATGAATGTCCGAAACTTCACCCGGCTGGACCAATGAGGAAGGAATATAAGGAGTGGCCCCATTTTTTCTTCATATACAAATGAGTTTATGACAGCGTGCCAAGGTTGGCGCAAGTTTTTCATATTTTTCTTGGTAGATGACCTGTCAAACGATAAGAAATTCCATACAAAAAGGTAGCCATTTTGCGCCAGACCAGGCACACAGATCCAGACTCCTTATATATTCTATACTCAAAGGACTGGACACTTGACAAATGTTGTTATTCAATGACGCCATTTTATTTAATAGTTGGCATATGTTAATTTAGTTAGATATTAATTTACAACAATGTTGTACTCAGATGTACAGCGTAGGTAAAGAGTCAAGGCCGATGGATTATAACGGTATTGTCGTGTTTTGCATAACGCTATGCTAATCGCTGGGCAAAAACGTGAAGGAAACTGGCGGGAAAAATTAAAAGTTTTTTTTTTCATGGCATCTCCTACAGTCAGCATCATAAGTCGATAAACACATTCAGATTTTCAAAAGTGAAATACACCATTATTAGACGAAAATCGCTTAGAATACATATTCCAAAGTTAAACGAACATCCAATAAGGTTCAAAAAAAGGTTTTATATGAGGTTTTACGTCTTATAATGGTGTATATTGCTTTTGAAAATCTGAATGTGTTCATCGATTAACGATGCTGACTTTACCATTGTGGATTCTGCCAATGTTAAGATACCTACTTAATAAGATTTTCGTGTTAAAAATCGTCCAGTATAGCACTTCAAAACACCCATATTCTTCTATGGTGCTCCCATATTGCATGTTATACAATGTTTACTAATATGTCGACGAGTCATCAGAAGTGGCGTTTAGTTAAAATTTAAAGTTATATTTTAGTTTTATTGTAATGTAAATTTTAGTTAAAATAAGACAGTGGGCGTGTACTGAACAAACTAGCTTTATTGCGTCGTTTCCAATCACGTTATAAAATAACAAGATGTACGTGATGTCTTCCGATGTCTTGTCTTCACCGACATCCAAAACAGAATCCATCATACATGACAGCATCTCAAATATGAAAGCGCCAAACTGACAACCAGTCAGAAACAAGCCAGTTCTTGCATTTTAGCAGTAAAGAGTTTGCAAATGGTTCCAAAATAGCCTTCATGAACGTAATCTCCGACAAATGTATGTTACAGTCAAAACTCATAACCAGTCAAAACCACTTTTAACTGCTAAAATCAGTCAAAAATGGTTTTGACTTTTTTTTGACCGATTTCTTCAGTCAAAACCACTTTTGACTGATTTTAGCAGTTAAAAGTGGTTTTGACTTGTTATGAGTTTTGACTGTAATGCCAGTAGCAGTACTGTGCTGCCCACTGTTCTGCCTCACTGTTCTGCCTTCGTGTGAAACCGGCATAACATTTATAACAAACATTTAGTATACAAAAAAGTTTACAAACATTTCATAACATGCTACGTGGGAGCATCATTTTAAGTTAACACGATGTTAACACATTTGGTAACGCTCAAAATTGACATTGCATTGACACATGTTATGTCAAACAAAGTGAAATGGCACTTTGAGTATAAAATATATAAGGAGGTGCCATATCGTCTGGATCTGCGTGCCTGGTCTGGCGCAAAATGGCTACCTTTTATATGGAATTTCTTATAGTTTGACAGGTCATCTACCAAGAAAACTATGAAAAACTTGCGCCAACATTGGCACGCTGTCATAAACTCATTTGTATATTTAAAAAAATGGGGCAACTCCTTATATATATATTCTATACAGGATGTAACAGAAAGGGTGTATAATGCCGAAACATAGCGATAGTCCTCATGAAACTGAACAACTTTCCCCAAGTAACATGGGTCGTAACTCGAAAAAAAAATTTCGCCCCCCATACAAAATGCCCGATCAGCTGATCGAGTAAGTATGGGCGATCCAAAAATTTTTTTCGAGTTACGACCCATGTTCCTTGGGGAAAGTTGTTCAGTTTTATGAGGACTATCACTGTGTTTCGGCTTTATATACCCTTTCTGTTACACCCTGTATATACTGAATATCATGACGTTGACAGCTCATTTAAAAAGTTGGGTTATACAGTTCAGTAGTCGTGGAACATCTAAAAATATTCTTTAAATATGTAAATAAGATAGTCATTGGCTAAATACGAGTATCTGTAAACGAGAACCTAAATTAATTAATTGGCCCTGATACATCCATCTCTAATATAATAAACGTCAATGTTTGTGTCGATGGACGTGAGTTTTGTTACTCTTTCACGTAAAAACTATTGAACAACCCTAGTGTGCTAATTAACAACCCTAGTGTGCTAATTAACAACCCTAGTGTGCTAATTAACAACCCTAGTGTGCTAATTAACAACCCTAGTGTGCTAATTAACAACCCTAGTGTGCTAATTAACAACCCTAGTGTGCTAATTAACAACCCTAGTGTGCTAATTAACAACCCTAGTGTGCTAATTATCAACCCTAGTGTGCTAATTAACAACCCTAGTGTGCTAATTAACAACCCTAGTGTGCTAATTAACAACCCTAGTGTGCTAATTAACAACCCTAGTGTGCTAATTAACAACCCTAGTGTGCTAATTAACAACCCTAGTGTGCTAATTAATTATATTCTCAATAGGCATGATGACCAAAAAAATGTTTTTAGTCCATCACATAGATTATTTTAAAATATTCGACATGTATTTTTTCTTTTTACTTTTAAACTAAAAATGACAACGATACACTGGGTTAAAGTTCCTCGTGACGTCACGTTTGAGTACGATTTTTACTCAAACGTGACGTAAAAACCCCCCACTCCGTAACTTTGATGCTCTGTATCTTTGTATTTATTTATGTATTTGATCAGGTAAAAAATGTGTTTTAAATATTTTTTAATAGCCTAAAAGACGGACTAATTATTTTTTGAATTTTTTAATGTAGTCATCATCCCTATTGTGTGTCGGCAGTCTCAATGTCATTTTTTGACATATTTGGTCGCAATCAGTGTCAGACATTGTTTAGCAGAATGTGTCAAAAATGCCATTGACACTTTGCCGATACACAACTGAGACTATTTTAACTTATTTAGCAGACTTAGGGGCCTGGTTTTTACGAAATTTTACAATAATGTAAAAATAGATTACACATCAGAATAAAATAGGCTATATTGTTATAAGATATAGTTTTAATTTTTCAAGATATGTCGATAAATACGTACGAAGACGCGGGCAGCCTTTTGTCGTTACATAAGTAGGTACCTACTGCTCAAAGGCCAGTGAGGTTAATGGCTTTTATATGACAATTCCCTACTAATGGTGTAACTAGTTCATCTTTTGCTACCTATTTTATCTAGAATATGAATAAACAGTTTATTTTGTAAGTTGAAAAAAAATATGTTGTTTTTTTGTTATTCGTCTATTAAAGGCCAAAACACACCGGATGCGTTTGCGTAGACGTATGCGTACCTCTGAGTTGTAATGTATGGAACTGTCACCGCTTGCGTAACGTAGACGTACACGTCGACGTAACGCGTAGCCCGGTGTCACATCGGGTTACACCGTAACTACGCGCGTGGCTACGCCGTGCTTACGTCTACGTTACGCATACGCATCCGGTGTGTTTCAGCCTTTAGGACTATACTGCCATTAAAAAAAGATGCTTGAAATTAAAGTCGCGGCGCTGTCGCAGTCGGTTGATTTGTTTTACCTAGTAATCTACCACGCTGGCCCAATGTTAGCGGATTTTACATACACCTTCGAATTTCTTCTCTAGTGTATGCTTCCTCACGATGTTTTCCCTCACCGTTAGCGAGTGGTAATCGATTCAATTCGTACATGAGAAATAAATCTCAGAGGTACAGGTTAGATCGAAACCGCGTCCCCAAGATTGGAGGCGGGCGTTCTACCAACAAGGCTACCACTCACAGCTAATATCTTGGTGTATTTTAAATATTTGAATAAACTACACTAAGGGAATTCCATGTAGTATATCTTTAGCGATTTTCCTTTAGTCATTTTAATACAAAATGGAGACTATAATCCGAACAAGTTTGAAAGTCAAGGTCGTGGAAATAACACGCGCTTAAAGCGTGTATCTTAATTTGATTGGTTGTTCATATATGTTTTTAATTTGCAGCTTTGCAGAACTTGTTTTTTGAAGGAATGTGGGTGCGGGGTATAAATATATTATACTGCCTCTCTGTATTTTAGGCCCGGTTCTTTAATAGTCAGATTTATTCCTAGGAATATTTCTTTGAGTATAGAATATATAAGGAAGTGCCATACCGTCTGGATCTGCGTGCCTGGTCTGGCGCAAAATGGCTACCTTTTTGTATGGTATTTCTTATCGTTTGACTGGTCAGCTACCAAGAAAACTATGGAAAACTTGCGCCAACCTTAGCACGCTGTCATAAACTCATTTGTATATGAAAAAAATTGGGGCAACTCCTTATATATTCTATACTTAAAAGAATATTTAATATTTTATACCTGTCACTGTCAAACGTCATGTTTTATGTAATAGACATAGGGCTATCTGTCAGTTAAATTGTATCTGACTATTAAAAAACCGGGCCTTAAAAAACAAAATAGTATTTTACAGTATCCTAAAATATTATAAATGTTTGTGCCGATGGATGTGTGTTTGTTACTCTTTCACGCAAAAACCACTGAACAAATCTCATTGAAACCTATACCGGTAGGACGGAAATGATTAATAGGTAATAAATAGTAATCAGTAATAGTATTCGCTTAATCCACACTCATCAGTCACCTCATACATGCCCGTCGTCGGTTTAGGGTACTCTTGACTTGGCCTTTCTTGAGCAAGTCCCCGATTTAATCAACGAAAGAGGTGTGTTTATATCGTAGCAAGTGGAAGGAAGTGGTCTCTGCCTACCCCCATGGGAGAGAAGCGTGACGGATATGTATGTGTAGGCAGCAGATCTTGGGGATGGTTATTAAATAAATGAAAGGCTTCAAGTATTGGCACGAACTGGGTTTATTTCACTAAGTCACACACCAAAAGTTACATAGCAACACGTAATCGTAGCAGAGCGGGAAGTTTAGAGTAGTGTTGCTACATTAAAGAAATATAAAACTACTTTTTACTTTTTGTTGGTGTTGCCAACAGTATGTATGTAGTAATAGTATTTAGGTATAATACGTGCCTATGTACCTAAATACCTTGAATGTACTCGACTGCTATCACAAGTATCACAACAAACAATGATGTCATACATAGTACATGCATTGATTATGTACCAATGAAGATAAATCGACTGATTTGGTAGCTTATTAATTTACTATATTCTCAATTGTGTGTCGGCAGTGTGTCAATGCAATTTTGACACATTTAGTCGCAATCATTGTAAGCTATCGTTTAGCAGAATACCAAATGTGTCAAAAAATGCCATTGACACTGCCGACACACAACTGAGGCTGTTTTAAATTAGCAGACGTGGACTTCTGATGTTAAAAAAATGCAACGAGTCCTTAAATAAATTAGTATATTTTATACATGAATATTGACTCGAAAAGTCTATTAAGAAACTCTCTGCTGAGACCCATGTTTGAGATAGACCAGTTAAACTCTCTAAAGGCCAAAACACGCCGGATGCGTATGCGTAGACGTATGCGTACCTCTGAGTTGTAATGTATGGAACTGTCACCGCTTGCGTCTACGTCTACGCATACGCAACGCATACGCATCCGGTGTGTTTTGGCCTTTAAACAAAAAAGGATGAATGTTTTGGAGTCTTGCATATTTGTAAAACTTAAATTGAAAAGAGCAACCCTACAGAGTTTCTTGCTAGGTTCTTCTCTGGGGAAAACTGCACTCTTGCGAATCTAGCGTTAACTTTAAAAAATGACCCGTCCTAAGTGTTGTCAAAACCTACATGATTAAATGATTTTTCATTTCATTTCATATCTAAGTAAAACAAAACAAAAAAATGAGCTTATCATGCAGTGATTAATGGTAGAAAAAAAACTTTCATGCTGGCAACACCATTTGTCCTTTAACAAGGATAAATTGTCAGCTCGGCGTTAATTAAAATGGCGAATTGACGTCATTGCTACATCCCACGGTGAAGTGGTACTTTGTCCTTTTATTTAATTTACTAGACGCTGCCCGCGGCTTCGTACGCATTTTAAGACATATTCAACATTTAGGTATTCGAAATTAATTACAGCACAAATTACACTGACGAAAAATGTATTTCTATTTTTCCCTCATATCTTAGAAAATACACAATAAGTATCTTAAATTCACTAGATCTTAATTTATCATATTAAGTAATAAATAACACTTCACAATGTGCAAGCTACAATATTACTTATCAAGATTAATCAAAATCTCAGTAGTTTTCGAGTAAAAGAGAAAGAAACGTTCTCACATATTTATATGTATTATTAAGATTTCCTACATACTAGAATGATTTCATTTAAGTAAATATAAAAAGGTCGCGTTTTTTTTTTTAATTTATTGCCTGGTTTGCTACGAATCTTATTTGGAGTTACCAGTGCAGTTTTGTAAAATCCGCTTCTTTATTAGTATTACGAGTAGTGAATGGTAAGTATTAGGTAATATTGTAGTCGCGGATACGCTCTTATAATCTCAATATAACTCCGGGTCAACAAACCTTGAGGAATCAAGTTTATTATATAATCAATAAAATAACCTGACCTTTTTATTTTAAAAATCCCGACTACGTTTAAAAAACGCAATAAATTTTATTTTATTGTACCCAGTGTCATTCTCACTGTAAATACGAATCTAACGATACCTTTCAAGCTAAAATCCATCAAGCCTTTTAGACTGTAGAGCGTGCGAAAGACTTATACATACAAGCATACATACTCTCGAAAAACATAACCCTCCATCTGGCGCAGTGAAAAAAAAATGGCCGACCACTACCACAGCAGGACACCAAAATATTTATCTTTTTTTTAAAATCTGTCTATTATACCAAATGCAAAGAGATCAAGGCCAAACAGATTTTACGTAAATTCTCGGAAAGGTGTCGTAAAATGGACAAGATACAGTTAGCGGCAAATCTGTAGTTCGCACATTATAATACGGCGCATTCTTGGCTACTGTCCAGCAGCCCAAGTCTGCAAAACAATATTCTCTCTCAGTAGTGTATCGGCAGTGTCAATGTCAGTTTTTGACATGACACATTTGGTCGCAATCAGTGTAGAGTGCTTTTCACGAAAGAAGTCCCCCGGATATTTTTGGAAATATATTTGACAGGTCTATTTTCCCTGTTTTCTGATCTTTTCCCTGATAGTAGGTAGAAAACTCCTTAGTTATCTTAATAAAAATACACTTTTTACATAACAGAAATATAGCTAAGCAGATATTTTTATCAAAATACATATCAACCTACTCATGGAATGACAAGAACAGTCGAAATATGCAGGAAATAATATTATTTAATAAATTACAAATGAAATAAACATAATATTGGTAGATGTTGTACTCATAAATGGCAACATTATCAATTTTGACATGAAATACAGCGCCGCGGCTAGGGGACTTCTTTCGTGAAATGGACTCTAAGCCGCTGTTTAGCAGAATACCAAATGTGTCAAAAAATGCCAAGTTGACACCGCCGACACACAACTGAGGCTATTTTAAATTCGCAGACTTGGGCCCCTGATGGCATTTCAATCACATAATTTTATGTTAAACTAGCGGCTATCTGAGTTCGCATATCTCGTTAAACAAACACAATATCTTAAAACAATTATAGCCTATGTGTTATTCTGATGTGCAAGCTACAATATAGTCAAGTTTCATTTAAATATGCTCAGTTGTTTTTGCGTGAAAGAGTATTAAAGATCTTCACATCTATCGGCGCAAACTTTAAGGTTTATCTACACAGATCCGGGCCGTGTCCGGGCCGTGTCAGGGCAAAAATATCATTCCATACATTTTCTATAGATTCGTTCACACACGTAGTCATGACGACGTATTGTTTTCCCTCCTACAACAAACGACTACGAAGGGACTAAATGCAAATGTTGTGTCAACTGATTTTGAATATTATTGTAATGAGAACTATGTCGATAATAATATGACAATCAAAAATGCTCTGCGCTGCGCTGTGCGCCGGCCCTAAGAGTATTTGTATTGTCTTGTATTGTATTTAGCCGTCTTGCCCCGTATCAGGCGACGTCTGCCGGAAATCGGAACTTAAACATGCTATACTTTATATCAAGGGTGGCCTAACGGCGGTCGATCGCGACTGTTATTCCAGTAGATCGTGGCACGGCAAAAAATATATAAATACGTAAACCAGACCTCGCATCTAAACTATTGGAAGATGCCCAGACGCAATACTCACACTGATATAAAGATAAGGAGTACCTTATTACTAAGAATAATTTTCACACTTTGCGTGCTGGCTGAACTATGCTGTTTTATTTAAAATTTCAATAAGAATGTAATTGGTAGATCGCACAGGGATTCAATAGTAAATTGGATATCTTGGGTCTAATTAACTTGGCCACCCCTACTTTATATCAATGTCGCTCCGTCTGATTCTTTGTTCATTTATCAAGAAGATAACATTTACTGAGAATTGTATAAATAATCTACAATTTATCTTGGACTTAAATCATATCGCCTTCATATCGTATAGGTGTTTGATTATGAGAAATCTAATTAATCGTGCGTTATGTTTCTATTTTCGTATATTACTTAATGTAATATGGCTACCTTTGTTTTCTTTATCTACCACATTTTTTGGATTCCGTACGCATAAGGGTGAAAACGGGATGTTATTGGCTGTCACTCTGTTCGTCCGTCTGTCACCAGACTGTATCTCATGAACTGTTATAGCTAGAGCTTTGAAGTTTTCACAAATGATGTATTACCGTTGTCGCTATAACATCAAATACTAAAAATAGAATAATAATAATAGTAAAATTAAATTCCCACACAATAAATATGGTTTTTTTAAGTTTTTTTTTATTTTTTCTCTAAGACCCAGAACACACGGTGAAACGCAACTGCAACGCAGCTGCAACTACTAGTTACTTTTGAGTTGCATCTAAGTTTCTGCTGTAGACTCCTTTAGAAAACCACACACGACGCATCTAGTTTAAAACGTTTCGTTTCAGTTGCGTTGCAGTTGCGTTTCACCGTGTGTTCTGGGTCTAAGAAAACTAGAATAATTTAGCAAATAAATGTGCTGAAATTCAAAATTGTATTTTGCATTGATGCTTGTAATATCAAACGTGATATTTCCTGATGTGACATTAAAAAAAACTGGTAGGTACCGGAATTATCCGAAATATGTACTTTTATGTAAAGATATAATTTTAGTTTTTCTCCAAGTTCAAAACCAATTCATAACTTTTTAATTTACATTCACAGGTAATGGAAAAGAGTTCATAAATCCTTTTAAAACTAATTTTTAATAATCAACCTACGTAATTGAGTATGAATAATTTGTTATTGACGGTTTCATACTTTTAAACAATGTGTTACACAATTTTAAAACTCATTAATAAGTATTTTATGGTTTTTCCTTGTTAAACGAATTGAAATTAATAAATACTTATCAATTATATTAGCCATTTTACCTACCTATAAGGTTAATTTTATTATAATATTGTTTGCCCTTATGATAGACTAGAGGCTGCCCGCGATTTCGTACGCATTTATCGTCATATCTTCGAAAAAACACAAAATATCTACAGATAATATAGCCTATATGTTATTCTGATGTCTAAGCTAGGTTTCTGTAAAGTTTCATTAAAATCTGTTCAGTGGTTTTAACGTGATGAAGTAATAAACATCCATCCATCCATCCACCGGCACAAACATTGACATTTATACTATTTATAGGTTAGGATAACGTATTGAAATATGAGGAAGAAATATAAATGGAAATATAAATAAAATAATAAAATTACTTTAATGATAGTTACTGATTTATAGAACAAAGCACGAACAGGAGAACTGGAATGTATAATGTTGAATATAAAAAAGGAAAAAAATAAAAAGAAAAATAAGGTAAAGAAAAATAAAAAGAAGAAGAAAAAGAAGAAGAAGAATTCTTTTTTCTTTTTTTTATTATTTATTTTATTTTTTTATTTACTTTTTTTTTCTTTATCTTTCTTTCTTTTTTTTTCCTTATATCTTTTTTGCAATAAAGAATATTTGTATTGTATTGTAATTTAAGATTTTTATAATCATTCCATATATTAATGCGGGAAAGAAAAAAAAACTGTTTATTTCAAAGAAAAGAATTTTCACAGTATACCGTGTCGTCGTAATTGAAGACAAAAACTATATTTCATTTATATTAGTGCTAATCTTAAATATTAAAGATTGTAAAGAGAAAGAGAAAAGAACAGTATCTCACACATCTGCGGTTACAACGGTTCGTGTTTTTCATTTAAAACGGCAACCACACAACGTAACCGCAGCGGCTTAACAAACTTCAAAACATTATCGTATCCAATACATAAACTAAGCGAAAAAAGAGGACAGACAGCCGAGACTTATAACAAGCTCCCGTTTTCACCCTTTGAGTACGGAACCCTAAAAATAACCTCATGAAAAAATGACATCATTCCATCACCATTAGAATGAATTGCAAAACTAAATTTAAATCTCCTTTGTTACAGTATGCCCTTGAACTGACTTCAGAAATGGGAACCAAGGTAAACGCCGCCACAGATATGGCGGATGAAAAGAAAAAAACTATAAAGAGCCTACTTAAAAACATATTCGGTAAAAAGAAAGACAAGATCAAACACCAGCAAAAAGATTTTATACCTGAAAAAACAACTGAACCAGAGACAATTGTAGACACGCTCATCGACAATTTAAAAAAGTTGGAATTTAAAAAAAAGCAGCAAACCGAAGAAGAAGACGAACTGAAGAACTTTTCTTTCAAACCAGCTGAGGAAAGCGAACTTGAAAACTTCACATTCAAAACAATAGAAGATGACAGAAGAACAGAAAGAACTGAATCCCACTCTTCAGAAGACAGTGGCTTTTCGGAGAAGGACACAGAAGAACATGAAGTTAAAACAGCAAACGTAGAAGAGAAAGAATTGGTGGAAGGGCTGCAGAATTTAAAATTGGAAGATAAGAAGAAGAAATGTCAGTTGGTGCCGGTTTCAAGAGGGCCAATAAGGAATAAAGTTGGGGATTTATCTGTCGCGCCTCACCCGTACGGGTCGAATATGGAAAACAGCTTTAGACAGGTAAAAAATTGTAAATGGCATCGAAAATATTTGTATGGAGCCTGGTATAGTAAAAAAAACGGTATCAATTAGACTCAACATCCCCTATTCGAGCTAGTATGGAGAAAAAAAAGTTGATGGCCACTGTTGAATCTTACGTCAATCGATAGAGATACATATTATAAAACGAAAAATGTCGAAAGTGATATACTTTCGGAGATATAGATATATTCTCGAATAGGGGATGTGTAGTGTAATTGATACCGAAAATTTTCACTGTACCAATTAGGTTGGATGCTCTTTAACTTACGTGAAAGATATTTTATACCTGTCACTGTCGAAAACTTCATGTTTTATGAATTAGACATAAATTTATCTGTCAGTTAAAATTTATCTGTGAGTTGTGAAACGCACCCTTAAACTCTTAGAGCGTTGTTACATAACGAAGTTTGAATATAGTACTAGAACTAATATCATGTTCACGACGTTTTGTTTATGACGTGACATGACTTAAAACTGAATTAGTTCTAGAACTTATTTCAATTTCGTTTCGGAATAACGCTGATAAACACAGAATTTCACCTCTTTCTTAGTCTCTTATGGCCAGAATTAATACAGTGGCACGAAAAGCTAAGTTTATCCGTTAAAATCTTTGAGTATAGAATATATAAGGAGGTGCCACATTTTTTTCATATACAAATGAGTTTATGACAGCGTGCCGACGTTGGCGCAGTTTTCTCATAGTTTTCTTGGTAGATGACCTGTCAAACGATAAGAAATTCCATACAAAAAGGTAGCCATTTTGCGCCAGACCAGGCACGCAGATCCAGACGGTATGGCACCTCCTTATATACTCTATACTCAAAGGTTAAAATCGTACCGTCCTTTTTTTAACACTTGACAATGACAGTGACAGATATTGGTATAATCGAGTATAGAATTAGGCCCTTTGAGTATAGAATATATAAGAAGGTGCCATACCGTCTGGATCTGCGTGCCTGGTCTGGCGCAAAATAAAAAAAAATAAGGCAACTCCTTATATTAGACCTTTCTTGCAACTGGCTTTTTATGTCTTGATAAAAAAACCAGATGTATTTGAACATTCTGCAATTTGAACTTTCACCGCCTGTAGCCATAGAAACACGATGACATTTGAGATTAAATTATTTGGAGTTCTTTAGTTTCGCCCACATGTTTGAGTTATCAAATTGATTGATATTCCAACGAAATTTTTGTGTAGAGTCATTGTCATTCAGTCCATTAGATGTCATTTTAATAATTTAAAAACGTTTTTCATGAAAATTAATAAAAATTACAATAGGTACCGACAATCTTTTGCCACCCACAAATGCATGAAGAAGTTCTATTTGTATAATTTACTTATTTAACATTTTAATAACTTTCTTTCATTAAAAACTTACAGATAAGCCAAGTAAACAAGCAAACGTTCTCCGGAGGTCAAGTTATAGTGGCTAAACCCCAAGATTTCACTGAAATAACAGTACCTTTCCCAAAAGATGACACAAATCAAGAGCTCCAAGATTTTTCCGACGGCCTCGCGTTGCACGGGGTAATGAACGGCCATTTCGATCTAGAAATCATCCAAGAATACATAGAAGACCAAACATCAACTTCAAACGACGACATTTCAATCCTACAAGAGTTTATTCAAGATAACTGCGAAGATCCAAACATACAGACAATAACGTCAATAGTTCAAAAACATTTAGATGAAAACCCTATAGAACAACTGGAAAATACTACACATTTAAACTATGAGAATATTGAAAACTTAGATTCGCTTCTTGGCTTCGAAGATAAGCTGTATACTAATATATTCCCTACCCCTCCTAGCACAGATACAATGTACAGTCCAAAAAGCGACCAAACGTATAACAACTTTTTATCTCCGCCTCGTTCGGATACAATGCCAAGTCCAATATCAGACACATACTACCAAGCATACTCAGAACTATCACCAAACAGCGATTGCGAAAAATACCAAGAAATACCACAGATTATAGAAGAAGCGTCATTTATATCCGATTCGGATACCACAGAGAAAAAAGAGCGGGAACGCAACACGTCAACGTCATCCTTGTCTATGAAAAACTTCAAAGATTTGCAAAAGGAATTGGCGGGGAAGTTCGCGAAGGAGGATTGCTGTCAGATTAACAGGAAACCTTGCAGGCTTGTGTTTCAAGATCGTTTGAAGAGTTTGAAGGCGGAAGAACGGAAGAATATTTGCTATAAAGTTGCCAGCATGGATTTAAATTCGATTTATGGGTAGGTATATGTTTTGCGTTGCAGTTTTATTAATGATTAAGGCTGACACAAACCCCCTATTACAAAAGGAATTTTAAAGATAGTTCGACGTTAGTTCGCTTAGTTTGACGTTTCGGCTATGGACAAAACTAAACGAATTAAAGTCAAACTATCTTGAACTCGTTTTGTTATAAAGGGGTTATGAATTAGCCACAATTTTCAGAAAGAATATAGGCATTAGATATCTACTAAACTAGAGATAGACTGGACCCACGTACGAAATGCATTTAACATTTGCTCCATAGAAATAAGTATGTAGGAAATATAGGGCCGTTTCGAGTTACGACCCATGTTCCTTGGGAAAATATGTTCAGTTTAATGAGGACTCGCTGTGTTTCGGCTTTATACCCCCATTCTGTTACACCTTGTGTTAGGTACCTAAAACTAATATCTTACATCTTCTTAAACATGTCCTAGGTTGTCTGGAAGAGATCACTTTTAATGATAAGGTACCTTTGCGCACAATGTTATAGTTTTAAGTTTGTCTGTTTATATTTGTGTGCAATAAAGTATTTATATCTATCTATCTACAGCGTCCTTCATCATATCCTTCTGGCACTCTCTCGTGACGCAGCCGGAGAGGACTTGCACATGTCACTCTTCGCCCTCCTCTGTGAGAGGGTACTGGCTCAGAAACCGCAGTTATTCGCTGAAGATTTTGGTAAGATTACATTCACCTTTCTATGATTTTTAAGATTAGCTAGTGCTCGTCCAAGATTTTTTAAGTTATAGAAAAACATACATAATATCTTAAATTGTGGGCAGCGCAAGACCGGTCGTTGTGGAGATCCTTGGAGGAGGCTTTTGTCCAGCAGTGGACGTCCATAAGCTGACATGATGATGATGATGAATATCTTAAAATTACCTATAAGTTTTTTGTTACAACTAGAGGCAGCCTGTGACTTCGTACGCATTTAAGCTAATATTTTGGAAAACTTGCGCAATATCTTAAAATAATAAAGCCTGCGTGTCATTCTGATGTGTAAGCTGCAATACTGTAAAGTTTCATTGAAATTTGTTTAGCGGTTTTGCGTTAAAGGGGTCAAAATAAAAATGCAATTTTTATAGTTACAATACAATACAAATATTCTTTATTGCACAAAAAGATATAAGGTACAGACACAAAAAAGAATATAAGAAGCAACAGGCGGCCTTATTGCTAGGTAGCAATATCTTCCAGGCAACCTTAGGGTAAGAAATAGCGAGAAATAGGTAATAATGGTTGCGGGTTACTCTCTTAGTTACTTTAGTTACTTTCTGAAGCTGAAAAACTTATTTGTTCTTCATCTCCTTTACTTCTCTAAGTATGTTTTTTTTCGTTTAGGAATTTGGAACCATGTTTCTCGGGAAAGACATTCAGTTTCATGAATAGATAACATCCCTTGATTTTCTTACAGCCGTTCCCAATATTCAATCTCTGGTCCTACTGGAGATAGAAATAGTTATCTGTCTTAGAATTTTTCGTCCCTATAAATCTACCGCTGTCAAAAAGTCTATAAGATTCTTCTGAAGGATAAATCAGAAGTGACAGCTACGTGCTATAGGGAATCATGGAAGAAAAGGAGAGAGGCCTTTGCCAAGCAGTGGGACCACGATGGCTAGATAAGATAAGACAGTTACATGACATCCATGACAGTTATCCCGTCTTTGATTATTGGGAATGGCCGTTAACGGATAGGTAGATAAAGCATCATTTTAGCCTATGGACGTCCACTGCTGGACAAAAGCCTCCCCCAAGGATCTCCACAACGACCGGCCTTGCAACAAGGTGGACTGACGGCTTGGTTAAAGTCGCTGGAAACCATTTGATGTGGGTAGATAAATACCATTCAATTAATTAACGAAACTTTATGATAATTATTTCGCAGGTCTCAACATCCTAAAAGCGGCGACACTCCGCTGCCCTCAGAAACCCGTCCTAACACGCTATGTCGTTTACTGTATACGGATCGCGCTCAAACAAGACCCTAGTCTTGCTGAGGGCAAGGACTGCTTGTTTAAAGAGGTTAGTATGGGGGTAAGAGTGACAGTGAGGGTAATAGTGGGAGTTGGGTAAGATTGGCAGTGAGGGTAAGAGTGGCAGTTGGGTAAGAGTAGCAGTGAGGGTAATAGTGGGAGTTGGGTAAGATTGGCAGTGAGGGTAAGAGTGGAAGTTGGGTAATAGTGGCAGTTGGGTGAGAGTGGAAGTTGGGGTAAGAGTGGCAGTGAGGGTAATAGTAGCAGTTTGGTAAGATTGGCAGTGAGGGTAAGAGTGAAAGTTGGGTAATAGTGGCAGTTGGGTAAGAGTGGAAGTTGGGGTAAGAGTGGCAGTGAGGGTAATAGTGGCAGTTTGGTAAGATTGGCAGTGAGGGTAAGAGTGGAAGTTGGGGTAAGAGTGGCAGTGAGGGTAAGAGTGGAAGTTGGGTAAGAGTGACAGTGAGGGTAATAGTGGGAGTTGGGTAAGAGTGACAGTGAGGGTAATAGTGGCAGTTTGGTAAGATTGACAGTGAGGGTAAGAGTGGAAGTTGGGGTAAGAGTGGCAGTGACGGTAATAGTGGCTGTTGGGTAAGATTGGCAGTGAGGGTAATAGTGGAAGTTGGGTAAGATTGGCAGTGACGGTAATAGTGGCAGTTGGGTAAGATTGGCAGTGAGGGTAATAGTGGCAGTTGGGTAAGAGTGGCAGTGAGGGTAATAGTGGCAGTTGGGTAAGATTGGCAGTGAGGGTAATAGCGACTGCGTGGGGTAAGAGTGGCAGTACTTAAACTCGGTGGAATTAGAATATAAACTCATTACAGAGATAAGTAAACAAGTGCAACATTTATAAAAATGAGGATAATTGATAGATGAGTGAATAATAAATATTGTAAAGACGGGTAAAAAAGGGTTAATAAAAAGGGTTATCATTATACAATACAATACTAATATTCTTTATTGCACAAAAACACCTCATTACTCGATACTGAACAAGCACTTCTATTCTATTCTTTCTGACTATTAATTATCTTATCATCTCCCTCCAGATAGACGCGCAAGGTGACACGCTAGTAACGGCGTGTGCCCGCGCTGGTGACGTGTACGCATGCGCGCTCGCTGACATCATACGACGAGACCCGTCCGACACGCCGCTGTTTAATATTCAGCACGTTAATACTGAAGGTAGGTACCTAGAGATTTACCACGGTTACCAAAATAATTTATTTTTCAAATAATTATGGTGGCACTTAAAATTATTACTTTTATTGAGATGTTATTTTTTTCCTGGAATGTGTTCTACATTACTAACACTATAGGTACCTGGTGATAGTAAGTAAAAGGAAAGTGATACTTTTCCTAACACCCTGTATTACGTCAAATAACGTGATATTGATCATCATGACATTTTTATTACGCATATGAAATTTTTTAATAATCCAATCGTCTTAATTATCATTTATTTGTAAATGTGTTAGTTACTAAACTTTAAGCGCCCTTCCCCAATAGCGGTTGCAGCACCGTTGCGGTTTGACGTATTATTTGAAAAACGCGAACCACGATTAGCGGTTTATAAGCAAATACTTAACCGCGCAACAGAATGTCCTTAAATAAAAAAAAATCCTTCAATATCACCATTCATTTCATTTCTTTTTCTTTTATTTTCTTTTCTAATTTTTTTAAATCTAAACATCTGTAAATATTAATTTGATTATTTTACAGGTCATTCAGCATTACACGTAGCTTGCAGACAGCACGGCCCCGCCACGTCGTGTCTACACATTGTACACGTGTTATTGGAGCACGGGGGCGCTGATATATGGAAAGGGGTAAGATTTATTTCAACTATTAAGTTTATTTATTTAAGGTACGTTTACAGCAAATACATATCATCATATTTATACTAGCGTTAGCTTCAAAAAATTGTATAGCACGTTTCAAGAGAACATATTTGCATAAGAAATAGATATATTTACTTTGACCTAAATTTATTTTTAAGACGTAGGTAATGCTGATTTCAAATGATTACATTGTACTTATATAAATGGGTGGCTTAAAAATGATATCGATCGATAACTCTGATCTTTAGTCCGATACTCTTGCCCCACTCCGCCATTCTTACCCACTCCTAACCTAACCGGCAACTATTACCCTCACCCTACCACTCTTACCCCCCACCACTTTTACCCACTCCACCATTCTTACCCACACTAACATTGCCACTCTTACCCGCAGGACGTGAAAGGCGGCGACACAGCGGTCCACATGGCAGTGAACTCTTCTCATTGCGACTTGAACCTCGTTTTGCTACTGTTCAGACATTTAGACAGAAAACTGTGGAAGAAACTCGCGCATGTTAGCAATAGGAGGTATGTGTGTTATAAATTATAAAATAAAAGTAATAAAAAATTTAATTTAAATAAATTAAACCTCTTCACCACCTACAGACAGCATTTGTCTGGCAGATGTTTTATGGTACCTGTCACTGTCTAAGTGCCCATTTCATAAGACTGACGTTTTAAACATAGACAGGTATAAAATATGTGTCAGATAAATTTTATCTGTAGGTGATGAAACTTAGCAATGTTGTTGCTTACATAATATCAGAATA